>JAILYB010000229.1:0-618177 GCA_021437785.1 Rhodomyrtus psidioides | reverse complement strand
AATTCAAATAAATGGTTTCCTAATATAGCCATAAGGGCTTAGGGAAGATGTGATTTCGGACCAGGGGTAAAATGAGAAGATTTGGGGACGATTGGCCCGAAGGGCAAAATCGCCATTTTTGGAAGGTTTGGATACCGAATTACCCAAAATATTCCATGGCCAGTTGTTTGTGGCCATTTCCCATTTTTTGGGATTTTTCTAGAATTTTTGGAATTTTTTTGGAAGACGGTTTGCCGGAAGGGCAAAACCGTCATTTTTTAAAAGACCGAGGGCCGAAAGACCCGAAACAGGTTGTGGCCAGTTGAATATGGCCATTTCCTATTTTCTGGATTTTTTTAGAATTTTTCTGAATTTTCCGAATATTTTTGAGTTTTTTATGATTATTTATTTTTTTATTGAATTTTTGAATTTTTTTTTATTATTATTTTCTGATTTTTATTTATTAAAAAAAAATATTTTCCGGGCCGGGTCAGACCCGGCCCACGACCCGGACCCGCGACCCAAACCCGGCCCGCCTCCTCCATGAGAAAAACGGCGCCGTTCCATGCGTTTTAGACGGACGTCTCAGATTGAGACACGTGGCGTTCATTGGACCGTCGGATTTTTTTATTTTTATTTATTATTATTTTTTTTATTAACGCTGCGCGCTGACGTGGCCGCCACGTCAGCGTTGACCAGTCAACAAACGTTGACTGGTCAACGCCTCGTCGGGGAAGACAACCGGCGCCGGCGTTCCCTCGCCGGCGCCTCGTCGGAGGGCGATATCTCGGCCCTCCGACGTCCAAATCAAACGAAATTAACGCCAAAAGATTCTACTCGACGTCCTCTACCACATATCCGAACCTCAACATAGCAGAACGCCAAAAGATTGACTCGCCATCTCCGACCGAAAGCATATCTCCGGCGAACTTGGTTCTAGCCGTTCTACACGTTACTCGACCAACATAAATTATTGAGAAGCATCCTAGGAGCTGTAGAGGACTTACCTGATAATCCCGGGGCTTTGGTTTGGCGTGGAACGAGGCGTGGAGTTCACAACCGGTCGGAGGACGTCGGCGACCAACTCGAATATTTGCCCGACGAAATCGTGCGCAGTCAAAAAAGAAAGTGGGCAGCAAGGTGGAAGAAACAGGTTGCGATGAACAGCTCAGCCAATGAACGATCCAAACTCAACTTGCCATTGGATGCCGAGGTGAAGCTTGAGGAGGGATCTCACGGTTTTCAGAGGTCTGCGGCCGATTCGACGGGTTTAACAACTTCTCCGGAACTCAGGGAAGTCGAAAATGACTGTCAACAGCTTCGGTTTTAGTCGAGGATGACCGGACGACGATTTGGAAACTTCGGCCAAGCGCGGCATTGCTGGGCTTGCACGGCGGTTCGCGACGGGTTGTCACGGCGGCGTCGAGGGAGTTCTTCGTTGCTCGAGACGCGCTCCCGAGTTCATGACAGGTCCGGCGGTCCGGGGCCGACTCAGCGAATTGGATGTTCTGGGGAGGTGCGGTGATGGTGGTTGATGACAACGGTGGGGCGGCTCGACGACGAAGGATGGAGGTGGCGATGGTGGTAGAGATGGCTGTGGATTGGCGACTGAGAACGCGACGGGACAGGTCGCAGCGGTGGTGAGCTCGACGGAAACGGGCTAGGCTCGGCGGTGCAGGCGGCTGTGAATCGGGGTGGTGAACAACAGAGGAGTGTTGGTCGCGCTGGCTTCAAAAAAGAAGAAGAAGAAGATGCCACCCTTTTATGAAGAAGCAGAAGCCGCCATGGAAGGCCGAATGGGAGCTCGATGATGAGCCTTGCGTCTAGGCGATCCCGAGCGAGTTTGACAGGTAAACGAACTCCCTTGTGACGTCGTCGAGCTCGAAGGATGGTTCGCCGGTTTCGCTTCTCTTCCGGACGTAACGACGGGGGCTTGGAATCGTCGGCCGAACTCTGAGGCTATGGCAATGCAGCGGCGCAAAAAATATATACTGCCCAAAGATGGGCTGAAGGTTCTTTTTCCCTCCCTTTAAAAAATCACCTGGTCCTCCTTTTGGGGCAGTGGTCGTACGAAGGTCCAAGGGGAAAGGAGGAGGAGGAGAGACTCTGGTCAAAAAAGAAAGGCTGGCCCAAAAAAAAGTGAAAAAGCGTGGGGCTGTGTGAGTGAAAGGAAAGGTGCAGGAGCCGGGGGAGAGCGGGAGAGGAAAACATAAAATAATAATAATTATAAAATAATAAAAAGTGAAGCTAATATATATATACATATGTATATACGAAAACTATGAAAATTATTATTTTTTTTTGGTCAAAATGGTTCATTTAGCTTGGCCAAAGCCACCACAATTGATTTTTCAATTTTTTTTAATTTTTTTTTTAATTTTTTTTTAATTTTTATTATGGATTTTGTATAAATTTTCGAAGAATAAAGGTTAATCAAAATTTCGGTGTCAACAGCTGCCCCTCTTTGAGAGGAATCTCGTTAGAGGTTTCTCTCGAAGACAATGTGACACCTCAGTCCTGATCGACTCGACTCGAAAAACTAAAGGAAAAGGAGTCATGACATCAAATCTTTTATGTCCATTGAATTGTGCTCTTCTCCTTAAAAGGAGATGTGCTCATTCAATTCCCTGATATGATGTAAGAAAGTTAAGGAGTAGATAGACTTCCCTACCCCTTACCTGCCGAATGCTTACGGCATTTGCTATGTCTGTTGGGTTCAAGTAGATTCCTAAGGACTCGTCATCGGAGTGTCTTAGGGATATTAAGCTCTGACCTGTATGGTAGGTCAAACCATAATGGGATTCCTAACTGATAGGAATCTAAGGAAGACGCGTCTCATTTGAGATTTGCCGATGATTTTGATCCGTATGGTGGATTGGACCATTGAGTTGACCATTTAAGTGATTTTCACTATTGGATTGACCCTTCAGGCGGTTTCTACCTTTGATTGACCCTTCAGGCGGTTTCTACCATTATTTTGACCCTTCAGGCGGTATCTACCTTGGTTTGACCCTTTAGGCGGTTTCTACCTTTGATTTGACCCTTTAGGCGGTTTCTACCTTTGATTTGACCCTTTAGGCGGTTTCTACCTTTGTTTGCTTTGAAAAGGAGTCTCATGACGAGGGTTCTCCACGTCCGATGAGACTGCCTAAATTTTGAAAAGGGGTCCTGAGACGAGGGTTCTCCACGTCATGCTAGGACTGTTTGATATTTTTGAGAAGGGATCCTAGGACGAGGGTTCTCCACGTCATGCTAGGACTGCTTGATTTTGAAAAGGGGGTCTCATGACGAGGGTTCTCCACGTCCAATGAGACTGCCTGATTTTTTTTTAAAAAAGGGGTCTCATGACGAGGGTTCTCCACGTCCGGTGAGACTGTTTGATATTTTTGAAAAGGGGTCCTAGAACGAGGGTTCTCCACGTCATGCTAGGACTGCTTGATTTTTGAAAATGGGGTCTAACCTCACCCCTTCTTTTGAAAGATCCCGAAATTTGCCGGGAATTCAGTTTTGAAGCAGTGAAAAATTTTATTTTGACAAAGCTTCACTTGAGTTTGTTGAGGCGACATTCTGGGAGCTGGGTTCTCCAGGTATCCTGCAGAAGTTTGAGCCTGAAAGATTTTTCTTCACCAAGAAAACGTTAGTAATCTTTGGGAAGACCACGGTTGTCCATCTGACAAAAACCGTATGACTTAAGTTTTAATCGTGAAATGTGCATTTTGATGCTGGAGGTTATCCAAAGCATTCTTGCAACATGCAAATGTGATCACAAATCTCTTGCACGGAAAATCTGGACCAACAGTTTGAAATTTCCAAAAAGAGTTTGTTCAAAACATCTATTGGAGAATTTCTCATCCAAGAGGGCTCCTCACCGCTCTGTGATAACGGTCTTTTGTAAGGAATGCGTTCAACTTCCTACTAACCTGTGCCTAGGTTTTAGGATCATTCGCAGCGCATACATTCTGATCGATCGGGAGGTCTTCCACGGGACCGTAATGTTAGGCTTGGATATCGGCTTTCAAAGGGGACCCGCTTTGGAGTCGAGGCCATTGAATGAAAATCTTCACCATCTGCTCCGGGTTTACAAGTCAAGAACCCTGCAAAATGAGAAAGAAATAGTCTTGCTCGTACTTCTTCGAGCTAAGCTATATGTTAACCCAAGTGTCTTAGTCAGAGAAGACTCCTTCGGGATCGTAACATTGGTAGGATTGGGGACAGAAAAAGGCTTGTTTTTGGCCCAAAATTCTTGGAGAGTTTGACATTGGTGATCATTGCAGATTTGCTACATGTCCTTTCTCTTTTGCGCATTTATTCCGCGCTTGACACCATTTGGCGAGCAGCCTTTTTGGAATTTGGCTCCTTCGGGGATTTCCTCTTTTCCCATCTAGGCTTTATTGTGGGTCAATCAAACAGCTTGCACGGGCACCAGCCTTGCTTTTACCATGCACTTTGCTTTTTCTTGATGCCGGGGATTTTTTTCTCATTCTCATCTCTTTTTTTTTTCTTTTGAAATCCCATTTTTCTCATCTTCAGGAGATCACTTTAGACATATGATCGAAAGTCTAAACACGCTTTTATCATAAACCCAGGAATTTCTTTGTAATCCCTTAGTCTTGAGCTCTTCCGTTTCTAAAGTGATGCTGCATCCATCTTGAAATGTGCAATGATCACCAACGGGTTCATGAAACGATTTTGTAGGCTCAAGTTGGCTGTGCAAAGGATTCGGTGTGTGGGATAGAGAAATGAATGCTTCTCATCATCCTATGGCACTTGGATTACCATATAAACAACACACGAAGATTAATGTTAGTCTGTGCAACAAAATTTCTAACCATTTCTCCTGATGCTGTTGGACTTACTTCTATTCTGCCCCGATGTGGGGTGGTTCTCGACAGGGTTGATAATGAAAACCTCCGTTCAAAGGGGTTATCAATGGTCACCTGTAGTATTTGGGAATATGAAACGAACGCCTCCGTCGTCCCAATCCATGTAATCGCTGCAAATGGTCCCTACCTCCGTAGGTCCAGATTTTACTATTTGATTCGCTCCACTCATCTCTCAAGTGTATGTAGGATGTGTTTGGATTTGAGCTTGCCTCTTTTTTGAGGAAACATCCTTTTGAATGGTTTGAAAAATAATCATGTTTGGAAAAATTCATTTTCTTTTCTCCAAAATTTATCCGTCGAGGGGATTTTGTGATGTACCGTGCATGTTCTATTCATGCTTCAGGTAACCTCCCGATTTAAATCATGAATATCGATGCATTGGAAAATCTTTATGCCGGCTGAAAGGATTCTGACATTTTTTTTTATCTCCAGCTAACTGGGAAAAGGGATACTTACCTGTCCGTCGCAGCTGCGGATCCCTGCAAATGTAAAAGAAGCATATCATTGTATGCTCACGAATTTTCCAAAAATCGAAACGATACATCCTACCCTTGGTCATGTACTCTAACGAGTAGTACATGGGATGCAAGCACTTGTTCGTCTCCAAGGCGACTCTCCTGTCAAGGATAAACAATAAGTGTCAATTCATGTTCCCAAATTCAAGACAAATTGGGGCGATACAACTTTACTCTTGATTTTCATCCCATTCTGATGTTGCGTATTGATATGAACAACATCTATCAAATCCACCTATCCATGCTTGGAGTGTTTGTAACATCAATGGTTCATCTGCCCCCAGCTGGGCAGCGTCTGTTCTGCTATTTGAACGCATGACTCCTTAAGTGGTTTATCCACGTTTATCATCTGAGAAGGAAAAGAAAGAAGACATGATTTCGGTATCCGATTGGAGATCGTTTAGGAACGATACATCGTTTTACCAAATGGGTGGCTTCGCGGCCAGACGTATTTCGTACTGAAGGGGTAGATCCCATTATGCTCCGCGGGTGATAGTCATTGTTCATGGAACTTGCTCCACGGATTAAGTGACTAATCCACGGCCCTCGGCTTGAAGATGCTCAAAGGGTGATGTTGACACTCACGCGCAATTAGTTCTAGATATTAATGAAAGATGTTCCCGTGGGAACCTTACAGTGCGATCAACAACATATTCAATAGGAGTATTCAACCCCTTTTCTCTAAGCATTTTTCATCGAGTAGCCATGCCTTGCATCAGACGTTTGATCACCGGCTTTGCGTCACCACTGCGATGGTCCTCCGGCTCCAAATTGATCGAGCCAAAGATTGAACTCATCGCCAAGGAAATTGCTCGAGTCTTCGAGCCATTGATGTTCAAGTTGGGTATCAACGATTGTTGGGGGCAGATTTCTTTCATTTCCTTCGTTGTGAGGGACTGGAGTCTTTGAGCTGGAACCTTCATCATTGCCCTGTTGGGGTTGAGACATACAATCCTGAAGAGTATTGATCCAAGTGTCCAGCTCCTCATCAAGGAAATCACCTGCTCTTTCTAGCCCCTGATGCCCAGATTGGGTGTCGTCGACTGCAGGTGAGGGATTCCTCTCTTTGCTCTCGCCGTGAGCAATTTGACCCCTCGAATTGGAACTTCCTCCGATGATCGGCAGGTTTATATGTGCACTCTCTACCAATGCCAGATCCGTTTCAGGGACAGCATTAATGACTGATTCGCGCTCAAATTGAGGAATCCCTATGTGCTGGAACTGTGGCATATACTCTTGAGGAGTATTGAGATAGCTTGGCGGAGCATTCTGATTTGGGTTAGAGGAGTCGCTGACACGATTGCTGGTCCTGTCATTGCTGAAACACGGTTGGGTGCTCTTGGCTCTCCAATCATCATGGTTGTAACTCTGCCCAGCACTTGAGCTCCAACCGGCTTTATGATGGTTTAACGCTATCCTTCCATCCCTTAGCAATCTCCTATAGTACTTGAGGTGAGACTCAACGTTAATTCTAGAGAGCCCCGGCACATTCATAATCTCGAGTATGCGTAGTGGGCTAGCCGAATCAACTCCCAGCTCTCGAATTGCATCAACAAATTTGGTGTGAAGTTCATAGGTCCAATAAAACCTTGTTCTCTTATCACCCAAAATATCGTCAATACTTCGGTAGCTATTCTCTACGGGATCTAGTCGTTTCAAAAGTTGTCCAGGGAGGGACTCACCGACTTCGGATTGGCTGGCTGCGACAGCGAGTTCGTCATTGGGAGAACTCCACTTGTGATGATTCATGTCCCATTTCTCAGAAGATGTTGGTGTTGACCCCATGGTGTTGACTTGCTCATGCAGATCTCCGACGGTATCTGGCTGTGTCGGAAAATGTTGTGGAGAATACGGTAACAGCTTAGCGTTATTCGTCAACAGGGATGGCTCATCGAGGAACACCTCTCCGAGGACAACAGGGTTACCACAATTAAGGCAGGCGGCCTTGGTCAGAGCTTCCTTATATCTCGCGCTTTCAGCTCGAAGCTTCTCATTCTCCTCCTTCAGGGCCAGTAACTCATGGTCTGCGTGTTGCTGTTTCACACGGGTTCGTTTGTTGGCGAACCAAAACTTGACCTTCGAAAGCTCCAATCCTAACTTTCGGCTGAACTCCATTTTCTGTTGTCTGCTTGGAGCGGAGCATTCATTGAAGAAAGCTTCGAGTTCTCGGATTTGGCCTGGAGTGTGGCGTTGCAGTTGCTTCCTTTTTCGACTCCGGTCATCATTGTATACTCCTTCTTCGTAGCTGAAGCCTAGAATTTCATCACTGGAGGAGTCAGCCTCAATGGCCTTCGGGCAGGATTCAGCTCCAGGATCTTCAAAGTCTTCTAGCAGTTCGTGTTCAGAGATGTCCAGGTCGGGCGTTTCTAGCAGATGGGAATAGCTTTTAAACATGATGGATCGGAGTATCTCGGGCTGATCTAGTTCACTCAGCTTTCTCTATTCGCTCTTATGTGTTTGCTCACTCTAGAAATTTTCTCGAGTGATTGTGCGTGTCCTAGAACCAACCTTCAGGCTGCATATGAAGACCAGCAGGCAAGCGCTCCTCCCGAGACCCTGCAATTACTCCTCGTCTGTATTCCCCCTTTCTTTTTCCTCGTGATAGGATCACAAACTCTCTTGCATTGATTCGTTTTCATCGAGTATTGCGCTTGTCCCCTAGTTCAGTCTTCAAAGTGGTGGGTCTACAATCTTTCGGCGCCCTTTTATGATTTGCTAGGCCCGAGAACGTGGGGAACAACGGTGGACCCGCAATTAATGACTCCTTTTAATTCATTTAGCTCCAAGGGAATTAACGCTATGATCTTCTCTCAACCCCTTTTTCATCGTTCAAACGAAAGTGGCATTTTCCCTGTGCATGCTGTTACTCTTCATTTCAGCATCCCGAGCGCTTGGTGAGGAATGAGTTCGTGGCCACTCAAAATTTTAAAGACCGTCTCTGGTTTCAGACTTAATCTAACAAGGGATCATCGCAACTGAGCATGACGATGTTCGTCGATAGCGTTGGTTTTCATACATAATTAACTATAGCCATTAAAGAAAAATGTTCCCATAGGAACTTTACAATGGATAAAAAGAATGATCCACTCGTGAACATGTTCTTCTTTCTACGGGTGATCGTAGCGACCAACCCATCGTGCCCCGAGTCAGGTGCTGGATCATGGTTGTCCAAGCATGCCAGCTTCCCATTGATTGAACAAGGCATCGAGCCCATCATCAAAGAAATCGTCTGTCGTGGGTTGACCAGCGGCAGGCAGAGCACCAGCCGACTGCTGCTCGAATGGAGGAGTGCGCACTCGCTGTACTTGTGACACGTGCTCTTGAAAAGTGTCGAAATGGCTCGGAAGGACATTCTGATCAGCTTTCAGTTTGCCGGTGGTCGGGTTGCTAGCTTGATTGATGCTTAAATTTGGCCGGGTATCTCTTGATGCCTGAGCATTACAATGGCGGTCCCCCTAGCTTTTGAGCTCGAGACGGATTCCTCTCGGCTTAGCTCTGCTCGACGCTGTTTTAATAGCTTTCTGTAGGCAGCAAGGTGATTCCTGACCAGTTCCTTACTAAGCCCCGGTACATTCATGGCCTTAAATATGCGCGTCGGAGTTGCTGAATCGATCCCCATTTGGTGAACCACGTCTAGGAATCTGAAATGCAGTTCAGGGGGCCAAGCGAACCTCTTCCTATCGTGGCCCAAAATTGCATCGATGGCTTGACGACTGATTAACTCATCTCTAGCAGGACCCGACCCTATCGAAAATTGTTGTGCATGAGGCTGATATGCTTTGAGCTGGTCGGCGGTAACATCCAGCTCCTTGAAACTGTAGCTCCAATCAAAGCGATGCAAATCCCATCCCCCAGGAGGCATTTGTATCGTCTTCGTAGGATCATCCTGCTCATGCGTGACTCCGGCAAAATCTGGTTGAGCAGGAGATGCCCCGAGGGAGTAGGGTGGTAAATGAACGTCTTCAATCATTGCGTGAGGCTTATCGGGGAATATCTTACCGAGGGCGATGGGGTTATCGCAATGAGGGCAAACGGTAATATTGAGAGCTTCTTCATACCTCATGTTTTCTGTTCGCAGCTTTTGGTTTTCTTCCTTTAAAATCTCGACCACCTGACGTTTGCGTTGAGCCTTCGATTTGGATCTCCTATTTTGAAACCAAAACTGGATCCTCGACTGATTAATCCCCAACTCTCGGCTCAATTCAATTCTCCACTTCTTTTTCATGTGAGGGCTTTTACTGAAGAGGGTTTCCAGCATTTGGGTTTCCTCCTGAGAGTATTGGTGAGGACGTCTTCTTTTCCCGAGTTGAGCATCGTGGATGTCGTTGTCGTCGTCGCCGTGATTTTGATTTCCGTTGCCAGAAGTGTTGGGCTCCATGGTTTTGGTGTTAGACTTGGTCTTGGAATCTTCGAGATCCCTCAGTAGTTCAATTTCTGAGATTTTTGAGTCAGTCGCCTCCAGCAGCTGACAGTAACCTCTTAAATATGTTGGATTGAGAAATGTTTGATTGGTTCTTGCCCACTCAGAGTTCTCTACTCTCTCCTGTATGCTCACTCCCTATAAATTTTTCTTCGAGTGACTTTGTATGTTTAGGAGACTCTCTTCAAGCATGAAAGAAAATCATTAGGCAAACGCTCCCCGTCAAGACCTTGAACTTCTCGCTTAGCTTTTCAACGTTATGTGAGTGCTGAATCCTGTTAGGGCTTTTTTCGATAGTTGCGCTTACCTCCCACCTAACTCTAATAATGGTGATCCCGACAAATCTTTTACATCTTTTAATTGATAAGCCGGAAATCGCGGACCGAGACGAATCCAATGGTTCATGTGAGGGGACCTCCTGCTTTACCCCCTAACTGGGCTCTACCAGCATTATTACTGAGACCCTTCATCATCCTCGAGTTGCTATAAAATGAGGAATTAATGTATGGAAGGTTAACGTTCTCGCATAATCAGCTTCTTCCTTCTAATCTCTCTGTTAGCCTCGTCTTATTCTCAAGCCAACCCAACGCAAATGGCCTCCTCTCCCGTACGCACTTTTTCAACTGATGTCTTGGCCCAGTGGGAAAAGCTTTATAACCTACTGGGTCGCGGTTACGCACACATAACCGATCATTCTGCGACCGAGGATGAAATACGTGTCCTGCTCGAGGACCTTGATACCACTTCTCTCGAAGGTACTACACTGGGGAGGGAATATAGAATTTTCCCGACTCTCTTTGCACACTCCTTAGAGGCCTATCGTGCTGCTAATCGGGAGGTTCTCGTGGCTCGCGTCTTGCGAGCTCGTTATGAGGATCGATCTGATCATTTGGTGCTGACCAACTATCTGGCCGATAGTTACAAAAAGGCCGTTGAGTTTGCTAATGAGCGGGTCGCGACGTTGCTTCGCTAGAGGAGAAATCTGGTGGAGCAATTGGCCCTATCCCTGACCACCGGCGAGCATGACCGCCGCAATGTCCTGTTGAGGCTTCAGAGCGATTGGCAGGAAGAACGGCTCGACAAAATAACCGCGGACATAGCTCGCGGGAATGGACTGGTTCGGGACCTGGAAACAATCGCCGAAGAACATGAGGCCGAGGTCGCCGAGGTTAAGGGAGAATGCAAAAGTCTTCTCCTCAGGCTTGCCGACCATGACATGCGGAGTTGGGAGTATGAGCAGAGCATTAATAACATGGAGGGTCAGTTGGGCTCCTTCGTGTCGTTAATTAGGGCTCACTTCGGCTTTACTTTTCTACCCCGAATTGTATGACCTGCTTTTGAAAACCCTCCACTGAGTAAAATAAATGAGAACTCTTGTGTGTGTGTTTTAACTTCTGTATGGTTCATTTCTTCGAGCATCCGAATATCTTCAACTTGGGTGAGCCGAACCATAATATCAATAAGCCGAGCAAATATGTCCTGATTTTATAACTCGCTCATGATCAGATGAGATAATAGCCTTAGACTTGTCCAGGAAAAGATTTCTCTCTATTACCTATTTTTTTACCTGCAAATAAAAAGACAGAATCAGAAGGAATAATTTGAAAAAGAAATCAAAAACCCCTTTCAATCCTATGCTTGCCCATGATTAATAAGGACAAGAACTTTTACAAGGGTTTTAATCTTGCGCGAAAAGTTTTTATCAATATTCCTCGAAAGAAAGCATACTATTGAAAGGAATGTAATTCACAATAATCGCTTTTGATCAATTTCGAGAGGAACGAATTATTCAAAAGTGCGAGGCATAATAACGTGTTTTAAATTTAATTGAAGATACGGCATCCAAATCAAGGCCGTTTTGTTAAGAACGAGAGTAATTTGGACATCTATCTCGTCATTAAATTCAAAACAACGTCGATATTCTCGATCAATTATCGTGGATTACCAGCGACGTAAAACATGCATGGACCAATTCAAGTGTATAATTCCTTCTAGCGAAATTGGGGTTGGATTACCCTATACGACCAAAAAGGTCGTGCAAGATTTCCAATTTTAATTTCCTCTAAAGGAATTATAAACTTGACTTGGGAGTATTCGGATGATTAGAGAAAATGCCACTATCACATTCCCATGACCTGTCAAAAGAAATACAACCAAGTTCCATCTGAATGTATACACCAATAGATCCCTAATACAATCACTCTAAGGGGTGAGATAGAGAAAGCCTCGATAAAAATAAACTCTATACAAGAGGACTAGTAATGGAAAATGAAACAAAGGAATGTGATCCTAACGTTTAAGGATGCCCCAAGTTCGATCTGTGACTTCCGGATCACTTGCCCCAACTCGTCATCTTCATTGGACGATATCTCAATAATGTCCATAGTAGGCTCCTTTGTTGCTCACTCGGTGCTTGTCATGGGATATCATCCTCTTCGTCTTCTATCAAGGATGTTTGGGAAAAACACACACATCTATCCTTGAAATGGCATTTAATCTAATCACCAGAATGCAATGAATGAAATGCCTATATTTATATGAACTGTAATAGATTTGAGGTATAGAGAGTCTTACCAACCAAACTCGTCGACTTATGTGCGGTTTTAGGTGTACCAACCGCCCAAAGACATGCGTATGAGACAAGTGATGGTGAACTTCTAAAAATCAGAGGGTTTGGCACCTAAGGTTAAGGTTCCCACTTCGAGTTCTAGAAAGAGCCGATTCCATTGCACATCTATCGTAGCATTGGGATTCGATCCATAGTTCGAAGCGAGCGGAATTGAAAAGTGGATTACCCCGCGTTTTTCCTCACGGAGATTCCATTTTCAATTCCTTCTATTGTGTTCCTATAGGCGACGCCGGGGTTTTAGGCGCGGTTGTGTGTGTCCACGTGTTGTGATCATCACAATGCAATTCATGCATAGCAGTTTATCAATCAGCACTTCAAATCATCCACACAACATACATTCCTACGCCCAACCTGCATAAGACAATGTTAATCACGGACTACACCCCTTATTTCTCCAATCTGCAAAAACATATAACCCCTATCATGAGCGGACTTACCTCACCTTCAAGAGCGCCTGCAAGGTTAGAAAAATCACTCAACGTTTTAATTACGGCCTAAGTCCACTTGAGGTCTAGAACGATAGGTTCTAGAACAAAGTCCCCAGCGGAGTCGCCAGCTGTCGCGACCCGTCCGAAAGCGGACGCGGCTAATGGATTACCGATCGCGGGCCTTGGATCGGCGCGGGCCCTCCCAGGCCCATACCAAATCGCGGCGGGAGTATTTTTCAAAGGATTCGGCGATAAGAACCGATCGATTTCGACCTTAGTGTGGTCGTGGTGGCATGTGCAACTTGTGCATGCATTTGGAGTCGCCACCGGTCATTCTTGGAGGGTAGACCGGAAACCTTACTGACCGATTGGGAGAGATCGATCAGTTCTGCGGAACCAGAGATTTTGGGTTCGGAGACTTGGTTACGTCGGTGTCATTACCAACGCCCTTTCGGTACCTAACGCGAGTGATTTTCCTAGCTAAGAGTTCATGCAGGTGCAATTTTAGGTGAGGTAGGCTTGATTCAGGGTTTCATGCAGATTGGAAGACTATTCCTATCAATCACAATCAATTTAAATGGAAGCGCAATCAAGTACATAAATAAATCACATCAATGCACATCAATTCAAATAAATGGTTTCCTAATATAGCCATAAGGGTTTAGGGAAGATGTGATTTCGGACCAGGGGTAAAATGAGAAGATTTGGGGACGATTGGCCCGAAGGGCAAAATCGTCATATTTGGAAGGTTTGGATACTGAATTACCCAAAATATTCCATGGCCAGTTGTTTGTGGCCATTTCCCATTTTTTGGGATTTTTCTAGAATTTTTGGAATTTTTTTGGAAGACGGTTTGCAGGAAGGGCAAAATCGTCATTTTTAAAAGACCGAGGGCCGAAAGACCCGAAACAGGTTGTGGCCAGTTGAATATGGCCATTTCCTATTTTCTGGAATTTTTTAGAATTTTTCTGAATTTTCCGAATTTTTTTGAGTTTTTTATGATTATTTATTTTTTTATTGAATTATTGAATTTTTTTTATTATTATTTTCTGATTTTTATTTTTTTAAAAAAATATATTTTCCGGGCCGGGTCAGCCCGGCCCACGACCCGGACCCGCGACCCAAACTCGGCCCGCCTCCTCCATGAGAAAAACGGCGCCGTTCCATGCGTTTTAGACGGACGTCTCAGATTGAGACACGTGGCGTTCATTGGACCGTCGGATTTTTTTATTTTTATTTTTTATTATTTTTTTATTAACGCTGCGCGCTGACGTGGCCGCCACGTCAGCGTTGACCAGTCAACAAATGTTGACTGGTCAACGCCTCGTCGGGGAAGACAACCGGCGCCGGCGTTCCCTCGCCGGCGCCTCGTCGGAGGGCGATATCTCGGCCCTCCGACGTCCAAATCAAACGAAATTAACGCCAAAAGATTCTACTCGACGTCCTCTACCACATATCTGAACCTCAACATAGCAGAACGCCAAAAGATTGACTCGCCATCTCCGACCGAAAGCATATCTCCGGCGAACTTGGTTCTAGCCGTTCTACACGTTACTCGACCAACATAAATTATTGAGAAGCATCCTAGGAGCTGTAGAGGACTTACCTGATAATCCCGGGGCTTTGGTTTGGCGTGGAACGAGGCGTGGAGTTCACAACCGGTCGGAGGACGTCGGCGACCAACTCGAATATTTGCCCGACGAAATCGTGCGCAGTCAAAAAAGAAAGTGGGCAGCAAGGTGGAAGAAACAGGTTGCGATGAACAGCTCAGCCAATGAACGATCCAAACTCAACTTGCCATTGGATGCCGAGGTGAAGCTTGAGGAGGGATCTCACGGTTTTCAGAGGTCTGCGGCCGATTCGACGGGTTTAACAACTTCTCCGGAACTCAGGGAAGTCGAAAATGACTGTCAACAGCTTCGGTTTTAGTCGAGGATGACCGGACGACGATTTGGAAACTTCGGCCAAGCGCGGCATTGCTGGGCTTGCACGGCGGTTCGCGACGGGTTGTCACGGCGGCGTCGAGGGAGTTCTTCGTTGCTCGAGACGCGCTCCCGAGTTCATGACAGGTCCGGCGGTCCGGGGCCGACTCAGCGAATTGGATGTTCTGGGGAGGTGCGGTGATGGTGGTTGATGACAACGGTGGGGCGGCTCGACGACGAAGGATGGAGGTGGCGATGGTGGTAGAGATGGCTGTGGATTGGCGACTGAGAACGCGACGGGACAGGTCGCAGCGGTGGTGAGCTCGACGGAAACGGGCTAGGCTCGGCGGTGCAGGCGGCTGTGAATCGGGGTGGTGAACAACAGAGGAGTGTTGGTCGCGCTGGCTTCAAAAAAGAAGAAGAAGAAGATGCCACCCTTTTATGAAGAAGCAGAAGCCGCCATGGAAGGCCGAATGGGAGCTCGATGATGAGCCTTGCGTCTAGGCGATCCCGAGCGAGTTTGACAGGTAAACGAACTCCCTTGTGACGTCGTCGAGCTCGAAGGATGGTTCGCCGGTTTCGCTTCTCTTCCGGACGTAACGACGGGGGCTTGGAATCGTCGGCCGAACTCTGAGGCTATGGCAATGCAGCGGCGCAAAAAATATATACTGCCCAAAGATGGGCTGAAGGTTCTTTTTCCCTCCCTTTAAAAAATCACCTGGTCCTCCTTTTGGGGCAGTGGTCGTACGAAGGTCCAAGGGGAAAGGAGGAGGAGGAGAGACTCTGGTCAAAAAAGAAAGGCTGGCCCAAAAAAAAGTGAAAAAGCGTGGGGCTGTGTGAGTGAAAGGAAAGGTGCAGGAGCCGGGGGAGAGCGGGAGAGGAAAACATAAAATAATAATAATTATAAAATAATAAAAAGTGAAGCTAATATATATATACATATGTATATACGAAAACTATGAAAATTATTATTTTTTTTTTTGGTCAAAATGGTTCATTTAGCTTGGCCAAAGCCACCACAATTGATTTTTCAATTTTTTTTAATTTTTTTTAAATTTTTTTTTTAATTTTTATTATGGATTTTGTATAAATTTTCGAAGAATAAAGGTTAATCAAAATTTCGGTGTCAACAGCCGCCGGTCGCCGCCGGCCACCGGTCGCCGCCGGCCGCCGCCGGTCGCCGCCGGTCGCCGCCGCCGGTAGCCGCCGGCCGCCGCCGGTCGCCCGTCGCCCGTCGCCGGCCGCCGGTCGCCCGTCGCCGGCCGCCGGTCTCCCTTCGTCGGCCGCCGGTCGCCGCCGCCGGCCGCCGCCGCCGCCGGTCGCCGCCGCCGCCGTCGGTCGCCGCCGCCGCCGCCGGTCGCCGCCGCCGCCGTCGGTCGCCGCCGGTCGCCGCTGCCCGCCGCAGCCGGCCGCCGGTCGCCGCCGGCCGCCGCCGTCGGCCGCCGCCGTCGGCCGCCGGTCGCCGCCGGTCGCCGCCGCCGGCCGCCGGTTGCCGCCGGTCGCCGCCGCCGGCCGCCGGTTGCCGCCGGCCGCCGCCGGCCGCCGGTCGCCGGCCGCCGCCGGTTGCCGGTAGCCGGCCGCCGCCGATCGCCCGTCGCCGGCCGCCGGTCGCCCGTCGCCGGCCGCCGGTCGCCCATCACCGGTCGCCCGTCGCCGGTCGCCCGCCGCCGCCGCCGGTCGCCGGCGGCCGACCGCCCGCCGCCGCCGCCGCCACCTCGGTCACCACCGCTAGTAGCTGTCGCCGTCGGATGCCGCCGGTCGCCTTCGCCGTCGCCGTCGGATGCCGCCGGTTGCCTTCGCCGGCCGCCGCCTTCGGTCGCCGTCTCAGGCCAACCGCCGCCGGCCGCCGCCGCCGGTGGTCGTCGCTTCCGGTCACGTCGCCGCCGCCTGTCGCCGTCCGCCGCCGCAGCCACCGATTGTCGTCACCGTCGCCCGTCGCCGCCGTCGGAAATAGGGTTAGGGAAGAGAAATTTTATGCTATTATCAAACGAATTTCTGTTTCGGAAATAGAAAAATTATATCGTTATCAAACACGATTTTTAGTTGAGAAACTCGTCTAGGAAATAGAAATGGAAAAACCTATTTCTTGCCAGAAATTGTGCCATGAAACAGAATGGGTTTCATGCACCAACCCCCTAAGAGGCCTCAGAATTGGTACCGGTGAAAATGATTATGATTCGAAAATGTGATTATGATTAGAATTGCTATTTCTTATTCTATTTCCTGAATGAGTTTTTTAGAGAATCATAACGTGGTTGGTAACTGCACAAAATTTTTGTTCCTGGAACAGAAATGCGTTTGGTAACTGCACTAATTTTTGTTTCCAAAAATCATTTGTCTTCTCAATTTTGTTATTTAAGTCAAATAATTATGTAGCTACTTCGTGAAATTTCATCCTAAATTTCAAATTAATTGAAGATTAATTCATATTAATTCTCTTAAACAACATGTTGCATATAATATATATTTTTTTGTATTATTCCATCTAATTGTCGTGTCATAACGAGTCATTTTAAACTTAAAAAATGATAGACTGTGTTGGGTCAATGCCATGATTTCAAATTAGCTCGGGCCCTCGTAGGTCTATACCAAATCGCAACGAAGGAATATCAAATTCGATCTTAGTATGATTGATGGCATGTGTATGTTTACATGCAAATGGAGTCATCATCAATTTTTGAGGAAGGCAGATTGAGAATCTTATTGAATGATTGGGAGAGGCCGTTCAATTCTACGCAACCAGAGAAATCTATGGTCGGGGGACTTGATTACATCGGTTTTCCACCGACCCCTTTCGGCACCGAAGTTGAGCGTTTTCTGAACATGCTTCATGCAAATTTGAATTCATTTTTAAACCTATGAGGTAAGCCAATACTAAGTGTTCACGCTTATTTTTTTCTTTTTCAAATTTTCTAAAACTAGACTAAGTCTAAAGTTCTTAATCCTAGACAAATCACAACAATGAAATCAAGTGCGCAATCAAGAAATCATGAAATTGATAAATTGCATTATAAAATCCTAATGAAGCCCTAAGAGCTCAGAGAAATGCGCAAATCTGTTCGACGACAAATGAGAAATTGCATTTTACTTCCAGGCTTTAATTTTGGTGTTTGTGGCAGCCCAACTTTTCAATAATTGTTGTCGCGGCCTGAAATTAAAATTCCCGATTAACGGATTATCAGGTTAGTTAAATTAACTAACCTAATTCGAACTCTCCCAAGTCCTACCGAATCACAACTTAGGTTCATTTGAAAAATGTATCAAATTGGAGTCGCCACTAATCGTTCTTGGTAGGTCGATTAGAAACCTAAATAAAATAGCGGGAGGATTATTTTATTTCCACGAACCAGGGATTAAGTGTTCGGGGATTTGGTTACATTAATTTTTCAATTAATGCCCTTTTGGTACCAATTTTCATGAAAAATTCTTGATTAGATGATTTAAGATTTTCTGTTGTTTGGTGTAATGCTAATGCAAAATGACATGAAAATATGCATGAATGACGTGCAAGACATGGCAAGTATGATTCTAGACTATATGCTATGCATGGTATTTTTGGTATTTTTTTTTATGGATTTTCGGATTTATAAAAAATGATGGCAAAACAATGCTAAAATGAAGACAACATCAATTATAACTTAAGAAATCGATTCTCAAAATCTCAATTTATATTAAATGTTATTTCCATGTAAAAGATGATAAAAAAATGTAATTTACCATTAGAAAAATGCGTCATATTTTTGGTATTTTTTAGAAATTTAATTAAAAAGGAAAAATACAAGAACTTGAACAAAAATAAACAATCTTGCCCACAATTCACCTTAAATTCCGAAAATTCCGATTTAATACGCAATGTGCCCTTGGATTAGGGCCAGAGAGCGGATTATATGTAGAATTACCGTCACCCCTATATACATAGGGCAAACCATGAAATTCTTTAGAGTTATCAATCCGCCCCTCAAAATCGAAGGTTTGATGTATAAAACTCATGTATGTTCGAACACGATTATACTTCAAAAAAGAAGTCAAATTGCGTGCATTGACATACATATTCTGAAGGGACAAGGCACAAGGGAGCATGAATTATGGGCAATATTATTTATTTAAGTGCAATAATAATAATAATAATAAGCAATCAATATAAGGATATGATATGAAGCAATTCAAATAAGATAACTACATATAATATGCCAAATTTAACAATAAGATAATACTGCATTAAATTGTAACGCAATATTACCCTATCAATAAGGATTTAGATCCTTTCAAAAATATGCAATAATATCTACAAGAAATCGTTAGAGATATGCAAATAATTCAAGTTAGGGAAGTATACCTGCAAGATAGCAATTGATTTAAACTAGGCAATGTAATATCCAAATTATGCTAGGATAGGATAATTACCTAATTTGCAAGTCAACTTCCAAATTTGAATCGATATCGAATCGGCTCCGTCCTGGACCAATGACAATTCAGCTCGCACGGCCGTGGTTCGCGACAGCAACTTAGTGACTCACATTGCGAGTCCTCAGCTACACTCGTCGATGATTCTGCAAGATAGAGGATGTCAAGGCCATTGTTTGGCTAGCATTGCTCGGTGAAATTAGTACTGAGGTGTTGCCAAAATAAATTTCACCGAAAGCGATAACTAGCTGGATGACAATTCAATGCGAATTGGAAAAAAAAAAAACACATCACGACAACCACCCCTTTTTTGTCTTTTCCTTTCATAATTTCAAGTGTGCATTTGGATGGGCACACGTCCTCTTCTTTGACTACTGTTCGGGCTTCTTAATTCCCCTGAAAATAAGTATCTAAGAAAATATTTAAAAATCACAATAGTTGACAAGCGCTCGTGTGAGTATGATGTGTCGTCAATGCATTATTTCCACAATAATTCTATAAAATATCCAGAACTCCCTCTTGTGTTGCGAGATAACCATCTCGGTTCGATTAATGTTATGATTCATTATTGACCGTCGGATTGATCTACAAGAGTCTGAACCTTTTAAAAATTCCCCAATATTTTCGGCAATAGATAATAGTCTTGGCCGAATTCTTCATGGTCTTGCGGGCTTGTGGTGCGACTTTAGGCCTTAATCGAGATTTAGCTAAAATGGGCTGAATTGAATTCGAATTGAGTCAAACCCATATATAAAATTCGGCACCCCCTCTTGGCCTTAGTCGAAAATTCGTAATGGATCCTAGTCCGGCCATCTGTCAAATAAAGCTCATTTGACTCATTTTCGACCCTAAGTGCAAATGCATGATCGACAGAAATAAGTAATGCATGAGAAATTAATTTTTTTGCTAGAATTATGATTAATTCTCATTTTATGAATTTCCTAAAATTCAAAATTTATGTATCAACAATTGTCACCCCGCCTTCCTCCTAACATACTGAACTGAATCTTAAAGCCATCTTAGCGTTATTTTAATTAATTATTCCTTTTCCATTTATTTGTCATAAGATTTGTAAAATCATTTCTTCTAACTTTGAGTATTTTTCACACTCTGGAATACATAGAAGTTCAGTATTTTCTAAGATTTGATATTTTTAAGTTCGCATCAACCTAGCATTTGATACTTGTATTATAATTGCTATAAAATACCGTTAGCACTTAAGAATCGGATTTTTATGTTAAAAAACCAATTAAAATTATGAGTAAACCGTTAATTCGTGCTGATAAAAAAAATGTGCAATTGTATTGCTACATGTTGCAAGCCCTAAAAGGACATTTTCCGAAAATGATATGTAACATTTGGTTGATTGCATAATTTTTTAGAAGTTTGGATAAAGTTTGGAGGCCATAATTGAAATAAAATGTAAAGATTGATTAATTTGATTGAAATATTATCAAATTATGGGATATATATACATATGCAAACAATGTATATATACCCATTTTAAAAACTATTAGAGGAGCAAGCCATTTGTGAAAATTTGGCCAAAAGCCTAACATTCGGGGAGCATTGCAACCAATTTCAGAGACTTTAGGTAAAAATGGGAAGAAATAAAAAAGTCAAGGTGCTACTTATAACAAGTGCCAAAACCTGGAAGGCAAAATACAATTCACTTCTATTGTGAGACAGATCTAGCCTCCATAAAAGAGATGATTAGTCAGGTGAACAACACATCACAAAAAGCCCGATCAAAAACAGAGTCAAAGTCAACGCTAGGACCTGAAATTGCAACCGATTTCAGAGGGCACGATGTGAAAATTGAAAAGGAATTGTTGTCATCCATATGTATACGCACATTAATACCCCTATCTTTAGATACGCATCATCTGTTAATCGAGTAAAAAGGGATACGAGAGGCTAGTAAAACCGGAGAACGAGGCCACCGCGAAATGCATGTAAACAAAAACCATTGTCTATTTTTTCACATGGTCTCATTACATATCTTCTGCAACCGATGCGGTGAGTCAAGTGGATGGGGACAGTCACGACTCCAGTCGAGAGTAGAAACTGATTCACACGGCGAGAGCAATTGCCAAGAATGATCCAGTGCAGGCTTCGGACTTGCAGACTGATATGTGCCGTGACTACGGCGAAGTGGTGTATCTGAATCTACTTCACACCTCGGCTTATGACGAACGCTCACATTCAGAACCCTTGTCCGAGAAACGCTTAAGCAGAGATGAAAATTTCCTTCCCCAGCTTGGCGGATCATAGCAAATGAAGTTGGCACCATGCCCTGCTCTCTGTGTATATGCCATAACACTGTACAAATAGTAGGCCAGTACAGGTCTCTCTCGACTACAGACTACTTCTGAGAATAGCAATCGCAGGAAGCGCATCAACAGGTTCTTCAAGTTGCTTCCGATCTCAGCAATCAGTAGTTGATGGAATATAGGGCTTATGGTGTGCGCCCATGCGGGCAATCACACCCGCCTCCACAGATAACCGCAATAGCGGTTATCTGCAAGTTTGAAGAGACACGTCTCTTCACGTCAATTAGAATGACGTAAAAAGAGAACGACGTCCTCTGCTTCCACTCTCTCCCTAACGACACATTGTCGAAAAAGAAAACGACAGAATCTCTCTCCCCTTCGACATCGAATCGCATCAAAGGCGACGAAGGACTCTCGGGACTGCGAAGGCGACATCTAATCTGTGGACAGTGGGTACGGTTCCTCGTGTAGTCGTACTCTGATCAGTGATCCAAGTAAGTGATTTCTGGGCATAATTCATTAGTTTTCCGCACGTATTCCGTATACGAATTAGGAATTAGTTTCCAACAGTAGTCATGGTGTTGAAATCCATGCCATTTGCGAAAGGTTCAGCTGTAAGCGTAGACTTACTTGCCCTCAGGCCGGAAGCTTGAGATGAAGCGCCTACCATATTCGAAGTACACGAAAAAAAGCCGAACATGGACAACGTGAAGGACGCGATCAATACCCGTTTGCTGGTGGCAACGCTCATGGCCACTATGACTTTCGCAGCTGGTTCGCAGTTCCTAGGGGATTTAACGGCTTGAATGCAGCCTCCGATGACCAGGGCATTGCTACAATGGAGGACAAGAAAATGTTCCAGGCCTTTGCGATCTGCAGCACCATCGCAATGTTCAGCTCGATGATCGTGGTGGTCAACCTCATCTGGGCGCAGCAAAACGTCTACGTGGCAAAATCCGCATACCAGCACATGATACTGCCGCTAACAATTACACTCCCGGCGATGTCTGCTACTTTCTTACTGGTGTCACCTTGACTGTTGGCAAACTCTCTTGGATTGCTAACACCATATCTTATCTGGGACTCATTTTCGTCATGATCTCGGGTGCTAAATTGTTGGAGGACACTCTAGTCCTTCAGGCCACAATTGTCACATCCGTCGTCTGATATACTGGCTTGTTCTCGCCTGCTTTTATCTGTCGACAGTTGAAACATGCTTTTGGATGACTCAGGTAATGACGGAGCGGTGAGCAGGACATTTCACTAGTCCACCTTCGGATGGTATTGTTGAATCGAATGATTGATGACTCGATGACAACGAATTTGGGGGAGCTCTACATCCTCCCAATCTCTAGCTTCATTTGATCATTTGATATTCTCATTGACTTGTGTTAGTGCTATCTTATCACCTGGAGGGGGAAATAGGTGATTTTAAAATATAATACAAATCAATGCGGAAATTCAAAAGGATAAGCTCAGAGCTTTGTTTAGATGAAGATCACTAAACAAGATCTAAGGTGTTCTCAAATGCAGCAGCTTGCACAATTCCACTATCACAAAATAATAGAGATTTTTTTTTTTGTCGGCAGAATAATAGAGAGTTTAAGGGATAGGGAAATTGCACAAAGAGTTTATGGTGGTTCGACTTTGTTCAAGTCTACATCCACTTCTACACACTGTCAGCCAATCAGTTAGGGTGCGCATGATAACACTTCAGAAGCAGAATTTCTACTTCTGAAGTGCTTCTGAAGCTGAAATCCATTTGGTAAAGACACTTCAGAAGTGCTTTTGAAGCTGAAAGACGTTTGGTAAAAATATTGAGGAATCACTTCCAGAAGTGATTCTATGAGTGATTTCTACTTCCAGAAGTGATTTTTGGCCAATTTTGAGAAGCAAAAAATTGTAGCTTCTAAAAAAGAAATCAGTTCTTCAACTACACAGATCTTTCGCGGCCTAACGCCCACCCGCCGCAGGCCGCCACCGCCGCCGCCGTCCGCGGCCGTCGTTTGCCGCCGCCCGCCACCTTCTTCCGTTCGCCGCCGCCATTGCCCACTGCCACCGTCCGTCGCCGTCCGCCCGCCGCCGCAGGTCGCCAGCCGCTGCCGTCCGCCCTCCGCCGCCGCCGGTCGCCAGCTGTTTCAAAAGTAGAAATCAACTTTTGATGGAGAAGTTGAAAAATCAACTTCTACTTCTGATTGAAAAGTTGAAAAATCAACTTCAGCTTCAGAAATGATTTTTGAAGCAGAAGTGTTGCCATGCGCGCCCTTAGATTCTATCAGTAAATAGCTTAAACGTTACAACTTAGTGACGGGTCTTGAATCGAAAGACTTCCCGCCCAACACTCACACACTCGAATGTTCTCCTATAAGTATTACGGTGTTTGGAATCAAAGGAATGTAAAGAACGTGATGCTCTCTTGATATTGAAATTTAGAATTCTGCTTCGACCTTGAGATATCCCTTTATTCTCTTCTACCTTCAACTACCTGTGGCAAGACGTCTCGGGATTACCCAACAAACTTTCCCATTTGGATGAGACTGTATCAAAAAGATCTTGTAGCCATTAAGGTCGACAAAGAAAAGAATCTCCTTTTGGATCAAATCACTCATACAATCGTGATCCTAGATTTTCATAGATAGTGCTCTTCATTAGGTGAGCCATCCTCGTTTCCCTTAATCTATGTCCTCAATTGATCTTCAAGATTAAGAATCTCCAAGAACAATCCGGCTTGATTTACTAGACATTATGATGATGTAATATATCAATTAAATTATCTCGAAGATATCTTGATATTCTGGCTGTTGCACATGAAATATACTCTCAAAGCTTGAGATTCATTCCAACGTCTGAGCTCCCGCTCAACATCTGAGCCCTCTATAGCATCTGAACTTTTTGATGGACGTCTGAGCTTCCTGCTCAATATCTGAGCTCTTCGAACAATATATGAGCCTAGCCTGCCATATTTAGTCATGTGTAAATTTACACCTTTGAACATTCTGCAAGACAAATATTTCATTGCATCAGCTCAGATATAAGAGGACATGGATTGTTTTATCAATTTCAAAATCGATTAAGGATTTTTCTCAACAATTTGTAGAAATTAATACATGTTTGCCCTGGCGTATTTGGCCACAAAGGTTGCTTTTCTATTACATTAGATCAATGGTGATTGTTAAGGTACTCAAATTAAATCATGTCTTCCCCTAACGGTTTAAGTTTTTAAAGCAGTTAGATATAGTCTAATAAAATTTCACATGGTATCATGGTGGTAGGTTATGAATTCGAAAACTCCCTAGCCCTATTTGCATTGCATGTTATGTTTTCACATTTTAGTCTTAGGGCAAAGTCCAGCCTACCTATGAGAAGAGTATTGATGTACTCCTTGTATAAAATTACCTCTCATGTAATAGTTTGAGTTTTTCGAATACTTGGCTATAGTTCCACGAAATTTCACTGTAATACACTCTTTGAATTGAATAGATTTGTCAATAATTACTAAACATTAATACGTGATAATAATCTAAATGAAGGTTGATCCCAATAACTATCGAAAACCCAGTGGAACATGTAAGTAGCTGGTTTTAAATTATCCTCGAGTTGTGTTACACCAAATTAAAATTTCACTGGTTAATGTTAAACGGTACGATGGGGGTAGGGCACCCAAAAAAGTTACTCACATTCGTACCTTCATATTTACCAAAGCTAGCCCCAAAGGGACTAATTGAATCCTCTTTGCTTGTATGAGAGGCAACCGTGATCCTTTGGCGACAGGTTCAAGCAAAGCAAGAAAGCAAGAAAGGAACTATGTACGATGATTTATTGAACAAGAAGTTTAGCCCCTTAATGTAATATAAAATGACCGCTTTGGGTTGTCTTCCATACGATAAAACAGTTGTCTGCTTCCGATATCGTCTTTAGATCGTTTAAAGAAGCGAGTTTTCGTATTGGAAGGTAAGTCTTTTCCGACATTATTAATATTTCCTTTCCTTTTTCTTCTGTTAATTGTCTAATACTCTAATTGTCTTCAATCTTGATGCTCGATCGCACACTTTTTAATATATAATTTCTTAACAGGGTTCACTTTGTTAAATGATGTTATCAGTATATCAATACCATATTGGCTGATGTTAGCACGACCTTCCACTGTCATTTGACAGTGGATGCTGAATAAACAAAAAGGAAATTGTGAAAAAAAGTTTATGGCAAGCATAACCGGATAGGCCTGTGTGATCGACGGGTAGGACTTTTCTTAGCTTATTTCTTGTTTCCTACTGCATTAGGACTACCTTTCTTTCTATCTCAAGTTAGCTCGAAGTGTCTTCTCTTTGCACTCGTATTTTGTCTTCGCACCCCACGGGTTGACCGTGGTAATTTTAGTTTGCACTTTGCACGACATTGCCCATGGCCAGAGCGACCAATCTCCGGCCTAGTGGTGGCAACACTGCTGATGTCCTAGCTCGAATTTGAACCTGCGAATGAAACTCAAACACGAAGGCCTCATCATGTGACAAATTAGGAAAGTCTTCGTTGGAGTTTTGGTTGACCAAACATATTGAAGTAACTATAAATCCCTGCTGGAGCTTGATTTCTAGTTTGAGTCGACTAAGAAAATGATATTTCTTTAGATTGGATACATATATCATATATAAAAAGCGGTGGTTTTTGGTTTTTTACTAAGATCATATTTTCTCTATTAGTCCAATTCCGAAGACATTTGAAGACAGGCCCAAATCTGCAATTAAGAAGGAAGTGATAATTTTTGCAAGAAAATATATACTGAGTTTGTAGGATCAATATATCCCAATAAAAAGTTTCTGCTTCTGATTCAACGAAAATTTGATTTCATAAAGTTTACTAGGTGCAACCACTTCTCTCAGATGAATTTAGCGTTCTTATCAACTATCAGGGATAACACTAAAATGGATACTGCAGGCTTACAAAAAAGACGAACTCAAAAACTTCTCAACCCTGTTTAAGTCCACTTGTAGTTGTTATTTCGATCTAATCCTCAGTTAAAGAATCTCGACCAAATATCTTGAGAAACACGTCCACGACCTTGCTTCAATCTGGGGTGTTAGTCGAAACTTCCTGTTAGAACAGGTTTTGATCCCATCATTTCGACAATCTCCAGGGAATTGGTCCAGCAATTTGGTATAAATAGACTATGAATATAACATTTTATTGCTGTTTTTTACATAACAAACGGATCTAACTTATTAATACACTCGGATTGTTACATGTTCCGACATAGATGATATTATTTTCCATATCTAACTGTGAACTTTTACATCACGTTACAACGGCCTCTAACGTGATGACTTTTGGACTGTCCATGTCAATTACATAATTATGTCGTGATTCAATTAGATCATGCCCAGAAGCTATGACTAGAACTATTCTGCAATTTTAGTTTTCGCATATATATTTATTTGAATCTAAGGTTCCCTTATTGCGCATGATTTAAACTTCAATAATATTCTCGCGTGACATTTTTGGCTTTGTCAATTATGTGGCTATAATTATGTTGTAAAGTAACTCAATCACATGGAAAATGTTTGCATCGATATTCCGCACGAGTAAAAGTTGCGGACCGAAACCACTTAACATTAGATTGGATGTGCAGAATCTAAATTTCAAAGAGGTCGATAACATAATTGCAATTGATATCAAACTTGAGGGCCGTGAATAAAATCTCTCCGAGTTAAGAATGACCTTCATTTTCTGGCTGCCCCAACTTTAGAAAATCTCCGAGCTGCACCACTAGTTAGCAAGATTGTAGAGTTGTTGAGGGGAGAACGTTTGCCAGCTGATTAGCCAATGCAGCATTCTTTCAAGGACCGGATTTTGTTATTCACTTGAGTTCAACTATGAGGATTCAATTTCTTTCTTTAGGAAATGAAATTGAGCGGTTCTAGTGCTCACAATTTTCTGTTCTGATGCCCTATAAAATTTGTTAGGCCAAAATATAATATTAACTATTATAAAACCTCAAAAAAGTGCATCATTTAATATTTAAAATGATATGACGTCTTCTTACACAATCCTTGTTCCCTTTGCAATAACTAAATTACTTGCGTAGCTTGGGCTCGATGGACGTGAAGCTATCTATAGAGGAGAAGGACGTTGGCACGAGCAACCCGATCAAGGAGGAGGTCAAGAAGGATGAAATGGATTCTTTGAAGGAGGAAGATGTCTGGAGGAATCGACGAGCGAGAATGAATAATGCTCTGGTGGCTACAAGAACCACGGCGGCACAAGAACCAAATGATTTGTATGCAGCTGCTCACAAGCTGATGGAAGTTATCAAAGCCGCTGATGTGGAAGAGTTCATTTGCGAGATTGAAAGGATTGCCGCTCATTCAGATCCGCGTGCCACTCTCAATTTCCAAGTGATACCGTGGGGTTCACTACTCCACGTCGCAGCTGGGACAAGCAAGGACGACATCCTAAGTCTCCTGGTTGATTATGTAGGTGACAATCTCATAGCAGCCGAAAATATTTGGGGAGATACGCCTCTCCACATGGCTGCTAAGGCCGGGAAATCTGGAGCTGCCGCAAAGTTGATTCGCTGGGCAAGAGACCTCCCCAACATGGAGGACAAGAACCTGATCCTGAGGAAGAAGAACAAACATGGGAACACCGCTTTGCATGAGGCTGTGCTTAATAGTCATGCCGACATGGTGCATTTTTTGTTGGGGGAAGATCCGGCGCTTGTGTATTTGAAGAACGCAGCACAGAAATCTCCCCTGTACCTTGCCACCGACACCAGTAACCCCATGATACGTGAGATTTTCTTTAGGTGCTCGCTTGACCCATCCAAGATAGAAGGCTTGCCACCTGTTCATGGTGCCCTTGTGCGTTTTGACTTTGGTACGTACCTAAATATGCTTATGGGCGATATCTCTGTCTAGATTGGTATGTGCAAAAATATTTTGTGCTTACTCAAACCTGCTACATGTTTTCACTTAAATTCCAAATCCCGCATGCTTATTAAAGTAGTTAGATATCTATTAGGTACTCGCAACGAAACATGTAATGCATTTGGTAAAGAAATTTTCTCACATTAGCACATAACATATCAGCTTAAGTATATATACACACAGAACCAATATAATAAAACTCATGTACAGTCGATCGTCGAGTAGAAAAATTACAAACAATCATAAAACTCTACAATCTGACAACGACAAAAGGAGAAAGATGCATTTGAAGTGATGATAATTTTAGATTGCAATTAATCTTGCTTGAGGGTTCACAATCTTTACTTTTGTTGTAGAGCAACTTTAGTTTGGTAAATGATTTCTTGTTTCCTAGGTTTCGGATGTACCTGTTAGGTTAATCTCAAAACCATGTGAAGTCCCGGCAGAGTTAGAATATTAATATTTCGTAATTAAATTACTTAAGAAGTATCATGGAAATAAGGGCATTTACTAATTAACTAACTACTTGGCTCCGATATCGGATTTCATAAATAGTAAAACCTTAAAACACATCCCTAACTCCATCCCACTTCCCCAATAGAAATGGGCATAGGGCGGGGTAGGGCGGAGCTTTGCCTCGCAATCCGTTGCACCAACACCTTCATGAAATGGAAATGCATTGTAACTGGCCGTTGAGTTTTATTATGCGGTCCTAACTTGGAGCTCCTGATCCCAGCATTAATCACCAGGATACTCGAAAATAACATGAAGTTATTTGCAATGACCGACTCCAGAGGCGGTAATGTCTTCCATTTAGCTGCTTACTGTAGGCGACCCGAAGTACTCGATCTCTTACTACCAAAAACTGAATATTTGGCCCGAGAATGGGACATGAATGGGGATCTTCCCATTCATATCGCGAGCAAGATGGGTCATGTTGAACTAATTGGAAAGCTACATCCGGTATCACATTTGCTAAACAAGCGAGGACAAACCATTCTTCATGTCGCAGCAAAATACGGGAGAGATTCAGTAGTGAGATATATACTCAAACATCCAGATCTAAGGAAGCTGATAAATGACGTAGACCATGACGGAAACACAGCTTTGCACTTGGCAGCGATGTATTCACAACCCATCGCTTTGATTCCTCTTGTGCTGGACAGAGGAATTAAGCTCGCCCTTCTCAACGATGAAAGCCTGATGGCTTTTCAAATTGCCATGGATCGCCTCAAAAGGGAGTCGATGTTACGACAGGTAGATAAAATGAACAGTCACTATTTCAAGTATCAGCTTACTAAAGTTTCATAGAGTAACATCGTAATTAAGAGTGGATCTCGTAGGCAAGATTGTTGAAGCATTGATCGATTTCCTAGAATTTTGTGGCACTGAAGATGTCCCCGGTTAAGAGAAAAGGAAAATATATGTAAAAATTAGTCCTGCAACATCTTCAGAAGTAAAAGTTTCCCCTTAAATGAGTCAGCCGGAGTTCATTCCCCTTGTACATATGGCAATAATTTCTTCTTTCTTGACTTTTTATGTGCTTCCAATCTCAGTTCTTGGCAGGTCTACTGTTGCTACCCCCGTCAGATAAAGGCCAGGACTCATTCGTACTTAGGCCGGAAGATCGAGATAAATTACTTTTAATAGCAGTCTCGCGCAAAGAAATGCCAAGGATGAATGAAGTCGCGAGGGATGTGATCAATGCCCGTCTGGTGGTGGCAGCACTTGTGGCTACTGTGACTTTTGCAGCTGGTTTCCAAGTCCCTGGAGGATTTAATGGCTCGGACACGGCGTCCAAAGATGACCGGGGCATGGCTATGATGTTGGGCAAGAAATTGTTCCGGGCCTCCACGATTTGCAACACCACTGCCAACGTTTTGCTCAATAATTTCGGTCATTGGCTTCATGTATGCGCAGCAGCAGGACATCCATTCGTCATTGCCCTTTTTCACCTTCGCATCAGCGCTGCTAATAGTTGCACTCCCAGCGATGTCCGCCGCTTTCTTAACTGGGGTCACCTTGACGGTTGGCAAACTCCATTGGCTTGCTAACGTCATATTTAATGAGGGACTTATTTTGCTCCTCATTATCTCGGTCGTTCAATTGTTGCCGTTCACTCCACTTCTTGTATTATTATTTCAAAGCCGCTGTCGTCTTTGCCTTTATTTGAGATGCGGGTTTGTTATCATTTGCTCGAAATTGCGGGGGGTCCCGACGTACATTTTGGATGATCTGGAAGAAGACGGAACGGCGAGCGGGTCCACCACTGGTCGGCATCCGGATGGCGCCGGTGAATCGAAGACTGATGACTCGGTGACGGCGAAAGTTGGGGACTCACCACATCCTCCCAATCATTAGTTTCAGCTGACAAATATCGAGGATTTGCATAAATAAACGTATATTTGCCTTTGTGTGGGTGGGTTATCCCTCGATCTCTTACCAATTGCATTAGCATTATGGTTATTGCTGAAATATTGAAAAAAATCCCCATTGTACTTTTCTACTAGTTTGAATTTTTTATGACAGGTGATGATGTGATCTTATAGAATTTCTCCTCGTATCAGAACAATTCATTGTGAGTTCAAATCCTTCACGATTCTAATTGCCTCGTCTGATAAATACATATCTATAGTATATTATTTTGTTGATAAGGCACATAATTTTTGCAGGGCTTTTTTTTTTTCCTTTATCAAATCGGTTTTTTTCCTATCAAATTAGATTAGTTTATTAAACTAAGTTAGAAAGAAATAAATCTGATAAAAAATTAAATAAGTTTTTTTTTTTGAAATAGTTCGTAAATAATTAATTTCCTTTACAAAATTACTTTTAGCTAACGAGCATATCTTTTTCCTCTGATGTTATAGTTTGTCACTCATCTTTCATTGTAATCAAATCAATGTATACGTCAGCCTTTTTTCTTGACTAATAAAATATGGAAAATAAAAACTCGATACAAAATGACAATACTTCGATGCTATATCAAATGCATCGAAATAGTCAAATTATCTTAAGTTTTGATGATGATATGCAATAAAATTTTGACGAAAAAGAAAATTTTATTCTTAAAAGGAAAAACAATGATTTTTGAAATCCTCGTTAGCTAAAAAAGTATGTCGCATAAATAGCTAAAGTTCGATCTGCGCAGAAGCAACAGTGTAACTGACAGAACAAAACCCTACCATTTCGAAAGTGTGTATCTCGTTCAAATATCACGAAATGCTCAGATTTTTATTCTTCCTAGGATTCCTCGAGGTCGACCAGAATATTTATGTTTAATAGATATACATGATGAAATCAGAATTTGTCTGTGTTATAAACATAGTGACACGCGTAATGCAATGTGGCCCGAATGCTTTGTAGATGAGCACATTGGGGCAAAATATTTGGGCCTTCGTCCCTACAAGCGCAGGGAGATTTGGGCCCACATAATATTTGTGTGGCCCTTTCTGATTCACTCATAATTATTAATCACCGCATAAAAAAACTTCCTATAATATTATAAAATTCAAGACAATTATATAATCAATTGACTAAATAGATCAAACATCTTGTTGGGCGTGACAATGACTTAATATTCTAGGAACATACAAATGTTCTCCTTGTTATTTTATTCTATCTCCGAAATTCTGATTTATTGATGAACCTATCTCTTTCATGCACCCTTTTGATGAATATAATTTATTGTACAATTGATGAATTAAGGTCTAGCAATGTTATGATATTTCACTTCGGTGAGTGTGGTTTCGGTCTAATAAATCAAATCAAGATACTATGTCATCTTAGCCAGACAAGTTTTGCTCGTCCACTCTTCGTAGATAAAAATCCGCTTAAAAGGTCGAATGTATGACGATATTCGGCACTTGAAACCGCAAAATTCACTAGAAAAAAGGTTCAAGTATTCAGATTTTAGAAGAATTGCGGGGAGCATTATGAGTAGGAACCAGTCAAATGAGGCTCTCTATAACGTTATCTACTTTGCTGAAGCCGCGATTAATAAATGAACTGGCCATAACTGAAATTTCATAGCGCATCTAGTAATGACATAATCCCTACAACTTGTTGTTGAATCAAACACCCCTGACCAAAACGGAATTGATTTCCACATTCTTTGGGACCGAAGAGGCGAAAAAGCTCGCTCGTGAGCTGATTGTGACATGGAGAAAGTTTAGACTTTGGGTTAGACAATTTTGGGGCTGATAATAAGAACTAGGAAAAGGTGTTTGACCTCTCCTGAACGTGCCAGATCTTTTTTGCACGTGCATGCGAAGCCTGGCCTATGTCTCAGCCTCTCATGTCTCAAGACTCTCATTCTTTAATCCCACATTCCATCTCCACATCGATCCCATCTCCCTCGCTGGGAAAAAAAAAAAAATATCAGTCAACATTCAATTTGATCCCTTGAAACGAAATCGACTATTATCGTACGGATCGGAAGCATGTACACCCAGAAGGCCTTTTGAATGGATTTGATAACACGTGAGGTCGACCGCACTTACTAACTTCTTTGTATCAGCTATGTGCATTATGCGCAAATAAAGTGTAATTCTACTGTCCCAGTTCTGTTAATTCACCTATTTGATCCCAGATTAATGGTAACATTGCCCTTAAAAAAATAAAAAACATGACAACCTCCGTAGTTAATGGCCTGCATGATAACACTTCCAGAAGTTACTTTCTGCTCCAGAAGTCAATTTCAAGCAGAAATTCGTTTGGTAAAAAAAAACTTCTGAAATAGAAATCCGTTTGGTAAAATTTTTTACTTATGGTAGAATTTTTAACATTTGAAGTGAAAAATCACTTATGAAGCTATTTTTGGCCAAGTTTGAGAAGTAAAATTTTTTTCCCTTCTTGGCTCTAGAATCACTTCTTGGACCACATCAGCCTCTGCCGACCTTCGTCACCAACCGCTCGTCGATCGCCAACCATTGCCGACTGCCCACTACCACCGACCATCGCTCGCCGACGCTCGTTGATCGTCGCTACCGCTCATCGATTGCCAACCACCGTTGCGGTCGCTGCCAACCACCGCTGCCGACCCCCGTCGCCGAAGATTTTGTTAATAATGTTTGAAAAGTATAAATTTTCAACCGTTACCAAATGAATTTCTCAGATCAAAAATAATTTCTAGAGCAGAAAAAAAAAATCAACTTCTGCTTTTGAGGAGAAATAGAGAAATCAACTTCTGATAGAGAAGTATTACCATGCGCGCTCTAATTGATGTATGACAAAGGTCCATGAAAAAAATACAGCATCTAAGGGTACGTTTGTTTTGTGGAAAACTTTATGGCAAATGAAAATACTTTTGAGGAAATCACTTCTTAGGTAAATGATTAGTTTTTCTTTATTTGGTGAAATGTGAGCGAAAATATTGTGGTTCGACTTTGTTCAAGACTACATCCACTTCTGCACACTGTCGGCCAATCGGTTAGATTCTATTAGTAAATAGCTTAAACGTTACAACTTAGTGACGGGTCTTGAATCGAAAGACTTCTCGCCTAACACTCACACACTCAAATGTTCTCCTATAAGTATTACGGTGTTTGGAATCAAAGGAATGTAAAGAATGTGATGCTCTCTTGATATTGAAATTTAGAATTCTGCTTCGACCTTGAGATATCCCTTTATTCTCTTCTACCTTCAACTACCTGTGGCAAGACGTCTCGGGATTACCCAACAAACTTTCCCATTTGGATGAGACTGTATCAAAAAGATCTTGTAGCCATTAAGGTCGACAAAGAAAAGAATCTCCTGTTGGATCAAATCACTCATAGAATCGTGATCCAAGATTTTCATAGGTAGTGCTCTTCATTAGGTGAGCCATCCTCGTTTCCCTTAATCTATGTCCTCAATTGATCGTCAAGATTAAGAATCTCCAAGAACAATCCGGCTTGATTTACTAGACATTATGATGATGTAATATATCAATTAAATTATCTCGAAGATATCTTGCTATTCTGGCCGTTGCACATGAAATATACTCTCAAAGCTTGAGCTTCATTCCAACGTCTAAGCTCTCGCTCCACATCTGAGCCCTCTATAGCATATGAACTTTTTGCTGGATGTCTGAGCTTCCTGCTCAATATCTGAGCTCTTCGAACAATATATGAGCCTATTCTGCCATATTTAGTCATGTGTAAATTTACACCTTTGAACATTCTGCAAGACAAATATTTCATTGCATCAGCTCAGATATAAGAGGACATGGATCGTTTTATCAATTCCAAAATCGATTATGGATTTTTCTCAACAATTTGTAGAAATTAATACATGTTTGCCATGGCGTATTTGGCCTCAAAGGTTGCTTTTCTATTACATTAGATCAATGGTAATTGTTAAGGTACTCAAATTAAATCATGTCTTCCTCTAACGGTTTAAGTTTTTAAAGCAGTTAGATATAGTCTAATAAAATTTCACATGGTATCAAGGTGGTAGGTTATGAATTCGAAAACTCCCTAGCCCTATTTGCATTGCATGTTATGTTTTCACATTTTAGTCTTAGGGCAAAGTCCAGCCTACCTATGAGAAGAGTATTGATGTACTCCTTGTATAAAATTACCTCTCATGTAATAGTTTAAGTTTTTCGAATACTTGGCTATAGTTCCACGAAATTTCACTGTAATACACTCTTTGAATTGAATAGATTTGTCAATAATTACTAAACATTAATACGTGATAATAATCTAAATGAAGGTTGATCCCAATAACTATCGAAAACCCAGTGGAACATGTAAGTTGCTGGTTTTAAATTATCCTCGAGTTGTGTTACACCAAATTAAAATTTCACTGGTTAATGTTAAACGGTACGATGGGGGTAGGGCACCCAAAAAAGTTACTCACATTCGTACCTTCATATTTACCAAAGCTAGCCCCAAAGGGACTAATTGAATCCTCTTTGCTTGTATGAGAGGCAACCGTGATCCTTTGGCGACAGGTTCAAGCAAAGCAAGAAAGCAAGAAAGGAACTATGTACGATGATTTATTGAACAAGAAGTTTAGCCCCTTAATGTAATATAAAATGACCGCTTTGGGTTGTCTTCCATACGATAAAACAGTTGTCTGCTTCCGATATCGTCTTTAGATCGTTTAAAGAAGCGAGTTTTCGTATTGGAAGGTAAGTCTTTTCCGACATTATTAATATTTCCTTTCCTTTTTCTTCTGTTAATTGTCTAATACTCTAATTGTCTTCAATCTTGATGCTCGATCACACACTTTTTAATATATAATTTCTTAACTGGGTTCACTTTGTTAAATGATGTTATCAGTATATCAATACCATATTGGCTGATGTTAGCACGACCTTCCACTGTCATTTGACAGTGGATGCTGAATAAACAAAAAGGAAATTGTGAAAAAAAGTTTATGGCAAGCATAACCGGATAGGCCTGTGTGATCGACGGGTAGGACTTTTCTTAGCTTATTTCTTGTTTCCTACTGCATTAGGACTACCTTTCTTTCTATCTCAAGTTAGCTCGAAGTGTCTTCTCTTTGCACTCGTATTTTGTCTTCGCACCCCACGGGTTGACCGTGGTAATTTTAGTTTGCACTTTGCACGACATTGCCCATGGCCAGAGCGACCAATCTCCGGCCTAGTGGTGGCAACACTGCTGATGTCCTAGCTCGAATTTGAACCTGCGAATGAAACTCAAACACGAAGGCCTCATCATGTGACAAATTAGGAAAGTCTTCGTTGGAGTTTTGGTTGACCAAACATATTGAAGTAACTATAAATCCCTGCTGGAGCTTGATTTCTAGTTTGAGTCGACTAAGAAAATGATATTTCTTTAGATTGGATACATATATCATATATAAAAAGCGGTGGTTTTTGGTTTTTTACTAAGATCATATTTTCTCTATTAGTCCAATTCCGAAGACATTTGAAGACAGGCCCAAATCTGCAATTAAGAAGGAAGTGATAATTTTTGCAAGAAAATATATACTGAGTTTGTAGGATCAATATATCCCAATAAAAAGTTTCTGCTTCTGATTCAACGAAAATTTGATTTCATAAAGTTTACTAGGTGCAACCACTTCTCTCAGATGAATTTAGCGTTCTTATCAACTATCAGGGATAACACTAAAATGGATACTGCAGGCTTACAAAAAAGACGAACTCAAAAACTTCTCAACCCTGTTTAAGTCCACTTGTAGTTGTTATTTCGATCTAATCCTCAGTTAAAGAATCTCGACCAAATATCTTGAGAAACACGTGCACGACCTTGCTTCAATCTGGGGTGTTAGTCGAAACTTCCTGTTAGAACAGGTTTTGATCCCATCATTTCGACAATCTCCAGGGAATTGGTCCAGCAATTTGGTATAAATAGACTATGAATATAACATTTTATTGCTGCTTTTTACATAACAAACGGATCTAACTTATTAATACACTCGGATTGTTACATGTTCCGACATAGATGATATTATTTTCGATATCTAACTGTGAACTTTTACATCACGTTACAACGGCCTCTAACGTGATGACTTTTGGACTGTCCATGTCAATTACATAATTATGTCGTGATTCAATTAGATCATGCCCAGAAGCTATGACTAGAACTATTCTGCAATTTTAGTTTTCGCATATATATTTATTTGAATCTAAGGTTCCCTTATTGCGCATGATTTAAACTTCAATAATATTCTCGCGTGACATTTTTGGCTTTGTCAATTATGTGGCTATAATTATGTTGTAAAGTAACTCAATCACATGGAAAATGTTTGCATCGATATTCCGCACGAGTAAAAGTTGCGGACCGAAACCACTTAACATTAGATTGGATGTGCAGAATCTAAATTTCAAAGAGGTCGATAACATAATTGCAATTGATATCAAACTTGAGGGCCGTGAATAAAATCTCTCCGAGTTAAGAATGACCTTCATTTTCTGGCTGCCCCAACTTTAGAAAATCTCCGAGCTGCACCACTAGTTAGCAAGATTGTAGAGTTGTTGAGGGGAGAACGTTTGCCAGCTGATTAGCCAATGCAGCATTCTTTCAAGGACCGGATTTTGTTATTCACTTGAGTTCAACTATGAGGATTCAATTTCTTTCTTTAGGAAATGAAATTGAGCGGTTCTAGTGCTCACAATTTTCTGTTCTGATGCCCTATAAAATTTGTTAGGCCAAAATATAATATTAACTATTATAAAACCTCAAAAAAGTGCATCATTTAATATTTAAAATGATATGACGTCTTCTTACACAATCCTTGTTCCCTTTGCAATAACTAAATTACTTGCGTAGCTTGGGCTCGATGGACGTGAAGCTATCTATAGAGGAGAAGGACGTTGGCACGAGCAACCCGATCAAGGAGGAGGTCAAGAAGGATGAAATGGATTCTTTGAAGGAGGAAGATGTCTGGAGGAATCGACGAGCGAGAATGAATAATGCTCTGGTGGCTACAAGAACCACGGCGGCACAAGAACCAAATGATTTGTATGCAGCTGCTCACAAGCTGATGGAAGTTATCAAAGCCGCTGATGTGGAAGAGTTCATTTGCGAGATTGAAAGGATTGCCGCTCATTCAGATCCGCGTGCCACTCTCAATTTCCAAGTGATACCGTGGGGTTCACTACTCCACGTCGCAGCTGGGACAAGCAAGGACGACATCCTAAGTCTCCTGGTTGATTATGTAGGTGACAATCTCATAGCAGCCGAAAATATTTGGGGAGATACGCCTCTCCACATGGCTGCTAAGGCCGGGAAATCTGGAGCTGCCGCAAAGTTGATTCGCTGGGCAAGAGACCTCCCCAACATGGAGGACAAGAACCTGATCCTGAGGAAGAAGAACAAACATGGGAACACCGCTTTGCATGAGGCTGTGCTTAATAGTCATGCCGACATGGTGCATTTTTTGTTGGGGGAAGATCCGGCGCTTGTGTATTTGAAGAACGCAGCACAGAAATCTCCCCTGTACCTTGCCACCGACACCAGTAACCCCATGATACGTGAGATTTTCTTTAGGTGCTCGCTTGACCCATCCAAGATAGAAGGCTTGCCACCTGTTCATGGTGCCCTTGTGCGTTTTGACTTTGGTACGTACCTAAATATGCTTATGGGCGATATCTCTGTCTAGATTGGTATGTGCAAAAATATTTTGTGCTTACTCAAACCTGCTACATGTTTTCACTTAAATTCCAAATCCCGCATGCTTATTAAAGTAGTTAGATATCTATTAGGTACTCGCAACGAAACATGTAATGCATTTGGTAAAGAAATTTTCTCACATTAGCACATAACATATCAGCTTAAGTATATATACACACAGAACCAATATAATAAAACTCATGTACAGTCGATCGTCGAGTAGAAAAATTACAAACAATCATAAAACTCTACAATCTGACAACGACAAAAGGAGAAAGATGCATTTGAAGTGATGATAATTTTAGATTGCAATTAATCTTGCTTGAGGGTTCACAATCTTTACTTTTGTTGTAGAGCAACTTTAGTTTGGTAAATGATTTCTTGTTTCCTAGGTTTCGGATGTACCTGTTAGGTTAATCTCAAAACCATGTGAAGTCCCGGCAGAGTTAGAATATTAATATTTCGTAATTAAATTACTTAAGAAGTATCATGGAAATAAGGGCATTTACTAATTAACTAACTACTTGGCTCCGATATCGGATTTCATAAATAGTAAAACCTTAAAACACATCCCTAACTCCATCCCACTTCCCCAATAGAAATGGGCATAGGGCGGGGTAGGGCGGAGCTTTGCCTCGCAATCCGTTGCACCAACACCTTCATGAAATGGAAATGCATTGTAACTGGCCGTTGAGTTTTATTATGCGGTCCTAACTTGGAGCTCCTGATCCCAGCATTAATCACCAGGATACTCGAAAATAACATGAAGTTATTTGCAATGACCGACTCCAGAGGCGGTAATGTCTTCCATTTAGCTGCTTACTGTAGGCGACCCGAAGTACTCGATCTCTTACTACCAAAAACTGAATATTTGGCCCGAGAATGGGACATGAATGGGGATCTTCCCATTCATATCGCGAGCAAGATGGGTCATGTTGAACTAATTGGAAAGCTACATCCGGTATCACATTTGCTAAACAAGCGAGGACAAACCATTCTTCATGTCGCAGCAAAATACGGGAGAGATTCAGTAGTGAGATATATACTCAAACATCCAGATCTAAGGAAGCTGATAAATGACGTAGACCATGACGGAAACACAGCTTTGCACTTGGCAGCGATGTATTCACAACCCATCGCTTTGATTCCTCTTGTGCTGGACAGAGGAATTAAGCTCGCCCTTCTCAACGATGAAAGCCTGATGGCTTTTCAAATTGCCATGGATCGCCTCAAAAGGGAGTCGATGTTACGACAGGTAGATAAAATGAACAGTCACTATTTCAAGTATCAGCTTACTAAAGTTTCATAGAGTAACATCGTAATTAAGAGTGGATCTCGTAGGCAAGATTGTTGAAGCATTGATCGATTTCCTAGAATTTTGTGGCACTGAAGATGTCCCCGGTTAAGAGAAAAGGAAAATATATGTAAAAATTAGTCCTGCAACATCTTCAGAAGTAAAAGTTTCCCCTTAAATGAGTCAGCCGGAGTTCATTCCCCTTGTACATATGGCAATAATTTCTTCTTTCTTGACTTTTTATGTGCTTCCAATCTCAGTTCTTGGCAGGTCTACTGTTGCTACCCCCGTCAGATAAAGGCCAGGACTCATTCGTACTTAGGCCGGAAGATCGAGATAAATTACTTTTAATAGCAGTCTCGCGCAAAGAAATGCCAAGGATGAATGAAGTCGCGAGGGATGTGATCAATGCCCGTCTGGTGGTGGCAGCACTTGTGGCTACTGTGACTTTTGCAGCTGGTTTCCAAGTCCCTGGAGGATTTAATGGCTCGGACACGGCGTCCAAAGATGACCGGGGCATGGCTATGATGTTGGGCAAGAAATTGTTCCGGGCCTCCACGATTTGCAACACCACTGCCATGTTTTGCTCAATAATTTCGGTCATTGGCTTCATGTATGCGCAGCAGCAGGACATCCATTCGTCATTGCCCTTTTTCACCTTCGCATCAGCGCTGCTAATAGTTGCACTCCCAGCGATGTCCGCCGCTTTCTTAACTGGGGTCACCTTGACGGTTGGCAAACTCCATTGGCTTGCTAACGTCATATTTAATGAGGGACTTATTTTGCTCCTCATTATCTCGGTCGTTCAATTGTTGCCGTTCACTCCACTTCTTGTATTATTATTTCAAAGCCGCTGTCGTCTTTGCCTTTATTTGAGATGCGGGTTTGTTATCATTTGCTCGAAATTGCGGGGGGTCCCGACGTACATTTTGGATGATCTGGAAGAAGACGGAACGGCGAGCGGGTCCACCACTGGTCGGCATCCGGATGGCGCCGGTGAATCGAAGACTGATGACTCGGTGACGGCGAAAGTTGGGGACTCACCACATCCTCCCAATCATTAGTTTCAGCTGACAAATATCGAGGATTTGCATAAATAAACGTATATTTGCCTTTGTGTGGGTGGGTTATCCCTCGATCTCTTACCAATTGCATTAGCATTATGGTTATTGCTGAAATATTGAAAAAAATCCCCATTGTACTTTTCTACTAGTTTGAATTTTTTATGACAGGTGATGATGTGATCTTATAGAATTTCTCCTCGTATCAGAACAATTCATTGTGAGTTCAAATCCTTCACGATTCTAATTGCCTCGTCTGATAAATACATATCTATAGTATATTATTTTGTTGATAAGGCACATAATTTTTGCAGGGCTTTTTTTTTTTCCTTTATCAAATCGGTTTTTTTCCTATCAAATTAGATTAGTTTATTAAACTAAGTTAGAAAGAAATAAATCTGATAAAAAATTAAATAAGTTTTTTTTTTTGAAATAGTTCGTAAATAATTAATTTCCTTTACAAAATTACTTTTAGCTAACGAGCATATCTTTTTCCTCTGATGTTATAGTTTGTCACTCATCTTTCATTGTAATCAAATCAATGTATACGTCAGCCTTTTTTCTTGACTAATAAAATATGGAAAATAAAAACTCGATACAAAATGACAATACTTCGATGCTATATCAAATGCATCGAAATAGTCAAATTATCTTAAGTTTTGATGATGATATGCAATAAAATTTTGACGAAAAAGAAAATTTTATTCTTAAAAGGAAAAACAATGATTTTTGAAATCCTCGTTAGCTAAAAAAGTATGTCGCATAAATAGCTAAAGTTCGATCTGCGCAGAAGCAACAGTGTAACTGACAGAACAAAACCCTACCATTTCGAAAGTGTGTATCTCGTTCAAATATCACGAAATGCTCAGATTTTTATTCTTCCTAGGATTCCTCGAGGTCGACCAGAATATTTATGTTTAATAGATATACATGATGAAATCAGAATTTGTCTGTGTTATAAACATAGTGACACGCGTAATGCAATGTGGCCCGAATGCTTTGTAGATGAGCACATTGGGGCAAAATATTTGGGCCTTCGTCCCTACAAGCGCAGGGAGATTTGGGCCCACATAATATTTGTGTGGCCCTTTCTGATTCACTCATAATTATTAATCACCGCATAAAAAAACTTCCTATAATATTATAAAATTCAAGACAATTATATAATCAATTGACTAAATAGATCAAACATCTTGTTGGGCGTGACAATGACTTAATATTCTAGGAACATACAAATGTTCTCCTTGTTATTTTATTCTATCTCCGAAATTCTGATTTATTGATGAACCTATCTCTTTCATGCACCCTTTTGATGAATATAATTTATTGTACAATTGATGAATTAAGGTCTAGCAATGTTATGATATTTCACTTCGGTGAGTGTGGTTTCGGTCTAATAAATCAAATCAAGATACTATGTCATCTTAGCCAGACAAGTTTTGCTCGTCCACTCTTCGTAGATAAAAATCCGCTTAAAAGGTCGAATGTATGACGATATTCGGCACTTGAAACCGCAAAATTCACTAGAAAAAAGGTTCAAGTATTCAGATTTTAGAAGAATTGCGGGGAGCATTATGAGTAGGAACCAGTCAAATGAGGCTCTCTATAACGTTATCTACTTTGCTGAAGCCGCGATTAATAAATGAACTGGCCATAACTGAAATTTCCTAGCGCATCTAGTAATGACATAATCCCTAGAACTTGTTGTTGAATCAAACACCCCAGACCAAAACGGAATTGATTTCCACAATCTTTGGGACCGAAGAGGCGAAAAAGCTCGCTCGTGAGCTGATTGTGACATGGAGAGAGTTTAGACTTTGGGTTAGACAATTTTGGGGCTGATAATAAGAACTAGGAAAAGGTGTTTGACCTTTCCCGCACGTGCCAGGCCTTTTTTGCAACGCGCATGCGAAGCCTGGCCTATGTCTCAGCCTCTCGTGTCTCAAGACTCTCATTCTTTAATTTCCACATTCCATCTCCACATTGATCCCATCTCCCTCACTGGGAATGAAAACATATCAGTCAACATTCAATTTGATCCCTTAAAACGAAATCGACTATTATCGTACGGATCGGAAGCATGTACACCCAGAAGGCCTTTTGAATGGATTTGATATCACGTGAGGTCGACCGTACTTACTAACTTCTTTGTATCAGCTATGTGCATTATGTGCAAATAAAGTGTAATTCTACTGTCCCAGTTCTGTTAATTCACCTATTTGATCCCAGATTAATGGTAACATTGCCCTTAAAAAAATAAAAACATGACAACCTCCGTAGTTAAGGGCCTGCATGATAACACTTCCATAAGTTACTTTCTGCTCCAGAAGTCAATCTCAAGCAGAAATCCGTTTGGTAAAAAAAAACTTATGAAATAGAAATCCGTTTGGTAAATTTTTTTACTTATGGTAGAATTTTTAACCTTTGAAGTGAAAAATCACTTCTGAAGCTGTTTTTGGCCAAGTTTGAGAAGTAACAAATTTTCCCTTCTTGGCTCTAGAATCACTTCTTGGACCACACCAGCCTCCGCCGACCTTCGTCACCAACCGCTCGCCGTTCGCCAACCATTGCCGATTGCCCACTACCGTCGACCATCGCCCGCCGATGCTCGTTGATCGTCGCTGCCGCTCACCGACCGCCAACCACCGCTGCGGTTGCTGCCGACCACCGCTGCCGACCACCGTCGCCAAAGATTTTGTTAATAATGTTTGAAAAGTAGAATTTTCAACCGTTATCAAATGAATTTCTCTAATCCAAATAATTTCTAGAGTAGAAGTAAAAAAAAAATCAACTTTTGCTTTTGACGAGAAATAGAGAAATCAACTTATGGTAGAGAAGTATTACCATGCGTGCTCTAATTGATGTATGACAAAGGTCCATGAAAAAATACAGCATCTAAGGGTACGTTTGTTTTGCGGAAAAATTTATGGCAAATGAAAATACTTTTTAGGAAATCACTTCTTAGGTAAATGATTAGTTTTTCTTTATTTGGTGAAATGTGAGCGAAAATATTTTTCAGTATTTAAATCTCATTTGAAAAATGATTTCATTTAGATGACTTTGCAAAATAAAAAACAAAATGAATTTTTAAATAATTTTTATTTTTATTTTTAATTCTTAAATGTTAAAATTTCAATTTATTTTTATTTTATTTTCAAATTTTAATTTTTTTTCTGTTTTCTTCTTGCTCAGCTGGTGGCCGGCCACGGCGATAGCCAACGATCGGCCAAAGGCGAGGGACGAGCTTGCCCGAGACCGGTGAAGCTCGGTGTCGCTAGATTCTGGCAAACCGAGCCTCACCAAATCAATGATCTCGAGGCCTCGCTAGAGGTAAGCGAGTTGAGGCAAGCTTGAGCGAAGCTCGCCGGTATGGCGAAGGACAAGCTCGCTCGAGCTGGCGAGGCTCTATCTTGCCGGAAAAGGCGAGCTCAAGCCTCGTCCATTGGCATTTGTGACCTGACCATAGTACTGATGTCAAAGAAAAACGAATCACTCCTCGGCCCATCTTGTCTTGCAGCCCAGAGGCCTAATGCATCCAAGCCCAACACCCCTGAATCCGAAAAGTCTTGACTCGTCTCGCACCAAATGCAGCAACGTGCTCATCTGCTCAAACGATGTTCAACTTAACCAAATTTGTGCGCAGCTGAGCACGTGATTCTTCTAGTATGGTGCGGTTCGCGCACCTGCTTTAGCAAAATCAAATAGGGCAGCGCATGTCCGAGCGACTTTGAAATCGTGATCGACTCTATTCATGATCCTCGAAAACGATCGATGTGCCGGGTCTTTGTTGAGGCGATATATCCTGCAAGGGTTCTGACACTTAGTTCGTGCAAATTTGCGCTAGTCTTTGGTTTGATCAGCCAGAAAGTTTTTCATTAAGGTCCAGTCGTCAACACTAGCATGGCGAGGCGGCCCACCTCGTACCGTGTTACAATTTATTGGCCTCCCCTACCTCGGTTCCGTCAATTAAAGTCAATCCCACCGGGTCAACAAATTGGGCAAGTCAATATTGGGAATCTTCCAAAGTGTCAATGCAAATATTCACGAGAAAATATTGGCTACAGACGGGTATCGCTGACGTGGCTCCCCATGTCCCTGGCGAGCCCCACAGTCAGAAAAAAGCAAATCTCCTCTCTCCTCGCCGTGGTCACCCTCTTCCCCCTCTGTCTTTCTCTCTCTTCACCCCATTCCTCGTCCTCCTGAGCCCCCATTCTTCTCCGACCTCGAGCCCGAGCCACCGCCATTGTCGGCCGCGGCAACTTCCTCCGCCGGGCCGGTACTTCTGAACCGGAACATCGATAATCTCTTCTCTCTCCCCGCCGTGGTCTCCCTCTCCACCTCTCTCTATCTTTTCTCTGTCTTCACCCCCTCTCCCGTCCACCTGAGCACCCTTTCTTCTCCAACCTCGAGCCCGAGCCTCCGCCATTGTCGGCCGCGACAACTTTCTCGGCTCACAGCTCGGTTTTAAGAAGGCCCTCGCGGCACGTCCATAACCACCCCCACGACAACTTCCTCCACCGAGGCCGATGCTTCTGAATCGAGAGGTGGGTTCTGAGGGAGTTAGAGTTTTCCTAAGTGTGGGCTTATATTAATTGAGATTATAATTACCATTATACGGTATTAATTTACCGTTAACGGGGTTGGTCTAATAAAGTGAGATATAAGGATTCTTAATTAGCATAATATGGACCTGGCTGGTGTGGGCCGAGTTCGGCCCGGCCTGTGATGAGAGGGCCCGGCCAAATGACTCTATAAATAGGCTAAGGCAACCCCCCTCTAACCCTAACTCTCCATAATTCCACACACTCAACTTCCTTGAGAAGTTGCTTCACTAAGGAGGTCGTTTCCTCCTATTAAGTCAAGTGAAGGTGAGGGTGGTGGTCTCATCGACGCCAGGATTCCGGAGGGTGATAGAGGTGATGCGCCTAAGCCGAAGAATCGCCGGAGTTCCGCCTAAAGACCGGCGAATCCAAAACAGGTACACAAGCTCGTCTCTTTCGCTGTACGGTATCCGATTCTCTGCTATGGTGATCCGGGGAGTGCCGTGGTAAAGTTTCTCACGGCCAACATGTGGTATCAGAGCCGCCATAGCGAAGATCGGGACCGTACTGTGTTTGCCTATTTTCGGAAAATTTTACGGATGAAAATGATTTTTGATCATATATTTGGAGCGGGCTCATCGAGACGAGCATTTTGATGGGTGGATCGCCGCTAGAGGAGGCCGGACGGACTCACACGCGCGCCACGCGCCACCGGCGTCCGCTGCGGCGCGATTCACGCGCGCCCACGCGCGGCACGCGCGTTGCACGCGCTAGCGCAGCGGCGGCCTATCACGCGGCGACACGTGGCGACTCCAGGACGGCTGCCGACAGCTGACGTCAGCGGGCCAGTGCATTCGGGTTCGGGTCAACCCGACCCGGATTGACCGGGTCAACCCGACCCGAATTTGACCCGACTCCGACCCGAGTTGACCGTTGACCGGTCCAACCGGTCAACGGTTGGACCGGATGAACAGTCGGACCGGTCGCCGGTCGGACCGGTCATTGGACCGGTGAGCACGCCCCGCACGTGAGGAGCACGTGCGGCGCGTGAGCCCCACGCTCCGAGGCTTTGGCCGGCGCGTGAGGGCGCGTGAGACGTCCGTTAGGGGCGATCTTGGTACCGGCGTGCTCGTATGGAAATTATCTACACTGTGGTATATTTATTTGACATGTTTGAAGCTTTTAAAAATAGAAAAATGCATAAAGACCCTTATGTACGTATGTTTTTAGGGGTATTTTGAGCATTTTTCATGTATTTCTATATGGTTTCGGAAGTACCATGATAAGCTTACATGTATATGACCACATACAGGATGTGTAGAGTTTTTAGCATGTATAAAGTTCCACATGCATCAATGTATACAGCAATGTTATTGGCATCGCCTATGATTTCAGAATAAAGTGCCCCATAGTGAAATTTGAAATCATTTGGATATGGTAAATGTTAGGCATAAAGCTTATATCCCTGGTATGAGAGAGTTTCAAGGATTCAGTCAGGTAGTGACCGCCAAAGTGGCACACTTGGTTGGGTTTGAGAAATATCAGTCTCGTATTGTGGAAGGATGTCTCCTGTTTTGATGCATGGTCATACTCCCAAAGGAGGTGCTTGTGTATTGATTATGGAGGGATACATGTATAGCATATGGTTGGGGATTGATCGATTCTAGTAAGTCATACACCCAAAGATGGTGATTCACGAAGATTGAAATAGATTCTCATGGCCGCTATCATGTGGAGTGTTTGCAACTGCATGTCACATCTTCTGCCCAAAGGTAATTTTGTGATGATGTATGCAGCTCTCTGGATGTGTACTCAAACAGTTTTTAAAGTTACACAATATTGGTTCATGAGGTATCACATGTGCAGCATAAAGTTTGAGAAGTAACTGATCCTAGTGTTTCATCCACCCAAAGGTGGTGATTCATAAAGATTGGATTTATTCTCTTTATAGGCTGTCACATATAAAGTGCACATTATGTATTCTGCCCAAAGGTGATTACATGATGGTGCATCTGATCCTCAAGATGTGTACTTTTAAGGATCAAGTTACACAGTACTCACATGGTGCCATTATTATACATTGCTTTTTAAAGTAGTCACCTTCCCAGTAAACGGTAACTCCATTAAGATTGAGGTTCATACTGGTTCAGACTTTGTGAAATAGCTGGAGGATATTAAGTTTTGTGATATGTGTCGCGACCCGTCCGAAATCGGACGCGGCTAATGGATTACCGATCGCGGCCCCCACTCTGAAATGTGGATCGCGGGCCTTAGATCGGCGCGGGCCCTCCCAGGCCCATACCAAATCGCGGCGGGAGTATGTCTTTTGAGGGATTCGACGATAAAAGTCGATCGCTTTCGACCTTAGTGTGGTCGTGGTGGCATGTGCAACTTGTTCATGCATTTGGAGTCGCCACCGGTCTTTCTTGGAGGGTAGACCGGAAACCTTACTGACCGATTGGGAGAGATCGATCAGTTCTGCGGAACCAGAGATTTTGGGTTCGGGGACTTGGTTACGTCGGTGTCATTACCAACGCCCTTTCGGTACCTAACGCGAGTGATTTGCCTAATTAAGATTTCATGCAGGCGCAATTTTGGGTGAGATAGGTTTGATTCAGGGTTTCATGCAGATTGGAAGACTGGTCCTATCAAATCACAGTCAATATAATGAAAGCGCAAGTCAAGTGCATAAATAAATCATGTCAATGCACATCAATTTCAATCATTCGGCCTCCTAGTATAGCCGTAAGGGCTTAGGGAAGATGTGATTTAGGGCTAGGGGTAAAATGGGAAGATTCGGGGACAATTAGCCCGAAGGGAAAAATTGTCATTTTTGGAAGGTTTGGATATCGAATTACCCAAAATATTCCATGGCCAGTTGTTCGTGGCCATTTCCCATTTTTGAGAATTTTTTGAATTTCTTGATTTTTCTTCAATTTTTTTGGAAGACGATTCGCCCAAAGGGCGAAATCGTCATTTTAAGAAGGGTCGGGGGTTTAAAACACCCGGGATTAGACTTGGCCAGTTGTTTGTGGCCATTTCCTATTTTTTGGGATTTTCCTGGATTTTTTTAGAATTTTTTTGGAAGATGGTTTGCCGGAAGGGCAAAACCGTCATTTCTGAAAAGATCGGGGGTCGAAAGACCCGAAACAGGTCATGGCCAGTTGAATGTGGCCATTTCCTATTTTCTGGAATTTTTTAGAATTTTTCTGAATTTTCCGAATTTTTTTGAATTTTTTATGATTTTTCATTTTTTATTGATTTTATTGATTATTTTATTATTTTCTGATTTTTTTTTATTTATTTAAAAATATTTTCCGGATCGGGTTGGACCCGGCCCGCGCCTCTCGGGCGCTCGGCCCGACCCTAGGGGTCGAAACCAGCCTAAAACGACGCCGTTTTATATTTTTAAACATTTTTCTATTTTTTAACAATTTTTTTTTGATTTTTTTAATCTATTTTATTTAATTATCCGAAAATTCCCCGGATCGAACGGCCCGCGTCGTGCCACGTGGCTTCGTCTCGTGCGCCCGATCCTCCACTAGATCGGGCGACTCACAGAGAGCCACGTGGCTCGATCGCGACCGTCGGATCAAAAATCAATTTATTTTCTTTTTTAGAAAAACCCACAAATCGGACGATCAGAACTATGCCACGTGTCCGATTGTGGTGCGTCCGATCATGGTCAAGATCGGACGCTCCATAGAAGGCCACTTGGCACATTCTTGGCCATCGGATCGAATTTATTTAATATCCGAAATTCATTTATTTTATTTTCCCAAAATTACAGGATCGCGACACGTGTCGCGATCCGGACCGTTCATTGCATTTTATTTAAATAAGACTCGGACCGGCCCCACCCGGCTGACGTGGCGCCTACGTGGCATGCCACGTCATCCGTTGACCGTTGACCGGTCGAGGTCCCACCGGAGAAGACGCCGGAACAGTGTAAATTCCGGCAACTTCGCCGGAAATCTCGCCGGAATCTCGGGACCGAAGCCTAAAACTTAATATTTTTCATCCATTTCTTCGGCATTAAGCCCCACGCATTACCAGCATTAACAAACGACTAACAACACGGCAAGAAAAAGGCCGGAAAACTGTAAACCGGACCTCCACAGCTCCGGTTCCGGCGAGCGCTTGAAATTTTTTTTTTTTTTTTGCGACCAAGCTCGATTCCGTGCATTCGTATAACATCTAAGGGAGGTTTAGTGACTTACCTGGGGTCGCCTAGTCCTCGAAGACCGCCGCTTGCGCCGGTGTAAGCTCACAGTCCGGTCGAGTATGGTGGAGCTCCGGCCACCACCTCCGGCACAGTTTTAATGCAAAAAGGGGGCCACAAGAGGCTTAGAGTCGACTCTAGTGAAGGTTCAAGACCAGGCTCACACGTAATGAGGTTCAAGATGGCACGACCGAAAGCCAAGGATTAACAGGTTCATTTGGACATTTTATCGAACACATGGTACGCACTTAAAAAATGATGGTCGGAGAGGAAAAACTGACCTGCTCCGAGCTCGACGGCGGCCAAGAAGGCTTCGGTGATGATTGGTGGGGGTTGCTGAAGATCCAAAGAAGCTCCTCTCACCCGGCGTCCGCTCCAAAAAATCCCCTCTCTCTCTCGGCCCCTGCTCTCCCTTATACCGGGCCTCCCCCTCGATTTCCCGTGGCCGACCGGCGTCCTCGGCGCGCACCAACCTCCCACTGACGAGGATGGGCCTCCGTGCTCCTGTCCCCCACGCCGGTTCGCCCTTTTCTTCAAAAAAATTGCAGCCCCATCTCGCCTCTGTCCTCCCCTGCCTCACTGTCGGCCACGGTCTGCAACAATGTTGCAGACCCGGTCGGACCGGGTCGGGTCGGGTCTGACCCGACCGGCCCGGTTCGACCAATTCGCTCAAATTGAGCCCCGATTCGACCTATTTTCGTGAAATTGATGGCATAATCGGACTCCTTGACACATTTTCTATCAAATAAGGGTATTTTCGCGAATCAATTGATTGAAATTTTGTGAAAACCCCAAATTGTCCCTAGGATCCGAAAGTTAATTTCGCCAAATCGAGGGTCTAAACGATCAAATTATTCAAAATTGAGGCCACCAATGTATTCAGCATGATAAAAACTATTGGGTAGAGGTGTTTAATTTTAATGGGTGTGCCCGTGTGAAATTTAATTTCAAAAATTGTAAAACCGGGGACTAAATTGAAAGATTTTTATGCAATTAAGCCCTTTTGGCTAAAATTGATCAAATTGGAGGGCAAATTGACCCAATTGCACTTCAAGACTTTAGAATCCAATGTCATAGCTTATAAAAACCAAGAATTGAAAATTAAAAGACTCGAAAGTGATTTTTTAGGCTCGTTTCGGTTTTAGGTTTGTGAAGGAACCCCATGAATCGAGCCAAATTTCCCTAATAAAATTATTGAATATTTTTGTGTATTTTTCTGACCACGAATGGTATTTTTTCTGATTTTTTGGGTATTTTTATAATTAAATAAATTCCAAAAAATATTAAAAAATTCAAAAAATATTTTTTGTTCAAAATTGGTTCCTAAGGCTAGGCTAAGGCTTCCAAAGTTGATTTTGCAATTTTTTGACCTTTTTTGCTATTTTAAATTAATTTTAGAAATAAAAACTAAAATAAAATGTGGTCAAAAATCAGGTGTCAACAACCCCCTATTGTCATCAACCTCGAGAAGGAAGAAAAAAGAAGCAGACCGCAAAAACTGAAGCAGAGGCTAAGAGAATAGCCAAGATCAAAGAATGCTTGAGCAGCCAAGGTTATGAGTTGGCCCGTTTCGACAAGATATCTCCATTCGCCAAAGTGGAGACCCCTCCTGACTACAAGGAACCAGACTTCGTGAGGAAGTATAATGGGACAGGCTGTCCCCGCGCTCACCTCAAATATTACCTACGCAAGATGGCATAATATTCAGATTATGTTCCACTGCTAATAAACACGTTCCAAGAAAGTCTGGCTAGTGCTGCTCTGGCTTGGTTCATTGAATTGGACCTGGATGACTATGATGGATGGGAAGATCTTACTGAGGATTTCCTCAGGCAGTATAAGTTCAACACAGCTACAGCCCCAAGAAGAGAATATTTGCTACGAACCTCAAAAGCAAGGGGCAAGTTGATCAGAACATACGACCAAAGATGGCGAGCTTTGGCAACCCAAGTAAAACCGTCAATCCCAGAAGATGAACTGATTGACTTGTTCCTAAAAGCACTCCCCTATGAATACTTTGACAGATTAAACACATCTGGATGTCAAACCTTTGCACATTTGATAAAGGTGGCTGAAAGGCTAGAATGTGCCTTAAGAGAAAGAAGGCCTTATGAAGCTTCTACCAGAAAGCAGTACCCCCTGAAGAAGGAGAAAGAGGCTGGGCTCAACATAGCATTCATACCGGACCCCCATAAGCCCAAAGTGTTTGGCAATTCTAATCAAACCAAAGGAGAATCATCATGGTCGGCGCCAAAGGGGCAAAAGCCTAGAAAGAGGCAACCCCAAAGGCAGTTCTCTAAACTCCCGAGGCCTTTATCCAAGCTTCTCCCGATGCTGCTAGAGCAACACTTGGTGGCGAAGGAACCACCTAGGGCAAATCCTACCAAGTATCCAGGTTTTGACGAGAGCCAGACTTGTGTCCATCATATGGGCGAAAGGGGACATAATGTTGATAATTGCTATATCCTGAAGCTGGAGGTACAAGCTTTGATTGATAGTCAGATTCTGAAATTTGATAACATGGCTCCGAATGTACAAGAAAATTCACTCCCTCATCACCAGACAGTAGGGGCAATATTCACTAAAGAGGAGGAAAACCACCTTAAGCTGAAGGTGGACGTGTCTAAGCTGACCGACATCTTGGCAATCGCTTCACTATACCCGAAAGAATGGGAGATCTCTACTGACGTGAAGAAATTATGTATCGTCAAGATGATGAGCTTGAGAATAATGTCAAATGTCACCGATGAAAGATTCGAGGGAGTCGAAACTTCTCTATCCTTGGAAGAAAGTCACTTTATGATTAAAACTGAGTAGGGAAGCATGTGGAACATCCCGCACGAGGGTCTAGTAGGCAGTTTTGGGCCGATCATCTAGCCAGAAGAAGAGCTCGACGAGGACAAACTAGAAGCCAAGAGGCGAAGTCTAGCAGATTGCAGATTCATGGCTAACGCGCTAGAAATGTGAGAAATTATCGATAACCTAGGTCAGGATTCTGGAGGATATAATTTTAAGGTGAAATATTCTGCTCCTTCTAACTTCTATAAGATATTAGAGGATATCATACCAGACGGATGGGGAGGTATGGACGATCCCGTTCAAATCCCGAAAGAGGTGGAAAAACCTTTTACGAAGGGGCTCGAATCACCGCTTGACCAGATGATAGATACCAAACTTAACACGAAATAGTATGAGAGATAGGAGGATCTACAGCAGGGTTCAGCTGAACTATTCAAGGGAAGGGGAGAATACTCGAGATCTGCGACATCAACAGTACTAGGTGACGATGACCGGCATTGTCAATTGGGAAACGAAATCCTCTCAAAGGGCTCTGACAACACTGTGTCAATGATCGAAGCCGCTACGACTGTGGTAATTAAATTGAAAGATCTTGATATCTTGAATGAGGTAGAAGATTGCCTACTCAAGCCTGTTGTGATTTGATTGCCGGAAGAGGAAGAAGACGACACAGCTGAACTAGAAACATCTTATCCGAAGACAATAACCATACAAGTCCCTCCAATAGAAGAGTACGATCCTAAGGCAGTCCAGTGGGACTACGGAACAAGGGAAGTAGAAGCAGTAATAAGGTCTGGACGATTCTATGCCCCTAGGGAAGGCGACGAAAAGAAGGAAGTCTCGAAGGAACACGTAGAAAAGTTCATGTCCATCATTAAAACCAGCGAGTTTGAAGTAATAGAGCAGCTGAGGAAGATGCCAGCTCAAATATCTTTATTGGATTTATTCATCAATTCAGAGAAGCACAAGAATGCACTATTGAAGATACTCAATGAGGTGCATGTCCCTGAAACGATTAATGATGTACAATTAGGGGACTTTGTAGGGGCGATCCTTTTGAAAGATCAGTTGAACTTCTCAGATGAAGACTTCCCTATGGAAGGAAGAGGACACAACAAGGCCTTATATATTTCTACGCAATGTAATGGAAAGAGAGTGGCACACGTACTAATCGACAACGGATTTGCCTTCAACATTTGCACTCTGGCTACGTTAAAGAGGTTGGGGATCAATGAGGAGATGATAAAAATCCTCCAAAACAGTGGTTAGAGCTTTTGATGGAATGAAGAAGACAGTGGTATGCGAAATCGAGCTAGAAGTGCTCATTGGCCCAACCAAATTCTCTATAAATTTCCAAGTAATGGATCTACCTAGTGCATTCGGATTCCTGCTGGGAAGACCTTGGATCCATGTAGCAGGAGACGTACCCTCAAGCTTGCATCAGAAGTGCGCTTCGTAGTAGATGGAAATGTAATTACCGTGCATGGAGAAGTCGACCTCCAAACATATCAGAATAGCATTATTCCCTACATCGAGCCCGAAATCAAGGTGGAAGCAAGCTATCATTCCTTGGAGTTGGTAGCAACAGTACACACCCCCGTGAGGGCAAGATTGAGAACTCCTTATATCTCTAAAGCCAATCTTTTACTAGCTAAGATGCTATTGGCATATGCATACTGTTGACACCTGATTTTTTACCATTTATTATTGTGATTTTTATTCTTTAAAATTAATTAAAAATATCAAAAAAGGTCATAAAATCACAAAATCAACTTTGGAAGCCTTGGTTTAGCCTTAGGAACCAATTTTGAACAAAAAATATTTTTCGGTATTTTTAATATTTTTCGAGTTTATTTAATTATAAAAATACCTAAAAAATCAGAAAAATACCATTCGTGGTCAGAAAAATACCCAAAAATATTCGATAATTTTGTTTTAATTTCCTCTTCAAGTGTGTCACTTTAAATCTCAAAAATTCGGCTCGGGTCACTATGTTCCTTCACAAACATAAACCCTAACCGAGCCTAAAAAAAAAAAAAAAAAATCCTTTTCGAGTCTTTTAGTTTTCAATTTTCACTTTTTATAAGCTATGACATTGGATTCTAAAGTCTTAAAGTGCAATTAGGTCAATTTGCCCTCCAATTTAATCAATTTTTACCAAAAGGGCTTAATTGCACATTTTTCTTTCAATTAGTCCCCGGTTTCACGGATGTATACGTATGCTCTACGTATTTATACGTCATATGTATTTATACGTTATGCATATTTGTACTGTTTGGTAACCTCTTTAACTCTTGTAATAATAATAATGGTTATTATTTTTAACACCTTTGTTAGTGCCTTTTTTTTAGCATTTTTGTATTGTGAGTGCTATTGCTAGTGCTATTTTTAAATAGCATTTTTGTATTATAAATTGTGAGTGCTATTGTTAGTGCTATTTTTAAATGACATTTATTTATCATAAATTGTGAGTGCTATTGTTAGTGCTATTTTTAAATGGCATTTATTTATCATAAATTGTGAGTGCTATTATTAGATAGAATTTATAATTGTTAGTGCTATTTTTAAATAGCATTTTTGTATTATAAATTGTGAGTGCTATTGTTAGTGCTATTTTTAAATAGCATTTTTGTATTATAAATTGTGAGTGCTATTGTTAGTGCTATTTTTAAATGTCATTTATTTGTGAGTGCTATTTTTAGATAGAATTTATAATTGTTAGTGCTATTTTTAAATACAATTTATTGGAAGGTATTTTTGGCTATAAAAGGATGGCAAGAGTTTTGAGGTTGAGGGGGGAGACATTTTGTAGAGTGTGTAAATTTTTGAGAGCTTAGAGAGAAGAACACAAACACTCTCTATATTCTCATAATCTTGAGTGAGCAAAATATACTAAGTTCGGAATATTGATTCCGCATATTGCTAGCACAATTGTTGTGGAGTTATTAGTCGTCTCCCCGTTCGTCAATTGGTGGTGCGTCTGAACTAGATGCCTAACACTTGTGGAGGCTGAGATCGAAGAATATCGAACCGACACCTCCGTTCAAGCACGCTACGAGAGGTAATCTATTTACTCCCTTTGAGGCTTTGTGATTTTTTTTCGATTGAAATGCACGAAGTACGCCTCTGGAGATACATGTATGGGTTGTTATTTATTTCCACTACGTGTTACGTGGATCCCAACAGTAGTATCAGAGCCAATCCTTAGGTGTTTTCGTGCATTTAATTGATTTTTGCAATTTTTGCAATACTATGGCCAATATGTATTAACGAATTGTTCGTCTTACATGGCTAATGGAGGTTGATTATTTTATATGATAAATTAATCAACGTAGCAAAAATTGAGACTAAATCAATTTTGAATCGAAAATTTATGGCTATCTTATTTTACGTAAAAATTCTGAATATGATTCAACGTAGAATTTTTATTGTGCCTTCCTAAGTTTTAAATTGTGAATTTATTACTTACGTGGAAGGGTGGTGATCATGGAAAAAATCTCTAATCAATGTGATTGATGCATGTATGAATGTATGGTGATTATTTATATATTTGGGGTTGTAATTATTAAATGGAGGCTGCGTACTCCTTTTATTTTTCATGTAATCTTTATTTTTAGCATAGTCAATTGTTGATGTAAATGCTACGAGGATTACGTGGAGGAGCCTTTTAAGTCGGCGAGCTCTTTGGGGCCCGATTCTTGAAGAGTTCAAGAAACCAAGAAGAAGAGAAGAGCGGCTCTCCGTTATTAAAATATTAAAATGATTAAATGTGGTCTCATTGGCTCGAGACCCATTAAATCATAATTCCATGATCACCACGTAGGATAGATGTTTATGTGATTGACATCTATTTTTTTTATGATTACGTGAGCATGTTAAACTGGTTAATGTGCAAAGTCAGACTTACCTCACCCAAAATTGCGCCTGCATGAAATCCTAGTTAGGGAAAATCACTCGCGTTAGGTACCGAAAGGGCGTTGGTAATGACATCAACGTAACCAAGTCCCCGAACTCAAAATCTCTGGTTCCGCAGAATTGATCGATCTCTCCCAATCGGTCAATAAGGTTTCCGGTCTACCCTCCAAGAAAGACCGGTGGCGACTCCAAATGCATGCACAAGTTGCACATGCCACCACGACCACACTAAGGTCGAAAGCGATCGACTGTTATCGTCGAATCCCTTTGAAAAATACTCCCGCCGCGATTTGGTATGGGCCTGGGAGGGCCCGCGCCGATCCAAGACCCGCGATCGGTAATCCATTAGCCGCGTCCGCTTTCGGACGGGTCGCGACAGCTGGCGACTCCACTGGGGACCCTTGTTCTAGAACCTATGGTTCTAGACCTCAAGTGGACTTAGGCAGTAATTAAAACGCTGAGTGATTTTTCTAACCTTGCAGGCGCTCTTGAAGGTGAGGTAAGTCCACTCATGGTAGGTGTTATATGTTTTTGCAGATTGGAGTGATAAGGAGGGTAGTCTGTGATTAACATTGTCTTATGCAGGTTGGCGTAGGAATGTATGTTGTATGGATGATTTGAAGCGCCGATTGATAAACTGTTGTGCATGACTCGCATTGTGGTGATCACGACACACGGACACACACAACCGCGCCTAAAACCTCGGGCGCCCTCTTTAGGAAAACAATAGAAGGAATTGAAAATGGAATCTCCGTGAGGAAAAACATGGAGTAATCCACTTTTCAATTCCGCTCACTTCGAACTATGGATCGAGTCCCAATGCAACGATAGTTGTGCAATGGAATCGGCTCTTTCTAGAACTCGAGGTGGGAACCTTGACCTTAGGTGCCAAATCCTTGGATTTTTAGAAGTTTTATCCCCACTTGTCTCATGTGCATGTCTTTAGATGGTTGGTATATCTAAAACCACCTAAAAAAAAAATCGGTGATCCTGGAGTCACATCTCGAAGACTGGAACTGGGGCATCTCCAAGTGTTCGGACCACATTCCTTTGATTGATTTGACATTCTTAGTTCTCTTGTATATGATTAATTTTGCTGAGATCTTCTCTATCTCGTCCCTTAGATTGATTGTATTAGGGATCTATTTGTATTGTATACATCTTAATAAGGCTCATTTCTACCGAAAATGGGGGCAAATTCCCCAAACCCGTGGAGCATAGTGGAATTCGTCCCTTCAGTACAAAATACATTTGGCCGCAGAGCCACTCGTTTGGTGAAAGAACGTATCGTTCCTAATTGATTTTTAATCAGATCTGGGGATAAGTTTTCTCCATTTTTCTTTATCTCAGGTGATAAAAGAGACAATGCACCCAAAAGCTCATGCATTCAAATGACAAAACAGACGTCGCCCAGCTGGGGCAAATGAACCGTAGGCGTTGCAAATACCTTCAAGCACGGATGGAGGAATTTGATAGATGTTGTCCATATCAATATGCAACATCAAAACGGAATGCAAATCAAGTGTAAAAGGACGTATCGTTCCAAAATGATTATTTTCTTGATATGGGAATAATGCTTCCTTTCTTTTTCCTCTCAGGTGATAATCAAGAGCAGAGGACGCATGATGTAATGCTTTCAAATAACAAACATGGAACATCAAATACCTCAAATGGCGACTGTGATCGAGAGAATCACCAAACCACCACATGACGAATCCCAAGAATATCAAGCTGTCTTGAGACAGATAAAATTGATCAAGGACACAAGATAGAGGGCCAAATTATGCAAGCCGCGCGTTTGTGTTCAAATGGAAACACAAAGCAAGAACAAGGCTGTATCGTTCCAATTTGCCTTGAATTTTGGAACGCAAACTGACACCTAATTCCCGTCTTTGACAGGGGCTCGCCATCAAGGCGAAACAGGTTTTCACATCCCATGTATTACCCGTTGGAATACATGGCCAATGGTAAATTGTATCGTTCTAATTTTTTGAAAAATTCGTGAACGTACAATAACATGTTTCTTCCGCATTTTCAGGGATCTCCATCCGCGGGGGACAGGTAAGTATCCCTTTCCCTAATCCATTGAAGATGTTAAATAAAAAACAGAGAGAAAAAGAAAAGCTTTCAGAATCTAATGTCTAGAAAAGACATAGAATTCTGACTTCATTGGCATTCATGTTTTGAAACAGGAGGTTGTCTGAACATGAATAAAAACATGCATGGTGCATCATAGATTCCCATGAGGGGTAAATTTTGGAGAAAATGAAAAGAATTTTTTCCAATAAAAGTTGTTCAAACCATTTAAAAGGGTGTTTTCTCAGACGAGAGGCAAAGCCTAAATTCAAACACGTCCAACATACACTTGAGAGATGAGTGGAGTGGCCAAATAGCAAAATCTGGGTCTACGGAGGTAGGGACCATTTGCAGCGATTACATGGGTTGGGACGACGGAGGCATTCGTTTCATATCCCCCAAACACTACAGGTGACCGTTGATAACCCCTTTGAACGGCGGTTTTCATTCTTAACCCTGTCAAGAACCACCCCACATCGGGGCAAAATGGAGGTGAGTCCAGCAGTATCAGGAGAAAATGGTTAGAAATTTTCTTGCTCGGACTAACATTAATCTTTGTGTGATGTTTATATGGTAATCCAAGTGCCATAGGATGACGAGAAGCATTCATTTCTCTATCCCACACACCATATCCTTTGCACAGCCAAGTTGAGCCTGCAAATTCATTTCATAAACCCCTGTTGGTGATCATGGCATGTTTCAAGAAACTGCATCACTCCAAGAACGGAAGAATCCAAGAGATGGGATTTATAGAAAAATTTCATATTGGCGTTCAAGTGTGCTATGATTCAAGTTGTATATCTAGCACAATTTTCTGAACATCATAGTTCCAAAGGAAAAGAAAATGCGGGATTTCAACAAAAAATAAAAATCCCTAGGCATCAAGAAAAAAAAAAGCAAAGAGCCTGGTAAAAGCAAGGCCGATGCCTATTCAAAACATCCCCAGTAAAGTTCGGAGGATTGAAGAAAAAAGAAAATTCCTAAGGGAGTCAGATAAAAAAGGCTACTCCCCAAATGGTGTCAAGCGCGGAGCAAAGACATAGAGAGAGTTATCGTTCTCTAAATGCAACAAGAGAGGCTCTCTAAAGAGTTGGTGCACACCTCAAAATCGGTTGTACATCTCAAAGACTAAAGATGCAGAAAGGAAAGGACAGGTGTCAAATCTGCAATGATCACCAATGTCAAACCCTTCAAGAATTCTGGGCCAAAAATAATCCTTTTTCGGTCCCCCAATCCTATCAATATTACAACCCCGAAGCAGTCTTCTCTGACTAAGACACTTGGGTTAACGTATAGCATAGCTTAGCTCAAAGAAGTACGAGCAAGACTATTTCTTTCTCATTTTGCAGGGTTCTTGACTTGTAAACCCAGAGCAGATGATGAAAACTTTCATTCAATAGCCTCGACTCCAAAGCGGGTCCCCCTTGAAGACCAATATCCAAGCCCAACATTACGGTCCCGTGGAAGACCTCCCGACCGATCAAAATGTATGCGCTGCGAATGAGCCTAAAACCTAGGCACAGGTTAGTAGGGAATCGAGTGCATCCCCTATAAAAATCATTACCTCAAAACAAGTGAGGAGACCTCCTTGTCGAGAAATATTCCAATCGATGTTTTGAACAAACTCTTTTTGGAATCTTCAAACTGTTGATCCAGATTTTCCATGCAAGGAATTTGTGATCACATTTGCATGTTGTAAGAATGCTTTGGATAACCTCCAGCATCAAAATGCGCATTTCATGACTAAAACTTAAGTCATAAAATTTTGTCAATTGGACAATTATTGTCTTCCCAAAGATTATTAACATTTTCTTGGTGAAGAAAAATCTTTCAGGTTTGAACTTTCTGCAGGATACCTGGAGAACCCAGCTCCCAGAATGTTGCCTCAACAGAATCAAATGAAGCTTTGTCTAAATAAAATCTTTCTCTGCTTCAAAACTGAATTCCCGACAAATTTCGGGATCTTTCAAAAGAAGGAGTGAGGATAGAACCATTTTCAAAAATTTAAGCAGTCCTAGCTTGACGTGGAGAACCCTCGTCCTAGGATCCCTTTTCAAAAATATAAAACAGTCTCATCGGACGTGGAGAACCCTCGTCATGAGACCCATTTTCAAAATTTAGGCAGTCTCATCGGACGTGGAGAACCCTCGTCATGAGACCCCTTTTCAAAAATCAAGCAGTCCTAGCTTGACGTGGAGAACCCTCGTCCTAGGATCCCTTTTCAAAAATATCAAACAGTCTCATCGGACGTGGAGAACCCTCGTCATGAGACCCCTTTTCAAAATTTAGGCAGTCTCATCGGACGTGGAGAACCCTCGTCATGAGACCCCTTTTCAAAAATCAAGCAGTCCTAGCTTGACGTGGAGAACCCTCGTCATGAGACCCCTTTTCAAAATTCAGGCAGTCTCATTGGACGTGGAGAACCCTCGTCATGAGACCCCTTCTCAAAATTTAGGCAGTCTCATCGGACGTGGAGAACCCTCGTCATGAGACCCCTTTTCAAAGCAAAATCGAGGTAGATACCGCCTGAAGGGTCAACACATGGTAGACACCGCCTGAAGGGTCAACTCAAGGTAGATACCGCCTGAAGGGTCAACTCAAGGTAGATACCGCCTGAAGGGTCAACTCAAGGTAGAAACCGCCTGAAGGGTCAACCAATGGTAGAAACCGCCTGAAGGGTCAAACTCAAGGTAGATACCGCCTGAAGGGTCAACTCAAGGTAGAAACCGCCTGAAGGGTCAACTCAAGGTAGAAACCGCCTGAAGGGTCAACCAATGGTAGAAATCGCCTGAAGGGTCAAACTCAAGGTAGATACCGCCTGAAGGGTCAACTCAAGGTAGAAACCGCATGAAGGGTCAACCAATGGTAGAAACCGCCTGAAGGGTCAAACTCAAGGTAGATACCGCCTGAAGGGTCAACTCAAGGTAGAAACCGCCTGAAGGGTCAACACGAGGTAGATACCGCCTTAAGGATCAACACGAAGGTCTGATCCACCATACGGATTAAAATCTCTAGCAAATCCCAAAGCGTGGGGATGCGCCTTCCTTAGGTTCCTACCAATTAGGAATCCCATAATGGTATGACCTACCATACAGGTCAGAGCTTAATCTCCCTAGGATTTTCTGTGACGAGTCTTAGGCATCTTCTTGAAAGTTGTCGCAACCGGCATCATCCGACAGGTGAGCTTCAGGTAAGCCTCTCTCACTACGGCCCATGTTCAAATTGTTAGAGCAAACCGGGGATTGATTTGAGCTTTTATCAATAGGCTTAAGGATCCGATGTCATAACATTTCTTCTCTCATTTTCCCAGTTGAGTCGGTTAGGAATCAAGTGCCACCTTATCTTTGAGAGAAACCTCTAACGAGATTCCTCTCAAAGAGGGGCAGCTGTTGACACCTGATTTTTTACCATTTATTATTGTGATTTTTATTCTTTAAAATTAATTAAAAATATCAAAAAAGGTCATAAAATCACAAAATCAACTTTGGAAGCCTTGGTTTAGCCTTAGGAACCAATTTTGAACAAAAAATATTTTTCGGTATTTTTAATATTTTTCGAGTTTATTTAATTATAAAAATACCTAAAAAATCAGAAAAATACCATTCGTGGTCAGAAAAATACCCAAAAATATTCGATAATTTTGTTTTAATTTCCTCTTCAAGTGTGTCACTTTAAATCTCAAAAATTCGGCTCGGGTCACTATGTTCCTTCACAAACATAAACCCTAACCGAGCCTAAAAAAAAAAAAAAAAAATCCTTTTCGAGTCTTTTAGTTTTCAATTTTCACTTTTTATAAGCTATGACATTGGATTCTAAAGTCTTAAAGTGCAATTAGGTCAATTTGCCCTCCAATTTAATCAATTTTTACCAAAAGGGCTTAATTGCACATTTTTCTTTCAATTAGTCCCCGGTTTCACGGATGTATACGTATGCTCTACGTATTTATACGTCATATGTATTTATACGTTATGCATATTTGTACTGTTTGGTAACCTCTTTAACTCTTGTAATAATAATAATGGTTATTATTTTTAACACCTTTGTTAGTGCCTTTTTTTTAGCATTTTTGTATTGTGAGTGCTATTGCTAGTGCTATTTTTAAATAGCATTTTTGTATTATAAATTGTGAGTGCTATTGTTAGTGCTATTTTTAAATGACATTTATTTATCATAAATTGTGAGTGCTATTGTTAGTGCTATTTTTAAATGGCATTTATTTATCATAAATTGTGAGTGCTATTATTAGATAGAATTTATAATTGTTAGTGCTATTTTTAAATAGCATTTTTGTATTATAAATTGTGAGTGCTATTGTTAGTGCTATTTTTAAATAGCATTTTTGTATTATAAATTGTGAGTGCTATTGTTAGTGCTATTTTTAAATGTCATTTATTTGTGAGTGCTATTTTTAGATAGAATTTATAATTGTTAGTGCTATTTTTAAATACAATTTATTGGAAGGTATTTTTGGCTATAAAAGGATGGCAAGAGTTTTGAGGTTGAGGGGGGAGACATTTTGTAGAGTGTGTAAATTTTTGAGAGCTTAGAGAGAAGAACACAAACACTCTCTATATTCTCATAATCTTGAGTGAGCAAAATATACTAAGTTCGGAATATTGATTCCGCATATTGCTAGCACAATTGTTGTGGAGTTATTAGTCGTCTCCCCGTTCGTCAATTGGTGGTGCGTCTGAACTAGATGCCTAACACTTGTGGAGGCTGAGATCGAAGAATATCGAACCGACACCTCCGTTCAAGCACGCTACGAGAGGTAATCTATTTACTCCCTTTGAGGCTTTGTGATTTTTTTTCGATTGAAATGCACGAAGTACGCCTCTGGAGATACATGTATGGGTTGTTATTTATTTCCACTACGTGTTACGTGGATCCCAACAGTAGTATCAGAGCCAATCCTTAGGTGTTTTCGTGCATTTAATTGATTTTTGCAATTTTTGCAATACTATGGCCAATATGTATTAACGAATTGTTCGTCTTACATGGCTAATGGAGGTTGATTATTTTATATGATAAATTAATCAACGTAGCAAAAATTGAGACTAAATCAATTTTGAATCGAAAATTTATGGCTATCTTATTTTACGTAAAAATTCTGAATATGATTCAACGTAGAATTTTTATTGTGCCTTCCTAAGTTTTAAATTGTGAATTTATTACTTACGTGGAAGGGTGGTGATCATGGAAAAAATCTCTAATCAATGTGATTGATGCATGTATGAATGTATGGTGATTATTTATATATTTGGGGTTGTAATTATTAAATGGAGGCTGCGTACTCCTTTTATTTTTCATGTAATCTTTATTTTTAGCATAGTCAATTGTTGATGTAAATGCTACGAGGATTACGTGGAGGAGCCTTTTAAGTCGGCGAGCTCTTTGGGGCCCGATTCTTGAAGAGTTCAAGAAACCAAGAAGAAGAGAAGAGCGGCTCTCCGTTATTAAAATATTAAAATGATTAAATGTGGTCTCATTGGCTCGAGACCCATTAAATCATAATTCCATGATCACCACGTAGGATAGATGTTTATGTGATTGACATCTATTTTTTTTATGATTACGTGAGCATGTTAAACTGGTTAATGTGCAAAGTCAGACTTACCTCACCCAAAATTGCGCCTGCATGAAATCCTAGTTAGGGAAAATCACTCGCGTTAGGTACCGAAAGGGCGTTGGTAATGACATCAACGTAACCAAGTCCCCGAACTCAAAATCTCTGGTTCCGCAGAATTGATCGATCTCTCCCAATCGGTCAATAAGGTTTCCGGTCTACCCTCCAAGAAAGACCGGTGGCGACTCCAAATGCATGCACAAGTTGCACATGCCACCACGACCACACTAAGGTCGAAAGCGATCGACTGTTATCGTCGAATCCCTTTGAAAAATACTCCCGCCGCGATTTGGTATGGGCCTGGGAGGGCCCGCGCCGATCCAAGACCCGCGATCGGTAATCCATTAGCCGCGTCCGCTTTCGGACGGGTCGCGACACATACAACCCTAGGGAAGGTCTGGGCAAGTATGGTCAAGGAATGAATACCCCCTGCAGTTGAAAGCTAACCAGCATAGGATGAGCCTGGGATATCAGAAAAATCACTTGGGCGAGTCTGCCCCCAAGGCAATAGGCCGAGGTCGAGGAAAGAGCTTGGGACGCCATGGAAGCCAGAACAACCCGAAAGATTCATTCATTGGTTCTCCAACCTGGAAAGGCAGGTCGCAAATGTTCAAAAACCCTTTGAACGCTTATTTTAGCAAGAACTCTAGGTGGTTGTCAGAGGAAGATATAACTCCAACAGCAGAATCGGATCTGGCAAACCTTTTCATGAAAGACAATTTTGTGAATGTCATCATAGAGTGGTTGAGCGATGAAACCACTACTTCTGAGTAAAGAAACCTCTCTCCTGCTTTCAAATATTGCATTTAGAATTTTCTGCATTTTGTTGCATTTTTCAGTTTTTGTTATAGATACAGTAAGAAAACGCCTTTGGATCTCCAGCCATTGGTCCAAACAGCATAACTTGTAATGCGGCTCATTTTGCATTCAATAAAATCACACAAGTTTTATTAAGGATATATGGAACCACAAATCAGCCTGATGATGACGCTAGTCTTCAGGGCAGAAGCTTGAGGCCTGCTTTTTCATATGATTCCTAATTTTCAAAGAATTTTTGAGGGACAAGTATGTCCCATGATATGAGGACTAGCCCCATTTACACCGGCACTTATTTTGAAATCACTTTCGAAAAGATTTTTCACACTCATGCATGGCATTTATCCCGAGATGAAAGACTCAGGTTCACAAAATTACTGAGGGACTATCAGGATGTCTTTGCATGGTCTTACGCTGACATGTCGGGTTTGGATCCTAAGATTGTGGAGCATACATTACCCACCATCCCAGTGTTAAACCTGTCAGGCAAGGTAGCAGACTGATGAAAGTCGAGTTAGAAGACAGAATCAAGGAAGAAGTGATGAAGCTTCTTAGGGTAGGCTTTATTGAAGCTATCCCATACTCGGATTGGATTGCAAATATAGTTCCCGTCATGAAAAAGGACGAATAAGTTCGAATATGCGTGGATTATCGAGATCTAAATAGAGCAAGCCCAAAGGATGATTTTCCACTACCTCACATTGACGTGTTGGTGGATAGTACCGCGGGGTATGAATTATTCTCATTCATGGATGGATTCTCCGGGTATAATCAAATCCTCATGAAACAGAACGACAAGCCAAAGACTGCTTTTACCACGCCTTGGGGAAACTTTTGCTATAAGGTTATGCCCTTTGGATTAAAGAACGCTGATGCCACCTACCAGAAGGCTATGATCACATTATTCCACGACATGATCCATAAGGAAATCGAAGTATATGTCGATGACATGATCGCTAAGTCCGAGAATGGACAGGATCACATTCAGGTGTTAAGAAAATTATTTGAACGACTGCGCAAATACAAGTTGAGGTTGAACCCCAACAATTGTGTGTTTAGGGTAAAATCTGGGAAACTTCTCGGATTCATGGTCAGTAGCAGGGGCATTGAGATTGATCCTTCAAAGATTCAAGCCATCCATGATCTAGCAACTCCCTCCACAGTAAAAGAAGTGAGAAGCCTTCTGGGGAGACTGAACTATATTGTCAGATTCATCAATCAGTTGTCAGATGTAGCTAAATCGATCTTCAGACTACTCAAGAAGGGCGCGAAAGTGACATGGGACGTAGAATGCAGTCAGGCGTTCCAAAAGATCAAGAACTATCTGGTCACTCTACCAGTGCTGGTGCCGCCTATCCCAGGTCATCCATTGACCTTATATTTGACTATACAACAAGAATCTTTATGAGCTTTACTTGCCCAAACAAGCTCGATAAATGGTAAGGAAAGAGCCATCTATTACTTGAGCAAGAAATTCACCTCATCTGAAGCCAAATATATACTTGTTGAAAGGACATGCGTGGCAACTGTATGGGTACTTCGCAGATTAAGACAGTATACCCTACATCACCATATTTAGCTGGTAACAAAAAATGACCCTGTCAAATACCTCTTGGAAAAGCTCGCTCTGATTGGGAAGTTAGCAAAATGGCAAGTGATGTTATCTGACTTTGACATCAGGTGTTCTCCACAAAAATCAGTAAAAGGGAGAGCCATAGCAGACATGTTGGCAGAAAATTCATCAACCTGCGAGTCTTTCGGAAAAATAAAGGCAGAAGGTCAAGTTTTGAACCTGACAGAGAATAAGTGGATCATGTATTTCGATGGTGCTGTTAATCTATTAGGAGCCGGCATTGGGGCAGTACTAATATCCTCTGACGATCAACATTATCCTGTTACGGCAAAGATGACTTTCCCTTGAACCAACAATATCTCAGAATACGAGGCGTGTATTCTGGGCTTACGGTTGGCCATTTCTATGGGAATACCTAAGCTGCAAATTTATGGAGATTCCATGCTCATCATTTTGCAGACACAGGGAGAGTGGAAGATGAAGGATGAAAAGCTCATTCCTTATCATGAATACATTGAAGAATTGATACTTAAGTTCGAAGAGGTGTTATTCGAATACCTACCAAGATCTCACAATCAATTTACAGACGCACTAGCCACCCTGGTCTCGATGTTACAAATAGCTGATGGGTCAGAAATAGAACCACTAAGGATCGGCATAGTTGATAAGCCGACCTATTGTATGTTGATCGAAGAAGAGTTTGATGGAGAGCCGTGGTATTATGAAATCAAGAATTATCTCTTAAAGGGGGAGTTTCCTGAGGGGTGTCAGGCGGGAGACCGGAGATACATAACCAGGATGGCCAGCAAGTTCTTCCTCAATGGACAAGTTCTGTATAAAAGGTCATTTGACTCCACTCTATTAAGGTGTGTAGATACTAAAGAAGTAAATATTCTCATGAATGAGATCCATGAAGGTATATGTGGGCCGCACATGAACGGCCATCTTCTCGCTAGAAAGATCATGCGACTTGGCTATTATTGAATGACCATTGAATCAGAATGTTGTCAACATGTCTGGTCATGCCACCAGTGCCAAATATACGGCGATAAGATTAATGCGCCCCCGAATGAACTACATCAAATGTCTAAAGCTTGGCCTTTTTCTATGTGGAGGATAGACATGATAGGACCTATTAATCCAACGGCTTCAAATGGTCATCGTTTCATCCTGGTGGCGATTGATTACTTCGCAAAGTGGATAGAGGCCAATTCTTACAAAAATGTCACCGCAAGAAGTGTGGCAATGTTTATTAAGAGGGACATAATCTCCCGATATGGTATCCCTCAAGCGATCATTACAGATAATAGGTCTAACATGAACAACAAGATTGTCGATGATCTGCAGGACCACTTTGATATTCGACATCTTAATTTGTCCCCTTATCGCCCACAGATGAATGGGGCAGTGGAAGCAGCCAATAAGAACATTAAGAGAATCTTGGCTAAGACTGCAAAAAACTATAGGGATTGGCATGAAAGGCTACCCTTTGCCTTAATGGCCTATCGAACTTCGATCAGGACTTCTACAGAGGCAACTTCCTATAATCTGGTATACGGGATGGAAGCGGTCCTACCCATGGAAGTAAAGGTTCCCTCTTTAAGAATCTTATCAGAGGGTAAACTCTCCGAGTCCAAATACTCCGAGCATAGATATGAAAAGCTGAATTTGATAGATGAGAAGCGTCTTACAACTATCTGTCATGGTCAAGGCTACCAAAAGAGGGTGGCCAATTCATTCAATCGAAAGGTTAGAGCTAGAAATTTTGAAGAGAATGACCTGATGGTAAAGAAAACTCTGCCAAATGCTGTCCATCAGGAGGCAAGTTTACCCCGAATCACGAAGGCCTATATATTGTTAAGAAGATTCTCACAGGAGGAGCATTGATTCTTGTAAATTCTGAAGGAGAAGAATTGCGGCACCTTGTAAATTCAGATGCTGTGAAGAAATATTATCCTTGAAATGAAAATCAGATGTTGGTTATGTGGCTTGTCCCGAATTGATCTGAATCTCCATAATAGCCATTACGTAAACATATCATGCATCCATGCATACACTAGCATGTGTTCAGTTTTGCAGGATTCTAAGAAGCAAGCTCAAAATCGGATTCGTTCAAACAGAACCCTAAGACAAAAGGGACCTCAACACTAAGTATCAGGTGATATGTATCTATTCCATCAAAGGTTAAACCATCTTTCACTCACAAGAATGTCTCTTCTATCCTACATGCAGGAATGTCCGGTGAAGACAGAAGACAACAAAAAAGAACATAGAAAAGTCTCTCTCACTGTAAGATGAAAAGAACGAGAGAATAGACATTCACATAACTGGACTCAGGAATAAACATTATTTTTGAAAATGAATTCCTTGCATTTATTACACACCTGTCAAGACCTGAGATTGTTCAAGCATGCTCAAAGTATGCATGATGCGTCATTAGAATCACTTGCGGAGTAAAACGCCTAGAGAAAAACAAAGTGATTTTTTTCAAAGACACGGCTTGCTTAGACTATCTAGCAGGAATATTCCTCCAAATGAAAGGCAAACCTGATCCAAACAAGTCCTACATACACTCGAGAGATGAGAGAAGGGTGAGAATAGGAAAGCCTAAATCTGAGGATATAAGGGCCCTTCGCATCAATTACATAGATCGGGAAGACGGAGGCATTCATTTCTCTATCCTAAACACTACATGTGACCATTGATAACCATTTGAATGGCGGTTTCGTTCTTTACCCCTATCAAGGACCACCCCACATTGGGGCTAACTAGAGGTAAGTCCAACAGTATCAGGAGGTAAATGGTTAGAAATTCTCTTGCTCAGACTTGCATCAATCTTCGTGTGTTGCTTGTCATTTTAACTTCTATGGTAGTTCAAATGCTTTAAAATGATGAAAAGCATTCGTTTCTCTATCTTATACACTTTTTACCCTTAGCACAGCCTAGTTGAGCCTGTACATTCGTTTCATAAACCTGTTGGTGATCAGTGCATATTCCAAGACGGAAGCGACATCACTTCCAGAGCAGAAGAACTCGAAAGATAGGTTTTGTGAAAAATTCCTAGTGCTGAGATCCAAGATGTATATCTAGCACACTCATTTAAGAAATCCTGGTTCCCAAAAGGAAAATAAGGGATCTCAACAAAAAAAATGTGAAAGAAAAATTCAATTATGGGCATCCAGAAAAAGCAAAGCGCTTGGTAAAAGCAAGGCCAATGCCCCTCCGAATACTTGTACACCTGTAAATCATGTGTTTAATCTTGTAAATGCCAAAAGATGGCATGATATCTGTGTATAGGTCACCAGTGAGATTTGGTTGTAAAAGATACTCCCAGATTATGTCGCATTCAGGTGTTGACGCCACACTAACACAAGAAGAAGGTTCTCCAAAGACTATCAATGCACTTCAGAGACTGAAGACGCTCTTTGAATCAGAAGGGACAAAGATCGATGGCAAACCTGTAGTGATCACCAATGATAAACACTTCGCTTGTTCTGAGCCAAAAACAAGCCTTTCTTTTGGTCTCCAATCCTACCTGTGTTACAACCCTGAGAAGTCTTTTCTGATTAAATCATTTGGGTTAATGTAGGGTTTAATGTCTAAGCTTAGCTCAAACAAGTTCGAGCAAGGTTATTTCTTTCTCATTTTGTAGGGTTCTTGACTTGTAAACCCGGAGCAGATGAAGAAAATTTTGTGTGCAAAAGACCTGACTCAGAAAGTGAGTCCCCTTTTGGAAATCATGTCCAAGCCCAACATTACGGTCCCGTAAAGACCTCCCGATTGATCGGAATGTATGCGCTGCGAATGATCCCGAAAACCCAGGTACATAGTATTAGGAAATTCGAGTGCTCCTATTATGAAAAGACCAAGTCAGGAAAATTGGTAAGAAGACCTTTCAGACAGAGATATTCCAATAAAATGCTCGAAAGCAAGCTTTGGTTGGAAACTTCAAATTGTTCGATCCAGGATATGCCTCACAGGGATCCTCGATCATCTTTGTATGCTTTGAGATGTCTTGGATAACCTCCAGCATCCTAAGTCATTCTGCATAATTGCATTGGTCAAAATAAAGCTTTGCTTACATTATGACCATCATTACCTCGAGATAACTGATATCTTTTCGAACGAGAAATGAACATTCAAGTCTCGAACTTCTATGAAACTCATGGCAGCCCCAAATCTAAGAAGTATATTTTGCTCCGTGAAAAAGAGCTTCAGAATCTTCTTCCTATGAGATTTCAGGTAACCCATAAATCCCAAAAGAATCTTATCAAAGTTTTGTAGGTTTGAGCTTTCTGTAGGATGCCTAGAGCCCCCAGATCCCATAATGTCACCTCCCATGTCAAAAGGACAATTTTCGAAATTATCTCTCTGTGAGATTTCAATTTTGTAGGTTTGAGCTTTCTGCAGGATGCCTGGAGCCCTCGGATCCCAGAATGTCACCTCCCATGTCAAAAGGACAATCTTCGAAATTATTTCTCTGTGAGATTTCAGTTTTGTAGGTTTGAGTTTTCTGCAGGATGCCTGAAGCCCCCAGATCCCAGAATGTTACCTTCCATGTCAAAAGGACAATCTTCGGAATTATCTCTCTATGAGATTTTCATTTTATAGGTTTGAGCTTTCTGCAGGATGCTTGGAGCCCCCAAATCCCAGAATGTCACCCAAATGTCGAAAGGACAATATTCAAGATCGTCTTTCTGTGAGATTTCAGGTAACCCCTAGATCCCAGAAGAATCTTATCAAAAATTTTGCAGGTTTGAGTTTTCTGCAGGATACTTGGAGTCCCCAAATCCCAGAACAACACATTACACATCAAAAGAATCATTTTCAGAAATAGCTGTTTGTAAGGTTCTAGGTAATCCCTAAACCCAGAATAGCTCGTTTGGTAAACCTAAGAGTTAGGTACACCTAGACATGGCCAAATTGGACCCGGACCTGGAACCGGCCCGTTGACCGGGTCCGCGGTTCCGAACCGAAATCGGCCCTTCACAGGCCGGTTTCGGTTCCTATTTTTTCGGAACCGGCCCTAAACCGGCGGTTCCGGGCCGGTTCCAACCCGTTAAAAAAATACCCTACCCCCCCCCCCCCCCCCTGTGGGCCCCGCCCCCCCTCCCGAGGGGAAGAGCCGTAGGCTCTTTCCCAACGGCCCGAAGGCCAAAATTTTAAAAAAAAATTTAAAAAAATCTATAAATACCTCTCAATCCCTATTTATTTTTCTCACAATTTCTCACAATTCTCTCTAATACTCTCAAGTCTCACAATCTCTCAAATTCTCTCAATCTGCTATTCTCTCTAAATTTCGTCTCAATTTTTCGATCAATTTTCTCAAAAAATGGCAAGCGGAAGCAGAAATACTAGAAAGGGAAAGAACCCGATGCCGATCGAGATGGGGGAATCCGATTATCCTGTTCATGAATATGATCCTCGTGAATATGCATGTTGGGAAGACGACGATCCTTCCAATCCCATCGTCGAGCACGTCCCAACGCAAGAAAGTCTTCGTCCTCGTGGTGTCGAAGAATCGTCAATAGCGAAGGAGCCGGGACGAAAGAACTGAGAATCCGATTTATGGCTACACTTTAACAGAGTATGGAATGAAAATTAAGGCAAGTTTGATATAAGCTGTAAATATTGTCCGCCGACATACAAGCTTGGTAAAGGAGATGGCTATGGAACATTTCGTCGGCATGTGACGAAAAAATATTCAACGCAAGCGGGGATCGACACTAGCCAACAACAAATTCTCGGGTTCGCCAATCCTAATGCTCATCCTTTATTCCGTTTCACTAATACACTTTACAAAGAAACATTAGCTGAATATGTTGCCCTTGAGTATGCTCCGTTTAATACTGGTGAAAATCCTAATTTTAGATATTTGGTAAACACTGCGTTAGCTCCGCAAGCACCATCTATTTCGAGAAATACTCTTAAACGCGAACTTGAACAAGTTTATACAAAATAAAAAAAGAAATTGTTAAGATTTTTTAAAGAATTCAATAGACGTGTACATATAGGTAGTGATATTTGGACCGATTCTTGGAATATTAATTCTTATATGGGTATCATGTGCCATTGGATATGTGATGATTGGGTTATTCAAAAAAGACTTCTTGCATTTCGAGTTTTTCCTGAAAGGCATACAGCCCATAATATTTATAGACTAATTAGGAAAGTTTTAGAAGAATTTAATTTGATTGATAAAATTTTTTCAGTTGGTTTTGATAATGCCGCCGCAAATACTGCTTCCATTCCTGAGTTAGAAAAACTTTGCAAACCCTCTTTTGGCGGACAATTTTTTCACATTAGATGTGCTTGCCATGTTTTGAATTTATGTGTTCAAGATGGTTTACGAGTTCTTACAACATCTCTTTAGCCAATAAATAATACAATTAGATATTTGTGGAGCCGTCCTCAACTTATGAAAGAGTGGGGAAAATATTGTAAAAAAAATGGGAGAAGGGCAAGGAGGTTTCCAAAAGATATTCCGACTCGTTGGAATTTTACCTATGAGATGCTTCTACAAACGTTTGATTACAAAGATTTATTATGTTCCTTTATTTCGAATAATGTTCCCGATATTACTTTGCTCCCGCAACATTGGGAAGTTTGCAAAATTTTTTTAGATTTTTTGAAAGTTTTTAATGATACTACTAATATTTTATCGGGTGTTTATTATCCTACTACGCATTTATTTTTAATAGAGTGTGTTAACATTGCTGGTATTTTTAATGAATGTGAAAAAGATACTGAATTAGCTTCGAGTATTTTAGTAATGCGAGAAAAATGGTTGCATTATTACTTGAACATTCCTCTTGTCTATTTAGTTGGTATTATTTTCGATCCACGTACTAAATTAGATGGTTTATTATATTAGTTGAATGCTTATTATTATGAATGTTTACATTTGAATGAAGTAATAGATATTCATAGTATACAAGTAGATGTTAAAAAAGTTATAGTAGAATTATATAATGAATTTTGTAGTAAATATGGTTTAAGTGATAGTGGATGTGAATCTGTCCAGCATAGTGTCTCACGAAGCAATACAGGTATTTCACTTGGTAGAGGGTATAAAATGCTCATGAGTAGGCAAAAAAAAAATAAAAAGAGACAACATGTAGTATTTCCGAATTAGAAAACTATTTAACAATTTATTTTGAGTTTAGTAATTCCGAACACAGCGCAGATTTCAAGATTCTTGAGTGGTGGAAGAACCATTCAATTCAACATCTAGTTCTCTCCCTCATCGCAAGACAAATATTAGCGACACCTTCTTCGACAGTGGCAGTTGAACAAGCATTTAGTGCTGGAGGATTAATTTTAGACTCCCGCCGTTCAAGATTAACTCCGAAAAGTGTGGAGTTTCAAGCTTGCGTCGATGATTAGACAAGGGCTAAACTTCAACAACAAGAGCTGGATCTAGAACACGAATTCTTCAGTGATGATTGTGGAGATACCACCGCCACCACAACAACAGGTAGCGACGATTGAGGATGAGGTAAGTTGGGGTTACCAAAGGTAGGAGAACTACATGTGCTTTGATTCTTCTATTCCCAAAAAGATATGTAGGCGCTTAATGATAATTCATTAAGTTCAAGCCTATTCCTCATATTTTTTTCTTTTCAAATTTTTTTACAATATACAATTTGATTATAAATTTTAATTAATAATTTATTAATTTATTTTATTATTTTAAAAATAAAATTAAAGGTTCCGGAACCGGGATCGGCCCGGAACCGTGCATGTCTAGGTACACCTCATTTGTATAAACCCTAGTTAATTTCTTAGAATATAGGATCAGCTTAATGCTCGACAATCCCTACAGAACGGGTGCGTCATCCATAGGTTCCTAGCAAAAAGGAGTCATATTCACGACCTGATCCCCCTGCCAGATTGAAATGGTCGACAATCCCTACAGAACGGGTGCGTCATCCATAGGTTCTTAGCGGAAAGGAGTTCTATTCAAGGCCTGATCCCCCCGACGGATCGAAATGTTCGACAATCCCTACAGAACGGGTGCGTCATCCATAGGTTCCTAGCAGAAAGGAGTCCTATTCACGGCCTGATCCTCCTGGCGGATCAAAACGTTCGACAATCCCTACAGAACGGGTGCGTCATCCATAGGTTTCTAGCAGAAATGAGTCCTATTCATGGTTTGATCCACCATACGGATCAAAACCCATGACAATCCCTAAAGAACGGGTGCGTCATTCACCGATTCTTGTCAAACATAGGAACCCCACTCTAGTATGGCCTACCATACATGCTAGAGTTTAACCGCCCTAGGACGCTCAAGAGACGAACCCCAAGGTATCCACTTGAACAGGCTGTACATCACGCATACCGCACGAACATCAGGCAGGTAAGTAACAGGTGAGCATCTCTATCTCACCTCTCTCCCTCTCGCATTGGCAAAGATAGGGCAAAGCATTTACAAGCGGAAAAAGAAGAAGAAGAAGAGATTAGATGTCAAGATTCATTTTCCTATTCCCCAATAGAGTCGATCTAGACTTAGGTGTCACATGTCTTTGAGAGAAACCTCTCGCGAGATTCCTCTCAAAGAGGAGCAGCTGTTGACACCTAATTTTGGATCAGCCTTTTGTGGTTATTTCTTAGAAAATTCATAAAAAAATTCATAAAAAGTCAAAAAATTGTAAAATCAACTTTGGTGGCCTTGGCCAAGTCTAAGGAACCATTTTTGACAAAAAAATAATTTTTCATATATTTTTTAATTTTTCCAGAAATTAGGAAAATACTAGAAAAATCAAGAAAAATAGCATTTGAGGTCACAAAAATATGAAAAAATACCCAATATTTTTATTTTAAATCCCTTGTCTTTTTTACCTCACAAAACGACCAAAATCAAATTCAATTCTACGTGTTCCTTTGTAACACATATGATTGAATTTAGTAAAAAAATGTCGATTGAGTCTTTTAATTTGTAATTTTATCATTTTTAGGATCTTGACATTCAATCTAATTTTTCCTTATTGAAATTTAGCCCAATTTCCCTCATAGAATGTTTAATTGCATAAATTGGGTGAAATTGTATTTTAGTCCTTAAAATTGGGCATAATTGAAATTACTTTCAATTCAAGGACTATCAGTGCAAATTAAACATACGGCCCAATGGTTTTCACCATTTTGAATCGATTGGCATAGGTAATTTGGTCCAATTAGATCACTTGAACCTTCAATTGCACAATTCCCCAATTTGCAATTAAATAAAATTTGGGGTTTTTTTTGTTGAAATTGACATGAACTTTTGGGTAAAATTATATTTTTAAATAAAATTCATGCCCTAGATTCGATTGTGAAGTCCAATTATAAAAATTCCTCACCAATTTGGGTTTAATTTGAGAATTTCAAATCGAAACCGGGTCAGACCGATCTAACCGGTCTGCTACAGTGTCATCTTCCTCCCCGAGAGTCTGCGTAGATGAACAGTGTAAGCCAAGTTTTGGTAGCCAAATTGCTCGACCAATCGGCGACGATTGAAGACACACTGGTGGTCGTTTTGTTCTTCAAGCAATTCCCCGTCGATTAAGGCCAAGATCACGACTAATGGTCGCCGGAACGGGGAGTAATCTGCCGGTCGAGGCTACGGTATCTACAAAAGTCAACGGCGACAGAACTCAGATTAAATTCGTCTAAATACGTGCCAAATGCGATCACCGGAGGTCTCGAATAGAATTGACATTTCATGCCCGTCGATTACCGGTCGTCGGTGACCATTTCGCACGTGTTTTCATGTGCGGAGGTCACCGATCCTTCCTTCCGGAGTTCGGCGCCAAAATCACAAAAGCAATATAAGCCAATGGACCTTCGCGAAGGAGAGAGGCAGTTGATTCAGTTGGAAAAGAGTAAACAGAGTCGAAAGAGAGAGAACGGAAAGGAGAGAGAGCTCGGCCTCCATCGCCATTGTCGAGGGCGAAGCTCGAATTTGCAGAGCATTGGTCAGACCTTTCCAGGCTAGACCAAAGCTCAAAGAAACCCTCATGAGGCTGCCCATACTGAGAGGATGCTATTGCCATCGATCGCGCGAGCTGAAACCGCGAAAACAGATGAGGTGCAGCTTCAAACCTCTCACTGTGCATGAATGGCGATTTACTTATTTCGCGTTTATTCTCACATTTAGCGTGTGCATTTTGTTCCCTCGACATCACTGACCATCGTCGCATATCTGTTTTGCATCGATTTTGTCTTAACACATCGCATCGAGTCTCCCAATCCAACCTTCATTGCCGAACACAGTTCATTCCTGCCTAGCCCAATCTAGGCCGTGCGAGCTCGAGGTAAGTGTTCTGAACCTACTGCAGTGTTAATCTATGAATGAATCGGTCTGATTTCGTGTGATTTGTGCGATTGAGTTTCCATGGCCGTACTCGGCACTTCGCATGGTGATCGTGATTTTTGTGAATGAAATGTTTCAATTCTTAGATATGTTAAACTAGAGACAATCGCGAGTCGATTGGCGTTGGTTTCGCGTGATTTCGTTAAGATCTCACCGTTGGATCATCGTCGGAGAAGCTCAGCCGTTCGTTCCACCGAAGTTGTGAGATTGACGACGAAGCTGACGTGGCGTAGTTAGCGGGCCAAAGTCCTAGGTGGCATTCGGCCATTGGTCCACGTGTCGATCCAGTCAGCTCGGCCGTTGGGGGGTTCTTATTCAAATGAGTTGATCGGACGGCTCATGTTAATCGAGTCTAATAATTGGTGGCCGTCCGATTAGTAATTAGGATTATCCGAAAATAGTTTTAAATCAAAAAAATCAAAACAAATCGAAACGGTGCCGTTTAGGTTAGTGGCTGAGCGACGTCGTTTAGGTTAAGTGAAGGTGGACGGCTCAGATCGAGTCTTAGGTTCTAATCCTAACCGCCCATTTTAGTAAGCCAATCAAACGGCCGTGCTGAGCGGGTCCGTCGGATCAAATCCGATTAATCCGAAAATAAAAAAAAAGACGGATACAATGTCGTTTTGGCGTGGGTTGAGTGGGTTCGGGTCTGGACAGGGTTCCTACCCGAGTGGGTCGGGTCGATCCTGTCCGAAACATTTAAAAAAAAAAACAGAAAACGATTTAAAAAAAATCAGAGAAATCTTAGAAAATCCTAAAAAATGCTAGAAAATTCCATAAAATCCCAAAAAATGTAGGAAAATTGTAAGAAATTCCTAGACACTCCAGAAATCCCCAAAAATTGAGGATTGACCACAGACAACTGGTCAATCCTATTTTTGGGATTTCTCATATTTTGTTTCTGGAAATTGAGGACAATGCCCTTTAGGGGTAATTCATCCCTACTTTGTATTTGAGATAAGTTGAAAATGCCTAGATTAGGATAGGGTCAGTTAGGTGGCGAATCCTCTTGCAAGGGTTTTCGAATCTCATCATTTTCCCTGAAATGACGATTTTATCTCTCAAAGGGTAAATTGTCGTTCCTATTCCAATCGAGCCTTGAAAATGGCTTAAAATTAGGGTTTGGGTCAAGTGGGTGACCAACCCTAATATTTGAGATTTTCAGTTCTCATCTTTGTCCAAAATGACGATTTTACCCCCTCCGAGGATAAAATCACTTTTAAATTTCAAAAAAATTCTTGAAATTCCTGAAAAATAGGAAATGGATTGGTTTGCTCACCAATCCCATTTCCATCACCTTTTGACTTCCCATTTCATCTGAAATGACAATTTTGCCCTCTCGAGGAAAATTGTCCCCAAATTTTTCAAAATTACAATTTTGCCCCTCATGGGCGAATCATGTCAAATTCATTCCTGAGCCTTGATTGATACTTCTCTAGGCCAATAGGGCCTTACTAGGGATGCCATGCTGCTTTCATGTGATTATCCGCATGTTTTGGATCCTTGATTTGCGCATTTATCTCTATTGATTGTGAGTGATAGGGTAGTCATTCCCATTTGCATGAACTCCTAGATTTATGATCCGTACCCCACTCATCTGCATGAATCTTAAGGTTAGATAAACCATTCAACTTAGGTACCAAAAGGGTGTCGACTCTGACAGACGGGGTAACTAAGTCCCTAATCCCATTTCTCCGGTTTCCGCAGAATCGAATAGACCGCTCCCAACTATTCAATAGGGTTCCCGATCGTACCCTCCACGAAACGATTGGTGGCGAATCCTTGGCATGTACACGTATCACATGTCACTAGACCACACTTAAGGTCAAACACGAATATCTAGCCAATGCGATTTGGGTAATGGACCTTGGGAGAGCCCCGCGTCCGATCAGACAAAATTGGATAGCCAATTAACCCTCGACAGCCGCGCCCATGGCGTGCCCCGCGCGAGAGGGTTGCGACAGGTAGGCCATGGGGTATATTTCAACTTGGCCGATGTGATCAATCGAGTTTTGAACATGGAGGGAAATTGCTGACATCTATTGGATTTCGACAGAATTTGAGGTTCAACTTCGTCGACAATGCTCTAATCCACGACGTAACAATGCTCGACAGCAAGCAGTTTCACGTAATTGTCATGGGCTGCAAGAACATGATGTTCCAACATTTAACCGTGACGGCGCCGGGTGATAGCATCGACACGGACGGGATCCACACTGGACGATCGGTTGGGATCAACATTATCGACAGCAACATCAAGACCGGGGATGACTGCGTCTCAGTTGGTGACGGGAGCCAACCGACCTTTGTTAAGGGGGTGAACTATGGTCAGGCCATGGCATCAGCATGGGCAGCCTTGGGAAGTGGAAGAACAAAGAGCCTGTGGTGGGTGTCTTTGTCAAGAATTGCACCATCAGTGGCACGACCAATGGCGTGAGGATCAAGACATGGCCCGCATCACCGGTCGGCGCGGTCCCGGACATGCACTTCGAGGACATCTAGATGAACGATGTCCTCAACCCTTTGATCCTAGACCAGGGATACTGCCCATGGAACCAATGCCAAGCACAGGTAGATACATGAACACGAGAATTAGAAGAGGTCATGCACATTATATGAATGTGTTCGTTGGTAGAACAAAGTAATAATCAGAAAAGGAATGCATATAGAACCTTCTGCTAAAAGAGACCAATTTGTCGGTGAAAAAAATGAAACCAATTAAATTTCGAATGAACTTTAAACACTAATTCAATTGCGCTGTCCATAAAACAAGTTCATATCGGCTCTAACTAGTGTGATTCGATTTGTTCTGGTTCCTTCTCTTGTTAAGATCAGCAAAGTCAGCTTCAAGCGAATCAAGGGAACCTCGGCGTCTCACGACGCAGTGAAGATTGCCTGCAGCAAAGCCGTGCCATACGATAACGTCGAGATCGCAGTCATTGACCTCACGTACCGTGGCCCCGAGGGCCCCGCTGTGTCGGAGTGCTCGAACGTCAGCCCTTTGATCTCCGGCAGGCAAAACCCTCCGGCTTGTGCCAAGGTTGTGAGCAAAAAACTTTGCTCTTTTTCGGTGAAGATCGATCGATGCGGATGTTACTATAAAAAAGGATGTGAAAAGGTCAAGCTTTGAATGGATTTTTGAGCAAAACTTTTTGGATTTTGTGCTCTTTTTGTATTCTTGGGTTTTAAAGGCAAGGTCCGGCAAGGCCAACCCTCGCCTAGCAAGGCCAATTATTTAAAAGTACAAACTGAGTATCCTAGTTCTGGAACTTTCACCTTTATGTCATTTAAACAATTTTCCATAATATTTAGTTGTCTTTTAAGTTTATAATTTGTTCTATTGATATGCTGATCAAATATTCCAGTATCTACGTAATAGCTAATTTAAATTTTCCTTTAATTGTTTTTAATAGAAATCAAAAGTAAAGGAGAGATTTCCTTAAGAAGAAAGTGATAAGAATATTATAAACATGGAAAACTAAAGCAAACCATATTTTTGGACAATTGGAGGCAGTACATCCAAACCCTTCGCACTTGAAATACTTGGCAGAATATTATAGACACATGTTTTTTGAGCCTGATGGCAACTAATTTGACTTTTCGATGATTGGATATTTTTTGTAGTCGAAGACTCTTTTTACAATGGGTAGTCAATTCATAAATTCTTAAAGAAAAAACAATGATTTTTGAAATCCTCGTTAGCAAAAAAGTTTCTCACGTAAATAGTTAAAGTTCGATCTATGGTATGACGTGAATCCGTTTTAGCATAAGCAACAATATAACCGACACGACAAAACCCTACCATTTCGAAAGTGTATCTCAATGAAATATCACGAAATGCTCATTTTTACAACTGACTAGAATATTTTTATGTTTAATAGATGTACATGATGAAATCAGAACTTGTATGTGTTACAAACATAGTGACACGTGTAATGCAATGTGGCCTGAATGCTTTGTAGGTGACACTACAAAAAACAGCGATTTGGCTACGAACATTTAGCAACGAGAGAACGTTCATCGCTCATTTGCAACGAAAATAGCGAAGAAAAGGACATTCGTCGCTATTTGCAATGAAAATAGATTAAGACCGTTCTGCGCGTATTGGCTAAGCATAAGTCATCCAGCCACATTTCAATGCAAAAGCACCCAGAACCTACGGTGTCTCCACAAGTGACCGAAGGTTAAATTATAAAAGTTTTTATATTTAGCAATTTAATTCCTCAGGAAATCAGTCCATAATTATCTTAGATCACTGAATATGAAGCATTTAAGTTAACGACAGAATAGAATACCATCTCGAATAAATAAACCTACAATATACTCAGTTCGTGAACAACAAAACATGTGGTATTGTAGCACATCTTTAGTTTTTTTTTTTTTATGGTAAGCATGTATTAACTTGTCAAAAAACTAGGTACAAGGGTGGAATCCGAAACAAAAATCCGGAACCAATAATGCCACCGTTATGTGCCATGATGGGTTCAACGGTGAACCTGTTGCAAGAAACAACAACGTAACAAAGCGCGCCCTACCTAGAGATCAAGGGTCGGCCTGCACTAGGACTAGAAAAAGGCCAAACAGTCGGCCCCAAACTGAACCAACAGTAACCCTATGGATCAGAAATGGACAAGAGAGGCAACAAAAAGCAAGGCCAAACAAGCGGCCAAAAAGAAAAGTAGAGAACAAAACATCAATGTCCAGAAATGGGTGGTGGAAGGAACGGCCACACAAGAAAAGGCCTTCACTAGAAGAGCAACAAAGGGGCATCTCCAGGATGGGCACATCTTTAGTTTTAGACGGTTCTCTTGGAGGAAATTCTCCTAATTAAAGACAAATCACTGTGGTAAATAACAAAGAGGAGTTTACAGGTACTAGTCTGGAAGTGTCATCTAAAAGCTCCATGATTTTAGAGAATCAAACCAAAGGATGTTACAGCATTCTAGCATCTCAGAGGACCTCGTAAATCTGTTAATTCAATTTGATCTATCGAAGGGCTTGCAATATTTTACAGTGTTAAAATAATTTCGTGGAATCGCCCGGGAATCAGACCGGACTGAGAACCGATCACGCCTAGTTCTCAATGCATAAAGATAAAAAATACCGAAATTGAAGGTGATAATTTTAAGTTTTCTTTTGTTAATAAATCATTTGCCTACATTAACTAACCATCTAAAAGAAAAAATGAGTATCCTACTTTTGAAATTTGACCTTTATGTTATTCAAACATTTTTCTATAATACTTTATTGTGTTTCTTTTTCTTTAAAATAATAAGTATTTCTATTGATATGCTGATACAATAATGTAGCATTAACATGTTAGCTAATTTAAATTTCTTATATTTTTTTATAGTAATCGAAAGTACAAGAGACATTTTCCTAATATGTGATGAGAATATTAAGAAATGGAATGCTAATCCAAACCACATTTACAACTCTTAATATTCTTTTGGCCTAAATCTTTTATACATGATTACAATCCTCAAGTGGATTCCATTTCGAGCGATATTATTCTTCAGTTTAAGATTCCTTTACCATTGTTTGAATGACAAAAATATTGGGGTCTTTAAGAGAAAACTTTTGTACCACGACGAAGAGGGCGCACTATAGGAAAAATTAAGAAAAACCTATTAATAACGGATGGAGATTTCAAGGCCAGGAGGGAACACGTGTGAGTTTCTGCAACCAGCTCAATTATTGATAGGTTTTACCTTAAAATTGGGAAAAAGCCGTTAACGGAATTCTTGAACTTTTCCCTACAATTTTTGTATAAATGGGTCGAACGCCAAGGGGGAAAAAACAACCAAACAACTTCCTTCTTGGGAGATCCGACAAGCGCCTAGAGGGAGACAAGAATCCTCGTAGTGGAGGGGGAAGGATGGCAATCAGGTCGTACATTGGTGCACTTCTGATGTTGTTGTCCTTTTCTTCTACTATCAACGCACAGGTCTTTCACATCGGGAACTATGGCGCAAAGGGTGATGGCACATCAGACATAAGCCAGGTGAATATTCATTTATCCCTCTGATTAAACTGCTCTAAAATATTTTCTTCCTTTAATTTATCCTACTAATTTGGTAACTGTTGAAATTTTTGAAGGCCCTGCTAAGTGCGTGGAAGGACGCATGCGCATCGAATACTTCTGCTAAAGTGTTGATTCCGGGAGGAACGTTCGCACTGTCGGAGGTGGTCCTAGAAGGCCCATGCAAGGCCCCTGTGGAATTCCAACTCCAAGGCACATTGCGGGCCCCGGCGGACCCGTCTCACTTCAAGACTGACAGCTGGATCGTGTTCCAACGCATCGACCGCCTCACTGTGTCGGGCGGCGGGACCTTTGACGGCCAGGGCAAGCTCGCCTGGGAGCAGAACAACTGCCATAGGGATACAAATTGCCGTACTCTCCCATGCGTAAGCGCCCGTCGACATTACTTGTTGCTATATAAGTTTCGAATTGCTTGGTCATTATTATAATGGGTAGGCCATGGGGTATATCTGAACTTGGCCGATGTGATTAACCGAGTTTGGAACATTGAGGGAAATTGCTGACATCTATTGGATTTCGACAGAATTTGAGGTTCAACTTCGTCGACAATGCTCTAATCCACGACGTGACAACGCTCGACAGCAAGCAGTTTCACGTAATCGTCATGGGCTGCAAGAACATGACGTTCCAACATTTTACTGTGACGGCGCCAGGCGATAGCATCAACACGGACGGGATCCACACTGGACGATCAGTTGGGATCAACATTATGGACAGCAACATCAAGACCGGGGATGACTGCGTCTCAGTTGGTGACGGGAGCCAGCAGACCTTTGTCACGGGGGTGAACTGCGGTCCAGGCCATGGCATCAGCGTGGGCAGCCTTGGGAGGTGGAAGAACGAAGAGCCTGTGGTGGGTGTCTTTGTCAAGAATTGCACCATCAGTGGCGCGACCAACGGCGTGAGGATCAAGACATGGCCCGCATCGCCGGTCGGCGTGGCCTCGGACATGCACTTCGAGGACATCCAGATGAACGATGTCCTCAACCCTGTGATCCTAGACCAGGGATACTGCCCATGGAACCAATGCCAAGCACATGTAGATACATGAACACGAGAATTAGAAGAGGTCATGCGCATTATATGAATGTGTTCGTTGGTAGAACAAAGTAATAATCAGAAAAGGAATGCATATAGAACCTTCTGCTAAAAGAGACCAATTTGTCGGTGAAAAAAATGAAACCAATTTAATTTCGAATGAACTTTGAACATTAATTCAATTGCGCAGTCCATAAAACAAGGTCATATCGGCTCTAACTAGTGTGTTATTCGATTTGTTCAGGTTCCTTCCCTTGTTAAGATCAGCAAAGTCAGCTTCAAGAGAATCAAGGGAACCTCGGCGTCTCATGTCGCGGTGAAGATTGCCTGCAGCAAAGCCGTGCCGTGCGATAACGTCGAGATCGCAGACATTGACCTCACGTACCGTGGCCCCGAGGGCCCCGCTGTGTCGGAGTGCTCGAACGTCCAGCCTTTGATCTCCGGCAGGCAAAACCCTCCGGCTTGTGCGAAGGTTGTGAGCTAAAAACTTTGCTCTTTTTCAGTGAAGATCAATCCATGCGGATGTTGCCATAAAAAGGATGTGAAAAGGTCGAGCTTTGAATGGATTTTTGAGGAGAACTTTTTGGGTTTTGTGCTCTTTTTGTATTCTTGGGTTTTGAAGGCGAGGTCCGGCAAGGCCAACGCTCGCCTAGCAAGGCCAATTATTTAAAAGTACAAACTGAGTATCCTAGTTCTGGAACTTTCACCTTTATGTTATTTAAACAATTTTCCATAATATTTAGTTGTCTTTTAATTTTATAATTAGTTCTATTGATATGCTGATCAAATATTCCAGTATCTACGTAATAGCTAATTTTAATTTTCCTTTAATTGTTTTTAATATTAATCAAAAGTAAAAGAGAGATTTCCTTAAGAAGAAAGTGATAAGAATATTATAAACATGGAAAACTAAAGCGAACCATATTTTTGGACAATTGGAGGCAGTACATCCAAACCCTTCGCACTTGAAATACTTGGCAGAGTTAAGACGATTGGAACTTGTTGCTCCATCTTTCCTAGGAAGCGACTTTGAAGCAATCGCTCTAGTTTTAGGAAAAGAGGTACTCTCACATCTAAAATAGCTTTCTTGGTTTCGCTACCAAAACTTACTATCTCAAGTTGCTTTTCAAGTTATCATTCCACCTTACAAGCAAGTTGACAAACATCATTATAATTCTAATAATGTTGAAGTTGGACAACGTTACTGATTTTTTATCGAAGTCCAACAAGGTAGTGGGCAACAATTTACTCCTCATGATTGAAAACATCGCAAAGCATCATGACTGGCCAAATTTTGCCGTATATTCTTCCTCAAAAAGCTCCTTTTATTTGAAATTATGAATCTAGAGGAAGGTACTATGACAGTGGTTTATCGGTGAGAACTTCTTCTTCAATTCTTTCTTCATTTTCGCCCAAGTCGTGATTGGCTTTTTCCTTCTCGAGCTTTTTGCTTCTTCAAGTGCTCCTACCAAATAGACACATGTTTTTTGAGCCTGATGGCAGCTAATTTGACTTTTGATCATTGGTTTATTTTTGTAGTCGAAGACTCTTTTTACAATGGGTAGTCAATTCATAAATTCTTAAAGAAAAAACAATGATTTTTGAAATCCTTGTTAGCTAAAAGTTTGTCACGTAAATAGTTAAAGTTCGATCTATGGTATGGGGTGAATCCGTTTTAGCATAAGCAACAATATAACCGACGCGACAAAACCCTACCATTTCGAAAGTGTATCTCATTGAAATATCACGAAATGCTCAGATTTTTATTCTTCCTAAGATTCCAAGAGGCTGACTAGAATATTTTTATGTTTAATAGATGTACATGATGAAATCAGAACTTGTATGTGTTATAAACATAGTGACACATGTAATGCAATGTGGCCTGAATGCTTTGTAGGTGACACTTCAAAAAACCGCGATTTGACGACGAACATTTAGCGACGAGAGAACGTTGATCGCTCATTTGCAACGAAAATAGCGAAGAAAAGGACATTCGTCGCTATTTGCAATGAAAATAGATTAAGACCGTTCTGCGCGTATTGGCTAAGCATAAGTCATCTAGCCACATTTCAATGCAAAAGCACCCAGAACCTACGGTGTCTCCACAAGTGACCGAAGGTTAAATTATAAAAGTTCTTATATTCAGCAATTTAATTCCTCAGGAAATCAGTCCATAATTGTCTTAGATCACTGAATATGCATCATTTAAGTTAGGGACAGAATAGAATACCATCTCGAATAAATAAACCTACAATATACTCAGTTTGCGAACAACAAAACATGTGGTACTGTAGCACATCTTTAGTTTTTTTTTTCGGTATGGTAAGTATGTATCAACTTGTCAAAAAACTAGGTACAAGGGTGGAATCAGACACAAAAATCCGGAACCAATAATGCCACCGTTATGTGCCATGATGGGTTCAACGGTGAACCGGTTGCAAGAAACAACAACGTAACAAAGCGCGCCCTACCTAGAGACCAAGGGTCGGCCAGCACTAGGACTAGAAAAACGCCAAACAGTCGGCCCCAAACTGTACCAACAGTAGCCCTATGGATAAAAAATGGACAAGAGAGGCAACGAAAAGCAAGGCCAAACAAGCGGCCAAAAGAAAAGGAGACAACCGAACATCAATGTCCAGAAATGGGTGGTGGAAGGAACGGCCCCACAAGAAAAGGCCTTCACTAGAAGAGCAACAAAGGGGCATCTCCAAGATGGGCACATCTTTAGTTTTAGACGGTTCTCTTGGAGAAAATTCTCCTAATTAAAGACAAATCACTGTGGTAAATAACAAAGAGGAGTTTACAGGTACTAGTCTGGAAGTGTCATCTAAAAGCTCCATGATTTTAGAGAATCAAACCAAAGGATGTTACAGCATTCTAGCATCTTAGAGGACCTCGTAAATCTGTTAATTCAATTGATCTATCGAAGGGCTTGCAATATTTTGCAGTGTTAAAATAATTTCGTGGAATCGCCCGGGAATCGGACGGGACCGAGAATCGATCACGCCTAGTTCTCAATGCATAAAGATAATGATAGACCGAAATTCAAGGTGAAAATTTTAAGTTTTCTTTTGTTAATAAATCATTTGCCTACATTAACTAACCATCTAAAAGTAAAAATGAGTATCCTATTTTTGAAATTTGACCTTTATGTTATTCAAACATTTTTCTATAATACTTTATTGTGTTTCTTTTTCTTTAAAATAATAAGTATTTCTATTGATATGCTGATACAATAATTTAGTATTAACATGTTAGCTAATTTATATTTCTTTTATTTTTTTTTATAGTAATCGAAAGTACAAGAGACATTTTCCTAATATGTGATGTGAATATTAAGAAATGGAATGCTAAACCAAACCACATTTACAACTCTTAATATTCTTTTGGCCTAAATCTTTTATACATGATTACAATCCTCATGTGGATTCCATTTCGAGCGATATTATTCTTTAGTTTAGGATTCCTTTACCATTATTTGGATGACAAAAATATTGGGGTCTGTAAGAGAAAACTTTTGTACCACGACGAAGAGGGCGCACTATAGGAAAAATTAAGAAAAACCTATTAATAACGGATGGAGATTTCAAGGCCAGGAGGGAACACGTGTGAGTTTCTCCAACCAGCTCAATTATTGATAGGTTTTACCTTAAAATTGGGAAAAAGCCGTTAACGGAATTCTTGAACTTTTCCCTACAATTTTTGTATAAATGGGTCGAACGCCAAGGGGGAAAAAACAACCAAACAACTTCCTTCTTGGGAGATCCGACAAGCGCCTAGAGGGAGACAAGAATCCTCGTAGTGGAGGGGGAAGGATGGCAATCAGGTCGTACATTGGTGCACTTCTGATGTTGTTGTCCTTTTCTTCTACTATCAACGCACAGGTCTTTCACATCGGGAACTATGGCGCAAAGGGTGATGGCACATCAGACATAAGCCAGGTGAATATTCATTTATCCCTCTGATTAAATTGCTCTAAAATATTTTCTTCCTTTAATTTCTCCAACTAATTTGGTAACTGTTGAAATTTTTGAAGGCCCTGCTAAGTGCGTGGAAGGACGCATGCGCATCGAATACTTCTGCTAAAGTGTTGATTCCGGGAGGAACGTTCGCACTGTCGGAGGTGGTCCTAGAAGGCCCATGCAAGGCCCCTGTGGAATTCCAACTCCAAGGCACATTGCGGGCCCCGGCGGACCCGTCTCACTTCAAGACTGACAGCTGGATCGTGTTCCAGCGCATCGACCACCTCACTGTGTCGGGCGGCGGGACCTTTGACGGCCAGGGCAAGCTCGCCTGGGAGCAGAACAACTGCCATAGGGATACAAATTGCCGTACTCTCCCATGCGTAAGCGCCCGTCGACATTACTTGTTGCTATATAAGTTTCGAATTGCTTGGTCATTATTATAATGGGTAGGCCCTGGGGTATATCTGAACTTGGCCGATGTGATTAACCGAGTTTGGAACATTGAGGGAAATTGCTGACATTTATTGGATGTCGACAGAATTTGAGGTTCAACTTCGTCGACAATGCTCTAATCCACGACGTAACAACGCTCGACAGCAAGTAGTTTCACGTAATCGTCATGGGCTGCAAGAACATGACATTCCAACATTTTACTGTGACGGCGCCAGGGGATAGCATCAACACGGACGGGATCCACACTGGACGATCAGTTGGGATCAACATTATTGACAGCAACATCAAGACCGGGGATGACTGCGTTTCAATTGGTGACGGGAGCCAGCAGACCTTTGTCACGGGGGTGAACTGCGGTCCAGGCCATGGCATCAGCGTGGGCAGCCTTGGGAGGTGGAAGAACGAAGAGCCTGTGGTGGGTGTCTTTGTCAAGAATTGCACCATCAGTGGCGCGACCAACGGCGTGAGGATCAAGACATGGCCCGCATCGCCGGTCGGCGTGGCCTCGGACATGCACTTCGAGGACATCCAGATGAACGATGTCCTCAACCCTGTGATCCTAGACCAGGGATACTGCCCATGGAACCAATGCCAAGCACAAGTAGATACATGAACACGAGAATTAGAAGAGGTCATGCGCATTATATGAATGTGTTCGTTGGTAGAACAAAGTAATAATCAGAAAAGGAATGCATATAGAACCTTCTGCTAAAAGAGACCAATTTGTCGGTGAAAAAAATGAAACCAATTTAATTTCGAATGAACTTTAAACACTAATTCAATTGCGCAGTCCATAAAACAAGGTCATATCGGCTCTAACTAGTGTGTTATTCGATTTGTTCAGGTTCCTTCCCTTGTTAAGATCAGCAAAGTCAGCTTCAAGAGAATCAAGGGAACCTCGGCGTCTCATGTCGCGGTGAAGATTGCCTGCAGCAAAGCCGTGCCGTGCGATAACGTCGAGATCGCAGACATTGACCTCACGTACCGTGGCCCCGAGGGCCCCGCTGTGTCGGAGTGCTCGAACGTCCAGCCTTTGATCTCCGGCAGGCAAAACCCTCCGGCTTGTGCCAAGGTTGTGAGCTAAAATCTTTGCTCTTTTTCAGTGAAGATCAATCCATGCGGATGTTGCCATAAAAAGGATGTGAAAAGGTCGAGCTTTGAATGGATTTTTGAGCAGAACTTTTTGGGTTTTGTGCTCTTTTTGTATTCTTTGGTTTTGAAGGCGAGGTCCGGCAAGGCCAACGCTCGCCTAGCAAGGCCAATTATTTAAAAGTACAAACTGAGTATCCTAGTTCTGGAACTTTCACCTTTATGTTATTTAAACAATTTTCCATAATATTTAGTTGTCTTTTAAGTTTATAATTTGTTCTATTGATATGCTGATAAAATATTCCAGTATCTACGTAATAGCTAATTTAAATTTTCCTTTAATTGTTTTTAATAGAAATCAAAAGTAAAGGAGAGATTTCCTTAAGAAGAAAGTGATAAGAATATTATAAACATGGAAAACTAAAGCAAACCATATTTTTGGACAATTGGAGGCAGTACATCCAAACCCTTCGCACTTGAGATACTTGCCAGAGTTAAGACGATTGGAACTTGTTGCTCCATCTTTCCTAGGAAGCGACGTTGAAGCAATCGCTCTAGTTTTAGGAAAAGAGGTACTCTCACATCTAAAATAGCTTTCTTGGTTTCGCTACCAAAACTTACTATCTCAAGTTGCTTTTCAAGTTATCATTCCACCTTACAAGCAAGTTGACAAACATCATTATAATTCTAATAATGTTGAAGTTGGACAACGTTACTGATTTTTTATCGAAGTCCAACAAGGTAGTGGGCAACAATTTACTCCTCATGATTGAAAACATCGCAAAGCATCATGACTGGCAAAATTTTGCCGTATATTCTTCCTCAAAAAGCTCCTTTTATTTGAAATTATGAATCTAGAGGAAGGTACTATGACAGTGGTTTATCGGTGAGAACTTCTTCTTCAATTCTTTCTTCATTTTCGCCCAAGTCGTGATTGGCTTTTTCCTTCTCGAGCTTTTTGCTTCTTCAAGTGCTCCTACCAAATAGACAAATGTTTTTTGAGCCTGATGGCAGCTAATTTGACTTTTGATCATTGGATTATTTTTGTAGTCGAAGACTCTTTATACAATGGGTAGTCAATTCATAAATTCTTAAAGAAAAAACAATGATTTTTGAAATCCTTGTTAGCTAAAAGTTTGTCACGTAAATAGTTAAAGTTCTATCTATGGTATGGGGTGAATCCGTTTTAGCATAAGCAACAATATAACCGACGCGACAAAACCCTACCATTTCGAAAGTGTATCTCATTGAAATATCACAAAATGCTCAGATTTTTATTCTTCCTAAGATTCCAAGAGGCTGACTAGAATATTTTTATGTTTAATAGATGTACATGATGAAATCAGAACTTGTATGTGTTATAAACATAGTGACACGTGTAATGCAATGTGGCCTGAATGCTTTGTAGGTGACACTACAAAAAACAGCGATTTGGCTACGAACATTTAGCGACGAGAGAACGTTGATCGCTCATTTGCAACGAAAATAGCGAAGAAAAGGACATTCGTCGCTATTTGCAATGAAAATAGATTAAGACCGTTCTGCGCGTATTGGCTAAGCATAAGTCATCTAGCCACATTTCAATGCAAAAGCACCCAGAACCTACGGTGTCTCCACAAGTGACCGAAGGTTAAATTATAAAAGTTCTTATATTCAGCAATTTAATTCCTCAGGAAATCAGTCCATAATTGTCTTAGATCACTGAATATGCATCATTTAAGTTAGAGACAGAATAGAATACCATCTCGAATAAATAAACCTACAATATACTCAATTTGCGAACAACAAAACATGTGGTACTGTAGCACATCTTTAGTTTTTTTTTTTTTTCGGTATGGTAAGTATGTATCAACTTGTCAAAAAACTAGGTACAAGGGTGGAATCGGACACAAAAATCCGGAACCAATAATGCCACCGTTATGTGCCATGATGGGTTCAACGGTGAATCGGTTGCAAGAAACAACAAAGTAACAAAGCGCGCCCTACCTAGAGACCAAGGGTCGGCCAGCACTAGGACTAGAAAAACGCCAAACAGTCGGCCCCAAACTGTACCAACAGTAGCCCTATGGATAAAAAATGGACAAGAGAGGCAACAAAAAGCAAGGCCAAACAAGCGGCCAACAGAAAAGAAGACAACCGAACATCAATGTCCAGAAATGGGTGGTGGAAGGAACGGCCCCACAAGAAAAGGCCTTCACTAGAAGAGCAACAAAGGGGCATCTCCAAGATGGGCACATCTTTAGTTTTAGACGGTGCTCTTGGAGAAAATTCTCCTAATTAAAGACAAATCACTGTGGTAAATAACAAAGAGGAGTTTACAGGTACTAGTCTGGAAGTGTCATCTAAAAGCTCCATGATTTTAGAGAATCAAACCAAAGGATGTTACAGCATTCTAGCATCTTAGAGGACCTCGTAAATCTGTTAATTCAATTGATCTATCGAAGGGCTTGCAATATTTTGCAGTGTTAAAATAATTTCGTGGAATCGCCCGGGAATCGGACCGGACCGAGAATCGATCACGCCTAGTTCTCAATGCAAAAAGATAATGACAGACCGAAATTCAAGGTGAAAATTTTAAGTTTTCTTTTGTTAATAAATCATTTGCCTACATTAACTAACCATCTAAAAGTAAAAATGAGTATCCTATTTTTGAAATTTGACCTTTATGTTATTCAAACATTTTTCTATAATACTTTATTGTGTTTCTTTTTCTTTAAAATAATAAGTATTTCTATTGATATGCTGATACAATAATTTAGTATTAACATGTTAGCTAATTTATATTTCTTTTATTTTTTTTTATAGTAATCGAAAGTACAAGAGACATTTTCCTAATATGTGATGAGAATATTAAGAAATGGAATGCTAAACCAAACCACATTTACAACTCTTAATATTCTTTTGGCCTAAATCTTTTATACATGATTACAATCCTCATGTGGATTCCATTTCGAGCGATATTATTCTTTAGTTTAGGATTCCTTTACCATTATTTGGATGACAAAAATATTGGGGTCTTTAAGAGAAAACTTTTGTACCACGACGAAGAGGGCGCACTATAGGAAAAATTAAGAAAAACCTATGAATAACGGATGGAGATTTCAAGGCCAGGAGGGAACACGTGTGAGTTTCTCCAACCAGCTCAATTATTGATAGGTTTTACCTTAAAATTGGGAAAAAGCCGTTAACGGAATTCTTGAACTTTTCCCTACAATTTTTGTATAAATGGGTCGAACGCCAAGGGGGAAAAAACAACCAAACAACTTCCTTCTTGGGAGATCCGACAAGCGCCTAGAGGGAGACAAGAATCCTCGTAGTGGAGGGGGAAGGATGTCAATCAGGTCGTACATTGGTGCACTTCTGATGTTGTTGTCCTTTTCTTCTACTATCAACGCACAGGTCTTTCACATCGGGAACTATGGCGCAAAGGGTGATGGCACATCAGACATAAGCCAGGTGAATATTCATTTATCCCTCTGATTAAATTGCTCTAAAATATTTTCTTCCTTTAATTTCTCCTACTAATTTGGTAACTGTTGAAATTTTTGAAGGCCCTGCTAAGTGCGTGGAAGGACGCATGCGCATCGAATACTTCTGCTAAAGTGTTGATTCCGGGAGGAACGTTCGCACTGTCGGAGGTGGTCCTAGAAGGCCCATGCAAGGCCCCTGTGGAATTCCAACTCCAAGGCACATTGCGGGCCTCGGTGGACCCGTCTCACTTCAAGACTGACAGCTGGATCGTGTTCCAGCGCATCGACCGCCTCACTGTGTCGGGCGGCGGGACCTTTGACGGCCAGGGCAAGCTCGCCTGGGAGCAGAACAACTGCCATATGGATACAAATTGCCGTACTCTCCCATGCGTAAGCGCCCGTCGACATTACTTGTTGCTATATAAGTTTCGAATTGCTTGGTCATTATTATAATGGGTAGGCCATGGGGTATATCTGAACTTGGCCGATGTGATTAACCGAGTTTGGAACATTGAGGGAAATTGCTGACATCTATTGGATTTCGACAGAATTTGAGGTTCAACTTCGTCGACAATGCTCTAATCCACGACGTGACAACTCTCGACAGCAAGCAGTTTCACGTAATCGTCATGGGCTGCAAGAACATGACGTTCCAACATTTTACTGTGACGGCGCCAGGCGATAGCATCAACACGGACGGGATCCACACTGGACGATCAGTTGGGATCAACATTATTGACAGCAACATCAAGACCGGGGATGACTGCGTCTCAGTTGGTGACGGGAGCCAGCAGACCTTTGTCACGGGGGTGAACTGTGGTCCAGGCCATGGCATCAGCGTGGGCAGCCTTGGGAGGTGGAAGAACGAAGAGCCTGTGGTGGGTGTCTTTGTCAAGAATTGCACCATCAGTGGCGCGACCAACGGCGTGAGGATCAAGACATGGCCCGCATCGCCGGTCGGCGTGGCCTCGGACATGCACTTCGAGGACATCCAGATGAACGATGTCCTCAACCCTGTGATCCTAGACCAGGGATACTGCCCATGGAACCAATGCCAAGCACAGGTAGATACATGAACACGAGAATTAGAAGAGGTCATGCGCATTATATGAATGTGTTCGTTGGTAGAACAAAGTAATAATCAGAAAAGGAATGCATATAGAACCTTCTGCTAAAAGAGACCAATTTGTCGATGAAAAAAATGAAACCAATTTAATTTCGAATGAACTTTAAACACTAATTCAATTGCGCAGTCCATAAAACAAGGTCATATCGGCTCTAACTAGTGTGTTATTCGATTTGTTCAGGTTCCTTCCCTTGTTAAGATCAGCAAAGTCAGCTTCAAGAGAATCAAGGGAACCTCGGCGTCTCATGTCGCGGTGAAGATTGCCTGCAGCAAAGCCGTGCCGTGCGATAACGTCGAGATCGCAGACATTGACCTCACGTACCGTGGCCCCGAGGGCCCCGCTGTGTCGGAGTGCTCGAACGTCCAGCCTTTGATCTCCGGCAGGCAAAACCCTCCGGCTTGTGCCAAGGTTGTGAGCTAAAAACTTTGCTCTTTTTCAGTGAAGATCAATCCATGCGGATGTTGCCATAAAAAGGATGTGAAAAGGTCGAGCTTTGAATGGATTTTTGAGCAGAACTTTTTGGGTTTTGTGCTCTTTTTGTATTCTTGGGTTTTGAAGGCGAGGTCCGGCAAGGCCAACGCTCGCCTAGCAAGGCCAATTATTTAAAAGTACAAACTGAGTATCCTAGTTCTGGAACTTTCACCTTTATGTTATTTAAACAATTTTCCATAATATTTAGTTGTCTTTTAAGTTTATAATTAGTTCTATTGATATGCTGATAAAATATTCCAGTATCTACGTAATAGCTAATTTAAATTTTCCTTTAATTGTTTTTAATAGTAATCAAAAGTAAAAGAGAGATTTCCTTAAGAAGAAAGTGATAAGAATATTATAAACATGGAAAACTAAAGCGAACCATATTTTTGGACAATTGGAGGCAGTACATCCAAACTCTTCGCACTTGAAATACTTGGCAGAGTTAAGACGATTGGAACTTGATGCTCCATCTTTCCTAGGAAGCGACTTTGAAGCAATCGCCCTAGTTTTAGGAACAGAGGTACTCTCACATCTAAAATAGCTTTCTTGGTTTCGGTACCAAAAGTTACTATCTCAAGTTTCTTTTCAAGTTATCATTCCACCTTACAAGCAAGTTGACAAACATCATTATAATTCTAATAATGTTGAAGTTGGACAACGTTACTGATTTTTTATCGAAGTCCAACAAGGTAGTGGGCAACAATTTATTCCTCATGATTGAAAACATCGTAAAACATCATGACTGGCCAAATTTTGCCGTATATTCTCCCTCAAAAAGCTCCTTTTATTTGAAATTATGAATCTAGAGGAAGGTACTATGACAGTGGTTTATCGGTGAGAACTTCTTCTTCAATTCTTTCTTCATTTTCGCCCAAGTCGTGATTGGCTTTTTCCTTCTCGAGCTTTTTGCTTCTTCAAGTGCTCCTACCAAATAGACACATGTTTTTTGAGCCTGATGGCAGCTAATTTGACTTTTGATCATTGGATACTTTTTGTAGTCGAAGACTCTTTTTACAATGGGTAGTCAATTCATAAATTCTTAAAGAAAAAACAATGATTTTTGAAATCCTTGTTAGCTAAAAGGTTGTCACGTAAATAGTTAAAGTTCGATCTATGGTATGGGGTGTATCCGTTTTAGCATAAGCAACAATATAACCGACGCGACAAAACCCTAACATTTCGAAAGTGTATCTCATTGAAATATCACGAAATGCTCAGATTTTTATTCTTCCTAAGATTCCAAGAGGCTGACTAGAATATTTTTATGTTTAATAGATGTACATGATGAAATCAGAACTTGTATGCGTTATAAACATAGTGACACGTGTAATGCAATGTGGCCTGAATGCTTTATAGGTGACACTACAAAAAACATCGATTTGGCTACGAACATTTAGCGACGAGAGAACGTTCATCGCTCATTTGCAACGAAAATAGCGAAGAAAAGGACATTCGTCGCTATTTGCAATGAAAATAGATTAAGACCATTCTGCGCGTATTGGCTAAGCATAAGTCATCTAGCCACATTTCAATGCAAAAGCACCCAGAACCTACGGTGTCTCCACAAGTGACCGAAGGTTAAATTATAAAAGTTCTTATATTCAGCAATTTAATTCCTCAGGAAATCAGTCCATAATTGTCTTAGATCACTGAATATGCATCATTTAAGTTAAAGACAAGAGAGGCAACAAAAAGCAAGCCCAAACAAGCGGCCAAAAAGAAAAGGAGACAACCGAACATCAATTTCCAGAAATGGGTGGTGGACGGAACGGCCACACAAGGAAAGGCCTTCACTAGAAGAGCAACAAAGGGGCATCTCCAAGATGGGCACATCTTTAGTTTTAGACGGTTCTCTTGGAGAAAATTCTCCTAATTAAAGACAAATCACTGTGGTCAATAACAAAGAGGAGTTTATAGGTACTAGTCTGGAAGTGTCATCTAAAAGCTCCATGATTTTAGAGAATCTGACCAAAGGATGTTACAACATTCTAGCATCTCAGAGGACCTCGTAAATCTGTTAATTCAATTTGATCTATTGAAGGGCTTGCAATATTTTGTGGTGTAAAAATATTTCGTGGAATTGCCCGGGAATCGAACCGAACCGAGAACCGATCACGCCTAGTTCTCAATGCATAAAGATAATGATAGACCGAAATTCAAGGGGATAATTTTAAGTTTTCTTTTGTTAATAAATCATTTGCTTACATTAACTAACCATCTAAAAGTAAATAATGAGTATCCTATTTTTGAAATTTGACCTTTATGTTATTCAAACATTTTTCTATAATACTTTATTGTGTTTCTTTTTCTTTAAAATAATAAGTATTTCTATTGATATGCTGATACAATAATCTAGTGTTAACATCTTAGCTAATTTATATTTCTTTTTTTTTTTATAGAAATCGAAAGTACAAGTGGCATTTTCCTAATATGTGATGAGAATATTAAGAAATGGAATGCTAAACCAAACCACATTTACAACTCTTAATATTCTTTTGGCCTAAATCTTTTATACATGATTACAATCCTCCAGTGGATTCCATTTCGAGCGATATTATTCTTTAGTTTAAGATTCCTTTACCATTATTTGGATGACAAAAATATTGGGGTCTTTATGAGAAAACTTTTGTACCACGACGAAGAGGGCGCACTATAGGAAAAATTAAGAATAAAAAATCAAAACATGACAACCTCCTTAGTTAATTGACGTATGACAAAGGTCGATGGAAAAATACAGCATCTCAGGGTACGTTTGTTTTGTGGAAAACTTCATGCCAAATGAAAACACTTTCCAGGAAAAATCACTTCTTAAGAAAATGATTAATTTTTCTTTATTTGATGAAACGCGAGAACACTTTTTCTAGTGTTTAGATCTTATTTGGAAAATGCTTTCATTTTGATGACTTTGCAAAAAAAATTAAATAATTTTTATTTTATCTTCTATTTTTAATGTTAAATTCTCAGTTTATTTTATTTTATTTTCAAATATTTTTTTTTTGTTTTCATCTTGCTTAGCTGTTGGCCAACCACGGCGATGACCAACGATCGGCTAAAGGCGAGGGACACCTTGCCCGAGACTGGTGATGTGACATCCTGAATTTCCTGTCATTTTGAGGCTGTTGAATGTGAATGTACCTTACGATGTATTTCAATTTTATCTCGCTCAGATCTAATCAATCTCGAGTAAACTGACCAAAAGGGAAAGGCTAACGTATAACAAAGTACGTGGACCTAGGAAACTTGAAAAAGGTAATGGCGCTTTAACCATAAGGATTGTCGAGGGAACATTTAAAACCAATGAGGCCGATCAGATAATGATTAAGGGATACAATGCTAGTGTTATGCGATTGGATCGCGGGTGAAGCCGCTTAACCAATGTATAATTTTCAAATTTTCCTAAATCGAATTATGACGATTGAAGCCGTCGGAACTAGCGATGAGCCCTCGCAATTACATGACAACCAAAGCTATCATAACTTGAGTTATCCTCAGTGTGATGAGAATCACAGAGTCGTACGTAATGTTTGCAATAGCCGCCCGTTAGTTCGAGACAAACTAGAATTACGATCGACGAACGAATGATCATGAAATGGAAGCTCAAAATTGGCAATTGAAAATAGAGAATTCCAATTATGAGTAGGAATTTGACAATGTCTCGCCAAATGGTAATTTCGAATTGGAAAAGTGAAGTTTGGACTGAAAGTGCGAAAATACCATTTTGCCCTGGATCATTTACCCTTGCCTTAAGACTTCATCAAGGACAAAATGGAAAATTCCCCTACATTCTATGGCTGCCGAAAATCCCTTCATACAATGGTCAAAGATGAGTCAAAAGTTAAGTTGTATTATTGGGGGTGCCACTTGTCAACCATTAAGGGTGTTTGGCATTAATGACCATCACCAACCCATGTCTAATCCTATTAAGCTCTATTATTGGTGTGAGACAAATAAATTGAAGACTCCATCTGGTGTGTAACCCTCCACCACATGTTCACCTCATTTCCTCTTCATTTTGCTCTCAACAGAAAACTGCCCAGAAAGATAGATTTATGCCTTCCCGTTTGGTCTGGACGAACGGTCCTTCCCGGCGTCGTTTGGTCGAGCCCTCTTACCCAAGGTTAGTTCAGAATGTCCCTGACATTTTCCCATTGGTTTCATGATTTGAGGAGGTCTGGTAAATTTATAGTGATTTTTGGAAAAAAAGCGGACGGATTCCGCGCGAGCTGAGAGAAGGTTATGGTTTACCCTCTTAGAAATTCCGATTGACTTAAATATTTTAGGAGAGCTTCTTAACACCTAGTATGATGGTCAGATAGATTTTGGCTGCAAATAGATAAGGATAACTTCGGTTTGCATGGAAGAACAGTAGCGGTAAATTCTGAACAGATTCTGATCAAGGGGAGATTGGACTGTTTTGTTGTCTTTGGAGTGTCAACCGACTCCAAATCTCTTAGTGAGCTCTTTAAACATGTAAATGAAGGTCTTGGAAGGTTATTTGTGTAAGGAGTTATACGAGATTGGATTATGACTCGATTAAGCAGTTGGAACCCAAAACCGGTTCTGTTTTAAGGAAAAGTACATGCTGGCCGGTTCTGTTTAGGGACTAAATAAGGAATTTTTGGACGTCAATTGACCCGTAATATATTGTATGATATCGTGTGAGATGTCAATGTGAGATGTGAGAAGTGGATTGAAGTTTAAAGGTGATTTGTGGTGAAATTGGTTCACGAAACGCTAAATTGAGTATTGCCAATGGTATGGCTTGGAAAAGTTTGCATTAATGGAAGTGAATATTCCATGGTTTATGATTCAAGATTGGTTAATCTTGTTAGGTGGACGCCGCATTTGTGGGAATTCGGCACTCGTGACTTTGAGAGAATTCCTTGGTGTTGTGTTGTGTTAATCATCAGGTAAGTGTTACCTAATCCTTTTCTCTGAATGCCTGGACACACTGGATGAGTGATTAAATGATGTGATTGACTGATAAATTTCTATGAAATGAATTGCTTGTGTGTATTGATGGCATGGTGAAACTGAATGTGAAATGTGTTGAGGATACCATTTGGTCTAGTGAGACCCCGGCGGTATCGGAGATTGGTGAAATAAAATAAAAAAGTGAATGACATTTGGTCTAGTGAGACCCCGGCGGCATAGAGTGGCTATAAGCCTGGAAAGTATCGTTTGGTCTGATGACCCCGGAGATGTCAAGTGGCAAGAGTGCTAGTGGAATATGTGGATGGTTGAGAAAGGGGTGGTTGTGGTGTACTTGAGTATATGTGCTTGGGTATGAGACCGTGTGATTGAGCATGATTGTTTGAATTGATTGCCATGTCTATATTTTATATTGTCTTGTGAGATGCCTGATGCCAATGCATTGCTTGTAATTCTGCATTTTGCGTGGTATTTGTATGTGATCCAGTAGGACTTGCATTGAGGTATAGGATTAGGTTTCACTTTCTGAGATGTCAATCTCACCCCTTTGTGGGACAAACTTTTCAGACCCGAAACCGTGACCAAGTGGCCAGTAAGACTAGGCGATCCGAAGGAGTCGATCGTCTCTTTTGAAGAATTTCCATAGAGTAAGTTGATAGTATATATTAGGAATGGTACGACAGTGTAGGTAGACTAAGGGAAGATGGAGCTACAACTGCACCGTTTTGAAGCATGGTTCCGCCGCTTGGGGAACAGTGACCTGGTAGGTCCTTTGATGCTAGAAGACTTGCCCTTGGGGGTTGTACCTAGCTGGTGTCACCCCTCTCGTTCCAAGGTCCAAGTGGAAAATCCGGCATCGATGAGAGACTCGAGAACCCTTTCTGAGGAGTACATGAATTATGTAGAGATATCTGCTGAGGAGATCGAGTGTCGCGACCCGTCCGAAAGCGGACGCGGCTAATGGATTACCGATCGCGGGTCTTGGATCGGCTCGGGCCCTCCCAGGCCCATACCAAATCGCGGCGGGAGTATTCTTCGACGATAAGCGTCGATCGCTTTCGACCTTCAGTGTGGTCGTGGTGGCATGTGCAAATTGTGCATGCATTTGGAGTCGCCACCGGTCTTTCTTGGAGGGTAGACCGGAAACCTTACTGACCGATTGGGAGAGATCGATCAGTTCTGCGGAACCAGAGATTTTGGGTTCGGGGACTTGGTTACGCTGATGTCATTACCAACGCCCTTTCGGTACCTAACGCGAGTGATTTTCCTGACTAAGAGTTCATGCAGGCGCAAAGTTTGGGTGAGGTAAGTCTGACTTTGCACATTAACCAGTTTAACATGCTCACGTAATCATAATAAATAAATAGATGTCAATCACATAAACATCTATCCTACGTGGTGATCATGGAATTATGATTTAATGGGTCTCGAGCCAATGAGACCACATTTAATCATTTTAATATTTTAATAACGGAGAGCCGCTCTTCGCTTCTTCTTGGTTTCTTGAACTCTTCAAGAATTGGGCCCCAAAGAGCTCGCCGACTTAAAAGGCTCCTCCACGTAATCCTCGTAGCATTTACATCAACAATTGACTATGCTAAAAATAAAGATTACATGAAAAATAAAAGGAGTACGCAGCCTCCATTTAATAATTACAACCCCAAATATATAAATAATAATCATACATTCATATATACATCAATCACATTGATTAGGGATTTTTCCATGATCACCATCCTTTCACGTAAGTAATAAATTCACAATTTAAAACTTAGGAAGGCACAATAAAAATTCTACGTTGAATCATATTCAGAATTTTTACGTAAAATAAGATAGCCATAAATTTTCGATTCAAAATTGATTTAGTCTCAATTTTTGCTATGTTGATTAATTTATCATATAAAATAATCAATCTCCATTAGCCATGTAAGACGAACAATTCGTTAATACATATTGGCCATAGTATTGCAAAAATTGCAAAAAATCAATTAAATGCACGAAAACACCTAAGGATTGGCTCTGATACCACTGTTGGGATCCACGTAACACGTAGCAGAAATAAATAACAACCCATACATGTATCTCCAGAGGCGTACTTCGTGCATTTCAATCGAAAAAAATCACAAAGTCTCAAAGGGAGTAAATAGATTACCTCTCGTAGCGTGCTTGAACGGAGGTGTCGGTTCGATGTTCTTCGATCTCAGCCTCCACAAGTGTTAGGCATCTAGTTCGGACGCACCACCAATTGACGAACGGGGAGACGACTAATAACTCCACAACAATTGTGCTAGCAATATGCGGAATCAATATTCCGAACTTAGTATATTTTGCTCACTCAAGATTGTGAGAATATAGAGAGTGTTTGTGTTCTTCTCTCTAAGCTCTCAAAAATTTGCACACTCTACAAAATGTCTCTCTCCTTCAACCTCAAAACTCTTGCCATCCTTTTATAGCCAAAAATACCTTCCAATAAATTGTATTTAAAAATAGCACTAACAATTATAAATTCTATCTAAAAATAGCACTGACAAATAAATGACATTTAAAAATAGCACTAACAATAGCACTCACAATTTATAATACAAAAATGCTATTTAAAAATAGCACTAACAATAGCACTCACAATTTATAATACAAAAATGCTATTTAAAAATAGCACTAACAATTATAAATTCTATCTAATAATAGCACTCACAATTTATGATAAATAAATGAAATTCAAAAATAGCACTAACAATAGCACTCGCAATTTATGATAAATAAATTTCATTTAAAAATAGCACTAACAATAGCACTCACAATTTATAATACAAAATATGCTATTTAAAAATAGCACTAGCAATAGCACTCACAATACAAAAATGCTAAAAAAAAGGCACTAACAAAGGTGTTAAAAATAATAACCATTATTATTATTACAAGAGTTAAAGAGGTTACCAAACAGTACAAATATGCATAACGTATAAATACGTATGACGTATAAATACGTAGAGCATACGTATACATCCGTGAAACCGGGGACTAATTGAAAGAAAAATGTGCAATTAAGCCCTTTTGGTAAAAATTGATTAAATTGGAGGGCAAATTGACCTAATTGCACTTTAAGACTTTAGAATCCAATGTCATAGCTTATAAAAAGTGAGAATTGAAAACTAAAAGACTCGAAAATGATTTTTTTTAGGCTCGGTTCAGGTTTATGTTTGTGAAGGAACATATTGACCCGAGCCGAATTTTTGAGATTTAAAGTGACACACTTGAAGAGGAAATTAAAACAAAATTATCGAATATTTTTGGGTATTTTTCTGACCACGAATGGTATTTTTCTGATTTTTTGGGTATTTTTATAATTAAATAAACTCGAAAAATATTAAAAATACCGAAAAATATTTTTTGTTCAAAATTGGTTCCTAAGGTTAAACCAAGGCTTCCAAAGTTGATTTTGTGATTTTATGACCTTTTTTGATATTTTTAATTAATTTTAAAGAATAAAAATCACAATAATAAATGGTAAAAAAAATCAGGTGTCAACAGCTGCCCCTCTTTGAGAGGAATCTCGTTAGAGGTTTCTCTCAAAGATAAGGTGGCACCTGATTCCTAACCGACTCAACTGGGAAAATAAGAGAAGAAATGTTATGACATCGGATCCTTAAGCCTATTGATAAAAGCTCAAATCAATCCCCGGTTTGCTCTAACAATTTGAACATGGGCCGGAGTGAGAGAGGCTTACCTGAAGCTCACCTGTCGGATGCTGCCGGTTGCGACGACTTTCAAGAAGATGCCTAGGACTCGTCATTCAGAATATCCTAGGGAGATTAAGCTCTGACCTGTATGGTAGGTCATACCATGATGGGATTCCTAACTTGTAGGAACCTAAGGAAGGCGCATCCCACGCTTTGAGATTTGCCAAGGATTTTGATCCGTATGGTGGATCAGACCTTTGTGTTGATCCTTACTGCGATATTTATTAATGAGTTGACCCTTATGGCGGTTTCTACCAATGAATTGACCCTTATGGCGGTTTCTACCATATGTGACCCTTCAGGCGGTTTCTACCATTAATGTGATCCCTCAGGCGGTTTCTACCTTGGTTTGACCCTTCAGGCGGTTTCTACCTTGAGTTGACCCTTCAGGCGGTTTCTACCTTTGATTTGACCTTTCAGGCGGTTTCTACCTTGTGTTGACCCTTCAGGCGGTATCAACCATGTGTTGACCCTTCAGGCGGTATCTACCTTGTGTTGACCCTTCAAGCGGTATCTACCTTTGATTTTGACCCTTCAGGCGGTATCTACCTTTGATTTGACCCTTCAGGCGGTATCTACCATATTTTGACCCTTCAGGCGGTATCTACCTTGATTTGACCCTTCAGGCTGTATCTACCTTCATTTGACCCTTCAGGCGGTATCTACCTTTGAGTTGACCCTTCAGGCGGTATCTACCTTATTTTGACCCTTCAGGCGGTATCTACCTTCATTTGACCCTTCAGGCGGTATCTACCTTCATTTGACCCTTCAGGCGGTATCTACCTTTGTTTGACCCTTCAGGCGGTGTCTACCATCAGTTTTGACTTTGAAAAGGGGTCTCATGACGAGGGTTCTCCACGTCCGATGAGACTGCCTAAATGAAAAGGGGTCTCATGACGAGGGTTCTCCACGTCCGATGAGATTTCCTGAATTTTGAAAAGGGGGTCTCATGACGAGGGTTCTCCACGTCCGATGAGACTGCTTGATTTTTGAAAAGGGGTCTCATGACGAGGGTTCTCCACGTCCGATGAGACTGTTTGATATTTGAAAAGGGGTCTCATGACGAGGGTTCTCCACGTCCGATGAGACTACCTGAATTTTGAAAAGGGGTCTCATGACGAGGGTTCTCCACGTCCGATGAGACTGCTTGATTTTTGAAAAGGGGTCTCATGACGCGGGTTCTCCACGTCCGATGAGACTGCTTGATTTTTGAAAAGGGGTCTCATGACGAGGGTTCTCCACGTCCGATGAGACTACCTAAATTTTGAAAAGGGGTCTCATGACGAGGTTTCTCCACGTCCGATGAGACTGCTTGATTTTTGAAAAGGGGTCTCATGACGAGGGTTCTCCACGTCCGATGAGACTACCTAAATTTTGAAAAGGGGTCTCATGACGAGGGTTCTCCACGTCCAATGAGACTGTCTGATTTTGAAAAGGATTTTTTTTAAGGGTTTCTCTTCCCCAAGAAAATATTGGTAATCTTTGAGAAGACAGCAATTGTCCAATTGACAAAATTTTATGACTTAAGCTTTAGTCATGAGATGTGCATTTTGATGCTGGAGGTTATCCAAAACATTCTTGCAACATGCAAATGTGATCACAAATCCCTTGCATGGAAAATCTGGATCAACAGTTTGAAAATTTCCAAAAAGAGTTTGCTCAAAACATCAATTGGAATATTTCTCGACAAGGAGGCTATCTCACCTGTTTTGAGGTGATGATTTTTAGGGGATGCACTCAATTCCCTACTGACCTGTGCCTAGGTTTTAGGCTCATTCGTAGCGCATACATTTTGATCGGTCGGGAGGTCTTCCACGGGACCGTAATGTTGGGCTTGGATATTGGTTTTCAAGGGGGACCCGCTTTGGAGTCGAGGCCATCGAATGAAAATCTTCACCATCTGCTCCGGGTTTACAAGTCAAGAACCCTGCAAAATGAGAAAGAAAGAGTCTTGCTCGTACTTCTTCGAGCTAAGCTATATGTTAACCCAAGTGTCTTAGTCAGAGAAGACTGTTTCAGGGTTGTAACATTGGTAGGATTGGGGACCGAAAAAAGGCTTGTTTTTGGCCCAGAAATCACGAAGGATTTGACATTGGTGATCATTGCCAATTTGTCACATGTCTTTTCCATTCTGCATCTTCCATTTTTGAGGTGTGCAACCGCTTTTGAGGTGTGCACAAGTCCTTTAGAGAACGTCTCTTGTGGTATTAAGAGATTGACAATTCTGTCCGTGTTTTTGCACCACGGCTGACATCATTTGGGGAGCAGTCTTCTTGATCTGACTCCTTTATGGGTTTTTCTCTCTTCCCAACTAGGCTTTATTGGGGATCAATCAAACAGTTTTCACGAGCATCGGCCTTGCTTTTACCAGGCACTTTGCTTTTTCTTGATGCTGGGGATTTTTTTCTTTGTTGAAATCCCGCCTTTTCTTTTCCTTTGGAACTACGATGTTCAGAAAATTGTGCTAGATATACAACTTGAATCATAGCACATTTAAACGCCGATATGAGATTTTTCTATAAATCCCATCTCTTGATTTCTTCCGTTCTTGGAGTGATGCAGTTTCCATCTTGAAACATCCCATGATCACCAACAGGGGTTTATGAAATGAATTTGCAGGCTCAACTTGGCTGTGCAAAGGATATGGTGTGTGGGATAGAGAAATGAATGCTTCTCGTCATCCTATGGCACTTGGATTACCATATAAACAACACACAAAGATTGATGTTAGTCCGAGCAAGAAAATTTCTAACCATTTTCTCCTGATACCGCTGGACTCATCTCCATTTTGCCCCGATGTGGGGTGGTTCTTGACAGGGTTAAGAATGAAAACCGTCGTTCAAAGGGTTTATCAACGGTCACCTGTAGTGTTTGAGGGATATGAAACGAATGCCTCCGTCATCCCAACCCATGTAATCGTTGCGAATAATCCCTACTTCCGTAGGTCCAGATTTTGCTATCTGATCCGCTTCACTTCTCTCCAGTGTGTGTAGGACGTGTTTGGACTAGGTTTTGCCTCTTTTCTTTTGAGAAAACGTCCTTTTAAAAGTTTTGAACTTTTGATTGGAAAAAATCTCTTTCATTTTCTCCAAAAATTTTACCCGTCAAGGGGATTTTATGATGCCCCATGCATGTTCTTATTCATGTTCAGATAACCTCCTGTTTTAAGACATGAATGCCAATGAATTTTGAATTCTATGTCTTTTCTAGACATTAGATTCTGAAAGCTTTTCTTTTTCTCTCTGTTTTTTATTTAACATCTTCAATGGATTGGGGAAAGGGATACTTACCTGTCCCCCGCGGCTGGAGATCCTGAAAATGCGGAAGAAACATGTTATTGTACGTTCACGAATTTTTCAAAAAATTAGAACGATACAATTTACCCTTGGTCATGTATTCTAACGGGTAATACATGGGATGTGAAAACCTGTTCGTCTGTAAGGCGATTCCCCTGTCAAGGATAAATAACGAGTATCAATTCATATTCTCAAATTCAAGACAAATTGGAACGATACAACTTTATTCTTGGTTCTCATCCCGTTCTGATATTGCGTATTGATATGAACAACATCTATCAAATCCGCCTATCCATTCTTGGAGTGTTTGCAACATCAATGGTTCATCTGCCCCCAGTTAGGCAACGTCTGTTCTGTTATTCGAACAAATGGCTCCTTGAGTGATTTATCCACGTTTATCACCTGAGAAGGGAAAGAAATGAGACATTACTTCGGTATTCGATTGAAGATCGTTTAGGAACGATACATCGTTTTACCAAATAGGTGGCTTCGCGGCCAAACGTATTTCGTATTGAAGGGGTAGATCCCATTATACTCCGCGGGTGATAGTCATTGTTCGGGGAACTTGCTCCACGGATTAAGCGATTAATCCACGGCCCTCGGCTTGAAGATGCTCAAAGGGTGATGTTGACACTCACGCGCAATTAGTTCTAGACATTAATGAAAGATGTTCCCGTGGGAACCTTACAGTGCGATCAACAACATATTCAATAGGAGTGTTCCACCCCTTTCGTCTAAGCATTTTTCATCGAGTAACCATGCCTTGCATCAGACGTTTGGTCACCTGCCTTGCGTCACCACTGCGATGGCCCTCCGGCTCCAAATTGATCGAGCCAAAGATTGAACTCATCGCCAAGGAAATTGCTCGGGTCTTCGAGCCATTGATGTTCAAGTTGGGTATCAACAATTGTTGGGGGCAGATTTCCTTCATCGCCTTCATTGTGAGGAACTGGAGTCTTTGAGCTGGAACCTTCATCATTGCCCTGTTGGGGTCGAGACATACATTCCTGAAGAGTATTGAACCAAGTGTCCAGCTCCTCCTCAAGGAAATCGCCTGTTCTTTCTAGCCCTTGGTGCCCAGATTGGCTGTCGTCGACTGCAGGCGAGAGATTCCTCTCTTTGCTCTCGCCGTGAGCAACTTGACCCCTCGAATTGGAACTTCCTCCAATGACCGGCAGGTTTATATGTGCACTCTCTACCAATGCCAGATCCGCTTCAGGGACAGCATTAATGACCGAATCGCGCTCAAACTGAGGAATCCCTATGTGCTGGAACTGCGGTATATACTCTTGAGGAGTATTGAGATAGCTCGGCGGAGCATTCTGATTTGGGTTAGAGGAGTCGCTGACACGACTGCTGGTCCCGTCATTGCTGAAACACGGTTGGGTGCTCTCGGCTCTCCAATCATCGTGATTGTAACTCTGCCCGGCACTTGAGCTCCAACTGGCTTTATGATGGTTTAACGCTATCCTTCCATCCCTTAGCAATCTCCTATAGTACTTGAGGTGAGACTCGACGTTAATTCTAGAGAGCCCCGGCACATTCATAATCTCGAGTATGCGTAGTGGGCTAGCCGAATCAACTCCCAGCTCTCGAATTGCATCAACAAATTTGATGTGAAGTTCATAGGTCCAGTAAAACCTTGTTCTCTTATCACCCAAAATATCGTCAATACTTCGGTAGCTATTCTCTACGGGATCTAGTCGTTTCAAAAGTTGTCCAGGGAGGGACTCACCGACTTTGGATTGGCTGGCTGCGACAGCGAGTTCGTCATTGAGAGAACTCCCCCTGTGATGATTCATATCCCATTTCTCAGAGGATGTTGGTGTTGATCCTATGGTGTTGACTTGCTCATGCAGATCTCCGGCGATATCTGGCGATATCTGGCTGTGTCGGAAAATGCTGTGGAGAATACGGTAACAGCTGAGCGTTATTCGTCAACAGGGACGGTTCATCGAGGAACACCTCGCCGAGGACAACAGGATTACCACAATTAAGGCATGTGGCCTTGGTCAGAGCTTCCTTATATCTCGCGCTTTCAGCTTGAAGCTTCTCATTCTCCTCCTTCAGGACCAGTAACTCATGGTCTGCGTATTGCTGTTTCACCCGGGTTCGTTTGTTGGCGAACCAAAACTTGACCTTCGAAAGCTCCAATCCTATTTTTCGGCTCAACTCCATTTTCTGTTGTCTGCTTGGAGTGGGGCATTCATTGAAGAAAGCTTCGAGCTCTCGGATTTGGCCTGGAGTGTGGCGTTGTAGTTGCTTCCTTTTCCGACTCCGGTCATCATTGTATATTCCTTCTTCGTAGCTGAAACCTAGAATTTCATCGCTGGAGGAGTCAGTCTCCACGGCCTTCGGGCAGGATTCAGCTCCAGGATCTTCAAAGTCTCCCAGCAGTTCGTGCTCAGAAATGTCCAGGTCGGGCGTTTCTAGCAGATGGGAATAGCTTTTAAACATGATGGATCGAAGTATCTCGGGCTGATCTAGTTCACTCAGCTTTCTCTATTCGCTCTTACGTGTTTGCTCACTCTAGAAATTTTCTCAAGTGATTGTGCGTGTCCTAGAACCATCCTTCAGGCTGCATATGAAGACCAGCAAGCAAGCGCTCCTCCCGAGACCCTGTAATTACTCATCGTCTGTATTCCCATTTCTTTTTCCTCGTGATAGGATCACAAACTCTTTTGCATTGATTCGGTTTCATCGAGTATTGCGCTCGTCCCCTAGTTCAGTCTTCAAAGTGGTGGGTCTACAATCTTTCGGCGCCTTTTATGATTTGCTAGGCCCGAGAACGTGGGGAGCAGCGGTGGACCCGCAATTAATGACTCCGTTTAATTCATTTAGCTCCATGGGAATTAACGCTATGATCTTCTCTCAACCCCTTTTCATCGTTCAAACGAAAGTGGCATTTTCCCTGTGCATGCTGTTACTCTTCATTTCAGCATCCCGGGCGCTTGGTGAGGAATGAGTTCGTGGCCACTCAAAATTTTAAAGACCGTCTCTGGTTTCAGACTTAATCTAACAAGGGATCATCACAACTGAGCATGACGATGTTCGTCGATAGCGTTGGTTTTAATATAGAATTAACTATAGTCATTAAAGAAAAATGTTCCCGTAGGAACTTTACAACGGATAAAATGAGTGATCTACTCGTGAACATGTTCTTCTTTCTATGGGTGTTCGTGGTGACCGACCCATCGTGCCCCAAGTCAAGTGCTAGATCATGGCTGTCCAAGCATGCCAGCTTTCCACTGATTGAACAAGGCATCGAGCCCCTCATCAAAGAAATCGTCTGTCGTGGGTTGACCAGCGGCAGGCAGAGCACCAGCCGACTGCTGCTCGAATGGAGGAGTGCGCACTCGCTGTACTTGTGACACGCGCTCTTGAGAAGTGTTGAAATGGCCCGGGAGGACATTCTGATCAGCTTTCAGTTTGCCGGTGGTCGGGCTGCTAGCTTGATTGATGCTTAGATTTGGCCGGGTATCTCTTGATGCCTGAGCATTACAATGGCGGTCGCCCCTAGATTTTGAGCTCGAGACGGATTCCTCCCGGTTTAGCTTCGCTCGATGTTGTTTTAATAGCTTTCTGTAGGCAGCAAGGTGATTCCTGACCAGTTCCTTACTAAGCCCCGGTACATTCATGGCCTTAAATATGCGCGTCGGAGTTGCTGAATCGATCCCCATTTGGTGAACCACGTCTAGGAATCTGGAATGCAGTTCAGGGGGCCAAGCGAACCTCCTCTTATCGTGGCCCAAAATTGCATCGATGGCTTGACGACTGATTAACTCATCTCCAGCGGGACCCGACCCTATCGAAAATTGTTGTGCATGAGGCTGATATGCTTTGAGCTGGTCGGCGGTAACATCCAGCTCCTTGAAACTGTAACTCCAATCAAAGCGATGCAAATCCCATCCCCCATGAGGCATTTGTATCGTCTTCGTAGGATCATCCTGCCCATGCGTGACTCCGGCAAAATCTGGGTGAGCAGGAGATGCCCCGAGGGAGTAGGGTGGTAAGTGAACGTCTTCAATCATTGCGTGAGGCTTATCGGGGAATATCTTACCGCGGGCGATGAGGTTATCGCAATGAGGGCAAACGGTAATATTGAGAGCTTTTTCATACCTCATGTTTTCTGTTCGCAGCTTTTGGTTTTCTTCCTTTAAAATCTCGACCACCTGACGTTTGCGTTGAGCCCTCGATTTGGATCTCCTATTTTGAAACCAAAACTGGATCCTCGACTGATTAATCCCCAACTCCCGGCTCAATTCAATTCTCCACTTCTTTTTCATGTAATGGCTTTTACTGAAAAGGGTTTCCAGCATTTGGGTTTCCTCCTGAGAGTATTGGTGAGGACGTCTTCTTTTCCCGAGTTGAGCATCGTGGATGTCCTTGTCGTCGTCGCCGTGATCTTGATTTCCGTTGCCAGAAGTGTTGGGCTCCATGGTTTTGGCGTTAGACTTGATCTTGGAATCTTCGAGATCCCTCTGTGGTTCAATTTCTGAGATTTTTGAGTCAGTCGCCTCTAGCAGCTGACAGTAACCTCTTAAATATGTTGGACTGAGAAATGTTTGATTGGTTCTTGCCCATTCAGAGTTCTCCACTCTCTCCTGTATGCTCACTCCCTATAAAGTGACTTTGCATGTTCAGGAGACGCTCTTCAAGCATCATTAGGCAAACGTTCCCCCTCAAGACCTTGAATTTCTCGCTTAGCTTTTCAACGTGATGGGACTGCCAAATCCTGTTAGGGCTCTCTTCGATAGTTGCGCTTACCTCCCACCTAACTCTAATAATGGTGATCCCGACAAATCTTTTACATCTTTTAATTGATGAGTCGGAAATCGCGGAACGAAACGAATCCAATGGTTCTCCTGAGGGGACCTCCTGCTTTACCCCCTAACTGGGCTCCACCAGCATTATTACTGAGACCCTTCATCATCCTCGAGTTGCTATAAAATGAGGAATTAATGTATGGAAGGTTAACGTTCTCGCATAATCAGCTTCTTCCTTCTAATCTCTATATTAGCCTCGTCTTATTCTCAAGCCAACCCAACGCAAATGGCCTCCTCTCCCGTGCGCACTTTTTCGACTGATGTCTTGGCCCAGTGGGAAAAGCTTTATAACCTATTGGGTCGCGGTTACGCGCACATAACCGATCATTCTGCAACCGCGGATGAAATCCGTGTCCTGCTCGAGGACTTAGATACCACTTCCCTCGAAGGTACTACGCTGGGGAGGGAATATAGAACTTTCCCGACCCTCTTTGCACACTCCTTAGAAGCCTACCGTGTTGCTGATCGGGAGGTTCTCGTGGCTCGCGTCTTGCGGGCTCGTTACAAGGATCGGTCTGATCATTTGGTGCTGACCAACTATCTGGCCGATAGTCACAAAAAGGCCGTCGAGTTTGCCAATGAGAGGGTCGCGACGTTGCTTCGCGAGAGGAGAAACCTGGTGGATCAATTGGCCATATCCCTGACCGCTGGCGAGCACGACCGCCACAATGTCCTATTGAGGCTGCAAAGCGACTGGCAGGAAGAACGGCTCGACAAAATAACCGCAGACATAGCTCACGGGAATGGATTAGTTCGGGACTTGGAAATAATCACCGAGGAACACGAGGTCAAGGTCACTGAGGTTAAGGGCGAATGCAGAAACCTTCTCCTCAAGCTTACGGACCAGGACATGCGAAGTCGTGAGTACGGGCAGAGCATTAACAACATGGAGGGTCAGTTGGGCTCCTTTGTGTCGTTAATTAGGGCTCACTTTGGCTTTACTTTTCCACCCCGAATTGTATGACCTGCTTTTGAAAACCCTCCACTGAGCAAAATAAATGTGTGTGTTTTAACTTCTGTATGGTTCATTTCTTCGAGCATCCGAACATTTTCAACTTGGGTGAGCCGAACCATAATATCAATAAGCCGAGCAAATATGTCCTGATTTTATAACTCGCTCATGATCAGATGAGAGAATAGCCTCAGACTTATCCAGGAGAAGATTTCTCTCTATTACCTATTTTTTCACCTGCAAATGAAACGACTGAATCAGAAGGAATAATTTGAAAAAGAAAGCATAAACCCCTTTCAATCTTATGCTTGCTCGTGATTAATAAGGACAAAAACTTTTACAAGGGTTTTAATCTTGCGCAAAAAGTTTTTTATCAGTATTCTTCGAAGGAAAGCATATTATTGAAAGGAATGTAATTCACGATAATCGCTTTTGATCAATTTCGAGGAGAACGAATTAGTCAAAAGCGCAAGACATAATAATGTGTTTTAAATTCAATTGAAGATATGGCATCCAAATTAAGGTCGCTCGCTAAGAACGAAAGTAGTTTGGACATCTATCTCGTCATTAAATTTGAAACTACGCTGATATTCTTGATCAATTATCGTGAATTACCAGTAGTGTACAACATGCATGAACCAATTCAAGTGTGTAGTTCCTTCTAGCGAAATTGGGGTTGGATTACCTCACACGACCAAAAGGTCGTGCAAGACTTCCAATTTTAATTTCCTCTAAAGGAATTATAAACTTGACTTGGGAGTATTCGGATGATTAGAAAAAATGCCACTATCACATTCCAATGACCCGTTAAAATAAATACAACCAAGTTCCATCTGAATGTATACACCAATAGACCCCTAATACAATCGCTCTAAGGGGTGAGATAGAGAAAACCTCAGTAAAAATAAACCCTATACAAGAGGACTAGTAATGGAAAATGACATAAAGGAATGTGATCCTAACATTTAAGGATGCCCCAGTTTTGATCTGTGCCTTCAGGATCACTTGCCCCAACTCGTCATCTTCATTGGACGATATCTCAATAATGTCCATAGTAGGCTCCTTTATTGCTCACTCGGTGTTCGCCATGGGATATCATCCTCCTCGTCTTCTATCAAGGACGTTTGGGAAAAACACACACATCTATCCTTGAAATGGCATTTAATCTAATCACCAGAATGCAATGAATGAAATGCCTATATTTATATGAACTGTAATATATTTGAGGGATAGAGAGTCTTACCAACCAAACTCGTCGACTTATGTGCGGTTTTAGGTGTACCAACTGCCCAAAGACATGCGCATGAGACAAGTGATGGTAAACTTCTAAAAATCAGAGGGTTTGGCACCTAAGGTTAAGGTTCCCACCTCGAGTTCTAGAAAGAGCCGATTCCATTGCACAGCTATCGTTGCATTGGGACTCGATCCATAGTTCGAAGCGAGCGGAATTGAAAAGTGGATTACCCCGCGTTTTTCCTCACGGAGATTCCATTTTCAATTCCTTCTATTGTTTTCTTATGGGGGCGCCCGGGGTTTTAGGCGCGGTTGTGTGTGTTCATGTGTCGTGATCACCACAATGCAAGTCATGCACAACAGTTTATCAATCAGCGCTTCAAATCATCCACACAACATACATTCCTACGCCAACCTGCATAAGACAATGTTAATCACAGACTACACCCCTTATCTCTCCAATCTGCAAAAACATATAACACCTACCATGAGCGGACTTACCTCACCTTCAAGAGCGCCTGCAGGGTTAGAAAAATCACTCAGCGTTTTAATTACGGCCTAAGTCCACTTGGGGGTCTAGAACCATAGGTTCTAGAACAAACGTCCCCAGCGGAGTCGCCAGCTGTCGCGACCCGTCCGAAAGCGGACGCGGCTAATGGATTACCGATCGCGGGTCTTGGATCGGCTCGGGCCCTCCCAGGCCCATACCAAATCGCGGCGGGAGTATTCTTCGACGATAAGCGTCGATCGCTTTCGACCTTCAGTGTGGTCGTGGTGGCATGTCCAAATTGTGCATGCATTTGGAGTCGCCACCGGTCTTTCTTGGAGGGTAGACCGGAAACCTTACTGACCGATTGGGAGAGATCGATCAGTTCTGCGGAACCAGAGATTTTGGGTTCGGGGACTTGGTTACGCTGGTGTCATTACCAACGCCCTTTCGGTACCTAACGCGAGTGATTTTCCTGACTAAGAGTTCATGCAGGCGCAAGTTTGGGTGAGGTAAGTCTGACTTTGCACATTAACCAGTTTAACATGCTCACGTAATCATAATAAATAAATAGATGTCAATCACATAAACATCTTTCCTACGTGGTGATCATGGAATTATGATTTAATGGGTCTCGAGCCAATGAGACCACATTTAATCATTTTAATATTTTAATAACGGAGAGCCGCTCTTCGCTTCTTCTTGGTTTCTTGAACTCTTCAAGAATTGGGCCCCAAAGAGCTCGCCGACTTAAAAGGCTCCTCCACGTAATCCTCGTAGCATTTACATCAACAATTGACTATGCTAAAAATAAAGATTACATGAAAAATAAAAGGAGTACGCAGCCTCCATTTAATAATTACAACCCCAAATATATAAATAATCATCATACATTCATATATACATCAATCACATTGATTAGGGATTTTTCCATGATCACCATCCTTTCACGTAAGTAATAAATTCACAATTTAAAACTTAGGAATGCACAATAAAAATTCTACGTTGAATCATATTCAGAATTTTTACGTAAAATAAGATAGCCATAAATTTTCGATTCAAAATTGATTTAGTCTCAATTTTTGCTATGTTGATTAATTTATCATATAAAATAATCAATCTCCATTAGCCATGTAAGACGAACAATTCGTTAATACATATTGGCCATAGTATTGCAAAAATTGCAAAAAATCAATTAAATGCACGAAAACACCTAAGGATTGGCTCTGATACCACTGTTGGGATCCACGTAACACGTAGCAGAAATAAATAACAACCCATACATGTATCTCGAGAGGCGTACTTCGTGCATTTCAATCGAAAAAAATCACAAAGTCTCAAAGGGAGTAAATAGATTACCTCTCGTAGCGTGCTTGAACGGAGGTGTCGGTTCGATGTTCTTCGATCTCAGCCTCCACAAGTGTTAGGCATCTAGTTCGGACGCACCACCAATTGACGAACGGGGAGACGACTAATAACTCCACAACAATTGTGCTAGCAATATGCGGAATCAATATTCCGAACTTAGTATATTTTGCTCACTCAAGATTGTGAGAATATAGAGAGTGTTTGTGTTCTTCTCTCTAAGCTCTCAAAAATTTGCACACTCTACAAAATGTCTCTCTCCTTCAACCTCAAAACTCTTGCCATCCTTTTATAGCCAAAAATACCTTCCAATAAATTGTATTTAAAAATAGCACTAACAATTATAAATTCTATCTAAAAATAGCACTCACAAATAAATGACATTTAAAAATAGCACTAACAATAGCACTCACAATTTATAATACAAAAATGCTATTTAAAAATAGCACTAACAATAGCACTCACAATTTATAATACAAAAATGCTATTTAAAAATAGCACTAACAATTATAAATTCTATATAATAATAGCACTCATAATTTATGATAAATAAATGCCATTCAAAAATAGCACTAACAATAGCACTCACAATTTATGATAAATAAATGTCATTTAAAAATAGCACTAACAATAGCACTCACAATTTATAATACAAAATATGCTATTTAAAAATAGCACTAGCAATAGCACTCACAATACAAAAATGCTAAAAAAAAGGCACTAACAAAGGTGTTAAAAATAATAACCATTATTATTATTACAAGAGTTAAAGAGGTTACCAAACAGTACAAATATGCATAACGTATAAATACGTATGACGTATAAATACGTAGAGCATACGTATACATCCGTGAAACCGGGGACTAATTGAAAGAAAAATGTGCAATTAAGCCCTTTTGGTAAAAATTGATTAAATTGGAGGGCAAATTGACCTAATTGCACTTTAAGACTTTAGAATCCAATGTCATAGCTTATAAAAAGTGAGAATTGAAAACTAAAAGACTCGAAAATGATTTTTTTTAGGCTCGGTTCGGGTTTATGTTTGTGAAGGAACATATTGACCCGAGCCGAATTTTTGAGATTTAAAGTGACACACTTGAAGAGGAAATTAAAACAAAATTATCGAATATTTTTGGGTATTTTTCTGACCACGAATGGTATTTTTCTGATTTTTTGGGTATTTTTATAATTAAATAAACTCGAAAAATATTAAAAATACCGAAAAATATTTTTTGTTCAAAATTGGTTCCTAAGGTTAAACCAAGGCTTCCAAAGTTGATTTTGTGATTTTATGACCTTTTTTGATATTTTTAATTAATTTTAAAGAATAAAAATCACAATAATAAATGGTAAAAAAAATCAGGTGTCAACATCGAGACCACTGACAAAGAAGACGAAGCAGATTCTGAGGAAGAAAAGGAAACCGAGGAAGACACCGAAGAATCTTCAGAGGATGTCTCATCAGAGACTTTTTCAGATTTCGACCCAGATGCCGAAGGGTCTGATGGACGAGATGATTCGAGCTGTTCTGAAGACAAGTCTGAATGAAGGGGGCTAGGCGATAAGGGAACAATTTTGGTGTTGTGCTTTAGGAAAGGTTTAGTAATAGCCTTTGAATCCTAGGCCTTAGTTCCTTTTCTACCCAGGGTGTGCGGCTTTATGTTTTTGTATTTTCCTTTTCGCTGTATGAACTGGTTGTTTATGCAATGTGTAAATGGGTGTGCTTTATTTTCCTCCAAAACTCCCCTTCTCTTTTTTATTTTCTTTGTACGGAGATTTTCACATTCGTTTGTGCACTTCATACCATGCTAGGCCTTGTGAGGTTCTTGGGTAATGATTGGCCTGAGGCGGATGTATTGAGCTCCAAGGGACGCGGGGCGTTACATCCCCGTTTGAGTGGTATCAGAGCGGGTTTGGAGCAAGTTACCAAGAGTACAGTTGATGGATGATTAGAGTAATAAGGGGTAAAGGAATTTGGATGAGTTGGGGTAGAGAGACCCTAGGGGGAGTCGTTAGAGTCAAGCATGAATGCATGGCATATGAATGGCGTATGTGGTTAGCATCTTGACTTGGCATGGTTATGGTACATTTATGAAGGGTCGAGCTCTATACTTAGCTTGTTGTTGTGGATGTGGATTGAATGAGTGAGTTATACTTATGATTTTGCTAAGTCGCAGATGAGTTTGGACTTGAAGTATGGATTTGTATTCCTGGTTGTTGTGCTCATGAGAATGCCTAAGTGATTGACTGTTGTTTTATGGTTGCTACTTTGTTGAGTAGCATCGAAATATTGAGTTATGAGTAAGCGTATTAGATCTCTAATTCCGTGATGGAATTATAGTGACTCAGGTGAGTTATGATGAGCAATATGAGCAATAGACCTAGAAGGCCGAGAGGAGGAGCTTCTAGCTCGAGAACACCAGAGATTGAGGGTCCTACCATAGAGGGAGTACTGAGGGCTTTGGCCCAGATTGGAGAGCTAATGGGGCAGGAAGCCCAGGACAGAGCTACTGCGGCTCTTCGTCAAGCTGAGGATAGAGCTGAGATTATAGCTCAGGCTGCTGAAGCTGCAGTGGCAGCTGTGAATCTAGCAAATGGGAACAATGCTCAAGGCGCTGAAGCTGGTAATGCCCAGGGTGATCCCAATGCTAATAGGCAGATAGGGCAATTAGTAGAGCAGTTTATAAAGTTGAAGCTGACCCAGTTTAATGGGACTGGAGACCTTGAGCTAGCGCCAAGGTGGATAGAAAAGCTTGAGAAAGCTTTTGGGGTACTGAAGTGCACTGATGAGGAAAAAGTACTGCTAGCTGTGTATCAGCTGCAGGGAACATCGAACGACTAGTGGAGTGCCACTAAAGATGGAGTGTTTCCTGAAGGTATTCCTTTGACTTGGGCTGCCTTCACTGCTGCGTTTAATGACAAGTACTTTTCGGAGACGGCACGTGAAAGGAAACGAGTGGAATTTCAGCAGTTGCGACAGAACCACTTGACTGTAGACTAGTATGAGGCCGAGTTTGCAAGGTTGTCAAGGTATGCGCCAAGATCAGTTGAGGATCCGCTTGAGAAGGTGCAGAGGTTTCGAGATGGGTTAAGACCAGAGATTCGAAGCCGAATAGTGACCGTGGATTTGAGAACGTATAAAGAAATTTACGAAAGGAGTCAAAAGATTGAGAGAGACATAAAAGAAAGAACCGTTGTTTCTGGATCACGGTTCACTCTTGTGAGAGATAATCGGCTGCTGGAAAAGAGGTCGATGGCGAACAACAGACGGTTTGTACCTCCGATTTGCAGAAATATCGGAAAGGCAATGAACCAGTTCAACTGGTATTGTCGTATTTGCGGGAGGAGACATGGAAGTGGTCCTTGCCCTAATAGGATGTGGGCATGTTTTAAGTGTGGTCAGACGGGCCACCAGATGAAGAATTGTCCCAATCAAGCCCCGTGACCTAGAGCACAAGGACAACGACCACAAGTGGGACCACCGGCTGTGATTCCACAGAATGAGCAGAATCGACCACCAGCCCAAGGGAGAGTGTATGTTGTGGCACGTAGAGAGGTGGAAGAAGCGCATGGCGTGGTCATAGGTACGATCTATTTATGTGATCAGGCTGCTTATGCATTATTTGATCCTGGAGCGTCGCATTCGTTTATATCTGCACAGTTTGCTGATTTAGTAGGTGTAGAGTTGAAACCATTGAATGTGAAATTGCATGTTGCGACACCATTGAAGGACAATGTGCTAGTATCGTTAGGTTGTACAGACTGTAAGATATTGATTGCTGGCAGTGAGGAAAGAATAGACCTGATTGTGTTGCCTATGTATGATTTTGATGTGATAATTGGAATGGATTGGTTGGGGAAACAAATGGCTGTAGTTGATTGTGGTAGCAGGGTGATCCGTTTTTATCCGGATGGTCGCCCTAGATTTGAATTTGTAGGAAGTCGGGGAGGGACCTCGATTCCTTTAGTTTCATCGCTTGAAGCGACTAAGTTGATAAGCGAAGGGTGTCAAGCTTATTTGGTTGTCGCAGTAGACACCACGTCGGAGGAGCAGAAGCTAGAAAGTATACCAGTGGTACGAGATTTTCCTGATGTCTTTCCTAAAGAATTACCTGGATTACCACCAAAGAGAGAAATTGAGTTTGTGATTGAGTTGGCACCAGGAACGGAGCCAATCTCAAAGGCACCGTATATGATGTCATTGTTTAAGTTGAAAGAATTAAAAGTGCAGATGCAGGAACTTTTGGATAAGGGATTCATTAAATCGAGCGCGTCGCCGTGGGGAGCGCCGGTGTTGTTTGTGAGGAAGAAGGATGGATCCTTACGCTTGTGTATCGATTATAGACAATTGAATCAAGTAACCATCAAGAACAAGTATCCGTTGCCGAGGATAGATGATTTGTTTGATCAATTACAGGGAGCGTCTGTATTTTCTAAAATAGACTTAAGGACTGGTTATCACCAGCTGAGGATTAGGAAGGAGGATATACCAAAGACCGCTTTTAGAACGAGATACGGGCATTATGAGTTTACGGTTATGCCTTTTGGTTTGACTAATGCCCCTGCTGCATTTATGGATTTGATGCATCGAGTGTTTAAGGAGTACTTGGATCGATTCGTCATTGTTTTTATAGATGACATCTAGATTTATTTGAAGAGTGATGAAGAACATGAAGAACACTTGAGGGTAGTCCTGCAAACCCTAAGGGAGCATTCGCTTTACACCAAATTTAGTAAATGCGAATATTGGTTGAGTAAAGTAGCTTTCCTTGGTCATGTGATTTCTAGAGAAGGAATTTCAGTAGATCCTTCAAAGATTGAAGCAGTGATGAAATGGCCTAGACCTACGACGGTTACCGAGATTAGAAGTTTTCTGGGATTGGCAGGTTATTATAGGCGATTCGTGGAGAAGTTTTCGTCTATAGCTACTCCGTTAACGAGGTTGATAAAGAATGATATGAAGTTTGAATGGACTAATAAATGTGAAAGAAGTTTCCAAGAACTTAAGCACCGATTGACGACCGCACTAGTACTAACTATTCCTTCTGAACCTGGAGGTTATGAGATATATAATGATGCCTCGCTAAACGGATTGGGGTGCGTGCTTATGCAACATGGAAAAGTGGTTGCGTATGCATCGCGACAGTTGAGACCTCATGAGATGAATTATCCGACACATGATTTGGAGTTAGCTGCCATTATCTTCGCCTTGAAGATTTAGAGACACTATTTGTGGCGTGAAAGGTTTCAAATTTATACAGATCATCAAAGCTTGAAGTATCTGTTTTCACAAAAAGAACTGAATATGAGACAGCGTCGGTGGATGGAATTACTTAAGGATGATGTATCTAGCAATATCTCCTAGAGGGGGGTGAATAGGAGATTCTGAACAAAATTGAAATTTCTTGCGGAATGAATAAAGTTCAGTGTACGATTAGGAACAAGAACCTGTCGCGACCCTCTCGCGGGCTCGGAGGCGGGAGCGGGCTAATGGGCCGCCCGATCGCTGGCTTGATCGGACACGGGCCTCTCCCAAGGTCCATTACCCAAATCACAACTACTGGATATACGTGGTCGACCTTCAGTGTGGTCTAGTGACATGTGATGAGTGTACATGCCAAGGAGTCGCCACCAATCGTTTCGTGAAGGGTACGATCGGAAACCCTATCGAATAGTTGGGAGTGATCTATTCGATTTTGCGGAAACCAGAGAAGTGGGTTCGGGGACTTAGTTACGCCAACTGTCAAAGTTGACGCCCTTTCGGTACCTAAGCTGAATGGTTTATCTGATCCTAGGATTTCATACAGACGAGTGGGGTACAGATCCTAAATCTAGGAGTTCATGCAGATGGGAATTGCTACCCTATCAATCACAATCAATAGAAATAAGTGCGCAAATCAAGGATCCAGTACATGCGGATAAAACACATGAAATCAGCGGGGTGTCCCTAATGAGGCCCTATTAGCCTAGAGAAGTATCAATCAAGGTTTAGGAATGATTCTGGCATGATTTGCCCATGAGGGGCAGAATCGTAATTTTGAATGATTTGGGGAAATTTACCCTTAAAAGGGTAAATCTGTCATTTTAGACGAATTGGGAAGTCAAAAGGCAATGGAAATAGGATTGGCCATCAATCCAATCCATTTCCTATTTTTCGGGAATTTCCAGGATTTTTCTGGTATTTAAAAATGATTTTACCCTTGGAGGGGTAAAGTCGTCATTTTGGACAAAGATGAGAACTGAAAATCTCAAATATTAGGGTTGGTCGTCCACCTGACCCAAACCCTAACTTCAAGCAATTTTCAGAACTCGATTGAGACAAGAAAGACGATTTTCCCACTAAAAGGGCAAAATCGTCATTTTGAGAAAAGAGGCGGGATTCGAAAACCCAAACCTAAGAATTGGTCGTCTAATTGACCCTAATTCTCACCTTGGCATTATCGGCCTTATCTTGCTTACACAGCAAAGGCGACTTACCCCTAAAGGGTAATGTCGTCAAGTTTCGGAAAATTGGATAAGAAACCCCAAAAATAGGGTTGACCAGTTGTCTGTGGTCAACCCTCGATTTTTGGGGATTTCTGGAATGTCTAGGATTTTTCCACAAATTTTTCACATTTTTTTTGGAATTTTCTGGAATTTTCTAGCATTTTTTTTTTTGAATTTTCTAGGATTTTTCTGATTTTGTTTTTATTTTTTAAAATCATTTTCGAATTTTTTTTATTTAAAAAATATTATTTGGACCGGGTCGACCCGACCCACTCGGGTCGGAACCCGGTCCAGACCCGAACCCGCGAAAACCTTGATCGAAAACGACGCCGTATCACGCTTTTTATTTTTGGATTTTCCGGTTTTAATCCGACGGTCCCTGATGGACCACGTGGCTTGTCCGTGTCGCTTAGATCTGTTTACTAAAACCTACGGTCTAGATTGGATGAAGACTCGATCAGAGCCGTCTGATCAGATTACTTGAACCTACGGCCATGATTAGATCCGGAGACTTGATCTAGACCGTCGATTCACACTAACCTAAACGACGCCGCACGACCACTAACCTACACGACACCGTTTCAGTTTATTTTTGATTTTCTGATTTTAAAACATTTTCGGATAAACCTAATTGCTAATCGGACGGTCACTAGAATTTACGTTCGCTTTATTTGGGCCGTCCGATCCTTTTTATTTGAATAACAGACCCAACGGCCGTGCTGACTCGACACCACGTGGACCAATGGCCGAATGCCAACTAGGACTTTGACCGGTTGACCGCGCCATGTCAGCTTCGTCTTCAACCTCGCGACTCCGGCAGAATGGACGGCTGTGGCTCTCCGACGATGATCTGACGATGAACTCTCGATGAAACCTCATGAAACTAACGGCAATCGACTCGCAATCGCCTCTATTCTAACATATCTCAAGATTACGCGAATCCATTCATGGGGCCAAGCACGATCGAACATGAACCAGTACGTACACATACACTCAAATTGCTCGATTCATGGCGTAATGAACCAACTCATTAACAGGGAAGCATCATTCAATGTTTAGGAGACTTACCTCGAGCTCCGATCGAGCTCGCTCGGCCCAGATTTGGCTGGGGAAAGATGAACAGTGACTCGACAATGGAGGTTCAATTGGAAGACTCGATTGGGCGTGTTAAGACAAAACCGATGCAAACAAGATACGTGAAGATGGTCAGTGATGTTCAGGGAATGAAACGCACACATTAATTGTATGAATGATTAAGAAATGCGCGAATCGCCATGGAAGCTTTGAAGAAAAACTCGGGACTGCAACTCACCTGTTCTTACGATTTCACTGGGCGCGGCCGGCGGCGATCGCTTCAGGGGACTCTGGGCGATCTCTCAGCGACCTCGTGGAGCTTTGGTTTTGCCTCGGAAGGCCCAACCGGGGCTCTGCAATTTTGAGCTCCAACCTTCGACCACCGCGAGGGAAGGTGAGCTCTTTCTCTCTCTTTCTTTCTCTCTCTCGATTCAGTTTCTTCTCCTCGAACTGAATCCCTTCTCCCTTTCAACTGAAAGCGATCGCGAGCTTATATAGCTCCTGGGAATTTTGGCGCCGATTTGGGGAGTTCCAACTGACTTCCACAGCACGTGCTATCACGTGATTTTAGGTCCAAATGGCATCGGGGAAGATGGGTAAAACGTTTAACTCCGTTTTGGTTCTCCGGCGGGCTTTATTTCGCATGAATTTGGCAAGAATCTGAGCAGTGCTTGCTTCTGTTGACTTTTACGAGTCTGCGACCTTGACCATCCAATCACTTTCCCGTCCGGCGACGTTGGGTGATTCTGTTGGTGTTGATCGACGGGGGAAGACGAGAGGAACGAAATGCCCACCATTCCCCTTTCAATTAGTCGCGAATTGACCTTCAATTTGGTCTTCAAAACTCAGTCGATCACCATTGATCGAGCTCTTTGGGGAAGACGACACTGTAGTGGACCGGTTCGACCGGTCTGACCGGCGGTCTGACCGGTCTGAATCGGTTCCGAACAGGATTTTTCAAATTAATCCCAAATTAATGGGAAAATTTTGCAATTGAACCTCAAAATCGAATCTAGAGCATGAATTCTATCTAGAAATGTGGTTTTGCCCAAAAGTTTTCATCAATTTCTACAAAACCCCCAAATTTTCATTTAATTGGAAATTGGGGATCGTGTAATTGAGGGTGCAAATGATGAAATTGAGTCAAACCACCTGTTCCAATCGATTTAAAATGGTGAAATCCATTGGGTAGCATGTTTAATTTGCAATGATAGCCCTTGAATTGAAAGTAATTTCAATTATGCTTAATTTCAAGGACTAAAATGCAATTTTAGTATGTAATTTTGTCAAATCCGTGCAATTGAGCATATTGTGCAAACAATTGGGCTAAATTGAAATAGGGATAGTCAGATTGAATGTCAAGATCTTAAAAAATGCCAAAATTGCAAATTAAAAGACTCAATTGTTATTTTTTCTTCAAATTCAATAGTAAGGGTTACAAAGGAACACCTAAAATTGAATCTGATTTTGATTTTTTTGAGAGGTCAAAAATAAAAGGGATTAAAAAGAAAAATATTGGATATTTTTCCATATTTTTGTGACCTCAAATGCTATTTTTCTTGATTTCTTAAGTATTTTTCTATTTTCCAAAAATACTAAAAAATATGAAAAATGTGAAAAATTATTTTTTTGGTCAAGAATGGTTCCTTGGGCTTGGCCAAGGCCACCAAAGTTGATTTTGTAATTTTTTGACTTTTTAAAATTATTTTGTGATTTTTCAAAAATAAAACTGAAAAAGACCTGGTCAAAAAATCAGGTGTCAACAGCTGCCCCTCTTTGAGAGGAATCTCGTGAGAGGTTTCGCTCAAAGACAGGTGACACCTGAGTCTAGACCGACTCGACTGGGGAAAAGAAAAACGAATCTTGACACTCAATCTTTCTTGTCCCACTGGTAAAGGCTTTGCTCTTCATTCTTTTGCTGACGTGAGAGAGAAAGTAGAGAGACCCACTTGTTACTTACCTGTTGATCGCCTGCCTGATGCTCGTGTGGCCTGCGCGGTGTATAGCGGGTTCTAGTGAATACCTAGGGACTCGTCTTTTGAGTATCCTAGGGCGATTAAACTCTAGCCTGTATGGTAGGCCGTACCAGAATGGGATTCCTACACTTGACAGGAACCTGTGAATGACGCACCCAGTCTCTTAGGGATTGTCGGGGTTTTGATCCGTATGGTGGATCGGACCATGAATAGGACTCCTTTCTGCTAGGAACCTATGGATGACGCACCCAGTCTCTTAGGGATTGTCAGGGTTTTGATCCGTATGGTGGATCAGACCATGAATAGGACTCCTTTCTGTTAGGAACCTATGGATGACGCACCCAGTCTCTTAAGGATTGTCAAACATTTTAATCCGTCAGTGGATCAGGCCGAGAATAGGATTCCTTTCTGCTAGAAACCTATGGATGACGCACCCAGTCTCTTAAGGATTGTCAAACATTTTAATCCGTCAGTGGATCAGGCCGAGAATAGGATTCCTTTCTGCTGGGAACCTATGGATGACGCACCCAGTCTCTTAGGGATTGTCGAACATTTTGATCCTATATTCTAAGGAATTAACTAGGATTTATGCAAATGAGGTGTGCCTAACCTTGAGGCTTTACTAAATGGGCTATTCTGGGTTTAGGGGTTACCTAGAACCTCACAGAAAACAGATTCTGAAAATTGTCCTTTCGACACGCGAGGCGTTATTCTGGGATTTGGGGATTCCAAGTATCCTGCATACAACTTAAACCTGCAAAAACTTTGATAAGATTCTTCTGGGATCTAGGGGCTACCTGAGATCTCGCAGAAAGACTATCTTGAATGTTGTCCTTTTGACATCGAAGGTGACATTCTGGGACCTGGGAGCTCCAGGGGTCCTACAGAAGCAAGAATGCTGCAAGCCATTCTGGGAGCCGAAGTCATCAAGAATCTTGCAAAAGCTCCAACCTGAAAATTTTCTTACCAAAGGCACATCAATGGTCTTTAAGTGATATGTGATGTCAAACTGACAGCACTTTATGACTTATATCATAGTCATGAAAAAAATTTCAATGAATGTATTACGAGGTTGGAGGTTATCCAAAACACCTTGCAACATACGGGAGTGATCAAAAGTTCCTTGCGGGGAAAGTTTGAATCAAACAATCTGAAATTATCAAAAGAGTTTGGTTAAAATGTCCAATGGAGTATTCTCATCAAAGAGGACTTCTCACCGTTTTGAGGTAATGGTCTTTTACCAAGAATGCACTCGAACTTCCTATCAAACCTGCGCCTAGGGTTCAGGATCATTTGCAGTGAATACACCTCGATCGATCAGGAGGACTTCCAAGGGACCGTAATGTTGGGCTTGGTCAACGGTTTTCAAAGGGGAACTTGCGTGCAAGTCAAGGCTTTCGAAGAGAAGTCTTCAACGTCTGCTCCAGGTTTACAAGTCAAGAAACCTGCGAAATGAGAAAGAAATAATCTTGCTCGAACTTCTTCGAGCTAAGCTTAGACATTAAACCCTATGTCAATCCAAGTGCCTTAATCAGAAAAGGCCTTTCGGGGTTGTAACGTAGGTAGGATTGGGGACCAAAAAAGGCTTGTTTTTGGCTTAGAATATGCGAAGGGTCTAACATTGGTGATCACTGCAGGTTTGCCGCCGATCTTGTCCCTTCTCGTCCAAAGAGCGTCTTTAGTCTTTGAAGTGCATATTTGTCTTTAGAGAACGTCTCTCTCATGTCAAGACGGCGTCAACATCTTGTCTACACTTTCGTCATCTGAGTGTGACATGATTTGGGAGCATCTTTCGCAGTCTAGTTCCCTTGGAATTTTTACAATCAGATCTCACTAGTGACCTATACAAAGGTATCATGCCACCTTTTGGCATTTACAAGATCAAACACATGATTCACAAGTGTACAAGTATTTGGATGAGCATTGGCCTTGCTTTTACCATGCACTTTGCTTTTTCTTGATGCCCAAGATTAAATTTTTCTCTCTTCTTTCTTTTTGAGACCCCATCTTTTCTTTTCTTTTGGGGATCAGAATTTTCAACTGAATGTGCTAGATGTATAGCTTGAATCTCAGCACTCGAACATCAATCTAGGAATTTTTCACAAATCCTGTGTTTTGAACTCTTCCGCTCTTGAAGTGACGTCGTTTCCACCTTGGAATATGCAATGATCACCAACGGGTTTGTGAAATAAACGTATAGGCTCAATTGGGCAGTGCGAAGGGTAAAAGTGTATAGGATAGAGAAACGAATGCTTTTCGTCATCCTAAAGCACCTGAATTACCATAGAAGTTAAAATGACAAGCAACACACGAAGATTGATGCAAGTCTGAGCAAGAGAACTTCTAACCATTTACCTCCTGATACCTCTGGACGTACCTCCAGTTTGCCCCACTGTGGGGTGGTTCTTGATAGGGGTATAGAATGAAATCGTCGTTCAAATGGTTATCAATGGTCACCTGTAGTGTTTATGATAGAGAAACGAATGCCTCCGTCGTCTCAATCCACGTAATCATTGCGAATAACCCTTACGTCTGTAGGTTAAGGTCTCGCTATCCTTACCATTCCACTTATCTCTTAAGTGTGTATGGGACGTGTTTGGACCAGGCTTGCCTCTTGTCTGAGGAAACATCCTTTTGAATGATTTAAACAACTTTTGTTTGGAAGAGTTCATTTTGCTTTCTCCAAAACTTACCCTCCAAGGGGATTTATGATGCACAATGCATATTTCAATCATGTTCGGATAACCTCCAAGTTTAAACATGAATGCCAATGATATGACTATGAGAATTTTGCGTCTTTCTAGACATGAGATTTGAATACATGCTAGATTCCAAGAAGCCTTCAAATTCTATCAATAAGGATTCCGACAGTCTTGTAAACCTAAAAGATTAGGGAAGGAATACTTACCTGCCCAGCGCGGCTAGGGATTCCTGAAAAACATAAAAGGAATATGTCAGTGTATGCTCTCGAATTTCAGAAAATTAGAACGATACATCTTACCCTTGATCATGCATTCCAATGGAAGTGGATAGATTCGCGAAAATCTGCATTTTTCTTAACAACACAAGATGGTTAAGTTGTTCTAAAATTTCTTAAAATTCTCAGTCTTTGGAGAAGAAGACGTGCACCTGACCACCATGACGTTAGGTCTCCTTGATCATGCGTTCCAACTTATCGCGACCCTGCTTCCTTGGATCCTGCAATATTGAACACATGCTAATGTATGCATAGATGCATGACATGCTTATGCAAAGACTATCATGAAGAGTAGGCTCAATTCGAGGCAGGGCATATGACCGGAATCTGATTTTATTTCAAGGGTAATATTTATTCACAGCATCTGAATTCACAGGGTGCCCCAATTCTTCTCTCTCGGAGTTTACAAGAATTAATGCTCCTCCCGTGAGGATCTTCTTAACAATGTAGGGGCCTTCGTAATTTGGAGTGAATTTTCCCCCTGGATGGGTAGTACTTGGCAAAACTTTCCTAATTACCAAGTCATTTACTTCGAAGTTTCTGGTCTTGACCTTTCGATTGAACGCCCTGGCTACCCTCTTCTGGTAAGTTTGTCCATGGCAAATGGCTTTAAGACGTTTCTCATCTATTAAGTTCAGCTGTTCATATCTGTGCTTGAAATACTCTGACTCAGAGAGTTTATCTTCGGATAAGATTCTCAAAGAGGGAATCTTAACTTCTACTGGTAGAACTGCTTCTGTCCCATATACCAAACTATAGGGAGTTGCCCCTGTAGAAGTCCTGATCGACGTTCGGTAAGCCATCAAGGCGAAGGGCAGCCTTTCGTGCCAATCCCTGTAGTTTTCTGCTGTTTTAGCCAAGATTCTCTTGATGTTTTTATTGGCGGCTTCCACTGCCCCATTCATCTGTGGGCGGTAAGGAGATGAATTCAGATGTCGAATGCTAAAGTGATCCAGCAGATCATCGACAATCTTGTTGTTTAGGTTGGACCCATTATCTGTGATGATCGCTTGAGGGGTACCATACCGGGATATGATATCTCTTTTGACAAATCTTGCCACATTTCTTGCAGTGACATTCTTGTAAGAGCTGGCTTCTACCCATTTGGTGAAGTAATCAATCGCTACCAAGATGAAGCGATGACCATTCGAAGCCACCGGATTAATAGGCCCTATCATGTCTATCCCCCACATAGAGAAATGCCAAACTTCAGACATTTGGTGTAGTTCGTTCGGGGGTGCGTTAATCTTATCCCCGTATATTTGGCATTGGTGGCATGACCGGACGTGCTGACAGCAGTCTGATTCGATGGTCATCCAATAATAACCTAGCCGCATGATCTTCCGGGCAAGGAGGTGGCCGTTCATGTGAGGCCCACACGCACCTTCATGAATCTCTTTCATGAGAATATTTGCTTCTTTGGCATCTACGCATCTCAGTAGAGTGGAATCGAACGATCTCTTGTATAGAATTTGTCCATTGAGGAAGAACTTGCTGGCCATCTTGGTTATGTATTTTCGGTCTCCTGACTGGCATCCTTCAGGGAATTTCCCTTTTGAGAGGTAATTCTTGATGTCATAGTACCATGGCTCTCCGTCAAATTCTTCTTCGATTAGCATACAATAAGCTGGCTTTTCAACGATACCGATCCTCAGGGGTTCTACATCCAACCCTTCAGTTGTTTGTAACATCGAGGCTAGGGTGGCTAATGCATCTGCAAATTGATTGTGAGACCTTGATAGGTATTCGAATGACACTTCTTCGAATTTGAGTATCAACTCTTCAAGGTATTCGTGATAAGGGATGAGCTTTGTATCTCTCGTCTTCCACTCCCCTTGTGTCTGTAGAATAATGAGCATGGAGTCTCCAAAGACTTGTAACCTAGGTATCTCCATAGAAAGGGCCAGTCGTAGACCCAGAATGCATGCCTCATATTCTGAAATATTGTTGGTACAAGGGAAAGTTATCTTTGCCGCAACAGGGTAATGTTGACCATCTAGGGATATCAGTACTGCCCCAGTGCCTGCCCCTGATAGGTTAACAGCACCATCGAAATACATGATCCACTTATCCTCTGCTAAGTTCAGAATTCGGCCTTCTGTGTTCGTTACTTCAGGGGATTCAGTGCTCGATGGGTTTTCTGCCAGCATGTCTGCTATAGCTCTTCCTTTTACCGACTTCTGTGGAGAACATTTAATGTCAAATTCAGATAACATTACTTGCCATTTTGCCAGTTTCCCAATTAAAGCGGGTTTCTCCAGGAGGTATTTGACGGGGTCGTTCTCTGTTATGAGCTGAATGTGATGATGTAGGGTATACTGCCTTAGTCTTCGTAGTACCCATACTGCTGCTACGCAGGCCCTTTCAACTGGTATATATTTTGCTTCAGATGGCGTGAATTTCTTACTCAGGTAATAAATGGCCCTCTCTTTTCCATCTATCGGGCTTGTCTGGGCAAGTAAGGCTCCCAAGGACTCTTGTCGTATGGTCAGGTATAAGGTCAATGGGTGACCGGGAATTGGTGGCACAAGCACCGGTGGTGTGATCAAATAGTTTTTGATCATTTGGAATGCCTTGCTGCACTCGGCGTCCCACGTTATTTTCGCGCCTTTCTTAAGCAATTTGAAGATTGGCTTAGCCACATCAGACAGCTGATTGATGAACCTGGCAATATAGTTCAATCTCCCTAGAAGGCTTCTCACTTCTTTTACTGTGGATGGAGTTGATAAATCGTGGATGGCCTGGATTTTTGAGGGATCAATCTCAATGCCCCTGTTGCTGACTATGAACCCAAGGAGTTTCCCGGATCTTGCCCCAAACACGCATTTGTTAGGGTTCAGCTTTAACTTGTATTTGCGCAGGCGCTCAAATAATTTTCTTAATACCTGTATGTGATCTTGTCCTTTCTTGGATTTAGCGATCATGTCATCAACATATACTTCAATCTCTTTGTGGATCATATCATGGAATAACGTGACCATAGCCTTCTGGTAGGTAGCCCCGGCGTTTTTCAATCCAAAGGGCATGACTCTGTAGCAAAAATTCCCCCATGGTGTGGTAAATGCAGTCTTGGGTTTGTCTTCTTGTTTCATGGAGATTTGGTTGTATCCCGAGAATCCATCCATGAATGAGAATAATTCATAACCCGCTGTACTATCCACCAATACATCAATGTGGGGGAGTGGAAAATCATCTTTTGGGCTTGCTCTATTCAGATCTCGGTAATCTACGCAGATCCGAACTTTTCCGTCTTTCTTCATGACGGGGACTATATTTGCAACCCAGTCTGAATATGGGATAGCTTCAATGAAGCCTACCCTAAGGAGTTTCATGACTTCTTCCTTGATCTTGTCTTCTAACTCGGCTTTCATCCGCCTACTGCCTTGTTTGACAGGTTTGATGCCAGGATCCGTGGGCAATGCATGTTCCACAATCTTAGGATCAAGGCCTGGCATATCCGCGTAAGACCATGCGAAGATGTCTTGATATTCTTTTAGTAGCTTGGTGAACTCGAGCCTTTCATCACGGGATAGGTGTCCGCCGATCTTGACCTCTTTGACGTTCACGGTGTCTCCCAAATTAATGACAATTGGTTCTTCTGAGGTAGGAGGCTTTGACTCTTCAAAGGTGTTCCAATCCCTACGGATAGACGCGTAATCCTCGTCTTCATCTTCCTCAATGTTATAGGAGTGGTTAATGGAGGGATCCGAATTTTGTAACAACCTGGTATGCATGTTTGAGATGATATGCCTGAAATGTCATGAGTATGGTTAGTTTGTGCTCAGTAAAAATGACATGCATGATTATGTAAAGTCTTTTTGAAAAAGTTTTTCGAAATAGATGTAGGTACAGATGGGACCAATCCTCATGTCATTGGATATCCCGGCCCCTTGAAAATCTTTTGAAGATTAGGAATCATATGGCAAATCAGGCCTCAAGCTTCTATATGGAAGACCATTATCATCATCGGGCTGATTCGTGGTTCCATATGTCCTTAACAAAACATGCGTGGTTTTATTGAATGCGAAATGGGCCGCGTTACAAGATGTGCTATTTGGACCAACGGCCGGAGATCCAAAGGCGTTTTCTTATGCGTTCAATAAGGAAAGAAAATACAATGAAATGCAGAAAGTTCTAAACGCAGTATTTAAAGATGAAGGAAGAGTCTATTTACTCAAAAGAAGTGGCTTCACTGTCCAACCACTCCATGATGACATTCACAGAGTCATCTTGGAGAAAAGGATTTGTCAGATCTGGTTCCATCGGCGAAGTGATACCCTCTTCAGATAGCCATTTGGAGTTCTGGTCGAAGTAGGTATTTAAGAGATTCTTGAACATTCGAGACCTTCCCTTCCAGGTTGGAGAACCGATGAATGAGCTATTCGGGCTGTTTTCGCCTCCACGGCGTCCCAGGCTTTTGCCTCGGCCTCGGCCTGTTGCTTTCGGGACAGAATCATTCATGGGATACTTCTGGTACCCCAAGCCCATTTTATGTGGATTAGCCTTCAACTGTAGCGGGGCATTTATACCCTGATTATGTTTGCCTAGGCCTTTTTCAGGATTGAACCCGTATGCCAGCAACATCTTAGCTGGTAGAAGACTGGCTTCTGAGATGTAAGGAGTTCTCAACTTCGACCCTACTGGGGTATGAACTGTTGCTACCAACTCTAGGGAGTGATAGCTCGCTTCAGTTTTCTCTTCAGGCTCAATATAGGGAATGGCACTATTCTGGTATGCCTGGAGGTCGACTTCCCCATGTACGGTAATCACCTTCCCATCTACAACGAAACGTACTTTTTGGTGCAGGCTCGAAGGGACAGCTCCTGCTGTATGGATCCAAGGTCTTCCTAGCAAGAATCCAAATGCACTGGGCAGATCCATTACTTGAAAGTTTATAGAGAACTTTGTCGGGCCGATGAATACGTCAAGCTCGATCTCTCCTTTTACAGTCTTCCTCATGCCGTCGAATGCTCTTACAGCTGTCTTGGATGCCTTGACCATCTCTTCATTGATTCCCAGCCTCCTTATGGTAGCCAAAGGACAGATGTTAAAGGCTGATCCATTATCGATCAATACGTGTGCCACTCTTTTGCCGTTACATTGGGCAGAGATGTATAAAGCTTTGTTGTGCCCTCTTCCTTCTATGGGGAAGTCCTCGTCAGAGAAGCTCAATTGGTCTTTTAAGAGAATTGCCCCTACAAAGTCCCCTAGTTGGACCTCATTAATTGTTTCAGGGACATGTACTTCATTGAGTACCTTCAGCAGTGCGTCCTTGTGCTTCTCTGAATTGATGAATAGGTCTAGCAGGGATATCTGAGCGGGCATCTTCCTCAGCTGCTCTATCACTTCAAACTCACTGGTTTTGATGATCGATACGAGCTTTTCGGCATCTTCCTTTGAGACATCTTTTTTTTCGGATTCACCCTCTCTGGGGGCATAAAATCTTCCAGACCTCATTATTGCATCTACTTGTGTGGTCCCATAGTCCCAATGAACAGCTTTGGGATCATACTCTTCTACTGGGGGGACTTTTATCGTTACAGTTGTCTGATGAGGTATCTCTGGTCCTGACGTGTTGCTCTCTTCCTCCTGAGGCAATTGAATTACGACAGGCCTCACTGGGCAATCTTCTACCTTGCTCAGGCTATCCAGCTCATCCAATCTGATCACCACGGCCGTGGCTACTTCGATCATCAATATGGCGTTGTCGAGTTCTTCCATGCCGTTTGAGGTTTCTGGTTGAGAGAGATCATCCATACCTCCCCATCCGTCCGGTATGATGTCTTCAATCTTTTGATAAAAGCTGGGAGGGGCCGAATATTTCACCTTGAAATTGTATCCTTCAGAATCTTGACCCAGGTTGTCTATAATTTCGCTCTTCCCAAGCGCGTCAGCCATAAACTTGAGGTCTGCTAGACTTCTCCTCCTGGCTTCTATTTCAAATTCTTCTTCTGATTGAGTGGCCGGCCCCAGATCGTTTGCCAATTTCTCACGTGAGGTACCACAGGTGCTACTCTGCTCAGCTGCGATCAAGAAGTGGTTTCCTTTCAAAGATAGAGATGCTTCAATCCCTTCGAATTCTTCATCAGTAATGTCGGACATTATCCCCAAGCTCTTCATCTTGTTGATACACAACTTCCTTTGGTCGGTTGATATCTCCCCTTCTTTTGGGTATGATGAAGCGGTTGTTAGCAGGTTGGCCAGCTTAGGCACATCTACCTTCAGTTTAAAGTAGTCCTCTTCTTCTTCAGTGAATATTGCCCCTACTGTTTGGTGATCTGGCAACGGATTTTCTTGCACATTTGGGGCTGCATTGTCAAATTTCAAAATCTGACTATCAATTAGGGCTTGCACTTTCAGCTTCAGGACATAGCAGTTATCCACATTATGCCCTCTTTCGCCCATATGGTAGGCACAGGTCTGGCTCTCATCAAAGCCAGGATATCTTGTGGGGTTTGCCCTAGGTGGTTCTTTTGCCACCAAGTGTTGCTCCAGCAGCATCGGGAGTAGCTTGGATAAAGGTCTCGGGAGCTGAGAGAATTGTCTCTGGGGTTGCTTTCTTCTAGGCTCTTGTACCTTTGGCGCTGACCAGGATGATCCGCCTTTGGCCTGATTAGAATTGCCAAATGGCTTTAACTTGTAGGGATCTGGTATAAATGCTATGTCTAGTCCGGCTTCTCTTTCCTTTCTCAGAGGATACTGCTTCCTAGTAGGAGCTTCCTAAGGCCTTCTTTCTTTCAAGGCCCATTCCAGCCTCTCAGCAACCTTAATCAGGTGTGCGAATGTCTGACATCCAGAAGTGTTCAGTCTGTCAAAGTACTCGTAGGGGAGTGCTTTTAGGAATAAGTCGATCAGCTCCTCTTCTGGGATTGAAGGCTTTACTTGGGTAGCCAAGGCTCGCCACCTCTGAGCATATGTCCTGATCGATTCGCCCCTCGCTTTTGAAGTTCGTAGGAGGTCTTCTCTTGTTGGGGCTGTAGCCGTGTTAAATTTGTACTGCCTGAGGAAGTCTTCTGCAAGGTCCTCCCATCCGTCATAATCCTCTAAGTCTAGCTCAATAAACCAAGCCAGAGCGGCGCCAGCCAAACTCTCTTGGAATGTGTTCATTAACAACGGAATGTAATCCGAGTAGTGCGCCATCTTGCGCAGGTAGTACTTGAGGTGGGCACGGGGACAGCCTGTCCCGTTGTATTTTCTCACGAACTCTGGCTCCCTATAGTCAGGAGGAGTCTCTATTTTAGCAAAAGGAGATATTTTGTCGAAGCGGGCCAGCTCATAGCCTTGACTGCTCAGGCATTCTTCGATCTTGGCCAATCTCTTAGCCTCTGCCTCTGTCTTCACAGTTTGTTTTCCCTTCTCCTCCTTTTCAAGGTTGATGACAACAGGCGAGGCTTTTTGTTGTGCCCGACTATTTGGTTCATGAACGTTTTCCTCTGTATGTTGGGTATCCCTGGTTGCTTCTTTATCTGTTACATCAGGTACCATGGAAGGGCCTGAGTTGTTATGATTGTGGGCGGTTGTCTGTCTAGCTTGGTTGGTCTCCAGCATGGCCTTAATGTCAGCCATCATAGTCGCCAGGGCAGTCATTTGAGATTCCAACATGCCTACGCGCGGAGTCAATTCCTGCTGTTCCATTCTCGTCTTTAGGCGGGTACGGAAACGATGCGTTGGCAATTCCGTGATGAGAGTGTACCTGTAAAAAGATTTCGAGTGAGTACTTCTTTCATTTTAGCAAAAAGAAGCAGTTAATTCTTTCAGTTGCATGCTTCTTGCCAGTAGATGAGAAAAAGGGCTACCTTGTGAGCCTTAGCCTCATGTAAGTAGTTCTTTTAATCATTTCTCGACAAGAATTCATGGAATTGAAAGAAGCGTAATTTCTGACGATAGTTTTTATGCATTTGTAAAAACATGTTCACATTCATGCTCATGTGTTTAAGATAGTATTCCACAGAAATGAGAATGTATGAGAAGGCATCACAATGCTTGCTTATTTTACACTTGACAGAATAGTCTATTCAAGTCTAGGACGTTTGAAGCCTAAGGTATCCTCATCATCCCAGTATAGATTCCCCTCTTCAGCTTGGGGCTCATCGTCTTCTGAACACGACAGTGGCCCTATGTCTTCGGGTATGTAGGGCTCTATTCCAGGTACGTATGGCACGATGTATTCAGGTATATAGGGCTCGACAAGGCTTCGTCGGATCGCTTTGAAATGTTGAATGTATTCTATGGTGGCTCTATGAGTGTTCTCTTCTCGAGTCATGTCTTCTGGCCAACTTATTTCTTCAGCCTGGGAATTCTTCAAGGAGAGTATGATGGATGCCACCTTGGCTTCAAGTTGTTTCTTCTCCTCCTCCGTGAGGGTCTGGCTTGGTAAGTCAAAGGAAAAGACACAAGGTCGCGGTGAAGAAGGGATCTCCTGAAGTGCTCCAAACTGTCGAATCACCCTCCTTGGATAGTATGCAGTTGCGCCCGTGAATCCTAGCAAGGGGACCGGGCCTCCGTCATCGCAGGTCAATCTGACCTTGCTCAGCGTCGGCAACCTTAGCCGCCATCGGAGTTGCTCAGGTTTTAGGACTTTGAGGAAGTTCTTCCATTCTACAAAGTTAAACTTAGGAACACGTGTATGGGTTCTAGCAAACGTTTTAAGAGGGTGTGCATTGGGGCTGATTTCAGTGAAACCCATGCGGATGTGGAATTGTCTGATATGGGATGTGAACCACAGATACAGCAGATCACTAGAAGCTCTAAAGATTCCCTTTTTGCTTTTCTTGAAACGATTTAGGGAGAGGAAGGTTTCGGCAAGGAGGATGTTTGAGTAATCCCACCCACAACAGACTTGCCTAGCTACTATAGCCATGATAGGGTCGAAGGTGACAGTTGAGATTGGGAATAGCACAAAGCTAAAGAATGCCAAGATAAAGGCTCTACCAGATTTGGTTCCTTTAGAGGCAGGAAGGCGGGAAAATCGGTCTATAAGGAAGGATAGGGAAACTCTTCCAGAATTGCTTTTCGCATCTACTTTGACTTCATTTAGGTTTGTGTCAAGGAATTCAGCTACTTGACTTAGGGGTTCAAGTCCTATAGGGGGTCGGACGAGCGTAGGGGTGAATTCAACTCCGATGACAGCGCTGTATTCCTCGATAGTGGGAGTGATCTCTAATCCTTCCATGCAAAATGTAGCGGTGGTAGGATCCCAGTAGAGCGCCATGGCTTGAATAAAGGCAGGTGGGCACTCAATCTTCAGTAGGTCCAGTAGGTATCCTAGTCGTGACTCCGCATACTTCTGGCTGGCTTCGCCCATGCCATCCCACCATGATTGGAGTTCAGCTCGGGGGATCTTGAACACTTGAATATCATTCTTTCCCATCAAGTCTAAAATATACAAATGATTTTAAAAGGTCAATCGCCAGAAATTACTTTAAATGTATGAATATGCAGATGTCATGAAGCATGCATGAGCTAACTTGATTGCATAGTTCAATTTGAAGAAATGGAGATTAGGACCCTTTTTCAGGTCTTGAAAGCCTGACTCAAAGCCTAATTTGCATTTCAGGGAAGTGAATTATGCAATTTAGTCAGGTTTACTCAGTGACTAAAGGGAACAGCAATGTCACGTTCCATTGGTCGACACATCAAAGGAACAAAGTGGGATGTACTCTTATTACAGTCAAGATGTCTAATAGAAGAACGGTAAAGAAAGGTTTTTCAAACAAGAAAGCCATAAAAGACAATGGAACGTGAGGGTCTAGATCACTCTTTCTTCAGAAGTCTACCCAAATGACAGTCGGTCAGGAATTCTCCTTTAATCTAGGGTAGGGGAGTTATCTTCAGTGGTTTGGTCGAGAGGTTGTAGTTCCTCCGGTCACTTTCTAGTCCAGGGTATGATGACTTCGGGAGCCTTCTCGGGTTTCACTTTTTTGAGTGTGATGCGCCTTGGCTTGGTCTTGATTGCAGGGCGTCTCTTCCTACCCCAAGAAGTAATCATGGGTATGTTCTCTTTGGCCAGCAATTCAGCCTTCCTGCGGGCGTACGCTTCCCTAGCTAGCTGGTTGCGACGTTGTCTCTTCATCTCCAGATAATCCTTCATCATTTCGTCTGATTGTCGCTTGAATCTGAGATTATCAGCGTAGTAGCGGGTTTGACAGTCCTCAGCATACCCCAGCTTACGTCCAGTCAGTTCCCGACCATACACGAATCTAGTAAAGTGTAGCCTCGTGTTTGGTCCGGGGCGAGTAACTTTTCTCAAGTACTCGAAGGTCACCAACTCCGTCGAGCTCTTAGGGAACAGCGACATCCTACCCCATAATCATTGTTGTTCTCATTAGTCACCCGAGTAATCTTCATGATGCGAATGCATATGGATGTATGCAATGTATGAGTCATATCATGAAGCAGGAAATAAAGTACGTTTAGAGATAAATGTCTTACCAACCACACTTTGGGGGACGTGGAATGCCCCCTGTATCAATGGGTGGTTTTAGGTATACCAACCATCCATGGACATGCGCATGCGACAAGTGGGTATACTCTAGAAAAGAAAACCGAAAGTCAGGTGAGGAACCTACGGCTCAGGCTCCCACGATCCACACGAGGCAGATTCCTCCCCAAGGGTACCTACCCAAGAGGGCTAGATATCACCAATGCAGATGGTAGGCGGGAACGAATACGAAAGTCTCAAGTGCCATCAAACACAAGATCCTTTTCGCATCCTTTCCCTATCTAAGGTAACCTAAGGGTGGTTGCAGTTGGGGTTTGACCGCCAGTGTGTGCGATGTGTCGTGATCATCACAATGCAAAGTCATGCACAGCAGTTTGTATCAAACACCGCTTCAGTAAATGCATAAAGTAAACATACATTCCCAACTCCAACCTACAGGAAAAATGTCAACAATCACTCCACCCCTTATTTCTCCAATCTGCAAAAACATTTAACACAATGGTTAGTGTACGTACCTCACCTTCGAGAGCATCTGCAGAAAACAATGTCAAATAAACCAAACAACTTTTTAATCGGCTCAAGTCCTCTGGAATTCGTAACCAGAGATTCTGGTTTTAGAATGTTCCCCAGCGGAGTCGCCAGTCTGTCGCGACCCTCTCGCGGGCTCGGAGGCGGGAGCGGGCTAATGGGCCGCCCGATCGTTGGCTTGATCGGACGCGGGCCTCTCCCAAGGTCCATTACCCAAATCGCAACTGCTGGATATACGTGGTCGACCTTCAGTGTGGTCTAGTGACATGTGATGAGTGTACATGCCAAGGAGTCGCCACCAATCGTTTCATGGAGGGTACGATCGGAAACCCTATCGAATAGTTGGGAGTGATCTATTCGATTCTGCGGAAACTAGAGAAGTGGGTTCGGGGACTTAGTTACGCCAACTGTCAAAGTTGACGCCCTTTCGGTACCTAAGCTGAATGGTTTATCTGATCATAGGATTTCATACAGACGAGTGGGGTACAGATCCTAAATCTAGGAGTTCATGCAGATGGGAATTGCTACCCTATCAATCACAATCAATAGAAATAAGTGCGCAAATCAAGGATCCAGTACATGCGGATAAAACACATGAAATCAGCGGGGTGTCCCTAATGAGGCCCTATTAGCCTAGAGAAGTATCAATCAAGGCTTAGGAATGATTCTGGCATGATTTGCCCATGAGGGGCAGAATCGTAATTTTGAATGATTTGGGGAAATTTACCCTTAAAGGGTAAATCTGTCATTTTAGACGAATTGGGAAGTCAAAAGGCAATGGAAATAGGATTGGCCATCAATCCAATCCATTTCCTATTTTTCGGGAATTTCCAGGATTTTTCTGGTATTTAAAAATGATTTTACCCTTGGAGGGGTAAAGTCGTCATTTTGGACAAAGATGAGAACTGAAAATCTCAAATATTAGGGTTGGTCGTCCACCTGACCCAAACCCTAACTTCAAGCAATTTTCAGAACTCGATTGAGACAAGAAAGACGATTTTCCCACTAAAAGGGCAAAATCGTCATTTTGAGAAAGGAGGCGGGATTCGAAAACCCAAACCTAAGAATTGGTCGTCTAATTGACCCTAATTCTCACCTTGGCATTATCGGCCTTATCTTGCTTACACAGCAAAGGCGACTTACCCCTAAAGGGTAATGTCGTCAAGTTTCGGAAAATTGGATAAGAAACCCCAAAAATAGGGTTGACCAGTTGTCTGTGGTCAACCCTCGATTTTTGGGGATTTCTGGAATGTCTAGGATTTTTCCACAAATTTTTCACATTTTTTTTTGAATTTTCTGGAATTTTCTAGCATTTTTTTTTTGGATTTTCTAGGATTTTTCTGATTTTTTTTTATTTTTTAAAATCATTTTCGAATTTTTTTTATTTAAAAAATATTATTTGGACCGGGTCGACCCGACCCACTCGGGTCGGAACCCGGTCCAGACCCGAACCCGCGAAAACCTTGATCGAAAACGACGCCGTATCACGCTTTTTATTTTTGGATTTTCCGGTTTTAATCCGACGGTCCCTGATGGACCACGTGGCTTGTCCGTGTCGCTTAGATCTGTTTACTAAAACCTACGGTCTAGATTGGATGAAGACTCGATCAGAGCCGTCTGATCAGATTACTTGAACCTACGGCCATGATTAGATCCGGAGACTTGATCTAGACCGTCGATTCACACTAACCTAAACGACGCCGCACGACCACTAACCTACACGACACCGTTTCAGTTTATTTTTGATTTTCTGATTTTAAAACATTTTCGGATAAACCTAATTGCTAATCGGACGGTCACTAGAATTTACGTTCGCTTTATTTGGGCCGTCCGATCCTTTTTATTTGAATAACAGACCCAACGGCCGTGCTGACTCGACACCACGTGGACCAATGGCCGAATGCCAACTAGGACTTTGACCGGTTGACCGCGCCATGTCAGCTTCGTCTTCAACCTCGCGACTCCGGCAGAATGGACGGCTGTGGCTCTCCGACGATGATCTGACGATGAACTCTCGATGAAACCTCATGAAACTAACGGCAATCGACTCGCAATCGCCTCTATTCTAACATATCTCAAGATTACGCGAATCCATTCACGGGGTCAAGCACGATCGAACATGAACCAGTACGTACACATACACTCAAATTGCTCGATTCATGGCGTAATGAACCAACTCATTAACAGGGAAGCATCATTCAATGTTTAGGAGACTTACCTCGAGCTCCGATCGAGCTCGCTCGGCCCAGATTTGGCTGGGGAAAGATGAACAGTGACTCGACAATGGAGGTTCAATTGGAAGACTCGATTGGGCGTGTTAAGACAAAACCGATGCAAACAAGATACGTGAAGATGGTCAGTGATGTTCAGGGAATGAAACGCACACATTAATTGTATGAATGATTAAGAAATGCGCGAATCGCCATGGAAGCTTTGAAGAAAAACTCGGGACTGCAACTCACCTGTTCTTGCGATTTCACTGGGCGCGGCCGGCGGTGATCGCTTCAGGGGACTCTGGGCGATCTCTCAGCGACCTCGTGGAGCTTTGGTTTTGCCTCGGAAGGCCCAACCGGGGCTCTGCAATTTTGAGCTCCAACCTTCGACCACCGCGAGGGAAGGTGAGCTCTTTCTCTCTCTTTCTTTCTCTCTCTCGATTCAGTTTCTTCTCCTCGAACTGAATCCCTTCTCCCTTTCAACTGAAAGCGATCGCGAGCTTATATAGCTCCTGGGAATTTTGGCGCCGATTTGGGGAGTTCCAACTGACTTCCACAGCACGTGCTATCACGTGATTTTAGGTCCAAATGGCATCGGGGAAGATGGGTAAAACGTTTAACTCCGTTTTGGTTCTCCGGCGGGCTTTATTTCGCATGAATTTGGCAAGAATCTGAGCAGTGCTTGCTTCTGTTGACTTTTACGAGTCTGCGACCTTGACCATCCAATTACTTTCCCGTCCGGCGACGTTGGGTGATTCTGTTGGTGTTGATCGACGGGGGAAGACGAGAGGAACGAAATGCCCACCATTCCCCTTTCAATTAGTCGCGAATTGACCTTCAATTTGGTCTTCAAAACTCAGTCGATCACCATTGATCTGCTCGAGCTCTTTGGGGAAGACGACACTGTAGTGGACCGGTTCGACCGGTCTGACCGGCGGTCTGACCGGTCTGAATCGGTTCCGAACAGGATTTTTCAAATTAATCCCAAATTAATGGGAAAATTTTGCAATTGAACCTCAAAATCGAATCTAGAGCATGAATTCTATCTAGAAATGTGGTTTTGCCCAAAAGTTTTCATCAATTTCTACAAAACCCCCAAATTTTCATTTAATTGGAAATTGGGGATCGTGTAATTGAGGGTGCAAATGATGAAATTGAGTCAAACCACCTGTTCCAATCGATTTAAAATGGTGAAATCCATTGGGTAGCATGTTTAATTTGCAATGATAGCCCTTGAATTGAAAGTAATTTCAATTATGCTTAATTTCAAGGACTAAAATGCAATTTTAGTATGTAATTTTGTCAAATCCGTGCAATTGAGCATATTGTGCAAACAATTGGGCTAAATTGAAATAGGGGATAGTCAGATTGAATGTCAAGATCTTAAAAAATGCCAAAATTGCAAATTAAAAGACTCAATTGTTATTTTTTCTTCAAATTCAATAGTACGGGTTACAAAGGAACACCTAAAATTGAATCTGATTTTGATTTTTTTGAGAGGTCAAAAATAAAAGGGATTAAAAAGAAAAATATTGGATATTTTTCCATATTTTTGTGACCTCAAATGCTATTTTTCTTGATTTCTTAAGTATTTTTCTATTTTCTAAAAATACTAAAAAATATGAAAAATGTGAAAAATTATTTTTTTGGTCAAGAATGGTTCCTTGGGCTTGGCCAAGGCCACCAAAGTTGATTTTGTAATTTTTTGACTTTTTAAAATTATTTTGTGATTTTTCAAAAATAAAACTGAAAAAGACCTGGTCAAAAAATCAGGTGTCAACAGAACCGTATAACAGTGTGCAGAAAATCTAAACGCAAGGGTAAGAGTTTAGAGAAGAGAATATTGCACACGATATTTATAGTGGTTCGACTTAAATCAAGCCTACGTCCACTCTTCCACGATGACAGCCGATTGGCTGGATTTCACTATGAAGAATCAAGAAGATTACAACCACTCAAGTATTTTGTTTCTCTCTCACACAGATTTTCACAGTGAAGGATTTTGGGTACACAGAATACTCTTTGGATGAAACTCAAATTATGCTTGCACTTTGGATTGTTGTTCGCTCTTCTTCCCTTTAGTCCATCATGATTCTTCTTTTATACTCCCCTGCCTCTGAACTAGCCGTTGGATTCCAGCCAATGGATCGCTCCTCAATCCTTGATTGGACGTCATCAATCGTGATTGAACGAGACTGTATCTTCAGAGGATATGTAGACCGTTGGGTAAGACATTGAACCCTTCTGATTCAATCGCCCAAACAACTGAATCTCCAGCTTCCATAAGTGTGATAAGTTTGAGTTGATTCCCAAGGATATATTCCTTAGAAGATGATATCCCATCATAGAAAGTCCCTTAATTGATTAGAGGGAATATCAGGACAATCGAATATCACTTGCCTTGGTCGGAAACCTGCCATACGTGGGTTAGATTAGTTGGCACTGAATGGTAATACGGAGATTTGATGTGATCCATCCGTCACTGTTTAGATCGTTAGGGGCATCTCCATCTGACCCTTGAACAGAAGCACTTCCATCTGACCCTACGTCAGAAGCACTTCCATCTGACCCTTCATCAGAGGCACTTCCATCTGACCCTTCGTCAAGAGCGCTTCCATCTGACCCTTCGTCAGAAGCACTTCCATCTGATCCTTCATCAGAAGCGCTTCCATCTGACCCTTCGTCAAAAGCGCTTCCATCTGACCCTTCGTCAGAAGCAATTCCATCTGACCCTTGGTCAGCGCGACAGAATTGGAATCACTCAACCTGCTGCTTACACATTCTTCCTGCATTACATTTCATTAAACAATTTCTATTTGAAGGTTTTGTCAGAATCAAAATATAGGAGAATTTCCACAACAAAGGATTATGATTGCAAGATTCTGTATCATCCTAGAAAGGCGAATAGAGTTGCGGATGCACTCAGCCGGAAATCAGGCATGGCGCTCTTATTGGTTAAAGGATGGTCTTTGTTAGAGAAGTTGAGGGATTCTGAGTTTAAATTGGAAGTTTGCCAACTATCAAGTTTAAAGGCAACTCTAAAAGTTGAACTTGACATTCAAGAGAGAATAAAGGCTTTGCAGTCCACGGATCCGGAGATTCAAAAGATTCTTGGAATGGATGCGACGAAAAGAAAAGCTGAGTTTCAAGTGTCAGAAGATGGAATTCTGAAATTTCGAGGACGTTTGTGTGTACCTGGTGATGAGGAACTTAAGGAAAGGATTTTATCGAAAGCTCACAGGAGCAATTACAGTATTCATCCAAGTAGCACTAAGATGTATCAGAATCTACGTCAACACTACTGGTGGAACGGAATGAAGGTGGATGTAGCTAAACATGTAGCGAAGTGTTTAACCTGTCAACATGTGAAAGCTCAACATTGCAAACCAGGGGGATTGCTGCAACCTCTAGAAATTCCTGAATGGAAATGGGAGCATGTGACGATAGATTTTGTAATGGGATTACCAATGAGTCAGAAAGGTCATGATTCAATTTGGGTAATTGTGGATAGACTAACCAAGTCGGCACATTTCTTACCTGTTCGAAAGGATTTTGCAATGGAAATGTACGCAGAATTGTATATGCGTCAGATTGTGAGATTGCATGGAGTACCAGTTACGATCACGTCGGATCGAGATCCTAAGTTTACAACAAACTTTTGGAAGAGTCTGCAGGAGGCTTTGGGAACTAGATTGCAATTCAATACAGCATATCGTCCACAGAATGATGGACAGTCAGAGAGGATGATCCAAACGCTCGAAGATATGTTGCGAGCCTGTGTCATAGATTTTAAAGGTGACTGGGAAGACCAACTGCATTTGGTGGAGTTTGCGTATAATAATAGTTACCAGCAAAGTATCGGCATGGCACCGTTCGAAGCACTTTATGGTCGAGCTTGCAGAACGCCTGTATGTTGGAATGAAGTGGGAAAAAGAAGTGTTACAAGCCCTGAGTTAGTGGAATAGTCTATCGAAGCAATTAAGGTCGTTAGAGAAAGGTTGAGGTCGGCGCAAAGTCGACAGAAAAGCTACGTTGATAAAAGACGTAAACCGTTGGAATTTCAAGTGGGTGATCATGTTTTCTTGAAGGTATCACCAAAGAGAGGATTGTCTCGATTTGGGAAAAAGGGAAAACCGAGCCTGAGATATGTAGGTCCTTTTGAAATTCTGGAGCGAATTGGAACTTTGGCCTACAGACTCGCTTTGCCGCCAAACTTATCACAAGTGCACAATGTATTTCATGTGTCAATGCTGAGGAAATACGAGCCAGATCCGACTCATGTTTTGAATTTTGAAACCATTGAGGTTGATGACAAAGTGTCATTTTTGGAGAAGCGTATCAGAATCAAGGATCGAAAAGAATAGGTCTTAAGGAATAAGACGATTCCGCTTGTTAAGGTGATCCGGGAACATCACGGGACTGAAGGAGCAACCTGGGAAAGCGAGGAAGCTATGAGACGTCAATACCCCCACTTGTTTACCTAAATTGGGTTTATTGTAAATTTCGAGGAAGAAATTTCTGTAAGGGGAAAGAATTGTGACATTCTGAATTTCCTGCCATTTTGAGGCTATTGAATGTGAATATACCTTACAAAGTATTTCAGTTTTGTCTCGCTCAGATCTGATCAATCTCGAGTAAACTGACTAAAAGGGAAAGTTTAACGTATAACAAAGTACGTGGACTTAGGAAACTTGAAAAAGGTAGTGAAGTTTTGACCATAAGGATTGTCGAGGGAACATTTAGAACCAATGAGGCCGATCAGATAATGATTAAGGGATACAATGCTAGCGTTATACGATTGGATCGCGGGTGAAGTTGCTTAACCAATGTATAATTTGCAAATTTTCCTAAATCGAATTATGACGATCGAAGCCGTCAGAACTAGCAATGAACCCTCGCAATTACATGACAAGCAAAGCTGTCATAACTTGAGTTATTCTCAGTGTTATGAGAATCATAGAGTCGATACGCGTAATGTTTGCAAAAGTCGCCCGTTAGTTCGAGACAAACTAGAATTACGATCGACGGACGAATGATCATGAAATGGAAGCTCAAAATTGGCAATTGGAAATAGAGAATTCCAATTTTGAGTAGGAATTTGACAATGTCTCGCCAAATGGTAATTTCGAATTGAAAAGTGAAGTTTGGACTGAAAGTGCGAAAACACCATTTTGCCCCTGGATCATTTACCCTTGCCTTAAGACTTCATCAAGGACAAAATGGACATTTCCCCTACATCCTATGGCTGCCAAAAATCTCTTCATACAATGGTCAAAGATGAGTCAAATGTTAAGTTGTATTATTGGGGGTGCCACTTGTCAACCATTGAGGGTGTTTGGCATTAATGACCCTCACCAACCCATGTCTAATCCTATTAAGCTCTATTATTGGTGTGAGACAAATAAATTGAAGACTCCATCTGCTGTGTAAGCCTCCTCCACACGTTCACCTCATTTCCTCTTCATTTTGCTCTCAACAGAAAACTGCCCAGAAAGACAGGTTTCTGTCTTCTCGTTCGGTCGGTACGAATGGTCCTTCCCGGCGTCTTTTAGTCTATCCCTCTTAACACAGGTTATTTCAGAATGTCCCTAACATTTTCCCGTTGGTTTCTTGATTTTAGGAGGTCTGGTTAATTTATAGTGATATTTGGAAGAACAGCGGACGGATTCCGCGCGAACTAAGAGAAGGTTATGGTTTACCCTCTTAGAAATTCCTATTAACCTCAAATTTTTTAGGAGAGCTTCTTAACACCTAGTATGATGTTCAGATAGATTTTGGCTACAAATGGATAAGCATAACTTCAGTTTTCATGGAAGAACATTAGCGGTAAATTCTGGACAGATTCTGATCAAGGGGAGATTGGACTATTTTGTTGTCTTTGGAGTGTCAACCGACTCCAAATCTCTTAGTGAGCTCTTTAAACATGTAAATGAAGGTCTTGGAAGGTTATTTGTGTAAGGAGTTAGATACGAGATTGGATTATGACTCGATTAAGCGGTTGGAACCCAAAATCGGTTCTGTTTTAAGGAAGAGTACATGCTGGCCGGTTCTGTTTAGGGACTAAATAAGGAATTTTTGGACGTCAATTGACCCGTAATATATTGTATAATATTGTGTGAGATGTCAATGTGAGATGTGAGAAGTGGGTTGAAGTTTAAAGTTGATTTGTGGTGAAATTGGTTCACGAAACGCTAAATTGAGTATTGCGAATGGTATGGCTTGGAAAAGTTTGCATTAATGGAAGTGAATATTCCATGGTTTATGATTCAAGATTGGTTAATCTTGTTAGGTGGACGCCGCATTTGTGGGAATTCGGTACTCGTGACTTTGGGAGAATTCCTTAGTGTTGTATTGTGTTAATCATCTGGTAAGTGTTACCTAATCCTTTCTCTGAATGCCTGGACTCACTGGATGAGTGATTAAATGATGTGATTGACTGATGAATTTCTATGAAATGAATTGCTTGTGTGTCTTGATGGCATGGTGAAACTGAATGAGAAATGTGTTGAGGATACCATTTGGTCTAGTGAGACCCCGGCGGTATCGGAGATTGGTGAAATAAAATAGAAATGTGAATGCCATTTGGTCTAGCGAGACCCCGGCGGCATAGAGTGGCTGTATGCTTGGAAAGTATCGTTTGGTCTGATGACCCCGGAGATGTCAAGTGGCAAGAGTGCCAGTGGAATATGTGGATGGTTGAGAAAGGGGTGGTTGTGGTGTACTTAAGTATATGTGCTTGCGTATAAGACCGTGTGATTGAGCATGATTGTTTGTATTGATTGACATGTCTATATTTTATATTTTCTTGTGAGATGCCTGATGCCATTGCATTGCTTGTTATTCTGCATTTTGAGTGGTATTTGTATGTGATCCAGTAGGACTTGCATTGAGGTATAGGATTAGGTTTCACTTTCTGAGATGTCAATCTCACCCCTTTGTGGGACAAACTTTTCAGACCCGAAACCGTGAGCATGTGGCCAGTAAGACTAGGCGATCCGAAGGAGTCGATCGTCTCTTTTGAAGAATTTCCATAGAGTAAGTTGATAGTATATATTAGGAATGGTACGACAGTGTAGGTAGACTAAGGGAAGATGGAGCTACAACCGCACCGTTTTGAAGCATGGTTCCTCCGCTTGGGGAATAGTGACATGTTATGTCCTTTGATGCCAGAAGACGTGCCCCTGGGGGTTATACCTAGCTGGTGTCACCCCTCTCGTTCCGAGGTCCAAGTGGAAAATCCGGCATCGATGAGAGACTTGAGAACCCTTTCTGAGGAGTACATGAATTATGTAGATATATCTGCTGAGGAGATCGAGACCACTGACAAAGAAGACGAAGCAGATGCTGAGGAAGAAAAGGAAATCGAGGAAGACACCAAAGAATCTTCAGAGGATGTCTCATCAGAGACTTTTTCAAATTTCGACCCAGATGCCGAAGGGGATGACGGACGAGATGATTCGAGCTGTTCTGAAGACAAGTCTGAATGAAGGGGGCTAGGCGATAAGGGAACAAATTTGGTGTTAGGCTTTAGGAAAGGTTTAGTAATAACCTTTGAATCCTAGGCCTTAGTTCCTTTTCTACCCAGGGTGCGCGGTTTTATGTTTTTGTCTTTTCCTTTCCACTGTATGAACTGGATGTTTATGCAATGTGTAAATGGGTGTGCTTTATTTTCCTCCAAAACTCCCCTTCTGTTTTTATTTTCTTTGTACGGAGATTTTCGCTTTCGTTTATGCACTTCATATCATTCTAGGCCTTGTGAGGTTCCTGGGTAATGATTGGCCTGAGGCGGATGTATTGAGCTCCAAGGGACGCGGGGCGTTACAGGTGAGGCTCGATGTCACCAGAGTTCAACAAGCTGAGCTCCCCAAATCAGCGATTGCGAGGCCTCGCCAGAGTTCGACGAGTCCAAGTGAGCTCAAGTGAAGCTCAACATTCTAAGCGAGCTCTAGCTTTGCCCGTTGGCATCTGCGGCCTGACCAGTGGAGAAAAAGAAAAAAGAAAAAAAATAAATAAATATTGAAATATTTGAAAGAAAATATTAAAAATTGGAGAAAAGCTATTCCAGATAGTATTTCACCTCTTCAAATTGAGGAATCAGTTTTTTGAATTTTTGCATGATATTTTCATTGATCACAAATTATTTTCCGTTGACTAATTTATTTTCGGCGAACTAAATGAGTTGAAGTCCGAAAAAATTAATTCTCAAAAAAGTACTTTCCCTGAAACAACCTAACAACCTGGAAAGATTAGCATTTGTGAAGGAAGATACAGACTTGTATGAAAATTGGGAAATAGCACCACGTCATTCGTCACTAAGGCACCATCGTGTGAGATTCATCAAGGAGACCATTTGCCCACATTTGCACGTGAATGCATGATGAGAACGAGAGACATCAAAGTAAGGCATTAGCTCATGTAAGAAGACAAGTGGCTGATAAAGGGAATTAACTTCATGAGTCATCAGTCACTAAGCATATCCGTAGGACACTTGGCTAACAAGTGTCATGTTCCTTCCTAAACTTCTAAATGAGGTGTTAAAGAAGTAAATCGGGGTAACATGTAAGAGGACAAATGGCGCTACAAGAAGAGTTCAGGAGAGATTAGTCGTCATGTATAACAGCTCATGAATTGCATGAGTAATAAATGTCAATTGCCATCTCAAGCTACGTACAAGTGTCATTTGCCTTCTCCCAAGTGTCGTTCTCCTTTCTAAGCCACCCAAGGTCGTTGCATGCCGGAAAAAACAAAACAGCAACCCACGGTAATAACGAAAGAGAGAGGAGACTGAAGCAAGAAAAAAAAATTCTGCTCTGGTTTGGTAGGGGCAGCAAAGGAGGAGACCCTTGGTCAACTTTCTCTCTCGCATGCGCGGATCCCTGCGCGCGTCTGAGAAGAAAATGCTCGTTTGAACTCGTCCGAAAATCGAATTGAGCTCTGTTTTTTTCCTATGCGACTGTAGGACCATGAGAAATATGAATCTGAGGTCTAAATGTCCAGCAAGTGAATAGAATTTTGTCAGTTGGAGCTGTATAGAATCTGGACAAAGAGATCCACTGTCTGTTCGGTGTGATTCAAGCTTGGTTCTTCTTCATATAAATCCTAAGCAAGTGTCCATCTATCCCTACCACTAATCTGCCCATTTGTCTCTTGTTCTTGCATAAATAATCGAAATTGGAAATGGGTATATTGATGGATAGATTCAGTTGCATGTTAGGGAAAATCGTAAGGCATGAAGATTCGTTGCTTGAATTGTAATATATGGTAGTTGGATAAGCTGATTATATGGATTTGTCATCAAGATTGTCGTTGGTTTGTGGTAAATTGAAGTTTGATCGATAGGGAGTATTCGACCATGAACTGTAAGTGCTGGTTTGTGGTGTTTCATGATGATTCACTTTATATCTAGCAGATTTAATGCTGTCTTGAGATCTAGGTGATTCCGATTCATAGGTGGATTACTATAATTCCTGTTGGAATGTTTAGAAATGGTGGATGAACTGTGTAGGTGCATTCGGTTAGGGTCTTTGAGTGCTGCATTTGGCGTTCATAGTTTATATGTCGCTATTCCACTACTAATTTTGTGGTCATGAGATCGAGTAGCTAGACTAGATAACCATGTAAACTCTCTTGGGACCATGGAAGGTAGAACTACCCTATGTCAAAGTGAGCCGAGAGGATTCATGAGTGCCTCAAAATTATAGTGCTATTTGTCTAGGTGAAGTAACCTTGATGAGTATTGATATCGAGGTAATGAACATAAACTAGTTATGTCACGCCCCGTGCCTTGCCCACGACACGCGGACGCGGCGATCCCTGAAAAGTACGGCTTCCAAAGTCCCTGGGCACAATTTCAAAGAAAATGGAACACAAGAACTAGCAGACGGAAACGGGACAGCAACTCCCCCAAACTTAAGTAACGGGGCAACCTGAATAGCAAGACGAGATCGGAACACGGCCACTTTACTTCCACAAGCTGTTTATACAAAAGTGCGGTCACCAAGACCGGCGGAAAGGTCGAGTAGACGACCAAAATAACAACCAAAAAATATACATCCACCCCAAAAGACATCGCCACAACGACCACACAAAAGTATCGACCAGCCTAAGTGCAACCCCTAAGTCGAAGCACTGGAGTCGCTAGACGCCTCGTCCACCCAGACCACCGTGGTCGTTCTCACAAAAACTGTTCCCTGTCCATCAGGCAACTCTTCCCAGTAGGGAGTCATCCACTGCGGATCCCCATGCCGAATAGGCGGCATTCTTACGGCCTAGGATCTGGAAAAGAAACGGTCCCGCGACGGGGTGAGATTGAAATCTCAGTAAAAGAGGCCCTAACCCCAGGTTAGGCCGACTGTACACTCAGACAAACCGTCATTCACAACAGAAAAGTAACAACAACCACATGAATATCAAATAGCCACATATATCACTAAAAGTAAACCAGCCACAAATACAGGTCAAGCCAACGCATATCATTGTAAGAGCTAAATATGCAATTCGAAACGAACTGCTCCACAGCCCTTGCCAACCTCACATTTCTTTCTTGCCCGTGCATTCTACACATCCGGTCCGGTCCGCGTACTTACGCCTCAGACCGACCTCACTGACAACCCGCGTAAACGCCTCAGGTTTCAGTCTCAACTTAGACCAATGCCAACTCCACTCAAAATCCGTCCCGCGTCGTTCTACGCATCAGGACCTCGGCCGTCACCAACCCCGCGTAAACGCATCAGGGTGTTACAATCCACAGACATGCTAACGATAACCCACAACAAGCTTCATGATCGAATATAGTTCATACCTCGAACTAATGATCTATAACATGTGAGCTCATCAATTTAGACGAATCATAGTGGCATTTCAATCACGGAACACACATACAAATTGCCAATATCAACCAAGAACACGCACACAATGCAATATCATGAGACAACTCTCCAAAAGCGAAACCATTTCACGACTAATTTGACCGATGGAGTCCAATCTTCCTAACTAGAGTTTAGAAGCCCCTTACCTCAAGCTTGTTCCCACAAAAACCACTCTTCCAAGTCCTCAAGGGTTCGGTTCCAATACTCCTCAAAACAGAACAGCCGTACCTAGGACAGAATTTCATCCCATTCATCAATAATCCATCGTCCAAACGTCGAACCATCAAGCACACACCCTCATAACATATTAATCTACATCCCTACATGATTTAAGGATCCATTTGAAACTCTAAATCACCTCTAACAGCCCCTACAAGAAACGGTTTGCACAGAACCGGAACAGGGAAATTTCAGTTCTGTGCACTCCCTACCTAAACAGCCCATAAACCCTTCAAATTCACTAATCCATGGCAAAACTAACTAACCAATATCCACTTTAACACGCTAGGAGGCCTCACCGCAAGTTTTAACGCAAGGCGACACCTCGAACCCCTTGAAAGCTGTCGATCCCTCTTGACCTGCAACTGGGCAGATTCTGCCCTTCCAAAGATCACAACAGCTCATGGTCAAAACGTGGCTCAAATTGGCTAATTTTTTTACAGCAGCTACCTCTACAAGTCTACTGAGTCTCCACAAAATTTCGTCCAAAAATTCATCCGTTTGGTCACTGAACAAAATTCGAACAGAAACTTACTCTCAGTTGAATCAGACTTCGTCGACCGGTGGAAGATCGCTTGGCCGGGGCGGCTCGGTGATCCAAATGCCGAGCTACCACTTCGAGAAGTTCGGCAAGACGTAGGGCTAGGTCGTGGAGGTTGGTTCCCTGGCTGGAAGGCGGCTGAACCGGCGCTGGAGGTCGGCGAAACAGGCGGCGGAAGACTGACGAGCAAGCTGCTCTCGGCTGGAGGGAAAAAGAGAAAGAAAAAGGAAGAGAAGGAGATGATGTCGCGAGAGGGAGGGGGTTCTGCTGATGACAAAGGGAAGAGCTTCACCAACTTGGTCAACTCTTGAATGGTAGGTGGGAAAAGCAAATAATTAATGCACATAGCTTGATCCTTTGACAAGTGTCCTCTTTGTCCACCAACTCAATCCAATGGCTGAGGATTCTCCTCCTTTTCTGCAGCAAGAGGGGCTAGGGAAAAGACCAAAATGCCCTTAACCATTTTAAAAAGAAGACCAAAGCTTGGGGACAAAAGGGTCATTTCGCCTCTGGCGTCCAAAACTTCGATTTTTCCAATTCAAAGTCTCTTCGACGAGGCGACACCCATTCCAATGAAAATGTTGGAATTCTTGATTCTCCATTTTCAATTTCAAGACTCATCTCCGATTCAATTTTCTATTGAATGCGATTCCAGCCTATTTCGAACCGACGGGCGGCTTTTGCAAACGTTACGTGTATCGACTCTGTGACTTAAATCACACTCAGGCTCGTCAGTTCGTGGCGACTTTGGTTGTCATTAAATTGCGAGGGTCTATCACTAGTTCCGACGGTCTCGATCGTCATCGATCGATTTAGGAAAATTTTGCAAATTATGAATTGGTTAAGCGGCATCACCCGCGCTCCAATCGCATAACGCTAGCAACGGATTCCTTAAATCGTTCTTAGATCGGCCTTTTATGGTTCTAAACGTTCCCTCGACAATTCTTATGGTCAAAGCGCCATTCCCTATTCGAGTTCCTAGGTCCACGTACTTATCTCGCGTTAGCCTTTCCCTTTTGGTCGATTGACTCGAGATTGATCAGATCCAAGCGAAATATGACTGAAATGCATCACTAGATATATTCTCATTGAAAAGTCTCAAGATGACTGGAAATCATAATGTCACAAGTTATCTATTGCTTATATCCATACCCATTCCAAGGAGAATCATGACAATTATTTTCTGATGATTATTGGATGATTTAGGCTCGAATGAGTGAAAAGGAAAGTTTAGTCGTTTGGCTAGATGCTCTTACTTGCTGAGCTGTGGTTAGCTCGCCCCTTTTTGGGGACTATCTTTTCAAATAGTAAGGAACGAGATCGAGCCTTGAAAACAGTGGCGAAGATAGAGCTAGTTGGTGGCACCAATAGAATGAGAATGATCAACATACTTTCTAACAATAGAACTTTCGTAAAGAAACTTTCAAAAAATATATGTAATTATAAATAAATTCTATTTCAGCTCTCGAGTCTATTGTTTGTTGATCATGTATTTTAATAGGATTGTGATCCCTATGAATAAAGCCAAAACTAAGACGTGGTGCCTACCGTATATTCTACATGCACTTGTATTATTTTAGCCTTCCGCTTGCGCCATTAATATTAACAATATCAAATTAAATGAGAATGGTTAGACGTGATGGCCTGGACATCATGGCTCTGCGGGTCGCACCCAAAGTGAGGTGCTACAGTCTTGAGTACCAAGTGCAAGGAAAAATAAAACCATGTGGGTTACAAAGCCCAAGGTGGACAATATCGTGCAAGTCGGACCCACGGGCGTCATACAAATATAACAGGTGTTGGAATGACAATTTTTAATATTCTTATGGGTAAAAAGTATATTCTTTTTACAAGCGGGCGAGGGTTTCTACGGAACAATCCTCATTCTTTTTTTTTTGTAAATTAAGTACGTATAGACTTTCCAAATCACTAGGTACAGAGGGGAAAACCGGACACAAAAATCATGAACCAATATTGACAAAAGTGCCAAGTTAGTTTCAATGGTGAACCGACTGTAAGAAAACACCACGCGACACAACGCGTCTACCTAAAGACCAAAGGAAGGCCAAGAAAAGAAAAGAAACAGCCAAACAAATAGCCAAAGGAACCCTTGACCAGGATGTAGCAGAAAAAGAAATAGAAAGCAGGGCCAAACGGGCGACCAACAAAAAGAAAATGAGAGAGCAGCAGTCCCTTGTAAGGAACAACCGTGGCAACAAGCAAGCGGCAACAGGGTTGGCAACAAGCCAGCGTACGGGAAGATTAGTCAGGATGTGTGAAACTTGTGTGTGGGCAGCAAAAGAAGATGGCCAAAAGTCGGCCATACCAGTAAAAGAAAAGGCCAAATAGTCGACCAAAAGCAAAGAGACAAGAATAAAAAGCCAAAACAACAGCCAAACCTCACATCTAACTAAAAGACTAAGCCAGATTATAAAATGCAGAATGTACAGAGCTAGAGCAACCGAGCAGCAACAAAAACGAACAAATAGTTGGCTCCAATCTTTAAAATAGGCAAAACATCCAAAGGCCAAGAGCTTGTCGAGCATCGGCATGGCTAGGGCAGCTTCTCGGTGACAGAATGAGCAGAGATAACCTAAAGGAACAACAGCACATAGGACCCTGAGAATGGCCCCAGAACAGAATAAGAACAGCCCTGCAATTACCCCTAAATAGAATAGGAGTGCAGGGGAATATAGTAACCAATGGCCTCAACAGATGATTTAAGTCCATGGCAAGAACGAAGCAAAACTGAAAGAAAGAAACATGATAAAGAGTAAATGAGGGAGCAAAATTAAGTTGCTTCCCGACGGTCTTCAAAGATGGCGGGTGATAGTCCCCAGTTCCTTTGTAGACTCCTATTGCAAAGGTGATCTTGAATATGGCCAAAAGATATAGCTTTATCTTTGACCAACTTAGTGAGGTACAGAATGATGGCCGGTACAAAGAGAGTTTTGGCACGGAAAATAATATCATTTCTCTCAGTCCATATAATGTGACATAGTGCTCCAAGAGAAAACCTGGCAATCCGTTGTGTGAATGAAGATCTCCCAATATGTTGTTTAGCCTATCGAATGTAATCCTTCCAAGGACGGTTTGTCCAATTCAAATTGCATCTGGATGCCCATATGGAAGCTAGGCCAGAAGTGATAGAGCAACCAAAAAATAGGTGATTGATCGAGTCCAGACCACACTGATATAAGGCACAAGCTCCATGTTCTATTCTTTGGTATTGAAGTAGTCGAACCTGAGTTGGCAGCTGATTAAGACAAGTTAGCCATAGAGGAAAAGAGTCTCGCGGGGCGATACCCTCATCCCACACAAAGGAATGTCATCGAACAAGATGGCCTTTAGGTCTAATAAATTCCCAGGCTGCGGCAACCGAGAAAGAATCGGAGGGATGGCCTAACCATGTGAGGTTGTCATCCCTGATTTGAGTAATAGTAGGCATTGGATCTGGCCATGCTCAGATGGTATTCAAGGCATTAGATGAGGGCCATTCCGAGGTGGAGAAAATCCAAAACGTAGCATCACTGGGGATCCTAGAGCGGGCAATATCCTATGGTGAGAAAAGCAAGCGAAGAGGTCCCTTTGAATGCCAATTGTCATACTAAAAGTAACTCGATTGACCATTGCCCATTGTCCATCTAAATAATCCCCAAAACTCCTCACAGAGGCCTAGGACTTTTTCCATGTCCAAGAGAAAAGGGTTGGGAGAGGAGCAACCCAAAAATTCTTATTCTTCAAGAATGTCAAGTGAATCCATTTAACCCACAAGGATTCCTTATTAGTGAAAAGGATCCATAGGTGCTTGAGTGTTAAAGCCTTATTGTAATCGACAAGCCTGTGTATCCCCAAGCCCCTTTCTTCTTTAGAAAGAAAAATATCGGCCCAAGAAACTTTGGCCCCACCAACGCCCAAGTCAAGTCCTTTCCAAAGGAATTGTCTAAGAATGAGCTCATTCCTGTTGAGTATCGACTTAGGCAAAGTAAAAATGCTAGCCCAATATACATGAATGGAATGGAGTACGGATTTAATAAGTTGGAGGTGGTCCACATAAGATAAGAATCTTTGGGACCAAGAGTGGGCACAGGCAGTTTTAGCATTGACTAGCACATTACAATGAGACTTGGCAAGTCTAGTGGAAATGATCAGCACCCCTAAATAACGAAATGGAAGGCAACCAACCTGGAAACCAAAGAGGCTCCAAATCTGGTCATGGAGTGTTGACCGACCACCCGCTATATATAACTCACTCTTGCTGGTATTCGGTTTGAGGTCCGACTAACTTGAGAAGAGGTCCAAGCCATCTTTGAGCTTCTAAATAGATGGAAGTTATCCTTCGGCAAATAATAGGACGTCATCCGCAAAAAATAAGTGCAATAGAACTTATTTGAAACCCGGAAGTAGTGTTTTGGATTGCAGAATGCCCGATAGAACTTCCATGACAAGGGTAAAGAGATATGGAGATAAGGGATCCCCTTGCCGAATCCCTCTACCACTCGAAAAGAAACCATGTAATTCTCCATTAATGGCAATAGAGAACTTTGGCGAAGAAACACATATCATGACCAACTTAATGAATAAAGCCGGGAAATGAAAGGCTTTGAGAGTCAACTCAAGGAAAGCCCAATTCACCGTGTCGTAGGCTTTGCGGAAGTCAACCTTGATGGCACATTTAGGGAGATAAAGCTCATGATGAAAATCTGCAAATAGTTCTTGTGCAAGCATGATGTTGTCGCTAATCCTTCTCCATGTGACAAAAGCTGTTTGAGATGGTGAGATGAGGGAAGGTAGTACATTCCCAACCCTATTGGCCAAAATCTTGGTGATACACTTGTATATAGTGTTACAACAAGCAATAGGTCGGAAATCATTCATGGCCAAAGCATTAGGGGACTTCGGCACTAGAGTAAGGATAGTCGTATTAAGTTCCGTGAGCAAGCAACCAATTCTAAAGAATTCCATAATTGCCAAGGTGACTGAAGGACTGACAATATCCCATGATGATTTAAAGAATTCAACATTGAAGCCGTCAGGACCAGGGGCTTTACCTTTTGCAAGAGAGAAAAGTGTGGAACGAACCTCCTCTTCCGTGATCAGTAGAGCCAAGGAATTGATTTGATCTTCATCTAGAACCCAGTCCAAGCATGCCCGAATAAGGGGGATCTCGGGAAGAGCCTCGGTGGCTTCACCATTAAGCAACTCCTGGAAGAGGCCCACTATATGTTCACCAATCTGATTTGGCTCGGTCAACACAGCCCTAGATGAATCAGAGACCGATAAGATACGGTTGTGAAGCCTCCGCTTGTTAATAAAGTGATGAAAATACCGTGTGTTTTGGTCACCCTCCTTGAGCCAACGTATTCTCGATTTCTGTCTATAGAACGACTCCTCCTGGAATCTAAGCTCAGAGAATGTCGAGAGTAATCCCACTTCCTCCTCTACCAAAGTCTAGTTTGAAGGGTCATGCTCAAGAGCAGCTTGTATCGAACTTAGATGTAGCCTAGCTTGCTCAGTTCGTGTGGAGATGCCAGAGAAAGAGCTGCGGTTGAGCTGTTTAAGTCGACTCTTGACGAGCCTGAGTCGGTGACATACAATATAAATAGGCGAGCCATTGACGGGGGAGTTCCAAACATGTGCAATAATATCATTATACGATGGATGCAAGATCCAGTAGTTGAAGAATTTAAAAGGCTTCCTAGAGATGGGAGGAGGCATGATTCTAATCTTGTTTCTTCCTAAATACGAAATATCTTATCTTACTATAAATTTATAGATGGAAATATTTTATTTATTTACGTTAATATTCTGTAATCATTTGGATTAACGTAAAAAGTGGGAGGACTTTTCTGCTTTTTTTATATAGCAAGACCTACTTTCTGTAAGGTTAATAAGTTCATTTGCCATCGTAAGATGATAAAATCACAAAATTTTCAGACATAAAAAATGGAAATATACATGAGTGAGGTGGATATTTCGGAAACCAAATTGAGTCGTGATACTGAGGTTTCCAAGCCGTATTTGGATGAAGGGCAAGCCACAAATCCTGCTGCCCAGCTCCATCTGTTACAAATGCCACATAATCCCTATAAGTAGGGATTCCATTGCCTTTTGTCCATCCAGCTACATGAGTCCGACCCTCAGCAGTTTGATTGCCTATGAAGATGTCAAAACACTATCTGATTCGTCTTCGTTATGACATCAGCCAATTCACAGAAATGCAGCCTAATCAGGCAATTGCAGAGTCAACGGAGAAAAATCCAAGCGAGGTTGTAGTTCAGATTGAAACTCGCATTGCGTTCCATCGTTCTTGCAGCGGAGTATACATCAATAGGAGCAACATAAGTAGGCATGGATGAAGGATAACGATTCGTCGTACTCAGACCAGTAGTCACTACGACCTCAACTGAAAAGTCTTTGGAGAAATGCAAAAGATTTTAATCTGAACGGCTTTCATGAAAAGCAAAGACCGTTTAGTAAACTGTAATTGAAAAGCGCCTTGAAAAAGTTGTTGGGATTCACGTAACATGTATAGGTAAATAAAACATATAAGTTATATAACATACACAGCGGAAATAAATAAATATCCATACACGTATCTCTAGAGGCGTAGTTCATGCGTTTTATTTGAAAATCATATCAAAACAATAGAATTAACGGGTTACCACTTGAAGTGTGCTTGAAAACGAAAATGGTTCAGATATTCTTTGATCCAAGCCCCACAAGTATCGAGCCTCTAGTTCAAACACACCACCAATCACAACGACGAACAGAAGAACGAACACGCAGAAATCACCACCTTAATTGTGCTAGCAATTTGCGGTGATATTTACTTGCGTTCTTGAATTTTTTGTCACAAGAAGAAAAAGAGAGAAATCAATATTTTTTTTCTTCTTTCTTGCACACATATACACGCAAAATCCTAGGATCCAATCCTATGCATGATTATGCCGCCGTTGCACACAATTTGCTGATTGTGTGTGGGACACATTTTTTTTTTAAAAAAATATATATATAAATATAAATGATATATATATATATATCAAAACAAAAAAAAAATGATAAATAATATGTGTGCAAATCGGCACAACAATTTTGTGTCATTTTAATTCATACATGTGCATCGTATGCACTTGTGCCTATGACCAAAAAATAAAATTAAATTAAATCCCATTTAATATAATTTCGGTCCGAATAATTTGATAGTCGTTATTGCAAACATATTTGCAATATCGTCTTTCCATTCACCGTCGTCATATATTGGTTAAGGTGTGTGACATCCCTAGGTTCATAACTGAGCTGACAGTAAGACATGTACTAATACGTTGGTACTTTCAAGAGAAGTAATTGTCCCGATTAACCTCTAGATCCAACAAGTTATGAGTGACATCAAGCAATATGTTACGGCTACCCAGACAGTATGAATTCTTTAAGAACATAATGAACATGTCAGTTTTTGCTACAGTGTAATTCAATCCCTCCAACTTACTATATCCTGATCAAACAAAGACCATGGAATATTTGTCAAGTCACCAATTCGATCAGATGCACAAATTCAGTCGACATACATTTATACGAGATATAAACATTTTATTCTCGATTACAACCCTGGCCGATGATTTCAATGTATTGTCATAATTAAATCGCATAGGATATCATACCTTGCATATGGCAAGGAGACAGATTCCATTTTGCGTACATGACTTCGTAAGTGCATAAACTATGACCATCAAGCACAGAGACGTCGATATGTGTTCTCATAAATCATAGCCATCCAACACACAAGTCAACATTGTACCTCAGGTCTAAAGATTATTTACAAAAGACCAAAGCATGAACAATTAGACATTGACCACGCTAAAACCTTCCATGTTGCTAATGGTTCAATGCATGTCATGTTCAATGAACTTGTCTGATACGAGCACATGTGTTCTAATTCGAGCATAGCAAGACCCACTGACTTGTGACTTGTGACGTCCTGGAAATTTCCAACTTCTGTAAGATTCGGAATTCAATATAAGGATATTATATGGAATTATAGTCGACAAATATTTTGGACCGTTAGGACCAAAGTGACGATAATTTGGACGAATTCCGAAATTTTGATCGTTTTAGGTTAGGGTTCGATTTCTTAGCCTTTTTTAATTAGATTTTCGACTTTCGCGCCGAACCTAATCCCGATCAAGCCTAGCCAGTGAAATTGCAAAATTTTCTGTTCGTCCAGTGCTTAAAATTTCCATTTCAGTCCCGGCATGGCCAAAAGACCAAAATGCCCCTACCCTAATTTGCTTGAGACAAATGCCATTAATCCTAAAGGATAAGAAGCCCCAAAGTCTTCATGGTGGTCCCCTCTCCCTCATCCCTATGCAGCCCCCCAATCAGCTCACGTCGCTTCTCTCTCTCTCCTACCCTCTTCTGCCGCTGCTTCTTTCTTTTCTTCTTTCCCTGCGGTTTTCTTTGAGCGACTCATGACCAAGCTCCTCTTCCTCTTCCTCTTGCTTCTTCACGCGACAACCGCCCCAAGCCGACCACCAAGACCCACAGCCATCTTCCGTCGTCGCCCCAAGCTCAAGCCCGGCTGCCGTTCGCCGCCGATCGGCCGTGAAACAGCTCGGCCTCGCCGTGCTCTGTTTTCGGCCCTGCAACCCGAGCACTGCCAATTCCTCCCCCGGCCGTTTGTGGCGCCACCAGACCCGACCACCACCTCACGACCGACCACCAAGCTTCCCTCGACAGCTCCGAACCCGTCCCGCCGCCCGTCTTCGCCGGAGCCGCCGCGGTAAGCCTTGGAACTGCCGGTGCTCTGTTTTGAGCCCGGTTTGGTTTTTCATCAACCCCGGCCGTTTCCGACGGCCCCGCCACTCGCCACCACCTCTAATCGACCCCTCTGACCTTCCTCTTGTTTCCCCTAGCTCATGGAACACCTTCGTCGCCGGTGGAGCTCGTGAACAGCCGCCGATCACCTCCACTGTTCACTATCGCGCGTGCTCTGTTTCCACCTGGTTCTGTGCGTGGCTGCTCCGCGGCCTTCGGCCGCCTTCCGCCGCCCTCCGCCGGTCCTAGCTGACGTCCCCCGACCCCTAGGTGAGTCATGTACCCTTGGCCAGCCTTGTCGCAGCTCGTGGGACCGGGAATCGCCCTAAAACCGCCCAGTTTTCCCCTGTTTTGCACTAAACAGGTTCTGTTCAGGCCGTCGGCCACCGTTCGCCGGAGCTCCGTCGCCGGTCACCTGTCCCGGCAACCTCGTGAGACCTTCCTGAGGTGTCCCCGAAGTTTGGGTCCGAGTTACCATGCGGTCACCCTTGTTAGTGCCGAGAGCCACCGCCGTCGCCGCCGACCGTCGGGACCGCCCGAGCTCACTCACTTAGTGAGTTAACCCTAACCCTTGGTTAGGGCACTAATTGCGCCTAGGATTAGTTAATTGTGAAATTTGGGTACACGATCGTGGCCGATTTAGTTAGAAATTGGGCTAGGTTAAATGGCCGATCGATTAGATTATTTGGGGTGATTTTATTATCTATGGCTAATTGTGATAAATTTAGTGATTGAGTGATAATTCGATGATTATGGTTTGATTGCGAGCGAACGATTGGTGTGCTAAATCAATCGGGTTAATAATTGTCATGGCACGAATTGAGGTTGATATTGCCTGATTGAATTGGTTGCTCGTGATTTAGTCATTAACCTCATGGATTTGATCGCCTCGTTGACATGCCTCACTGAGTGTCTTGATTGGCCGTGGGCCCAGTCTGTTAGCATGTCTGTATGTGTATTTGGCATTATTCAAAGATAATTAATAGATTGATTGCCAAGTGTGAATGGTGTGGTCACATGAGGGACAGATGACGATTACCTGGCAAGTTCGTTGGGTATTGTTCGTGCAATTACCGTACCTATTGTAAACGACTTGCCAGAAGCACGGTAATTCATGCCCCGTGCCAGACGTACGGTCTTAAGGAATTATCGGGTGCCGGTCGCTGCTTGTGATGGACCGACGCCCCGTTTAGGGATGCCTGCTTGCTGGTGCCGTGCTGGGTGCACTGGATACACCGCCTGTAGTAGCCGTCGTTGAGAGGGAAAAGAGACGTAGTCCGGTTCTACCGGAATGACGCTAGATCGCACTAAGGTGCTGGATCGCGTTGTGGAATTGGATCACGCCAGTGGCGTGGGTCATTTGGAATAAATGAATTGTGTGGTGCCTGGTGTACACTTGAATTGTGATGCCTTAATGGGTTGTTTAATATGTTATGACTATTTCTTGTTGAGTTATACGACTGAACTACATGGTGGTTGTGATGCTTAGTATATTCTGGGCGAATCAATGTCCTAACTAAGCTTAGGGTTGATTCACTGAGATTTATTTCTCATCTCGTCGTGGGTTAACATTTCAGGTCCGAAGTAATGGAAAGGCCCGTGAGATTCGGTACCCCTACCCACTCGTCTCACGATGTCACGTCTCATCCGGTGCCAGGTACGAATCAGGTCTGGGAGCGTCACGTCACGACTGTATGGGTCGATGAGGGGATGCCACTCCTGGTGGCTCATCTCTTCAAGGCCTGGTACCTTCATGACGGGATCGATCTCTACGGCCCGATTCGTGGGTTTGAGGGACCGCCTGTTCAGGGGGTCGCTAATGCCTCAGCTTGGGACCCGATGGACATCGACACGCCTGACGGGGTGGTAGTGGATCCCGAACCCGGCACACAGCCTGAGGATGAGCCCGAGCAGTCTGTAGCCCCTTCTGTACAGTCAAGTAATAGTTCTTATGACGATCCCAACAACCCGGCTCCTCCGTTGGACCGCCGCGATCACTAGTCTTAGCCGTGATCTTTTTGGGCTGTTGGAAGATCTTTTGTGGGAGTACCCTTTTGGAGTAGATGAGAGTTGACCTTACCCGACTCATGTATCTTTTTTAGGGTCTTAGAGGGCCGCCCTGAAGCATGGGGTTGTATATATTAGCTGGTAGCTCTGTAAGGTCATGGATCATCTATTCTCATCTGTTTAGTGCTTCTGTTTTGTCTGACTGGTTGTTTCTGCTTCTCTATCCCATGCTGATCTTATTGTTTTGGAAGTTGCACGTTCCGCATGCGCCATATGATAGTAGGTCGATAGTCCGCCTGGGACGCTATCCTTCGTGACCTAGTGGCGATTTGGCAAGGGATGTCGCGAGCTCGAGAGTCGGGGTGTGACATCCCCGCCCAAGGTGGTATCAGAGCAAGGTCAGCCTGATCCGTCTGGTCATTGGCTTGGAGTGATAATGAGCGTTGGGAAAATGGGATAGTTCGTAGATTTATGAGCTTTGTGCTTGTGATTGCTTTTGTGCTTTAAGTATTGGGGTTGCCTTCTGACCGCGTTTGCTATGGGGTAAGCAGGACTCCGTATCATTTCTGCATAATGAGCGGACGCTATAAGAGAGCGCCGCGAGCGCCACGAACGAGACCTGTCAGACCGATCGAGGAGATTGTGGGTGGTAGTGGAACGCCCGCAGCTGCTGGACCATCTGGGCAGGAGCCGACGATGGCTCAGGTTATGCTAGCGCTGGGAACTATTGGGGACCTCGTGGGGCAGCAGGTGAGGGATATGAATGCTGCTGCCGTTGCTGCTGCTGGAACTTAACCAGTGTACCCTCATGCCAGGGAAGTGAATGAAGGGTGTCAGGCCCAGTGGTTAATAGAACAGTTCCTTAAGATGCAGCCGCCTAAGTTTACTGGGAGTGGAGATCCCGAAGCTGCAACCTTGTGGATTGAGGAGTTAGAAAAGGCGTTTGTTCTTTTGAGATGTACCGAGGAGGAAAGAATCATTTTAGCTGTCTATCAATTGTAGGGGAATGCAAGCTTTTGGTGGAGAGCCTCAAAGGACAGAGTTTTTCCAGAGGGTACGGCCTAGACATGGGGTGCCTTCGTGCAAGCTTTTAATGACAAGTACTTTTCACATACTGCGAGAAAATAGAAGATGTGACATTCTGAAATCCGGCCCTTTTTCGAAGTATACTTTCATTAGCCACGGATTGGACTTCGAGATTGGAGGCCGGATATTCGAGAATTCCAACGGGATTAAATTGGACATCGCCTCATCGGGGACCGTTAGGATTAGAATTCGTCCTTAGCACTTAGAAAAGTGGATTTCGGATCGACGGTTAAGGAATTACCTTTATACCCTTAGATAATTACCCTTTCCTTTAGAAATGATTAAGGGCGATTTAGACTTTTGCCACCCACTAGCCTTGCCGAAAATTTGAGGACCATTTGGTCATTTGACCCCATGAATTATTGGATGATGGACTTGACCATGGACTAGACACTTTCCCCATGACCAACTCCCTTGCACCTTGTCATTCATGGGCACTATTCATTGTACTTCCCATTAACCACACCCACTCAATCTCACACTCTTGCTATTGGAAGGGATGAAGCTCTCCCTCACTCCCATTTTCCACATTCGGCCGCCCCTCATCTCCCTCTCCCTCACGTACTCTCACTCTCGTTCTCTCCCTCTCTTGCTCGGCTCGGCTCCAAGAGGAAGCATCGCCGGCCCGCCGTTCGCCGCCACCACTTCCTCATCTCTCTCTCTCTCTTTCTCTCTCCCTCGCTCTCGGCCACCACTCTACCGTCGCTCCTCGCCGGCCATCGAACCTTGTTGGTGGACGTCGTAGGCTCATTTCCCTTGGTAAGCCTCCCTAAGACTTAATCCTATGGGTTGTTTAGCTAGTGAGTAAGGTTTAGTGCGATTTTTGGGAAGAAATCCTTGGCTAACTCATGGAGTTCATACTCGGACCTCTTGGACAGATTTGCGCCGCGCTTCACGTCGCCTTTTCCGCCGGTTTCCTTGGCCTTTTTGACTTGGTAAGTTAGTTCTAAACCCTTATTAGGACCTTAGGTTACCGAAGGATGAGTTAGAGAGGTTATTGAGTAGTTTCGTGATTGAATCCCGATGGATTTATGCATGGCCGAATCTGACCTTGGCGAAATGATAATGCTTTGCCGTGCTAAGGCTTGATTTTATTGCATACTTGATGAGTCATGATGCTAAGGGTTTGAGTAGGTCGATCCACGATCGTTAAATTGCATATGGCTACTCTTTGTCGCGAAGCTTCTTGATTTAGAGACTTAAATATTTATTTGATCCCTAGTGTATATTTGGTCTTGATGAGATTTAACGTGGATTATTTACGTGGATTATTTGGCACGTGGATTATTTACGAGGATTATTTGGTATGTGGATTATTTGGCACGTAGATTATTTGGCACGTGGATTATTTGGCACATAGATTATTTGGCACGTAGATTATTTGATTATTTACGTGGATTATTTGGCACGTGGATTAATTGGCACGTGGATAATTTGATTTAGCAATTGGCCATATTAATATGTTAATGACCACGTGACGAAAATAGTAATTGATGCCTTGAGTTATTAAAATGCTCAATTGATAGCTTATTTGATGTGAAATCCTGAGGCGCCTATATGACGCGTGATCGGCTAATGTGTTATCCTGATGCGCCTATATGACGCGGGATTGATTAATGTGTTATCCTGATGCGCCTATACGACGCGAGATTGAGTATTGTGGTAAATGCCTAATGCGCCTATATGACGCGGGCTTGACTGAGGAGAAATACCCGATGCGCCTATATGACGCGGGTTGATTGAGGAGAAATGTCTAATGCGCCTTTATGACGCGGGCTAAGTAACGAGAAATGCCTGAGGTGCCTATATGACGCGGGCCTAGTCATGGGAATCATGGTGGTATCACGTATGAGTACACTGTCTATGATATGAATATTTTAGTGCCAAAGTACAAAGTTTAGCCTGGGCTCAAGAATGTTACTATGCCTCCGCCTCATTTGAATTATTATGCGCCAATTGCTTTATTCATGATTTATTGGTCATTGCATGTGTTAGGTAGTGTCTGGAAGTACTAAGTGCCTAGTTTGGGTTTAGGGTTAGCTTATTGAGATATTATCTCACCCCGTTGTGGGACCAACATTTTCAGGTTCTAGGCGATGGAAACCCGAGGTTGCCATGTATTGGCATTCAAAGAAGTGATGTGGAGAGAATGGATATAAACTCACTTGTGGTCCTAGAAATTTTACTTTGATTTGTGGATTTAGAATTGAACCATTGGTATTGGACGACTGTAACCTTTGAAGTGTATTTGCCAATATTGAGGAGTGCACCATTTTATGTCCTAAGTCATCTTGTCAAAGTTTTATGTATGGAGTTTATTCATCGCTTCCGCATGTGCATTTTGATTCTGCGAGTGTATCGTTAGACGATTCGATCCTGGGGTAAATCTTGATGAAAGATCATAGAAGGGATGTTCGCGCGCTCGTGAAGGACGCGGGGCGTGACATCCCCGTTTAAGTGGTATCAGAGCAAGGTCAGCTCGATCCAATTTGATTGAGACTTTGAGTGATAAGGAGTGATGACTTGAGGATGATTAGATAGCGGGACCCTTAGGATTAGGCATGGATTACTGGATCTTGGGAATTGTGGACTTGAAATTGTGCCGTGTTTTGATGGTTATGGTATCAATTTTAATGGATGATCTTGGGTGATGTGATGATTAACGTTTACAAGGAAGTGAGCAGAGATTGGGGAGTCATAAGCCTGAACTTGAGGTTGAAAATGTGTTTGAGGTTAATAGAGGATTTCTTATGGGTGAAGGATCGATTGGGTTTTTATGATCATGATTGTGATTTTGAGGTATATGTTTGATCCTAGGCCATTGATCTGTGAGATGGTCATTTGTGGAACTAGAAACCTTCTATTGATAGGGAATTGATCTGAGAACGAATGTGATGTGACGAGCAGTGAGTACGATCAGGCACTGTATGTGTCTATGGCATCAAAGTAAAAGTTGAGAGATGTGCATGCATGAGCATATCATTGTCGGGCTGGATAAACCATCGCTTGGTATGGGACAAGTTGGTGGGATACCTATAAACCGTAATGAAGCATGTTATGGGACGTGTGGAACGGGACTCTCTTCGTAGGTGTATGACTTGGGACAACCTGCAAAGACCAGGTCTGGTGAGGGCGGGGAGTGTACGCCGGGACATAGAAGTTCGGACAAGGAGTGGCTCCTGGCAGACTTCTAAGACAGAAAGGGAGGCAGGAATGACCTAAACCATACATTGAAGGGGATGGGTCTAGGTATCGGGCTAAGTCTGATTCTTTTATCAAAAAAAATTATTGCATTGAAGCTGATCCTCAAGATGAATTTGCAAACATTGCATGGCATTTGATATGGCGCATGTGAATGGCACTATTCGTTTGCATCGTTGTAGGCGATTAGTGGTCCTAGAGCTTTGTACTTGGCACTAAGCGTTGTTTACTAAGTGTTTGGTTGGATAGCTGATTATGGTTGTGCTGACGGGCAGATGCATCTGGGCTTGAGGTGTGGATGAGAAATTCTCGATATATGCCTTTGATTGTTTGAATTATGATTGGCTCACTTGGCGTTAAGTTGTTGTTTGGCTCAGACTTGTTTGAGAAGCTAAATAGCATGTCGTGGTTTTGCTAAGTCGCAGGGGCGACAGGACTGAAGGTACAATCAAGTATCTCAGTAAATTGGTGTCCTAAGTGTTTGCTTGATGTTGGTCTAGTTAAGGCTTGTTTGGTAATCGACTCCTGGTTGAGGATTGCTCGTAATTGCTTGGTAGTGCATTGCTGGCTTGTGATTGCTATTGTGGTGAGCAGTTTACTGCTAGACTTGAATAGATGGCGTAGTCCTTTAGATTCCTTGATGAGATTGTAGTGGCCCCTGTGATGATTAGAGCCTAGTAAGGATAAACAGCTGAGACAAGAGTGATAGAGGGTCGCCTAGCTCGAGACCACAAGTTGTGGAAAACTCAAGAGTTGATAGAGTTGTGAGAGCCTTAAAGGAGGTTGAGAATTTGATGAGTAGGTAGGCTCAAGAATGGGCTATCAATGTTCCCTAGCCAGCTGAGACTATCACTGCCGCTGTAATTAGAGCCAATTGTAGTAATCAATGGAATGGCATTGGAGACGGGAATAAGAGTCGGCCAATGGACTAGCCTGTAGAATAGTTTGTAAAGTCGAAGTCGACTGAGTTGGAAGGAAGTGTAATTATGAGATTGCTCCTATCTGGATTGAGGATTTGTAAGAAGGCCTTAGAAGCCTTAGGGTACACTGAGGAGAAGATAACCCTAGCGTTTAACATTCCGAAGCACTGCTAATGACTGGTGAATGGTTACCGAAGGAAGAATTCTCCTTGAAAACGTAGTACTTGATCGGATTGCCTTCATCGGATTGCCTTCATCTAGTTGATTAATGAGGAATACGTTACTGAGATTGCTAAGGAGCAAAAGTTGGTGGAACCCCTGAAGTTGTGAGAATCAAAGAAAGATCTGCCATCATGGGGTAAAGTTCTCGAGACTGCCTAAGCATGCATCAAAGATGGTTAGGGACCCGTTGGATAAGGACAAGGAGGTTAAAGAATGAATTGAGGTTCGAAGCATCGGGGCGAATTGATATTCTTAGATGTGAAATGTTATGATGAACCTCATCTTGAAGGGCTAAACGACCGGAGAAACCATGAGTAAAGAGGATTTCTGCTTATAGAACATAGAATGTACCTGTAAGGAATGGTTGATACCAGAGCGTAAGGCCTAGAGAAGAAATTGGCGACTTGTCTCTTTTGTCATGGGAAGTGTTAAGGAAAATCGGCATGCTAGTCTACCCGAGTCCAATGATCCTATGAGGTTATTTGAGATTGAACCGAACCATCGAGAATGGAATTCTAAGTGATTGACCCCTAAAGGATAGGGCGATGTTCTAAAGGGCGATTAGACCATTGTCGCGACCCGTCCGGAAGCGGACGCGGCTAATAGATTACCGATCGCGGGCCTTCCCCTGCACAAGGGTGCGGATCGCGGGCTTTGGATCGGCGCGGGCCCTCCCAAGCCCATACCAAATCGCGGCGGGAGTATTTTTCAAAGGGATTCGACGATAACAGTCGATCGCTTTCGACCTTAGTGTGGTCGTGGTGGCATGTGCAACTTGTGCATGCATTTGGAGTCGCCACCGGTCTTTCTTGGAGGGTAGACCGGAAACCTTATTGACCGATTGGGAGAGATCGATCAATTCTGCGGAACCAGAGATTTTGGGTTCGGGGACTTGGTTACGTTGATGTCATTACCAACGCCCTTTCGGTACCTAACGCGAGTGATTTTCCCTAACTAGGATTTCATGCAGGCGCAATTTTGGGTGAGGTAAGTCTGACTTTGCACATTAACCAGTTTAACATGCTCACGTAATCATAATAAATAAATAGATGCCAATCACATAAACATCTATCCTACGTGGTGATCATGGAATTATGATTTAATGGGTCTCGAGCCAATGAGACCACATTTAATCATTTTAATATTTTAATAACGGAGAGCCGCTCTTCGCTTCTTCTTGGTTTCTTGAACTCTTCAAGAATTGGGCCCCAAAGAGCTCGCCGACTTAAAAGGCTCCTCCACGTAATCCTCGTAGCATTTACATCAACAATTGACTATGCTAAAAATAAAGATTACATGAAAAATAAAAGGAGTACGCAGTCTCCATTTAATAATTACAACCCCAAATATATAAATAATCATCATACATTCATATATACATCAATCACATTGATTAGGGATTTTTCCATGATCACCACCCTTTCACGTAAGTAATAAATTCACAATTTAAAACTTAGGAATGCACAATAAAAATTCTACGTTGAATCATATTAAGAATTTTTACGTAAAATAAGATAGCCATAAATTTTCGATTCAAAATTGATTTAGTCTCAATTTTTGCTACGTTGATTAATTTATCATATAAAATAATCAATCTCCATTAGCCATGTAAGACGAACAATTCGTTAATACATATTGACCATAGTATTGCAAAAAAATCAATTAAATGCACGAAAACACCTAAGGATTGGCTCTGATACCACTGTTGGGATCCACGTAACACGTAGCGGAAATAAATAACAACCCATACATGTATCTCCAGAGGCGTACTTCGTGCATTTCAATCGAAAAAAATCACAAAGTCTCAAAGGGAGTAAATAGATTACCTCTCGTAGCGTGCTTGAACGGAGGTGTCGGTTCGATGTTCTTCGATCTCAGCCTCCACAAGTGTTAGGCATCTAATTCGGACGCACCACCAATTGACGAACGGGGAGACGACTAATAACTCCACAACAATTGTGCTAGCAATATGCGGAATCAATATTCCGAACTTAGTATATTTTGCTCTCTCAAGATTATGAGAATATAGAGAGTGTTTGTGTTCTTCTCTCTAAGCTCTCAAAAATTTGCACACTCTACAAAATGTCTCCCCCTTTCAACCTCAAAACTCTTGCCATCCTTTTATAGCCAAAAATACCTTCCAATAAATTGTATTTAAAAATAGCACTAACAATTATAAATTCTATCTAAAAATAGCACTCACAAATAAATGACATTTAAAAATAGCACTAACAATAGCACTCACAATTTATAATACAAAAATGCTATTTAAAAATAGCACTAACAATAGCACTCACAATTTATAATACAAAAATGCTATTTAAAAATAGCACTAACAATTATAAATTCTATCTAATAATAGCACTCACAATTTATGATAAATAAATGCCATTTAAAAATAGCACTAACAATAGCACTCACAATTTATGATAAATAAATGTCATTTAAAAATAGCACTAACAATAGCACTCACAATTTATAATACAAAAAATGCTATTTAAAAATAGCACTAGCAATAGCACTCACAATACAAAAATGCTAAAAAAAAGGCACTAACAAAGGTGTTAAAAATAATAACAATTATTATTATTACAAGAGTTAAAGAGGTTACCAAACAGTACAAATATGCATAACGTATAAATACGTATGATGTATAAATACGTAGAGCATACGTATACATCCGTGAAACCGGGGACTAATTGAAAGAAAAATGTGCAATTAAGCCCTTTTGGTAAAAATTGATTAAATTGGAGGGCAAATTGACCTAATTGCACTTTAAGACTTTAGAATCCAATGTCATAGCTTATAAAAAGTGAGAATTGAAAACTAAAAGACTCGAAAATGATTTTTTTTTAGGCTCGGTTCGGGTTTATGTTTGTGAAGGAACATATTGACCCGAGCCAAATTTTTGAGATTTAAAGTGACACACTTGAAGAGGAAATTAAAACAAAATTATCGAATATTTTTGGGTATTTTTCTGACCACGAATGGTATTTTTCTGATTTTTTTGGGTATTTTTATAATTAAATAAACTCGAAAAATATTAAAAATACCGAAAAATATTTTTTGTTCAAAATTGGTTCCTAAGGTTAAACCAAGGCTTCCAAAGTTGATTTTGTGATTTTATGACCTTTTTTGATATTTTTTTTAATTAATTTTAAAGAATAAAAAATCACAATAATAAATGGTAAAAAAATCAGGTGTCAACAGCTGCCCCTCTTTGAGAGGAATCTCGTTAGAGGTTTCTCTCAAAGATAAGGTGGCACCTGATTCCTAACCGACTCAACTGGGAAAATAAGAGAAGAAATGTTATGACATCGGACCCTTAAGCCTATTGATAAAAGCTCAAATCAATCCCCGGTTTGCTCTAACAATTTGAACATGGGCCGGAGTGAGAGAGGCTTACCTGAAGCTCACCTGTCGGATGCTGCCGGTTGCGACGACTTTCAAGAAGATGCCTAGGACTCGTCATTCAGAATATCCCAGGGAGATTAAGCTCTGACCTGTATGGTAGGTCATACCATGATGGGATTCCTAACTTGTAGGAACCTAAGGAAGGCGCATCCCACGCTTTGGGATTTGCCAAGAATTTTGATCCGTATGGTGGATCAGACCTTTGTGTTGATCCTTACTGCGATATTTATCAATGAGTTGACCCTTATGCGGTTTCTACCAATGAATTGACCCTTATGGCGGTTTCTACCATATGTGATCCCTCAGGCGGTTTCTACCTTGGTTTGACCCTTCAGGCGGTTTCTACCTTGAGTTGACCCTTCAGGCGGTTTCTACCTTTGATTTGACCTTTCAGGCGGTTTCTACCTTGTGTTGACCCTTCAGGCGGTATCTACCATGTGTTGACCCTTCAGGCGGTATCTACCTTGTGTTGACCCTTCAAGCGGTATCTACCTTTGAGTTGACCCTTCAGGCGGTATCTACCTTCATTTGACCCTTCAGGCGGTATCTACCTTTGATTTGACCCTTCAGGCGGTTTCTACCTTTGTTTTGACCCTTCAGGCGGTTTCTACCATTGTTTGACCCTTCAGGCGGTATCTACCTTTGTTTTTATTTGAAAAGGGGTCTCATGACGAGGGTTCTCCACGTCCGTTGATATTTCCTTGATATTTTTGAAAAGGGTGTCCTAGGACGAGGGTTCTCCACGTCTGTTGGGACAGTTTGTTGACTTCTTTTGAAAAAGGGTTCTATCCTCACACCTTTTTTTGAAAGATCCCGAAATTTGCCGGGAATTCAGTTTTGAAGCAGAGAAAGATTTTATTTTGACAAAGCTTCATTTGATTCTGTTGAGGCGACATTCTGGGAGCTGTGTTCTCCAGGTATCCTGCAGAAAGTTCAAACCTGAAAGATTTTTCTTCACCCAGAAAACGTTAGTAATCTTTGGGAAGACCACGGCTGTCCATTTGACAAAAACCGTATGACTTAAGTTTTAATCGTGAAATGTGCATTTTGATGCTGGAGGTTATCCAAAGCATTCTTGCAACATGCAAATGTGATCACAAATCCCTTGCACGGAAAATCTGGACCAACAGTTTGAAAATTCCAAAAAGAGTTTGTTCAAAACACCAACTGGAATATTTCTCGACAATGAGGTCTTCTCACCTATTTTGAGATAGTGGTTTTTATAGGGGATGCACTCAATTCCCTACTAACCTGTGCCTAGGTTTTAGGCTCATTCGCAGCGCATACATTTTGATCGGTCGGGAGGTCTTCCACGGGACCGTAATGTTGGGCTTGGATATTGGTCTTCAAGGGGGACTCACTTTTGAGTCAAGGTCATTGAATGAAAGTTTTCACCATCTGCTCCGGGTTTACAAGTCAAGAACCCTGCAAAATGAGAAAGAAATATTCTTGCTCGTACTTCTTCGAGCTAAGCTATATGTTAACCCAAGTGTCTTAGTCAGAGAAGACTGTTTCAGGGTTATGATGTTGGTAGGATTGGGGACCGAAAAAAGGCTTGTTTTTTGCCCAGAATTTATGAGGGGATTGACATTGGTGATCATTGCAAACTTGTCACATGTCTTTTCCATTCTGCATCTTCATTTTTGAGGTGTGCAACCGCTTTTGAGGTGTGCACAAGTCCTTTAGAGAACGTCTCTTGTGGTATTAAGAGATTGACAATTCTGTCCGTGTTTTTGCACCACGGCTGACATCATTTGGGGAGCAGTCTTCTTGATCTGACTTCTTTATGGGTTTTTCTCTCTTCCCAACTAGGCTTTATTGGGGATCAATCAAACAGTTTTCACGAGCATCGGCCTTGCTTTTACCAGGCACTTTGCTTTTTCTTGATGCTGGGGATTTTTTCTTTGTTGAAATCCCGCCTTTTCTTTTCCTTTGGAACTACGATGTTCAGAAAATTGTGCTAGATATACAACTTGAATCATAGCACATTTAAACGCCGATATGAGATTTTTCTATAAATCCCATCTCTTGATTTCTTCCGTTCTTGGAGTGATGCAGTTTCCATCTTGAAACATCCCATGATCACCAACAGGGGTTTATGAAATGAATTTGCAGGCTCAACTTGGCTGTGCAAAGGATATGGTATGTGGGATAGAGAAATGAATGCTTCTCGTCATCCTCTGGCACTTGGATTACCATATAAACAACACACAAAGATTAATGTTAGTCCGAGCAAGAAAATTTCTGACCATTTTCTCCTGATGCCGCTGGACTCACCTCCATTTTGCCCCGATGTGGGGTGGTTCTTGACAGGGTTAAGAATGAAAACCGTCGTTCAAAGGGTTTATCAACGGTCACCTGTAGTGTTTGAGGGATATGAAACGAATGCCTCCGTCATCCCAACCCATGTAATCGTTGCGAATAATCCCTACTTCCGTAGGTCCAGATTTTGCTATCTGATCCGCTCCACTTCTCTCCAGTGTGTGTAGGACGTGTTTGGACTAGGCTTTGCCTCTTTTCTTTTGAGAAAACGTCCTTTTAAAAGTCTTGAACTTTTGATTGGAAAAAATCTCTTTCATTTTCTCCAAAAATTTTACCCGTCAAGGGGATTTTATGATGCACCATGCATGTTCTTATTCATGTTCAGATAACCTCCTGTTTTAAGACATGAATGCCAATGAAGTTTGAATTCTATGTCTTTTCTAGACATTAGATTCTGAAAGCTTTTCTTTTTATTTAACACCTTCAATGGATTGGGGAAAAGGATACTTACCTGTCCCCCGTGGCCGAAAATCCCTGAAAATGCAGAAGAAACATGTTATTGTATGTTCGTGAATTTTTCAAAAAATTAGAACGATACATCTTACCCTTGGTCGTGTGCCCCTGCGAGTGCACACAGGTTGTGACAATCTGTCCTCCTTGATGGTGAGTCCCTATCAAGGATAAATAACAAGTGTTAACTCATATTCCCAAATTGAAGACAAATTGGGACGATACAACTTTACTCTTGGTTCTCATCCCGTTCTGACGTCGCGTATTGATATGAACCACGTCTATCAAATCCGCTTATCCATGCTTGGAATATTTGCAATATCAATGGTTCAGCTGCCCCCGGTTGGGCAACGTCTGTTTTGTTATTTGAACAGATGGCTCCTTGAGTGATTTATCCACGTTTATCACCTGAGAAGGGAAAGAAATGAGACATTACTTTGGTATGCGATAGAAGATCGTTTAGGAACGATACATCGTTTTACCAAATAGGTGGCTTCGCGGCCAAACGTATTTCGTGTTGAAGGGGTAGATCCCATTATGCTCAGCGGGTGATAATTATGGTTCATGGAACTTGCTCCACGGATTAAGTGATTAATCCACGGCCTTCGGCTTGAAGATGCTCAAAGGGTGATGTTGACACTCACGCGCAATTAGTTCTAGATATTAATGAAAGATGTTCCCGTGGGAACCTTACAGTGCGATCAACAACATATGCAATAGGAGTATTCAACCCCTTTTCTCGAAGCATTTTTCATCGAGTAGCCATGCCTTGCATCAGACGTTTGATCACCGGCCTCGCGTCACCACTGCGATGGTCCTCCGGCTCCAAATTGATCGAGCCAAAGATTGAACTCATCGCCAAGGAAATTGCTCGGGTCTTCGAGCCATTGATGTTCAAGTTGGGTATCAACGATTGTTGGGGGCAGATTTCTTTCATTGCCTTCGTTGTGAGGGATTGGAGTTTTTGAGCTGGAACCTTCATCATTGCCCTGTTGGGGTTGAGACATACATTCCTGAAAAGTATTGATCCAAGTGTCCAGCTCCTCATCAAGGAGATCACCTGTTCTTTCTAGCCCTTGGTGCCCAGATTGGGTGTCGTCGACTGCAGGCGAGGGATTCCTCTCTTTGCTCTCGCCGTGAGCAATTTGACCCCTCGAATTGGAACTTCCTCCAATGACCGGCAGGTTCATATGTGCACTCTCTACCAATGCCAGATCCACTTCAAGGACAGCATTAATGACTGATTCGCGCTCAAACTGAGGAATCTCTATGTGCTGGAACTGTGGCATATACTCCTGAGGAGTATTGAGATAGCTCGGCGGAGCATTCTGATTTGGGTTAGAGGAGTCGCTGACACGACTGCTAATCCCGTCATTGCTGAAACACGGTTGGGTGCTCTTGGCTCTCCAATCATCATGGTTGTAACTCTGCCCAGCACTTGAGCTCCAACTGGCTTTATGATGGTTTAACGCTATCCTTCCATCCCTTAGCAATCTCCTATAGTACTTGAGGTGAGACTCAACGTTAATTCTAGAGAGCCCCGGCACATTCATAATCTCGAGTATGCGTAGTGGGCTAGCCGAATCAACTCCCAGCTCTCGAATTGCATCAACAAATTTGGTGTGAAGCTCATAGGTCCAGTAAAACCTTGTTCTCTTATCACCCAAAATATCGTCAATACTTCGGTAGCTATTCTCTACGGGATCTAGTCGTTTCAAAAGTTGTCCAGGGAGGGACTCACCGACTTTGGATTGGCTGGCTGCGACAGCGAGTTCGTCATTAAGAGAATTCCCCCTGTGATGATTCATATCCCATTTCTCAGAGGATGTTGGTGTTGATCCTATGGTGTTGACTTGCTCATGCAGATCTCCGGCGGTATCTGGCTGTGTCGGAAAATGCTGTGGAGAATACGGTAACAGCTTAGCGTTATTCGTCAACAGGGATGGTTCATCGAGGAACACCTCGCCGAGGACAACAGGATTACCACAATTAAGGCAGGTGGCCTTGGTCAGAGCTTCCTTATATCTCGCGCTTTCAGCTTGAAGCTTCTCATTCTCCTCCTTCAGGACCAGTAACTCATGGTCTGCGTATTGCTGTTTCACCCGGGTTCGTTTGTTGGCGAACCAAAACTTGACCTTCGAAAGCTCCAATCCTATCTTTCGGCTCAACTCCATTTTCTGTTGTCTGCTTGGAGTGGGGCATTCATTGAAGAAAGCTTCGAGCTCTCGGATTTGGCCTGGAGTGTGGCGTTGTAGTTGCTTCCTTTTCCGACTCCGGTCATCATTGTATACTCCTTCTTCGTAGCTGAAACCTAGAATTTCATCGCTGGAGGAGTCAGTCTCTATGGCCTTCGGGCAGGATTCAGCTTCACGATCTTCAAAGTCTCCCAGCAGTTCGTGCTCAAAAATGTCCAGGTCGGGCGTTTCTAGCAGATGGGAATAACTTTTAAACATGATGGATCGGGGTATCTCGGGCTGATCTAGTTCACTCAGCTTTCTCAATTTCGCTCTTACGTGTTTGCTCACTCTAGAAATTTTCTCAAGTGATTGTGCGTGTCCTGGAACCATCCTTCAGGCTGCATATGAAGACCAGCAAGCAAGCGCTCCTCCCGAGATCCTGCAATTACTCATCGTCTGTATTCCCCTTTCTTTTTCCTCGTGATAGGATCACAAACTCACTTGCATTGATTCGATTTCATCGAGTAATGCGCTCGTCCCCTAGTTCAGTCTTCAAAGTGGTGGGTCTACAATCTTTCGGCGCCTTTTATGATTTGCTAGGCCCGAGAACGTGGGGAGCAGCGGTGGACCCGCAATTAATGACTCTGTTTAATTCATTTAGCTCCATGGGAATTAACGCCATGATCTTCTCTCAACCCCTTTTCATCGTTCAAACGAAAGTGGCATTTTCCCTGTGCATGCTGTTACTCTTCATTTCAGCATCCCGGGCGCTTGGTGAGGAATGAGTTCGTAGCCACTCAAAATTTTAAAGACCGTCTCTGGTTTCAGACTTAATCTAACAAGGGATCATCACAACTAAGCATGATGATGTTCGTCGATAGCGTTGGTTTTCATACATAATTAACTATAGCCATTAAAGAAAAATGTTCCCATAGGAACTTTACAATGGATAAAAAGAGTGATCCACTCGTGAACATGCTCTTCTTCCTATGGGTGTTCGTAGTGACCGACCCATCGTGCCCCGAGCTAGGTGCTAGATCATGGCTGTCCAAGCATGCCAGCTTCCCACTGATTGAACAAGGCATCGAGCCCCTCATCGAAGAAATCGTCTGTCGTGGGTTGACCAGCGGCAGGCAGAGCACCAGCCGACTGTTGCTCGAATGGAGGAGTGCGCACTCGCTGTACTTGTGACACGCGCTCTTGAGAAGTGTTGAAATGGCCTGGGAGGACATTCTGATCAGCTTTCAGTTTGCCGGTGGTCGGGCTGCTAGCTTGATTGATGCTTAGATTTGGCCGGGTATCTCTTGATGCCTGAGCATTACAATGGCGGTCGCCTCTAGCTTTTGGGCTCGAGACGGATTCCTCCCGGTTTAGCTCCGCTCGACGTTGTTTTAATAGCTTTCTGTAGGCAGCAAGGTGATTCCTGACCAGCTCCTTACTAAGCCCCGGTACATTCATGGCCTTAAATATGCGCGTCGGAGTTGCTGAGTCGATCCCCATTTGGTGAACCACGTCTAGGAATCTGGAATGCAGTTCAGGGGGCCAAGCGAACCTCCTCTTATCGTGGCCCAAAATCGCATCGATGGCTTGACGACTGATTAACTCATCTCCAGCAGGACCCGACCCTATCGAAAATTGTTGTGCATGAGGCTGATATGGTTTGAGCTGGTCGACGGTAACATCCAGCTCCTTGAAACTATAACTCCAATCAAAGCGATGCAAATCCCATCCCCCAGGAGGCATTTGTATCACCTTCGTAGGATCATCCTGCTCATGCGTGACTCCGGCAAAATCTGGTTGAGCAGGAGATGCCCCGAGGGAGTAAGGTGGTAAATGAACGTCTTCAATCATCGCGTGAGGCTTATCGGGGAACATCTTACCGAGGGCGACGAGGTTATCGCAATGAGGGCAAACGGTAATATTGAGAGCTTTTTCATACCTCATGTTTTCTGTTCGCAGCTTTTGGTTTTCTTCCTTTAAAATCTCGACCACCTGACGTTTGCGTTGAGCCCTCGATTTGGATCTCCTATTTTGAAACCAAAACTGGATCCTCGACTGATTAATCCCCAACTCCCGGCTCAATTCAATTCTCCACTTCTTTTTCATGTAATGGCTTTTACTGAAAAGGGTTTCCAGCATTTGGGTTTCCTCCTGAGAGTATTGGTGAGGACGTCTTCTTTTCCCGAGTTGAGCATTGTGGATGTCGTTGTCGTCGTCGCCGTGATCTTGATTTCCGTTGCCAGAAGTGTTGGGCTCCATGGTTTTGGCGTTAGACTTGATCTTGGAATCTTCGAGATCCCTCTGTGGTTCAATTTCTGAGATTTTTGAGTCAGTCGCCTCTAGCAGTTGACAGTAACCTCTTAAATATGTTGGATTGAGTAATGTTTGATTGGTTCTTGCCCACTCAGAGTTCTCCACTCTCTCATGTATGCTCACTCCCTATAAAGTTTTCTTCGAGTGACTCTGCATGTTCAGGAGACGCTCTTCAAGCATCATTAGGCAAACGTTCCCCCTCAAGACCTTGAATTTCTCGCTTAGCTTTTCAACGTGATGGGACTGCCAAACCCTGTTAGGGCTCTCTTCGATAGTTGCGCTTTCCTCCCACCTAACTCTAATAATGGTGATCCCGACAAATCTTTTACATCTTTTAATTGATGAGCCGGAAATCGCGGACCGAAACGAATCCAATGGTTCTCGTGAGGGGACCTCCTGCTTTACCCCCTAACTGGGCTCCACCAGCATTATTACTGAGACCCTTCATCATCCTCGAGTTGCTATAAAATGAGGAATTAATGTATGGAAGGTTAACGTTCTCGCATAATCAGCTTCTTCCTTCTAATCTCTCTGTTAAACTCGTCTTATTCTCAAGCCAACCCAACGCAAATGGCCTCCTCTCCCGTACGCACTTTTTCAACTGATGTCTTGGCCCAGTGGGAAAAGCTTTATAACCTACTGGGTCGCGGTTACGCGCACATAACCGATCATTCTGCAACCGAGGATGCAATCTGTGTCCTGCTCGAGGACCTTGATACCACTTCTCTCGAAGGTACTACACTGGGGAGGGAATATAGAACTTTCCCGACTCTCTTTGCACACTCCTTAGAGGCCTATCGTGTTGCTAGTCGGGAGGTTCTGGTGGCTCGCGTCTTGCGGGCTCGTTATGAGGATCGATCTGATCATTTGGTGCTGACCAACTATCTGGTTGATAGTTACAAAAAGGCCGTCGAGTTTGCTAATGAGCGGGTCGCGACGTTGCTTCGCGAGAGGAGAAATCTGGTGGATCAATTGGCCATATCCCTGACCACCGGCGAGCATGACCGCCGCAACGTCCTGTTGAGGCTTCAGAGCGACTGGCAGGAAGAACGGCTCGACAAGATAACCGAGGACATAGCTCGCGGGAATGGACTGGTTCGGGACCTGGAAGTAGTCACCGAAGAACACGAGGCCAAGGTCGCCGAAGTTAAGGGAGAATGCAGAAGTCTTCTCCTCAGGCTTGCCGACCACAACATGCGGAGCTGGGAGTATGAGCAGAGCATTAACAACATGGAGGGTCAGTTCGGCTCCTTTGTGTCGTTAATTAGGGCTCACTTTGGCTTTACTTTTCCACCCCGAATTGTATGACCTGCTTCTGAAAACCCTCCGCTGAGCAAAATAAATGAAAGTTCTCGTGTGTGTTTTAACTTCTGCATGGTTCCTTTCTTCGAGCGTTCGAACATCTTCAACTTAGGTGAGCCGAACCATAATATCAATAAGTCGAGCAAATATGGATTTTATAACTCGCTCATGATCAGATGAAAGAATAGCCTCAGACTTATCCAGGAAAAGATTTCTCTCTATTACCTATTTTTTACCAACCAAACTCGTCGACTTATGTGCGGTTTTAGGTGTACCAACCGCCCAAAGACATGCGCATGAGACAAGTGATGGTGAACTTCTAAAAATCAGAGGGTTTGGCACCTAAGGTTAAGGTTCCCACTTCGAGTTCTAGAAAGAGCCGATTCCATTGCACAGCTATCGTTGCATTGGGACTCGATCCATAGTTCGAAGCGAGCGGAATTGAAAAGTGGATTACCCCGCGTTTTTCCTCATGGAGATTCCATTCTCAATTCCTTCTATTGTGTTCCTAAAGGCGGCGCCCGGGGTTTTAGGCGCGGTTGTGTGTGTCCACGTGTTGTGATCATCATAATGCAATTCATGCACAGCAGTTTATCAATCAGCACTTCAAATCATCCACACAACATACATTCCTACGCCCAACCTGCATAAGACAATGTTAATCACGGACTACACCCCTTATTTCTCCAATCTGCCAAAAACATATAACACCTACCATAAGCGGACTTACCTCACCTTCGAGAGCGCCTGCAAAGTTAGAAAAATCACTCAGCGTTTTAATTACGGCCTAAGTCCACTTGAGGTCTAGAATCATATGTTCTAGAGCAAGAGTCCCCAGTGGAGTCGCCAGCTGTCGCGACCCGTCCGGAAGCGGACGCGGCTAATAGATTACCGATCGCGGGCCTTCCCCTGCACAAGGGTGCGGATCGCGGGCTTTGGATCGGCGCGGGCCCTCCCAAGCCCATACCAAATCGCGGCGGGAGTATTTTTCAAAGGGATTCGACGATAACAGTCGATCGCTTTCGACCTTAGTGTGGTCGTGGTGGCATGTGCAACTTGTGCATGCATTTGGAGTCGCCACCGGTCTTTCTTGGAGGGTAGACCGGAAACCTTATTGACCGATTGGGAGAGATCGATCAATTCTGCGGAACCAGAGATTTTGGGTTCGGGGACTTGGTTACGTTGATGTCATTACCAACGCCCTTTCGGTACCTAACGCGAGTGATTTTCCCTAACTAGGATTTCATGCAGGCGCAATTTTGGGTGAGGTAAGTCTGACTTTGCACATTAACCAGTTTAACATGCTCACGTAATCATAATAAATAAATAGATGCCAATCACATAAACATCTATCCTACGTGGTGATCATGGAATTATGATTTAATGGGTCTCGAGCCAATGAGACCACATTTAATCATTTTAATATTTTAATAACGGAGAGCCGCTCTTCGCTTCTTCTTGGTTTCTTGAACTCTTCAAGAATTGGGCCCCAAAGAGCTCGCCGACTTAAAAGGCTCCTCCACGTAATCCTCGTAGCATTTACATCAACAATTGACTATGCTAAAAATAAAGATTACATGAAAAATAAAAGGAGTACGCAGTCTCCATTTAATAATTACAACCCCAAATATATAAATAATCATCATACATTCATATATACATCAATCACATTGATTAGGGATTTTTCCATGATCACCACCCTTTCACGTAAGTAATAAATTCACAATTTAAAACTTAGGAATGCACAATAAAAATTCTACGTTGAATCATATTAAGAATTTTTACGTAAAATAAGATAGCCATAAATTTTCGATTCAAAATTGATTTAGTCTCAATTTTTGCTACGTTGATTAATTTATCATATAAAATAATCAATCTCCATTAGCCATGTAAGACGAACAATTCGTTAATACATATTGACCATAGTATTGCAAAAAAATCAATTAAATGCACGAAAACACCTAAGGATTGGCTCTGATACCACTGTTGGGATCCACGTAACACGTAGCGGAAATAAATAACAACCCATACATGTATCTCCAGAGGCGTACTTCGTGCATTTCAATCGAAAAAAATCACAAAGTCTCAAAGGGAGTAAATAGATTACCTCTCGTAGCGTGCTTGAACGGAGGTGTCGGTTCGATGTTCTTCGATCTCAGCCTCCACAAGTGTTAGGCATCTAATTCGGACGCACCACCAATTGACGAACGGGGAGACGACTAATAACTCCACAACAATTGTGCTAGCAATATGCGGAATCAATATTCCGAACTTAGTATATTTTGCTCTCTCAAGATTATGAGAATATAGAGAGTGTTTGTGTTCTTCTCTCTAAGCTCTCAAAAATTTGCACACTCTACAAAATGTCTCCCCCTTTCAACCTCAAAACTCTTGCCATCCTTTTATAGCCAAAAATACCTTCCAATAAATTGTATTTAAAAATAGCACTAACAATTATAAATTCTATCTAAAAATAGCACTCACAAATAAATGACATTTAAAAATAGCACTAACAATAGCACTCACAATTTATAATACAAAAATGCTATTTAAAAATAGCACTAACAATAGCACTCACAATTTATAATACAAAAATGCTATTTAAAAATAGCACTAACAATTATAAATTCTATCTAATAATAGCACTCACAATTTATGATAAATAAATGCCATTTAAAAATAGCACTAACAATAGCACTCACAATTTATGATAAATAAATGTCATTTAAAAATAGCACTAACAATAGCACTCACAATTTATAATACAAAAAATGCTATTTAAAAATAGCACTAGCAATAGCACTCACAATACAAAAATGCTAAAAAAAAAGGCACTAACAAAGGTGTTAAAAATAATAACAATTATTATTATTACAAGAGTTAAAGAGGTTACCAAACAGTACAAATATGCATAACGTATAAATACGTATGATGTATAAATACGTAGAGCATACGTATACATCCGTGAAACCGGGGACTAATTGAAAGAAAAATGTGCAATTAAGCCCTTTTGGTAAAAATTGATTAAATTGGAGGGCAAATTGACCTAATTGCACTTTAAGACTTTAGAATCCAATGTCATAGCTTATAAAAAGTGAGAATTGAAAACTAAAAGACTCGAAAATGATTTTTTTTAGGCTCGGTTCGGGTTTATGTTTGTGAAGGAACATATTGACCCGAGCCAAATATTTGAGATTTAAAGTGACACACTTGAAGAGGAAATTAAAACAAAATTATCGAATATTTTTGGGTATTTTTCTGACCACGAATGGTATTTTTCTGATTTTTTTGGGTATTTTTATAATTAAATAAACTCGAAAAATATTAAAAATACCGAAAAATATTTTTTGTTCAAAATTGGTTCCTAAGGTTAAACCAAGGCTTCCAAAGTTGATTTTGTGATTTTATGACCTTTTTTGATATTTTTTTTTAATTAATTTTAAAGAATAAAAATCACAATAATAAATGGTAAAAAAATCAGGTGTCAACAACCATGGGATAGTCATTGATGAGAAAGAGAGTGAATGGACATGATAGTCTTGGATACTTGTGATTTTAATGGATAAACGAGTAAGCGAAAAGAGGTGCTTAGGTTATGATCGCAACGTGAATTGAATTAATCGATTTGAATACCCAAGGTGTGGATTTGTGGAGACCAAAGAGAAACCTCGACCCCTTAGAACCTTGTCGTTGAGGTGATAGAGTTATTGGAAGAAGAATGTCAAGTATGGTGACATCTGGATCTTGGAGTAAAGGTAACGCTGTTGGCGCAGACTCTAAGATTGACATCCTATGGAACGAGAAAAACAAGGTGGATTTGAGACAAGAGAATGCCACTGAGAAGTGTAGTCCCCCTCCTAGAGCAAGGGACCCTAATACTGAAAGGAGGGGAGTCCTACTCGTCGTGGTGTTGAGGGTGAATATCACCAGGTAGTGTCTCGAGGATTATAGGCTTGAACTTTTGTGGCTTTCGGATGGTGTTAGTATCAACTTTAATTGATAACCTTTAAGGTTATTTGTGGTTATAGTCTAGAGAGCGACACTGGATTAGACAATCCGTCGAAATGGAAACGACTGACTGATAAGCATCAATTGTGAATATGAGTCATAAAGAGACGACTGGTATTAATGGACTTAGGCTTGAATTGCGTTACATCGTGATGGTTTCAGTTATCGTTTACTATTGACGGCTTTAGATGGTGTGAGACAGGATGTGTGCAAGGAAGGGGATAAGGATATTTGGATTAAAGGCCAGTTGTGGTCGAATGCATACGGATTCGACTTGAATGGCGACTAGACTTGAGGTTATAGATTAATATTAGGCAGTTGATTTTTGAGATGTGATAGTCGCTTGTGAAATTAGGAATTTCGATTGAAAGGAATTGATCGGAATCAATGAATCATGAAGAGCACGAACGGCCTTTGGAAGGTATCCATAGACCCTAAGAGGACACTCGCTATATGCGGATTAAAAGAGCGTGAGATTTGAGTTTACTCAGGCAGAGTTCTTGGTCATAAAGTTTCTAAGAAATGGAATCCCTTTGGAACCCTTGAGGATTAGAATAAGTGATGAATTAACTAAGGTCAATATGAGTTACTGAGGTTGGAAGTTCCTGGAGTTGATGGTTTGCTATAGAAGGATCGTGGGAAGATGCCCCGCGAGTGCCGTCATGTCAATGAAATGGACTAAGGATAAAAGGATGCTTGTGGTTGAGAATTGAGCATCACGAGATTAGTGGGTAAAGGACATGCTTCGCTCTAGGAATAAGAGATTCAACTTCTAAATTGGAAGTTACCAAAAGGCTAGTCAGACGGCTATTTGAAAGTCAAACCTAAAGGTTAGGAAGGGGCTAAAACGTTGTGACCTACGGGTCCTGATGCCAAGAGAGCATGGAAGAGATTACAACAAGGAGAAAATCCAGACTCTTACGTACCCACGGATAGAGACCTAGTAGTTTCATGAACGAATGTAAGTATACGATGATGGAGGACCTAAGGGGCAAGGTCATGTGGGGAACTCACCGTGATGATTATAGTGTTCATTGGATAGTACAAGAGGTGTAAGGACCTGCGTCGGTACCAGTGACGAGATAGAATGAAAGTAGAAATAGTCAAGTGGCTAAGAGTCGGGTGTGTCAACAAAGGAAGGCACGACTCGATAAGTTTGGCAAGTGGCCCCAATCGTGGGAAACTCTCTAATGGAACTAGGAACGAATTGTCGTGGGTTTGGCCGTGAGGTCACCTGAAAGGTCAGGAGGACCATGAGACGATTTGTGTAGGCGTCAGACGATTTGTGTGGAAATTCAATGATGGTTGTGTCAAATAAGAGATCATAAGTCTACCATAACTTTTGGGAGAGTTTTAAAGACGTCATGGGGACGAAGTTACATTACGGTACGTTTTGTCGTGTGCAGACAGATAGATGGCCTAAGAAGATGACGTAGATGCTTGAGATCATTTAACGAGCGTGTGTCGCGGACTTTAAAGGAAGTGGCGACGAGTGGCTATACCTGGTGGAAATGTCTAGAGTAACAATTGCTTGCAGACAGATTTGATGACAGATTGGTGATTGGTACATACCTTGATCGAGGATGTTTGAGTGAAGGCTCATTGCGAATGATCCATCTTGGTTTGAAATGACTTCATTAGGGATCGACTCGAAGTGGCATCAGACTGTATTAAGCCTTCAGGATAGCATGGGTGAGTCCTTAGAGTGTCTTGTGGACCAAATTACTTGAATTTACGTTTAAGTCGTCACGTAATGCCATGAAGCGTGTTGACGCGGGGATTTGTGCCCTTCTTGATACGTTGGTACGTGAAATGTTAACCTGAAGCGTTGAGGCGCAGGTTTCGGGAAAGTATACGGATTTGAGGCGTGTTACGCGGATCCTAGATGAGTTCGTTGGCCGATGTGCCATTACGAGGGCCTTGGCATCGTTAATGGAACTAAATGGACAGACGACATAGACCATTAGAACTTCAAGCAGGAGATTATGTTACCTTAAAGTATAACCCATGCGAGGTTTGCCCGACCTGGAAAGTCGAGTCCGAAGTGTATAGACTTGTTTGGGATTTGGCAAAAAAACAAAAGGGGACCACCAAGAGAGGTAAGGTGGTGATGAGGCGTCAGCACCCAGTTGTTGTGTATGGTGAGATTTATGGTAAATTTCGAGGACGAAATTTTTATAAGGAGGGAAGAGTTGTGACATTCTGAAATCCGGCCCTTTTTCGAAGTATACTTTTATTAGCCACGGATTGGACTTCGAGATTGGAGGCCGGATATTCGAGAATTCCAACGGGATTAAATTGGACGTCGCCTTATCGGGGACCGTTAGGATTAGAATTCGTCCTTAGCACTTAGAAAAGTGGATTTCGGATCGACGGTTAAGGAATTACCTTTATACCCTTAGATAATTACCCTTTCCTTTAGAAATGATTAAGGGCGATTTAGACTTTTGCCACCCACTAGCCTTGCCGAAAATTTGAGGACCATTTGGTCAGTTGACCCCATGAATTATTGGATGATGGACTTGACCATGGACTAGACACTTTCCCCATGACCAACTCCTTTGCACCTTGTCATTCATGGGCACTATTCATTGTACTTCCCATCAACCACTCCCACTCAATCTCACACTTTTGCTATTGGAAGGGATGAAGCTCTCCCTCACTCCCATTTTCCACATTCGGCCGCCCCTCATCTCCCTCTCCCTCACGTACTCTCACTCTCGTTCACTCTCGTTCTCTCCCTCTCTTGCTCGGCTCGGCTCCAAGAGGAAGCATCGCCGGCCCACCGTTCGCCGCCACCACTTCCTCATCTCTCTCTCTCTCTTTCTCTCTCCCTCGCTCTCGGCCACCACTCTATCGTCGCTTCTCGCCGGTCATCGAACCTTGTTGGTGGACGTCGTAGGCTCATTTCCGTTGGTAAGCCTCCCTAAGACTTAATCCTATGGGTTGTTTAGCTAGTGAGTAAGGTTTAGTGCGATTTTTGGGAAGAAACCTTGGCTAACTCATGGAGTTCATACTCGGACCTCTTGGACAGATTTGCGCCGCGCTTCACGTCGCCTTTTCCGCCGGTTTCCTTGGCCTTTTTGACTTGGTAAGTTAGTTTTAAACCCTTATTAGGACCTTAGGTTATCGAAGGACGAGTTAGAGAGGTTATTGAGTAGTTTCGTGATTGAATCCCCGATGGATTTATGCATGGCCGAATCTGACCTTGGGGAAATGATAATGCTTTGCCGTGCTAAGGCTTTATTTTATTGCATACTTGATGAGTCATGATGCTAAGGGTTTGAGTAGGTCGATCCACGAGCGTTAAATTGCATATGGCTACTCTTTGTCGCGAAGCTTCTTGATTTAGAGACTTAAATATTTATTTGATCCCTATTGTATATTTGGTCTTGATGAGATTTAACGTGGAGTATTTGGCACGTAGATTATTTGGCACGTGGATTATTTACGAGGATTATTTGGCATGTGGATTATTTGGCACGTAGATTATTTGATTATTTACGTGGATTATTTGGCACGTGGATTATTTGGCACTTAGATTATTTGGCACGTGGATTAATTGGCACGTGGATAATTTGATTTAGCAATTGGCCATATTAATATGTTAATGACCACGTGACAAAAATAGTAATTGATGCCTTGAGTTATTAAAATACTCAATTGATAGCTTATTTGATGTGAAATCCCGAGGCGCCTATATGACGCGGGATCGGCTAATGTGTTATCCTGATGCGCCTATATGACGCGGGATTGATTAATGTGTTATCCTGATGCGCCTATACGACGCGGGATTGAGTATTGTGGTAAATGCCTGATGCGCCTATATGACGCGGGCTTGACTGAGGAGAAATACCTGATGCGCCTATATGACGCGGGTTGATTGAGGAGAAATGCCTGATGCGCCTTTATGACGCGGGCTAAGTAACGAGAAATGCCTGAGGAGGTGCCTATATGACGCGGGCCTAGTCATGGGAATCATGGTGGTATCACGTATGAGTACACTGTCTATGATATGAATATTTTAGTGCCAAAGTACAAAGTTTAGCCTGTGTTCAAGAATGTTACTATGCCTCCGCCTCATTTGAATTATTATGCGCCAATTGCTTTATTCATGATTTATTGGTCATTGCATGTGTTAGGTAGTGTCTGGAAGTACTAAGTGCCTAGTTTGGGTTTAGGGTTAGCTTATTGAGATCTTATCTCACCCCGTTGTGGGACCAACATTTTCAGGTTCTAGGCGATGGAAACCCGAGGTTGCCATGGATTGGCATTTGAAGAAGTGATGTGGAGAGAATGGATATAAACTCACTTGTGGTCCTAGAAATTTTACTTTGATTTGTGGATTTAGAATTGAACCATGGGTATTGGACGACTGCAACCTTTGAAGTGTATTTGCCAATTTTGAGGAGTGCACCATTTTATGTCCTAAGTCATCTTGTCAAAGTTTTATGTATGAAGTTTATTCATCGCTTCCGCATGTGCATTTTGATTCTGCGAGTGTATCGTTAGACGATTCGATCCTGGGGTAAATCTTGATGAAAGATCATAGAAGGGATGTTCGTGCGCTCGTGAAGGACGCAGGGCGTGACAGAAGATGGATGAGTTCCAACGCCTACGCCAGAACCAGCTGACTGTAGACCAGTATGAGGCTAAGTTCGCCGAACTTTCTAAGTATGCACCGAGGATGGTGACCGATCCCGAGGATAAGGCGAGAAGGTTTATGGACGGATTGAAACTTGAGATTCAGAGCTGGTTGGTACCTCTCTATCTGAAGGATTACAACGAAATCTATGAGAGAGCTTAGATGGTGGAACGACATCTGGCATAGAAGTCTACCGCATCTGGATCGCGGTTTACGCCCCCGAATAGTTTTGACAGGAGGCAAGGGAAGAAACCCATGTTTAGCAACAGGAGTCGCATTCCACCTAATCGCCGAGGGGCGATCAGCAAGCCAGTGTTTTGTCAGCACGAGTGGTGCAATCTGTGCCGCCAGAGGTATGGACCTGGTCCTTGCCCGTATGGAAGTGGTGCCTGTTTTGGTTGTGGCCAGCTGGGTCATCAAGTGAAGGACTGCCCACAGAGGAAAGGCGGACAGGCGCCGCCACAGCAGGGAGGACCACCGAGAGGAGCTGCGCCACCGAATTTACAGAACCGTCCACCAGCACAAGGAAGGGTGTTTGCTGTCACCCGGGAAGCGGCGAAGGATTCGCCGACCATTACAGGTACGGTCCTCTTGCATAACCTAGTAGCTTATGCTTTGTTTGATCCGGGTGCTACGCATTCATTTGTTGCCGATCAGTTTGTTAAGTTATCTGAGTTGAACTTGGTGCCTTTAGATGTTGTGTTTAAAGTTTCTACGCCTTTAAAGGATAGTGTGGTGGCTACAGTAAGCTGTCCTGATTGTAGACTTGTTGTGGATGGTCATGAAAGTATGATAGACCTGGTTGTGCTGGAGATGTTTGATTTCGATTTGATTGTGGGGATGGATTGGCTGACAAAGCAAAGGGCCACGATGGAATGCTTTAATAAGGTGATTCAGTTTAATCCGATGGTAGGTACTAGCTTCGAATTTAGTGGAAATAGAGGAGGAACCTCGACTATCATGATATCGTCGCTTGAGGCGACCCGACTGTTGGAGAGTGGTTGCCAAGGTTATTTGGCTTCAGTGGTTGATGCGGCTATTGAAGAATTGAAGTTGGAGAATATTGCTATCGTGTGTGAATTCCCAGATGTTTTCCCTTAGGATTTACCTGGTTTGCCACCAGAAAGGGAAATTGAGTTTGTTATAGAGTTAGCTCCTAGGACAGAGCCAATCTCTAAGGCGCCATATAGGATGGCTTTGTCGGAGTTGAAGGAACTCAAGGTACAGACGCAGGAGTTGTTAGATAAAGGGTTCATTCGCCCTAGTGCATCGCCTTAGGGAGCACCTGTTCTGTTTGTCAAGAAAAAGGATGGATCTCTGAGATTGTGTATCGACTATAGGCAGTTGAATCAAGTGACGATCAAGAATAAGTACCCATTACCGAGGATTGATGACTTGTTTGACCAGTTGCAAGGAGCGTCGATATTTTCTAAGATCGATCTACGAACGGGATACCATCAGTTGAGAATCCGAAAAGAGGATATACCCAAATCGGCATTTAGAACACGTTATGGACATTATGAGTTTACTGTAATGCCGTTTGGTTTGACAAATGCTCCTGCTGCTTTTATGGATTTAATGAACATGGTGTTTAGCTAATTCTTGGATCGTTTCGTAATTGTATTTATCGACGATATCCTAGTGTACTCAAAGAGTGTTGAGGATCATGAACAACACTTGAGGGTAGTTCTGGAAACTCTGAGAGTGCATCAGCTGTATGCCAAGTTCAGCAAGTGCGAGTTTTGGAGTGCGAGTTTAAGCTAGCTCGCGTGGCATTTTTAGGCCATGTAATTTCCGGTGAAGGTATTGCGGTGGATCCAGCTAAGATCGAGGCAGTTATGGATTGGCCAAGACCTACGATTGCTACAGAGATTAGAAGTTTCTTGGGTTTAGCAGGCTATTACAGACGATTTCTGGAGAGGTTCTCAGCTATCGCCTCGCCTATGACTAAGCTGCTGAAGAAAGACATGAAATTCGAATGGACAGACAAGTGCGAGCGTAGTTTTTAAGAGCTTAAGCATAGGCTAACTACGGCTCCTATTCTGACAATTCCGTCTGGTCCTGGTGGTTATGAGATTTATAGCGATGCTTCGCTTAGAGGATTGGGTTGTGTCCTAATGCAGCATGGTAGAGTAGTAGCGTATGCATCTCGTCAATTGAGACCTCATGAGTTGAATTATCCCACACACGACCTGGAGTTGGCTGCGGTCGTGTTTGCTTTGAAGATCTGGAGACACTATCTGATTGGTGAAAGTTTTCAGGTGTATACTGATCATCAGAGTCTGAAGTATCTGTTCTCTCAAAAGGAGTTGAACATGAGGCAGCGCCGATGGATGGAATTGCTTAAAGATTATGATTGCGAGATTCTATATCATCCGGGTAAGGCGAATAAGGTTGCAGATGCCCTGAGTAGAAAATCAGTGATTGCTCAATTACGTGTTCATGAGTGGCATTTGCTAGAGCAAGTAAGAGATTCAGATTTCAAGTTTGAGATAAGTCATTTGTCAAGTCTTGTGGCAACTTTGAGAATCGAGCCGGAAGTCCAGGTTAAGATTAAGACCCTGCAGTCTTCAGATCCCGTCATTCAAAAGATCATTCAGGAGGATTCAGCTAAGCGAAGGGTCGATTTCCAAGTAGCTGAGGATGGAATACTGAAGTTCAGAGGACGTTTGGTCGTGCCTGTCGATGAGAGTTTAAGGGAAGAGATCTTGTCAGAAGCACATCGTAGTAATTATAGTATTCATCCTGGGAGTACAAAGATGTACCAGAACCTGAAGCAGCATTATTGGTGGAATGGCATGAAAGCGGACATAGCCAAGCATGTGGCTAAGTGTTTGACTTGTCAGCAGGTCAAGGCGTAGCACTGTAAACCTGGAGGATTGCTGCAGCCTTTGGAGATTCCGGAGTGGAAATGGGAGCATATCACGATGGACTTTGTCATGGGATTACCAAGCAGCCAGAGGGGGCACGATTCAATATGGGTAGTGGTGGACCGATTGACGAAGTCAGCACACTTCATTGTAGTGAGAAAGGATTTCGCTTTAGACAGATATGCAGAACTTTATGTGAGGCACATTGTGAGGTTACATGGAGTGCCAGGGACGATCACTTCTGATCGAGACCCTAAGTTCACTGCCACGTTTTGGAAGAGTCTGCAAACTGCTTTGGGGACGAAGCTGCAGTTTAGTACGGCCTATCACCCGCAGACAGATGGACAGTCTGAAAGGACAATTCAGACCTTAGAGGACATGTTGAGAGCGTGTGTTTTGGATTTTAAGGGCAGTTGGGAAGAACAGCTGCATTTGGTTGAGTTTGCCTACAATAACAGTTACCAGCAGAGTATAAAGATGGCACCTTTCGAGGCATTGTATGGCAGAGCTTGTAGAACACCAGTCTGTTGGGAGGAAGTGGGTGAAAGAAAGATAATCGGCCCAGAGTTAGTGGAACAGTCAATGGAAGCAATTAAAGTAATTAGAGACAGACTGAAGACAGCGCAGAGTCGCCAGAAAAATTACGCAGATAAGAGGCGCAGACCTTTGGAGTTTCAAGTAGGCGACCATGTCTTTCTAAAGGTGTCGCCTATGAGAGGGACATCTCGTTTTGGCAAGAAAGGAAAATTGAGCCCAAGGTACGTGGGACCATTTGAAATCTTGGAGAGGATTGGAAATTTAGCTTATCGTCTTGCGTTGCCGCCGAGACTTGCCCAAGTGCATAATGTCTTCCACGTGTCGATACTGAGGAAGTACGAACCGGATCCCGCTCATGTGCTGAGTTATGAAGAGATTGATCTGGATGAGCGAGCCTCGTACATGGAACGACTAGTTAGGATTGTGGATAGGAAAGAACAAGTACTCCGGACCAAGACGATCCCTTTGGTCAATGTGATTTGGCAACATCATGGTACCGAATGAGCTACCTGGGAAAGCGAGGAAGTTATGAAGAGTAGTTACCCTTATCCTTTTGAATAGTTGGGACTGTGCTGTAATTTCGAGGACGAAATTTCCTAAGTGGGGGAGAGTTGTGACGTCCTGGAAATTTCCAATTTATGTAAGATTCGGAATTCAATATAAGGATATTATATGGAATTATAGTCGACAAATATTTTGGACCGTTAGGACCGAAGTGACGATAATTTGGACGAATTCCGAAATTTCGATCGTTTTAAGTTAGGGTTCGATTTCTTAGCCTTTTTGAATTAGATTTTCGACTTTCGCGCCGAACCTAATCCCGATCAAGCCTAGCCAGTGAAATTGCAAAATGTTCTATTCGTCAAGTGAGCAAAATTTCCATTTCAGTCCCAACATGGCCAAAAGACCGAAATGCCCCTACCCTAATTTGTTTGAGACAAATGCCATTAACCCTAAAGGACAAGAAGCCCCAAAGTCTTCATGGTGGTCCCCTCTCCCTCATCCCCATGCAGCCCCCCAATCAGCTCACGTCGCTTCTCTCTCTCTCCTTCCCTCTTCTGCCGCTGCTTCTTTCTTTTCTTCTTTCCTTGCGGTTTTCTTTGAGCGACGCATGACCGAGCTCTCTCTTCCTCTTCCTCTTGCTTCTTCGCGCGACAACCGCCCCAAGCCGACCAACAAGACCCACAGCCGTCTTCCGCTGTCGCCCCAAGCTCAAGCCCGGCCGCCGTTCGCCGCCGATCGGCCGTGAAACAGCTCGGCCTCACCGTGCTCGGTTTTCGGCCCTGCAACCCGAGCACTGCCAATTCCTCCCCCGGCCGTTTGTGGCACCACCAGACCTGACCACCACCTCATGACCGACCACCAAGCTCCCCTCGACAGATCCGAACCGGTCCCGCCGCCCGTCGTTGGCCAGAGCCGCCGCGGTAAGCCTTGGAACTGTCGGTGCTCTGTTTTGAGCCCGGTTTGGTTTTTCTTCGACCTCGGCCGTTTCCGACGGCCCCGCCGCTCGCCACCACCTCCAATCGACTCCTCTGACCTTCCTATCGTTTCCCCTAGCTCATGGAAGACCGTCGTCGCCGGTGGAGCTCGTGAACAGCCGCCGATCACCTCTCCTGTTCACTGTCGCGCGTGCTCTATTTCGGCCCGGTTCTGTGCGTGGATGCTCCGCCGCCTTCGGCCGCCGCCCTCGGTCGGTCCTAGCTGACGTCCCCCGACCCCTAGATGAGTCATGTACCCTTGGCCGACCTTGTCGCAGCTCGTGGGACCGGGAACCGCCCTAAAACCGCCCCGTTTTCCCCTGTTTTGCACTGAACAGGTTCTGTTCAGGCCGCCGTTCGCCGGAGCTCCATCGCCGGCCACCTGTCCCGGCGACCTCATGAGACCTTCCTGAGGTGTCCCCGAAGTTTGGGTCGGAGTTTGCTGCCCGGTTACCCTTGTTAGTGCCGAGAGCTGCCGCCGCCGCCGCCGCCGACCGTCGGGACCGCCCGAGCTCATGCACTTAGTGAGTTAACCCTAACCCTTGGTTAGGGCGCTAATTGCGCCTAGGATTAGTTAATTGTGAAATTTGGGTACACGATCGAGCCCGATTTAGTTAGAAATTGGGCTAGGTTAAATGGCCGATCGATTAGATTATTTGGGGTGATTTTATTATCTGTGGCTAATTGTGATAAATTTAGTGATTGATTGATTGAGTGATAATTCGCTGATTGTTATTCGATTACGAGCGAACGATTGGTGTGTTAAATCAATCGGGTTAATAATTGTCATGGCACGAATTGAGCTTGATATTGCCTGATTGAATTGGTTGCTCGTGATTTAGTCATTAACCTCATGGATTTGATCGCCTCGTTGACATGCCTCACTGAGTGTCTTGATTGGCCGTGGGCCCAGTCTGTTAGCATGTCTGTATGTGTATTTGGCATTATTCAAAGATAATTAATAGATTGATTGCCAAGTGTGAATGGTGTGGTCACATGAGGGACAGATGACGATTACCTGGCAAGTTCATTGGGTACTGTTCGTGCACTTACCGTACCTATTGTAAACGACTTGCCAAAAGCACGGTAATTCATGCCCTGTGCCAGACGTACGGTCTTAAGGAATTATCGGATGCCGGTCGCTGCTTGTGATGGACCGACGCCCCGTTTAGGGATGCCTGCTTGCTGGTGTCGTGCTGGGTGCACTGGATACACCGCCTGTAGTAGCCGTCGTTGAGAGGGAAAAGAGACGTAGTCCGGTTCCACCGGAATGACGCTAGATCGTACTAAGGTGCTGGATCGCGTTGTGGAATTGGATCACGCCAGTGGCGTGGGTCATCTGGAATAAATGAATTGTGTGGTGCCCGGTGTACACTTGAATTGTGATGCCTTAATGGGTTGTTTAATATGTTATGACTATATCTTGTTGAGTTATGCAGCTGAACTGTATGTTGGTTGTGATGCTTAGTATATTCTGGACGAATCAATGTCCTAACTGAGTTTAGGCTTGATTCACTGAGATTTATTTCTCACCCCATCGTGGGTTAACATTTCAAGTCCGAAGTAATGGAAAGGCCCGTGCGATTCGGTACCCCTACCCACTCGTCTCACGATGTCACGTCTCATCCGGTGCCAGGTACGAATCAGGTCTGGGAGCGTCACGTCACGACTGTATGGGTCGATGAGGGGATGCCACTCCTGGTGGCTCATCTCTTCAAGGCCTGGTACCTTCGTGACGGGATCGATCTCTACGGCCCAATTCGTGGGTTTGAGGGACCGCCTATTCAGGGGGTCGCTAATGCCCCAGCCTGGGACCCGATGGACATCGACACGCCTGACGGGGAGGTAGTGGATCCCGAACCCGGCACGCAGCCTGAGGACGAGCCCGAGCAGTCTGTAGCCCCTTCTGTACAGTCAAGTAATAGTTCTTATGACGATCCCAACAACCCGGCTCCTTCGTTGGACCGCCGCGATCACTAGTCTTAGCCGTGATCTTTTTGGGCTGTTGGAAGATCTTTTGTGGGAGTACCCTTTTGGAGTAGATGAGAGTTGACCTTACCCGACTCCTGTATCTTTTTGAGGGTCTTAGAGGGCCGCCCCGAAGCATGGGGTTGTATATATTAGCTGGTAGCTTTGTAAGGTCATGGATCATCTATTCTCATCTGTTTAGTGCTTCTGTTTTATCTGACTGGTTGTTTCTGCTTCTCTATCCCATGCTGATATTATTGTTTTGGAAGTTGCACGTTCCGCATACGCCATATGATAGTAGGTCGATAGTCCGCCTGGGACGCTATCCTTCGTGATCTAGTGGCGATTTGGCAAGGGATGTCGCAAGCTCGAGAGTCGGGGCGTGACATGACTCGTGATTCCCTTAAGTATCCATTACTTAATTGTAAAGTTAAGAACACATAGATCTCAACAGGATTATTGATATCCATTCAATGATCCATCGAATAGGAACAGTTTAAAGATTCAGTCTAACTGTGAACCCGTCACACATATTCTCAACGTTTTAAGGATATGTCTAATCACAACTGATGTTATATAAGTAGATAATTGGACAAATGAATAAATGTGTCTTTGCCATTGATTAAATAAGAAATCAGGAGAAAATCTGAAATCCCTAATATGTAATTATTACTTGATTGCTTTAGGGCATTATCTCTAACAAAAGTAACTTTAAGAAAAAAAACTGTTTGGCATTTTTGAAAAGCCCTTTGATGTGACCAATTTAAGTTTTTAATCATTAATTTGTTAAAAAATTGAAAAGAAACAACAACAGCAACTTCTATATTTTCATGTTGAGACAGTGTTAACAAATTTATAAATAGAAAATCACATTTCCTTTTTCGCTAAAAACATTACATTAAAGTGAATATATCTAAAAAAAAGTATAATAAACTTGATCACATATGCAAGAAAAGGATATGTTATCCTAAAAAATCACAGATAACCTTTTGCTATTTTATAAATCATGGCTATTTGACCGTGTAAACGTACCATGTCAGAATATGCATTATCATTTAAGGCATTCACCCCCTCAATTGAAGTTGTTGTGACTTCATTCAAAAGAATTGGTATACTTCAACAGTTCCCTCATATTCGACGTACGCGAATTAACACAATAAGAAGTGAAAAAATAATGTATGGTGATCGAGAAAAGAATCCATCTATGTTCTCAGAGCAAGCTTTTTCGAGAAATCCTGATGATATCAAACGTTGTACATCGACATTAAAAAGTATCCGGTGAAGGTTGTAACGGAGCATCTACATCATAAAAAAAATCTAAAATGTGTCATAAATTCATATTGAGGATCATTGCACCTCATCTATAATTAAACTGCTATCACATGTGACCAACAAAAATGATGAATTTATACAAGCCAAATGGTAACAAAAAAATCAAACAAGAAAAACGTGTAAGGTACATGGACTGTATAAATTTGGTTCCCATTTTCCTTCGGTTTGCAACATCATGAGCGTGCTGCCTCTTCTATATTTTTTTTTATTTAAAAAAAAAAGGGTGTTTCCTTTTCGGTTTCTGAGGAATTGGAGCATCTGCAGAACATGAAAAAGTTATGTAGGCAGTATAATTGTAGATTCCATGCCAAAGGATTTAAGTAGCCAAAAGGAAAACACACCTCGTATTTCATAGAGGGAATTATAGTGAACCTTAAATCAAGAACTCAACCAAAACTCCGCATCAATTGAGAATAAGGTTAGCTAACGGAAAAAATTTCAAAGATATGGAGTTTCAAAAGACCAGTTAGCACATTGAACAATAGCAAGAATAGATCAATTGCAAATGTCTACAACCATGTTCTAAATCAATCAAAATATGTTTTGAACCATACCCACGTAGCTGTTCTAAGCAAGCAAAAGAACAGATATTTGATTTCCCGGACGAACAACAAGCAAAGCATCCCAAGTAAGGGTTCCCGTGCATATGTATGCAAGCAACATTCTTTTTTCCAAGACAAACAAAAAGTAAAACATACCCATTCAGACATTAACGAACCAAACACAAGAACTTCTCATTCCTCAGTGGAAACAGAAAATATGGCATCGGACGCATTAAACTCCTTGTACAAAGAGGATTTTCCAGTCGTTGGAAAATTTATAACTAAAATTAGATCGGAAAATCCTCGAAGTCATGTATGGGACCTGGGGCACCGAAGTGTCTTGGGTGGCGGTGGTGGCCGTGATCGAGTTCGCTGTAGAAGATTCAAAAAACTTGGAACCAATGTCCAAGGTCAATAACTGGCCATCGGAGTCGGGGAGCACAAATCACGACCTTGATCACCTTGATCTGAAGATCCGAACATTCGTTCCAAGTTTTGTCCATCTTCTACTGCGAACTCGATCAAGGCCATGGGAGATGCTCGGGAGATGTGTGAGAGAGCAAGAGAAGTTGGGGATCAGTGCTTAAAAACAGAGGGATTGAATCGAAAATGGAGAAATTTCGAGGAAGAAGACAGAAGAATGTTGAAAAATGTAAAATTGATTTTGAAAAAAAAAAGAATGAATATAAAAGGGCAAAATTCATTGGCGGTGGAGACTTGTCCCGCGTGAAAAAAAAGATGCAGCAACTCTCTCCTTGGCAACTTACTATTGGCGGTGAAGAAAGGAGAAGTTGAACTTTGGCTGGAAATAAACGTGGAGTGCAAGACATGCAAGTCTTCAGTCAAAGATGCAGCCGCAATTGGAATAGTGAGCCGCAGAAGGAACAGTGCACACATTACACTAAGTCGGCAAAAGGGAGCGGCGGTGCATGTTTTCTATATATAGCATTGCTGGTTCATTTTTTTTTTACGCATGCCATAGAAGTAAGCATATAGAGAGGGTTAGAGAAAGTTTTGTATTCAAGCTTAGCAAAGCTTGTGTGTTTTGTTTTGTATAACCTTTGCAAGGCTACTTTAATACCATTATCTCATTTTCGTATTCGAAAACTCTCCCGCGTTGAAACTACCAAACGTCCGCAAAATCCCTTCAGGTTTCTACAATTGGTATCAGAGCCAGATTGTTGTTGCCAAGGATCGTGCCGGAGCCTAGGCGGTCAAGAATCCAATCACGGAGACCGAGAACCTAGAGTGGACGATCGAGGATTGTGAACCCGGAGCTAGCTATGGCATCCACAAGTTCCGTTCAATTAAAATTTCCAAAGTTGAACGGAAGAAATTTCAACAATTGGTCCGTCCAAATGAAGGTTCTATTCAAATCGCAGGATTTGTGGAACTTGGTGGAGAATGGCTACACCGAAGTAGCTGACGCCGAAGAATTCAACTCTCTAGGAAAGGAGGAGAAGGATGTGTTGGTCGAGTCTTGAAAGAAAGATCAGAAAGCATTATATGCGATCTTTCAAGCTGTGGAAAGAGACGATATTTGAAAAAATATCATGCGCGGAGACGGCGAAAGCGGCGTGGGATATTCTGCAGAAATCCTACAAGGGCAATGATCGTGTGAAGCGAGTTCGACTTCAAACACTTCGAGGTGATTTTGAGTCTTTACGCATGAAAGACTCTGAATCTATCTCGTCGTATTTTGATCATGTACAAACCATCATTAACTAATTGAGGGTTAATGGTGAGGAACTCCAAGACAAACGAGTCATAGAAAAAATCTTGAGGTCTTTGACAGAAAGATTTGACTACGTCGTTGCGGCGATCAAGGAAGGCCAAGATATATCAACCATGACGTTAGAGCGGTTGATGGGTTCATTATGCTCGCATGAGCAAAGAATGAATCAGAAGTCCGTCAATTCATATCCGGAGCAAGCTTTGCAAAGCCGAATCCCTCGCTCAACTCGAGGAGGACATCATGCTATTCGAGGCCATGGAAATGGATGAGGTCGAGGTGGAAATTCTAATTCCACTGGTAGAAATAAAACACGTGACAAATCAAAGGTCAAGTGTTTTAAGTGCAACAAATTTGGACATTACAAATCCGAATGTCGAGCAAACATGGGGCACAAGCAGCCAGAACATGTACACGCCATTGATGCTGATGAAAACGTCGTGTTAGCATGTAAAATGGATGACTCGAGTACTGGTGATGCCAATATCCGGTATCTCGATAATGGGTGCAGCAATTACATGTCTGGCCGAAAGGAGCTATTCACGCAGCTGGATGAAACGGTCCGCGGTGAAGTCAACTTCGGGAATAAATCAAAGATTCTCATGATGGCCAAAGGTAACATTGATATCAAATCCAAAGATGGTACTAATGTTACTATTGCAGATGTGTTCTTTGTGCCAGGACTTTTCTGGAATTTACTTAGTATTGGGAAACTTTCAGAAAAAGGCTACAAAGTTAGCATTCAAAATAGAGTTTGCACTATTAGAGGTGTAAATAATAAGTTAATCACGTCGGTGCATATGTCAAAGAACCGGATGTTCCCTCTGTCTCTTCGGACAAAGTCTCTATTGAGTTTTCAAGCCATGGCGAAAGATAGCAAGTGGTTGTGGCATCTTCGCTTTGGCCATCTAAATTTTCGTGGACAAAAGCTTTTGGTCCAGAAAAAGATGGTGACTGGGATGCCTCTGATCAATAGTCCAGATAGTCCATGTGAGGGATGCCTTGTTGGAAAACAACATCGAGAATCCTTTCCAGTTGGAAAAGCCAGAAGAGCCAAGCAGCCTCTAGAGCTTGCGCATACAGATATTTGTGGCCCAGTTGAGGTAGACTTAGTCGGACAAAAAAGGTATGCATTAATTTTTGTCGACGATTTTACTAGAAAGACATGGGTATATTTCTTAAGAGAAAAAGCAGAAGCTTTAGGCAAATTCAAGGAATTTAAAGCCTACACTGAGAAACATAGTGGATTTAGTCTAAAGACTTTGAGATCTAATAGAGGTGGAGAATTTACTTCCAATGAATTTGACAAATATTGTAAAATTCATGGAATTAAGCGTCAGTTGACTGCTAGCTATACTCCTCAGCAAAATGGTATAGCAGAAAGAAAAAATAGAACGGTTTTCGAAATGGCAAGAAGTATGCTCAAGGCTAAAGGTTTACCAAAGAAGTTTTGGGCAGAAGCCGTTGCTTGTGATGTATTTGTTCTAAACAGGTGTCCAACGAGAAGTGTTCTTGGAAGAACTCCGAAGAGGCTTGGACCGGCAAGAAGCCAGATGTTTCGTTCCTGCGAGTATTTGGGTATGTTGCATATCCCCATGTACCAGACGAACGAAGAAAAAAGTTGAACGACAAAAGCCAGAAGTGCATCTTTATTGGTTACAGTGAGGTAACTAAGGGTTATGGGCTATATAATCCAGTCACAGAAGAGGTGATTATTAGTAGGGATGTTCAATTTTTTGAACATGAAGCCTGGGACTGGAGCCAGAAGGGTGATCCTAAAAACATCATCATTGAATATGAACCAATTGCAGGAGAATCAGAAGAATCTCCAACTGAAGTTCCATCACTTTCACCTTGCAGTTCATCTTCTTCACCAACAACGGTTTCAGAACCATTGGTTCGGGATTCACAACAACCGCGACATACTCCAGTAAAATTTAGGGATTATGTGGTCACAAGAGATGATGATAGTGACAATGATGAGGTCACTGATGAAACAATGGCAAATTTTTGTTTATTTGCTAAATGTGACCCTATTTCCTATGATGATGCAGTTGTAGATGAGAAGTGGATCCAAGCAATGGATGAAGAAATCCACTCCATTGAAAAGAATGACACATGGGTGCTGACTTCTTTACCACCTGAGAAGAAGCATATTGGTGTCAAGTGGGTATACAAGACGAAGTACAAGCCCGATGGTCAGGTAGACCGTTACAAAGCCAGACTGGTCGTGAAAGGCTATAAGCAAAAGCCAGGTATTGATTATTTTGAGGTATTCGCACCAGTGGCTCGAATGGATACTATTCGAATGGTTTTAGCACTAGCAGCTCAGAACCATTGGAAAATCCATCAAATGGATGTGAAATATGCATTTCTCAATGGTTTCCTTGATGAGGAAGTCTATGTAGAACAACCACAACGTTATGTGAAGAAAGGGCATGAAGATCAAGTTTACAGGCTGAAGAAAGCATTATATGGGCTAAAATAGGCACCTCGAGCTTGGTACACGAGGATCGACACATACCTGTTAAAGCATGGTTTTCAAAAGTGCCCATACGAGCATACATTGTATATCAAGTCAAATACTAACGGTGATCTCATCATTATATGCCTTTATGTAGATGACTTGATATTTACAGGAAATTGTGAAAAAATGTTTGCGGAATTCAGGGAGGCCATGACAAGTCAGTTCGAGATGACAGACTTAGGATTGATGTCATAATTTCTAGGCCTTGAAGTGAAGCAGACAAATGATGGCATATTTGTTTTGCAACAAAAATATGCTAATGATATTTTGAAGCGATTCAATATGGAATCGCTCAAATCAATTCGGACTCCCGTAGCAGAACGGTTAGAACTGAAGAAAGAAGGAATCGATGAGTTAGTAAATCCCACTTATTTTAAAAGTATTGTTGGTAGTTTAAGATATTTGACCTCTACAAGGTCGGATATTATGTATGGAGTGGGAATTATTAGTCGGTTCATGGAGAAACCATACCAATCACATTTGCAAGCAGTAAAAAGAATTCTACGGTATGTCAGTGGAACTTGAGATCATGGAATTTTATATTCTCACACTGACAATTTCAATTTAGTGGGATATACAGATAGTGATTGGGCAGGTGATATTGAAACGAGGAAGAGTACTTCTGGATATGCATTTTTTCTAGGATCGGGAGTAATTTCTTGGTCCTCGAAAAAGCAACAAGTTATTGCACTCTCGACAGCTGAAGCAGACTACATTGCAGTAGCTTCGGCAGCATGTCAAGGAATATGGCTTCATAGGATGCTTAGCGAACTCATGCATGAGCAGAAAAGTCCTACCAGATTAATGTGTGATAACAAATCGGCAATTGCATTAGCCAAGAATCCAGTCTTTCATGGCAGGAGCAAGCATATTGACATCAAATATCACTACATCTGTGAGCTCATCAAAGATGGTGAAATTGAACTTGATTTCTGTAGGTCCGAAGACCAGATTGCACATATCCTGACAAAACCTTTGAAATCAGATTCGTTCGAGAAATTGAAGACGATGCTTAGTGTTATGGATTTTAAAAAATTAATTTTATGGGAGGTTGTTGAAAAATGTAAAATTGATTTTGAAAAAAAAAGAATGAATAAAAGGGAAAAATTCATTGGCGGTGGAGACTTGTCCCACGTGAAAAAAAGATGGCAGCAACTCTCTCCTTGGCAACTTACGATTGGCGGTGAAGAAAGGAGAAGTTGAACTTTGGCTGGAAATAAACGTGGAGTGCAAGACATGCAAGTCTTCGGTCAAAGATCCAGCCGCAATTGGAATAGTGAGCCACAGAAGGAACAGTGCACACATTACACTAAGCCGGCAAAAGGGAGTGGCGGTGCATGTTTTCTATATATAGCATTGCTGGTTCATTTTTTTTACGTATGCCATAGAAGTAAGCATATAGAGAGGGTTAGAGAAAGTTTTGTATTCAAGCTTAGCAAAACTTGTGTGTTTTGTTTTGTATAGCCTTTGCAAGGCTACTTTAATACCATTCTCTCATTTTTCGTATTCAAAAAACTCTCCCTCGTTGAAACTACTAAACGTTCGCAAAATCCTTTCGGGTTTCTACAAAGAAGACAGAGACAGAGAGGACTGCGTGTGGATTTGTCAAATGGTTTGGTTTGGTTTGGTTTTAGTTGAGCGGGACATGCCCAAGAGGGTCACGTGTGTAATTTCACCTCTTTGATGGATGACGATTGCACGACGAGGATGGGGGTGGGGACATGGTAGTTATGGCAGTGGCAGGAAGCCAAGAGACGTTTTGTCATTAAAACATTCAATAATAGATTCATCTAATTATTTAGACTTTCAAAATAGTTAGCACCGGCCCTATAAAATTGCGTAAGCCATCAAAGCAAAATTGCGTACACCGTCCTGCTTCTCTCTCTCTCTCTCTCTCTCTCTCTCTCTCTCTCTCTCTCTCTCTCTCTCTCTCTTTTTCGTTTTAAGTAGAAGCAATGAAATCTGATGCAAACAAAGTGTTATATTATGTTTCGAGTTTAAATTGCTATATCAGTTTGTTAAATCGATGTGTTAAAGAAAAAGAAAATGTTTAACCGGTCAAGACACTTGGACCTTACTACGCTGCGGACTGACCGTGCAAAGAAAGGTGGGGACCAAGTTTCCTTTCCTATGATATCCAGTTTGCATGTGGGAGCAGGTACTGAGTTTAAAGAGGAAAGAAAATAAAGCGAAACTCTTTGCTTCATGTTTAGCTATTTATAAAAGGGTTGATACCATAGAAAATCCCAAACTGGTACACCGATAACAAATTTATCCTAAAATATGTTTGTCAGACTGTCAGGATAGCAGCTCTATTTATAGCAGCATGAGAATTGCCCTTCGGATGGAGTGGGTTATCTATCAGCATACCTTTCTTGTTTTTATGCTATGATCTAGAAATTAAGGTTTCTTTCTTTCTTTTTTAATTGTGCGTGATTTTTGGGGGAAAGAATAACCTTTTTCTACGAAAGGCCACATTCCTCAAGATCGGATGAACAAGTGATCCTAGTTGAGCGAATAGACATGTGGTCCTCCATCAAGTGACGACGTAGCCCCCAAAAACGGAAACAACGTGGAGGCCATGGGCACATGCAGGGCGAAATTATCATGGAGGTCGCGATATAATCTCCTCTATATCGTGGAAAAGGACATTTGACAAGGAAATCTCTAATTCGATCCAAAGACTAATCTAGGCTTAATAATGAAGAGAATAAAGCCGGTTGAAAGAAATATGACTGCAAAAAAAAGGGACAAAAGAATCGGAACGTTGGCCCTACAAAAGAGTTTCCCCTAATTAATCGTCATAAAAATTTGGCCCTACAAAAGAGGTTTCCCCGTAATTAATCGCACGCGATCGTCTCTCTTTTTTTTAATCAATTTTTTTTTCATTGGACCCGCCATTAACTCTCTTCGTTTGCACAAAAGATTTGTCATCACATGTCTTCGGACGTAAACGCGTGGTCCTACAATAAAGGTTAGTTCTTTATTACCATCCAAACCGCACGATGAAAGCCAATTGAGTTGGGTAGTAGGGGTGATCGGTTTACAGGATGGATGATTTTACCCTAAAATCGATAACCATCCACTAGGAACCGATTCCGTAAAATGCGAATTATGAACCAACCGCTTCTTCTATGAACCGTGAACCAACCGAACCATCGGTCCGGTCCGGTTTTCGGTTGGATTCCAGTTACATTTCTACCGAGCAAAAAATGAAAAAAAGAAAATAGGCAAGGAAACAAATTTGCCTTATTCCATCGCAAGCAACCATAGGATTATGCTCCAAGGAAGCATAAGGACAAAATAAAAGAATAAAATAAAAGAACTCAGTAAAACATGGTGTGTAGCACCTGTAGAATAATGAGAACCGAACCAATAAAATAATGTACATTCAGATTATATAAGGGAGGCCGGTTCATGGGCCGATTAGATAGTTCGCATTCAAGTCCGTAAACTGAACCGATAAAATCAGTTCTGGAAAATTGAAATCGAAAATCGAACCATACCCGCCAAAAATCATCTAAAATCAACTGGTTTGGTATGGTCCGGTCCGGTTTGGTTGGATCGTGATTTTTATGCTCACCCCTAGTGAGTAGTAGTAGCTGGTGAAACATTTATTACATTTTGGCTGTTGTAAAGCTCGAGTTGTGACCAAGAGAGTTCACTTTTAGGCCAAACATTATCACAATTAATTATCTTTTTGTCACATAAAAACATCATACTTTTGCTTCTATCCTAATTCTACCCCAAACTTTTACTTTTATCCCAATTTTACTAGTCTAATATAAAAAAAAACTCTCAACTTTAGCATATGTCTCATATTATATTCAAAACTTTTTTTGTCTCATAAAAAACTTCAATTTTTACTTTTTATCTCAATTTTACAACCATTAACCTCCCGTCTATAATCACCATTAATTAATCTTATGTGGTATTTTCATGTCATTGATGAATTATACTTCAACAAAGCTAATCTGAAAAAAATCCCAAACTTCTCTTCTGTTGTTTGATGTCCCTATATATTGCTTGGAGATATATTTTCACTCAAGACGGTGTGTTTCGTATTTTCTTCAGCACTCGACAGCCCAAAAAACGGATAGACATGGAGATATTTTGACGAACTATTTAAAATCATGCTGTCCCTGAAATCTACTGTTTCTAAATTTCGAACATTCTTTCGTGAATTCGGTGAGAAAATTCAAGCAACATATGATTAACTAAGGGTAATTGTAATAGAAGATTGACAGCAGTAGAATTGGGACAAAAATAAAAGTCAATGATTTTTTAGGTGATAAAAAAAGTTTTTGATATAGGTTGGATGGAACCCCCAACTTGCTGATTTTACTGTCACGTCCTCATCCGCTCAAGCCATCCATGGGCATCTTCGGTTTTTGGAATGTGACAGGATTTTTTATCTATCTATTATATATGCTTATCATACTTTTGTTTCTCGTCGGCCACTATGGAATGATCTGGTCCGGATTTGCTCGGCCCTTGCCTCTTTTCCATGGCTTGTTGGCAGTTCCAGTACTTGGTTACCCTCTTTCAATGAACTAGGTGAATGCCTTAATCAGGCTAGCTTGGAGGACCTTCGATATGTTGGCCACATATTTACATGGTTTACTTCATCGGGGGAAACTCGAAAACAAAGAAAAATTGACAGAGTTCTTGTCAATGCTCAATGGTGTAATGACTTCTCTTTTTCAGAGGTGTCATTCCTTCCATCGGGGGTTTCAGATCACACCCCCATGGTCATACGAATTATGAATCCTACAATCAGAATGAGACCCTTTAAATTCTTCAATTTATGGATGTCTCATCCTTCTTTTCTAACGCTGGTGACTAGCGTATGGGACTCTCAGATTCAAGGTACCCCTATGTATATCATTTGTCAAAAGCTCAAGAATCTGAAGATCCGTCTAAAGCAGTTGAACAAAGAGGCCTTCTGGGATATTTCTTTACGTACGGCTGAGGCCAGAGATGCTCTCATCGTTGTGCAAAATGCTAGGGTCTCTGATCCTCACAATGTGGAGCTTGCGAACCAGGAAAAGGATCGTCTAGGGGCTTTCTCAGAATTGCGCCTTCAAGGGGAAGCCTTCTACAAACAGAAATCTAGAGTTCAATGGCTCAAGGAAGGCGATCTCAATACTAAATATTTTCATCGCCCAGTAAATCAGAGGCACCTTCGAAATAGAATCCTCTCGGCTACGAATGACTCAAGTTTGCTAGTCACTGAACCGTCCTTGGTCCAGCAGCTCTTTGTAGATCACTTTGAAGGATTGCTGGCTGCAGATCTGAGTACCAATCAGCCTTTGATCCAAGATATACGTGCTGTTATCTCACGTACCCTTGATGATGACCAGGTTCGTTCTCTGTCTCGTCCTGTTTCTGATGCAGAAATTAGGCTCACGCTATTCTCGCTCCCCCTAGGCAAGGCGCAGGGCCCGAATGGTTTTAACGTTGAGTTTTTTAAACATACTTGGGAGATCGTTGGTCCCTCAGTTACTCTGGTTATCAACGACTTCTTTGAACATGGTAAATTTCTACGGGAACTCAATACTACTATATTGTGTCCGGTACCTAAAGTCCCTAACGCATCCTCAGTGGGTGACTATAGGCCGATCGCGTGTTGCAACACCATTTATAAGTGCATCACCAAGATTATGGCCAACAGGTTGGCTAGTGTGCTGCCTTCTCTTATTAGCGCTCCTCAGAGTGCCTTTGTTAAGGGGCGTCAGATTAGCGACAACATTCTTCTCGCCCAGGAACTCTTTACGGGCTTTCATCATGAGCCATACTCTCCCAAGTGTGCAATCAAAGTGGACTTTCGAAAGGCCTATGATATAGTTCACTAGGATTTCATGGAATCGGTGCTGGTAGCTTTCGGATTCCCTACTTACTTCATCAATTTGGTCATGACTTGTGTTCGAACCCCAAAGTTTTCCATCTCCATTAATGGAGAACTACACGGTTTCTTCTCCAGTGGTAGGGGCATACGGCAGGGCGATCCTATCTCACCTTATCTTTTCACTCTCATCATGGAGATATTCACGGGTATTTTGATTACCTAGACTAGGCAGCAGGGCTTTAAATTCTTCTGGAGATGTAAAGCATCTCAACTATCTCACCTTTTTTTCGCTGATGATGTGCTTCTATTCGCAGAGGCGGATATGGCGTCTATACGCCTTCTAAAGGATGGGCTCAACAGATTCTCCGATTGGTCAGGATTAAAACCGAACTCAAATAAGAGTGAAATGAAATCTACTTCTCGGGGGGCTTTGAGGAGATTCATACTTCAATTCGGGATCTACTCGGCTTTCAAGATGGCGCACTTCCTTTTCGCTATCTTAGCGTCCCAGTCATAGCTTCCAGGCTGGGAAAAGAGCATTGGGTTGCCCTTGTGAATTCCATAGCAGCAAGAGCTCAGTCGTGAACTCATTGATTCTTATCATTCGCTGGCCGGCTTCAACTCATAAGATACTTCGGCAATTCCTTTGGAAAGGGCCAGGACTTGGTGTAGGGGAAAAAAAGGTATCGTGGGATGATCTATGCCTTCCTAAGAAGGAAGGTGGACTTGGCATTCGCAGACTTTGTGATTGCAATAAAGCAGCCATGGCAAAGCACATATGGATTCTATTTACTGATAAAGAGTCCATTTGGTGTAAATGGATTCACTCGACCTTCTTGAAGAACACCAATTTTCGGATTGCTAAAAAATCGACCTTTTGCTCATGGACTTGGAAGAAAATCTTAGACTACGGTCCGAGTTTCTGCATCTCTTCATACGGTGTTCGATCCTTGGCATCCACGTGGGATGCTCAACCAATTCTTCTCTAATACGGAAATATACCGATCGGGTCTTTCGCGTAAGGCCACAGTGGCAGAATTCTTCTCGGCGGGATCGCACTCGTGGGTTTTCCGTATCATTGAATCTTGGCCTGAGCAGCTTCCTACACTCAACCACAGGTGCGTCAATAGCTTTCGATGGCTTGGCCACTCCTCGGGTATTTTCTCTATAGCTTCGGCTTGGGACTCCATTCGACCCCGAAGACAACAGGTGTCCTGGCATTCGTTCATCTGGAGCAAGGCTATAGCCCCTCGGCGTTCATTTCATCTCTGGCTTACCACTTTGAAGCGTCTTCCGACTTAGGTGCTTCTTCTCACATATAATCGTATTTTGGATACGGATGCTGCTTGCGCTTTTTGTAGATCGAGACCGGATAGTATCACTCATCTATATTTTAGCTTCCAACATACGGGAGCCTTGGTTATGTTTTCGGCAGCCAAATGTAATTTTGCTTGGTTTAAGCGCTGCTAGGATGATAACCTACTATGGGCCATTCAGCAAATGACTGGCGGTTCTTTCTATCATCAGATTGCTCGTTTCTCCTTTGCTGCACTTTGCCATGTTATTTGGAGGGAGCGAAATCGCATTTTGTTCCGCAACAGGATCCTTTTTGTGCCGGCCATCAAGAAGCACTTAGTTAAAGTCGTCAAAGACAGAGCACTCACATTTAAGCATGTTGAAGATACTCCTCGAAATAGGAGGATGCAAGCGTGCTGGGATATCGACCCGTCAATTTTTGAGTAGTTAGAGGGTCGTCATTTCTTTTGGCCAGCTTGTTTTGGCCTTTTTGTCTACTTTCTTCTGTAGCTTTTGCTTGCTTTTGGGTTCCACGACACCCTTGTACCCCTAGTGACAGTTAGTGTCACCATGTGTACAGGTTTTTTGTGGTGTTGGGCTACTTCTTTGTATAGTTTCTTCTGGCAAAAGTCAATATATCTCTTACCTTTACAAAAAAAAAAAAAAATTGATACAATTGGGGCATATGCTAAAATTGAGGTTTTTTCGGATATTAAACTAGTAGAATTGAGATAAAAGTAAAAGTTCGGATTTTTTTATGCGACAAAAAGTTTTGGATATAATTGACACAAATGCTAAAGTTGAATTTTTTTTTTATATTAGACCCTTTTTGATCTGGGTGTTTTATTTGATGACAAATATTGAGATTGGCTTCTTAACAGATGCCCCGGAAAATTTCATTTGGGAACAATTCGTTAATCAACCACGACCTAAGTAAAGTAAATAACTTCGCATTTGACCGGTTCCAACCGCCAATGTCCTTGATGATTCTTTCAAAACCTGCCTTTTTGAAACTTTTTTGAGCAAATTTTGGCGTCTCAAGAACCGTGGACAGAGGATTTTGACCGAAAAAGAAAAGTACTGAGGATCTTTCGACCAAAAACAAGTACTGAGCATCTTGGCCTATATATATATTGAGGATCACAATATTTTTGGTCTAGGAAAAGTGAACGACCAAAGGTTTTGGTCTTTGAATTAACAAAATAGATTGGCTTGTTCTATTAGATCGAAACTATATTCATGCACGTGAACTATCATCATAATGCTAGATCTTAAATCAAAATAAAAGTGTAATTACTATGCACTGCCTGATGTACTGTTGCCATCATGCATCTCGTGAACGATCAAATCCAATCAAATACGTTAGGCGCTTGTTTGATAACGTTTCCGGCTCTATATTTTTCTGTTTTTTTGTTTTCCTGAACAAAAAAATAATTGAAATCCATTTGGTGATATAGTTAATTTTTCTGCCTCTCGGCTCCTGGAAATAGATTTGGAACAATGCCAAGAAGGAAAACAAAATTGGTTCTTTGTTCCCAAAAATAGAATCATAAATTTTTAGGATCATATAAATGCATTTCTATTCTTTTTTCTATTCCGGGAATAGAAATTTTATGCAGTTAAAAAACATGTTCTTCTGCTTATAAACTGTTTCCGAGAATAGAATCGGAAAAAAAATCGTTTATCCTCAAAAATTGCTCCCAAGAAAAGAATTGTACCAAACAGGCCCTAGGTGTCCTCAAATCCTTGATTTCGCACTAATTTTGAGTCGGCTAGGGGTTCTTTGAATGAAGAATAATAGTGTTTTATATCCCTTATTGTTCTTCTGATCAATATATCTTCACGCAAAAATCATAGGCCATATCTGAACTTAAATATGAAGATGAAAGTTTGGAGTATTTATATCATTTAAGAATTAAATAATATCTTCATCTAATTAATTAAACCTTTGTATTAGTTACTAGGGTACCTAGAAAAGTTTGTGGCATATAAAAAGAAAGTTTCGAGTTCAAAATTATATTGTACAAGATCGTGGAAGTATGAATAGATACAAATGTTTGCTGCGAGAGTTTTTTTTTTTTTTTGGTCAATGCTGCGAGAGTTTAAAGTGCAAAGAATTAATAAGTTTGTGGTGGATGACAGGCTTTTTTCCAAATCAAGATAAATAAATAAATAATTATCAAATCAAGTGTAAAAAAATTATTTACCAAATCAGGTGGCACTTGGCAGTCTTACTGCCGAGGGGGCCTTGACTGCCGAGCGGGCCAAAAAAAGAAAATAATTATCCGCTCGACAATCAGACTACAGAGCGGAGGCAAAACATATATATAATTTTTATTCTTGCTCAGCACTCAGAATGCCGAGTGCCACCTGATTTAAAAAAATTGTTATGGCTTGCTCGACTCTTAGAGTGCCCAGCAAGCATTGCACCTTTTTTTTATTTTTATTTTTATTATTATCTTTGTTAGTCATTTTTTTATTTATTTTTCTTGTTTTATTTTTATTTTTTTTATTATTCAATTTGTTTTCTGGAATGGACAAACGAGTAAGCGAACGAACGATCTAAAGAACGAGTACCTGGGGTCGAGGCTCGAGCGAGTGAACAAACGAGTAAACAAATGAACGAAAGAGCGAGTGAACGAGCGAGCGAACCTCGACCCCGCGGAGCGAGTGAGGGAACGGCTGATCGATGCCACGAAGTTTATGGTCATTCTTTCTTTCGCTCGTTCGTTCATTCGTTCGAGTGAGCAACAGTCGACCCCGGGCGCTCGTTCTTTCGATTGCTCATTCACTCGTTTGTTCGTTCATTCACTTGCTCGCTCGTTAATACAGAACATGGTATTAAATATGAATTTCATTAACATTTTGTCCATTCTAGAAATCAAATTGAATAATAAAAAATAATTAAAAGAAAACAAGAAAAATAAATTAATTGACGTGAACACCTAGATCAAGGAGGAGCCACTATTCAAAATGGAGCTTGAGGGCTTCATTAACAGCCAGTTTCACGGAGCGAAGATGCCTCAAGAATGGTTTTTGCCGTTCCGGGTCTTGATAAATTGGGCCCCATTCATAAGCCATCCTCGATCGGGACCAAGCTCATCCATCTGTAAGAGTCTATTTCTTTTACTCTCAAAGATGGATGAGCTTTTTTATGAAAGCTACTATCGGCGAAGCTCGTTTGCGTCAGAGCGTGCTATTGCGTGAAGCGAAAAGGGGGCCTAGGAGTTTCTGCCATAGTCCTTCAATCCGGATCCCCAGCCTTAAAGGCAAAGGTGACTTAGTGCATTTGGGCCGTCCATTTTGAAATGGACATCCTAGATCCTTTATATAGGGGGAAGGGATTTTAATCTTTTTTTTTTAAAGACGATCTGGCCGCCAATTTTTGAAATGGATGGCCCAGACAGGGGATCCATTTCAGGGAGTTTGATGTGGGAGAAAATCCGCTTATCATGATGTGCAATATTTACAAAAAGAAGAAGAAGACATAAACATATTACAGTTGTACTAATTTAACCTAATTTTTTTCCCAATTGAGTCCTAAATATTTTCACATTTTCGCAATGAACCCATCCAGTCAATTTTGATCGAAAATTGAAGTATCAACTGTCATGCATGACATTACCAGCATTAATGTAGAATTTCCTTTTATTTTTGAGTAAGTTTTTTCTTTTTTTTAATTGTTATGAGCCGACAAGAGGCTACCAGCCACCGACCAAGGATTGGCGGCCTTCGCCGGCCATTGCGCAAAGGTTCATAACCCTCACCTTATGGTCAACGAATGCTCGTAACCCCTAGATCTGAGCAAGGGTCTAATAGCCCTTGTCTAATAGCTTGCGTTCTCCTGCCGGTCTTAATATAAACAAACAAAAAAATTTATGAAAAAATAAAAAAAAATATTAAAGAACATTAAATTTCACGTCGGTGTCGATAGTACCACGTAGGATGACTAGTGGACAGACGGCGTCCAAATCATCAACTTTCAATCAAAATTTGTCGGATTGATCCAATCAGCAAAATTTGAAAAGTTTTAGGATTCAATTGGCCAAAAAAAAAAGTTTATGACTAAATTGACACAGTTCTAATAGGTATTAGTAATTTTCGCATTAACATAGTTTAGGGAAACATTCTTCAGAAGTACAAAAAATTGAGGGAAATGCTATTTTCTCATAATACAAATAGTCTCACAAGGTCGTGTATGTACGAGTATAAATGAAGTAGTGATGATATATGTTATGTCAAAGTTGGAACAGTCTCCCCTTTCTTTGAAGTCCAATGGCCATGCACAATTCTCGAACATCGTAGGAATATTCTCAAACAATTGAAACTGTTAGAATAATTAAATATTAAATCACGCATTCTTCTAACAACTTAAGCTTTTAGAGCAGTTGGCAAGTTGTCCCACAAAATCTAACATGGTATCAAAGCTGGAGGTCTTGAGTCCAAATCTTTTCAGGCCCCATTTGCCTTTCCAATTAAATATGTCCACGCTTAATACTAGACAAGAAGACCAGACTAAGCGCGAGGGAGAGTATTAGAATAATTAACTATTAAACCACGCATTCTTCTATTTTAGAGCAGAGCAGTTGGCAAGTGATCCCACCAAATCTAACAGAAACACCTCTCCCATGTCATTTGACCTTCTTTACTCGTGCCTCTAAATTTTCAATATTTAGGGTCAAAACTTCTTCCTTTACCTTTCCCATGTTATACCTTTTCTCAATCTTAGAAAGAGGCTGTGGCCATGAGTTTTACTTAGTTTTTACTTTTTTTAGGTAAAAGTAAGATATGTGCAAAAACGTACAAACTTCCGCCGCACATTACCAAAGTGTCACCTAAAGCGTAAGGGCAGCTCGGGTAAAACCAAAGAAACAAAATGCATAAAATTTTACTTAGCTTTTACTCTCTCTTTTTTTTTTTGTAAAGTAAGTATGTATATAACTTTCCAAAGAGCCAATGTACAAGATGAAGCCGAACACAAAAACCTTGTACCAAAGAGGACTCTAAGTCCAAGATGGTACAAAGGTGATGCGGCCGAAAGGTGAACATCAAGAATAATAGAGGAAAGAGCAAGGGCCAACAAAACCGGCCATAGCAACCTAAGAAACTACACGGCCAAAACGGCAGCCTAAGGAGAAAACGGGCCAAACAAGCGGCCAAAAGAAAGCTAGGAAACAACTACAAGGAGCCGGGGCGGTCTTCAAAGATGGAGGGAGAGAGACCCCAATTCCTTTGCACACGTCTATTCCGAGGAGTGTCTTCAATGCAACCAAGCGTGAGAGCTTTATCTTTGACTATCTTGATGAGATGCTTAATGATACCTGGCACAAAAAGAGGCTTTCCTCTAAAGAGGATGTTATTTCTCACAATCCAAATAATATGACATAAGGCATGATCAGACCCATTGGACTGGCCATTAGCCCTCGAGACCTGAGGCGGCCTCACGAGAGAGGGTCGCGACAGCCATATAAGCTACTTTTTTTTAGTTTTTTTTTTGCTAGTTTTAGCAATTTCAATTTATTTTTAAAAAAAATTATTTTAAAAATTTTCTATTAATTTTTCTTTTTCTAAAATCTAATTTTATTTTTAAATGTTTCCTGAATTTTGAAGTCCACGTGGAACTCACGTGCATTTCATTTTCTTTAAAAAAAATAATTAGAAATGTCATGTATTGAGAATGACTGGAATTTTTTCTCGGAGGCATCAATGTGATCCTTTTGTCTCTGACATGGTATTTGTGACATTCCGAATTCCGACCCCTCTCGAGGCCATGGAATGGAAAGATATCGATCGGTGTATTTCAGTTGTGACTCGCTCGGAGTTGGCCACTCTCGAGATAACTGACCAAAAAGGGAAAGACTACCGTGGAGTCGGGTACGTGGACCTGGTGAAATTGAATAAGAATTGGCATTTTGACCATAGGGATTGTCGATGGGATATTTTGGGCCAGTAGAGATTGGTCTAGGAACGATCGAGGGATGCCTTGCTAGCGTTATACGTTGGGACGCAGGTGATTCCGCTTAACCAATATGTAATTTGCGAGAATTTCCTAAATCAGATTCCGATGATTAGGACCGCAGGAACGAGTGATAGACCCTCGCAATCACATGACAACCAAAGTCGCCGCGGCTTGAGAAATCCTAAGGTCGATACGCGTAGCGCCCGCAAAAGTTGCCCGTCAGTTGGAGATAAACTAGAATTACAGTCGACGAGAGCTCGAAATGAAATTGGACCTCGAGATTGGGTATTGGAGATTGAGGAATTCCAACATTTGAATTGAATTGGACGTCACCTCATCGAGGCCAATTTAAATTGAAAAAATGAAATTTCAGACGAAATGTGTGAAAAGACCATTTTGCCCCTAGAGAGTTAACCTTATTTAATAATTTGATAAGGGCATTTTAGTCAATTTCACATCCCTATGGCTGCAGAAAATACAAGGGCAAAGTAGACAATGGATAGCAAGATATTATGTAAGCAATGACAAGTGTCAATGTTGGATTAGTTGGCATTAAGTGAACAACTTTTAACCTACCATTCTAACCCTTTGACCAAGGTGGATTAACGGCTAATTTCTCTTTCTTCTCTCTCACTTTGCACGACACCTTCTCTCTCTCCTCCCTCTCTCCTTTGTTTTTCCCTTCCTCGGCCAAGAAGACCTCATCCCCAATTCGCTGCCCTGTCCCGACGCCTTCACTGTTCCGGCGATAAATTCGTCTTCCAATGGCCGATTGAGGTAATTCTACCGCCATTAGAAAGCTTGTCGTCTTGCCTTTCCAGGGATATATTATGAGCTTGATTTGGCCAAGTATTCTGTCCCGTTGGTCGATTTGAGTGAGCAAGGGTCTGGACGGGGCAGAATCTGATCCGGTTTTGGGAAAAACTCATTTTCGCTCACTTCAAGAGCTCAATCGCGTCCAAATATTTGGTGAGGCCTTCATGACTTGTAGTATAAGAGTTTTATGAGCTGAGGTTGAATATTCATTGGGGTTTAGATGAGTTTTTGTGGGTGAAATGGGGTGATTCTTGTGGGACAGAATCTGACCGTGCGCAGACCATGGGGAAAACGAGCCGTTCGAAGACTTGGAGGTGTTATTTCGCAACAAAATCTTCGGTGAGCTTCCTAACCTCATGGATTAAGATATTAGCAAGTTGAATTCATGATGAATTAGAGCGTAGGATTAAATGGTGGACTAATTTGTGCGGTTTAAAACAAAACTGGTTCTGTCTTGTGGGTGCCCTGTTATAACCGAACCTCTCGAGGGTTGTTTGAAGTGTCGCCGTGCTTCTAATTGATTGTTAAGGCGTACTAGGGTGTTAATTGTGGTGTTAATGGGAAGTATGAGGATTGAATTGGAGTTAGAAGAGAAATTGAGGGTTGATAGAAATGAAAACGTGAGATGTCATATAATTTGTCCTTGGCGCGCACCAAATTTGAATTGAGTCGTTCTAAGTCGTCCGATATCCGAATTGAGCTCCGTTTTCGTCCACGCGTCCATAAGACATTGAAGTTTAAGATTCTGAAAGTTGATTTCATAAAAGGTTGAAGGATAAATGTCAGATTATTTATGAAGTAATCTGGTCGTGGGGCCAAGTAATATGGTAGTTTTGGGCGGAATGGTATTTATGATGACTTACCTTGATAGAACGGCTATTAACATGCTTAGGGCCATTGAATCGACACCGTGAGAACATGAGAATAAGGGGTTGCGTGTGCTATTGAAATAATAACATAATGGAAATGAGAAATGGCTAAGTTTCGATGTGGTTTTTCCTAGGCGCCGTGGGTACCCTGTTCGACCATGAAATTTCTGACCTTGGAGGAGCATGGTGATTGGAGTTTGCTATTTGAATGAAGAGGTGAGTGACCCCTAACATTTTATTAGGACATTTGGTCGCGACTGAACGGATTCTTTGAGGAATCGCTGAGTTGATTGATATTTTTATGGTGCTTGGTTGAGTGGGAGCCGAATGGTCCCGTTGAAGCATAGACCATGAGTGCTTGATGGCTATGGAATTCTTGGTCTCATGATTGAATTGACGATGTGCTCGTCGTAGCCCCTTATTTGTTTGGGTGGTTGCTTTGTGCTCGAATATTAAATCGCGTTTGTGATAAAGTACGTTTATTTTTGGCAAACCTTGATTTATGTTCTAATGCCTATAATTCCTCATGATGAAATGCAATATACCCTGAAGCGATGTAATCGCGGTGGCGAGGAAATGTGATATACCCTGATGCGATGTAATGGTGGGGTCGATAAATGTGAAACATACCCTGAGGCGAACTAATCGTGGGGTTGAGGAACGAGATACACCCTGAGGTGATCTAATCGCGGGGTCGAGAAATGAAATGCACCCTGAGGCAATCTAATTGCGGGGTTGAAGAATGAGACACACCCTGAGGCGATGTGATCGCGGGGTTGTGGTTTTGGTCGAAAGTCCATCCTGATGCGTTTGAACGCGAGATAAGAATTGTACCTGTGGACACGAGCTTGGTGATAAGCTGCTAAACCTGATACGTCTGAACGCGGATTTATTGATCGGGATAGCCTGAGGCGTCTGAACGTGGGCTAGTCTCTGGAAATGTGAAGCGAAGTGGAATCACCTTATGATTCTTATGTTATTATGAATTTTCCGATACTAGTATGAAAGTTTGGTTACTTGATGCCATGTTTACATTTGATTGAGATTCTCGTTTTAGCATGACTCGATGCCTTGAGAAAATGCATTGCCTTGTTTCAACTAATGATTGCATGTTGCTGTAAATATTTTGGTTCGGTGGAACGATTGGCCTAATTTAGGGTTAGGATAGCTCGCTGAGATTTATATCTCACCCCAATGGGGGCTCAACTTTTTAAGGTTCTAGGTGAAGGAAGCCCGATTTGGATAAAGTAGTGGCTTATGGAGGAAGTAGGTGATCAAATGTATCTAAGACATTGGGTGATCATTTGAGATTGTATATAATGAGGTGGGTGTAGAAGTCAAATCTTTAGTTTTGATCAACCATGAGAACTGAAGTGTACTATTTCTCTGCCCTAAGTCATCTTGACTTTAATTGTGCACGGAGTAGCCTCTTGCTTTCGCAGATTGTTAACACTTAAATTTTGATATCTTATTTAATCATTTATTGCATAAAAAATTAGAGACTAAACTTAGTCCCTAGCAAAAAAAAATGATGATTATCATTTAGATTAATTTACTTTTAATTGCATTGCATTTGCATTCATATTGGATTGGCGATAGGTGAATAGCCTTGAGATTGATTCACCACATAAGCACGTGGTGATGAAAACTTGCTCAAAATCATTTCCCTTCACATTAAGTTTCGATCTCGTGGCGAAGAAAACAGTCCATACGGACTCGTGTGTGCTCAACTAGTGGAGGAATAAAATTGAGGGAGAAAGTGAATCTTCCAAATAAATTAATTGCTCTACCAAAGCTCCATTGATACACGTGGTCTGCATATTTTGGAGACAAATTTTTTTGGCCAACTCATTCTCGCCTCTCATTCCCTCGCCGCTGGAAATCTTCACCCGATCTCTCTCTCTCTCTCTGTCGTTGGTGGCCCTCCTTTTCAATTAGGGATTCCAAATTAAAAAAATTCGGACAAAAAAAGCTGCTGGGAGCTCTCTAATTTTTCTGCGACAGCCCATCCTCATGATTCCATTCTCACCCTCTTTTGCGTACAAGCCATCACCCACCACTCTCCATTAACTCTCTCTCTCATTAAAAAAACAAAAAGCCCACTCTCCATTAATTCTCTCTCTCATTAAAAAAACAAAAAGCCCACTCTCCATTAACTTTCTAGCTCTCTCTCGCAAAGGAGGAAGAGGATTCTTTTGAGGGGTGCTTCGCTGGTTCATGAAAAGGAGATCCCTACTCATTCGCTTTTTTTTCATGACCATGGCCATCTGTTGGAGGGGCTGCAAAGCATGAAAAAAAAAAAAGAGAAGGGAGAGTTGGTGGAGTTGAGAGATTGGAGCGAAAACGGAGAAGGAGCCGATGATCCCTGACTGCCCAGACGACTTACCGACCATCTCCGAAGCTCAGGCCATCGCCGACAGCCCCGAAACAGGTCGGTATATTCCTCCGATCACCGTTCCCTATATGCATATCACATGTTCGAGGAAATGCGCGAATGGACTTTTTAATTCTTGGCTCTCGGCCGGGGCTCCCCGAGCCTTATTTTCTGCCTATTTTATCCCTAAACCTCTTTAGAAACATCTCTAACCCCGGCTTGATGTTTATTTTGCATTAAAATTTGACAAAAACCGAGAGCCGGAGCTTCGCCGGCCGCGATCCGGATCGAGAGTTCGATGGGGGCATTCACGAGATCGCCGGCCCTTCAAAGGGCCCAGGTAAGTATCTAAACCTTGCTTGGATATTGTGTGAAGGTTTGGAATCCGGTTTGAACGTTAAAAAAAATTCTGCAAAATTTTGTTCGCCGGCGCCGGTTCGGTTTAGGGTCGTCCGGCCACTTTCGGACGTGTTTCATGCCATGTTTATGTTGTATGTTGATCTATATTTGATGAGGTTTGATTTAGTGCCGAAATCGCGACTCAAAACGGTCGATTTCACGTCGGTTAGGGAGCTCCGGCGAGGGTCGCCGGATTTTTTTACTGTTCATCATCTTCTCCGGCGACCCTTTGGCCGGTCAACGGGTCAACGCTGACGTGGCATGCCACGTCAGCGGCCACGTTAGCGTGGTGGGCCCCGGCCGTGAGTAAAATAAAACCAGATCGGAAGGTGGAGAACGTGCCACGTGTCACGATCTGGATTTTTCAAAAAATAAAAAAAAATGATTTTCAGAATTAATAAACTATTTTCGATTAAATAAATTAATTTGATCTAATGGTTTATATTTGGCCACGTGGCTCTCCGTGGGTCGTCTAATCTATCCGAAGATCGGACGTACGGAATGAAGCCACGTGGCATGATATAGACCGTTTGATCCGTGGATTTTCGGATAATTAAGAAAATGATAAAAAAATCAATAAACCAAAAACGACGCCGTTTTGGTCGTGGCGGGGACGGGCCGGGTCTGGGTCCCAGATCTGGGCGTGGGCCGGGTCATCCGACCCGGTCCGGATAATTTTTTATATTATTATTTTTAATAATAAAAAAATAATAAAAATTTGAAAAATCAATAAAAAATGGAAAATCATAAAAAATTCAAAAAAATTTGGAAAATTCAGAAAAATTCTAAAAAATTCCAGAAAATAGGAAATGGCCACATTCAACTGGCCACGACCTGTTTCGGGTCATTTGACCCCCGATCTTTCCAGAAATGATGGTTTTGCCCTTCCGGCAAACCGTCTTCCAAAACAATTTTGAAAAAATCCAAGAAAATCCCCAAAAATAGGAAATGGCCACAACCCACTGGCCAAGACTCATTCCGGGTGTTTTGAACCCCGACCCTTCTTAAAAATGACGATTTCGCCCTTCGGGCGAATCGTCTTCCCAAAAATTGAAGAAAAATCAAGAAATTCCAAAAAATTCTCAAAATGGGAAATGGCCACAATCAACTGGCCATGGAATATTTTGGGTAATTCGGTATCCAAATCTTCCAAAAATTGACGATTTTGCCCTTCGGGCTAAATCGCCTCCAAATCTTCCCATTTTACCCCGGTCTGAAATCACACCTTCCCTAAGCCCTTATGGCTATACTAGGAAGTCATTGACTTGAATTGATGTGCATCGATGTGGTTTATTTATGCACTTGATTGCGTTTTCATTAAAATTGATTGTGATTGATAGGAATAGTCTTCCAATCTGCATGAAACCCTGAATCAAACCTACCTCGCCTAAAATTACGCCTGCATGAACTCTTAGCCAGGAAAATCACTCGCGTTAGGTACCGAAAGGGCGTTGGTAATGACACCAGCGTAACCAAGTCCCCGAACCCAAAATCTCTGGTTCCGCAGAACTGATCGATCTCTCCCAATCGATCAGTAAGGTTTCCGGTCTACCCTCCAAGAAAGACCGGTGGCGACTCCAAATGCATGCACAATTTGCACATGTCACCATGACCACATTGAAGGTCGAAAGCGATCGACTCTTATCGTCGAATCCTTTGAAAAATACTCCCGCCGCGAATTGGTATGGGCCTGGGAGGGCCCGCGCCGATCCAAAGCCTGCGATCGGTAATCCATTAGCCGCGTCCGCTTTCGGACGGGTCGCGACACAGATATACGATTGATTTGATAGGGCTGAATGATCCTGGATGTCACAGTTTGTTTATGGCCAGTGGGATATTCGCGGCTTGTCGGGTTTGGGGCGTGACATACCCGTTTAAGTGGTATCAGAGCAAGGTCAGTTCGATCCCATTTGATTGAGACTTGGAGTGATAAGGAGCAATAACTTGAGGACAATTAAGTAGCGAGATCTTTAAGGATAGGCTTAAACTTGTATGCACTCCAATGGTTCTATAGTTGATTTTGATTGATGATCATGAGTGATTTTATGAATAAGGCTCACAAGGAAGTGAGTAGAGATTGAGGAGTAACAAACTTGGGATTAAGGTGGCTAAAGAATAGCTTATGAATGAAGGGTCGATTGAAAGATATGATTGTGATTGTGACTTGTTGATGGCCCAATTTGGGGAATATGAGTTATAAAGAGACGATTGGTATTAGTGGATTCAAGCTGAAGTGCCAGATATCTTGATGACTTTCAGATGTCAACTGCTAATGACAACCTCAAAAGGTATGAGATGATGTGTATACAAGGAAGTGGGTAAGGAATATTTTAATTTAAGGCCAGTTGTGATTGGATGCATGTGAACTTGATTGGAGTGGAGACTAAATTTGTGGGTATGATTGAACATAGGAAATTGATTCGGAAGAGATGATGGTCACTTGTGAGAATTTGAAATCTTTTATGGATGGGAATTGATTTGGAAACGACAGTAGCATGATGAATAACGAGGACAAAATTGTGGTGCTTGTGTTTGTGGAATTGAAGCGAAAGTTGATGAGGATGCATGCATGAGCTTATCGATGTCAGACTTAATAAACCATCGCTTGGTGTGGGACGAGTTGATGGGATACCTACAAACCGTAATGATGCATGTTATGGGGCGTGTGGAACGGGGCTTCCTTCGTAGATGCATGATTTGGGACAACCTGCAATGACCAAATCTGATGAGGGGGGGAGTCATCGCCGGTATAGAGAGGTACGGACAAGGAGCGGCTCCTGGCAGGCTTCTAGGATCAAGGAGGCAGGAATGACCCAGGCCATAAATTGAAAGAGAAAGTTTAGGTATCAGGTTGAGTCTGGTCGTGGTTAAGTGAGATGTATGACACGGGATTGATTCTCGAAATGAATGTTCAAAAGTGGCATGACATGTGGAATGATGCCTATAAGTGGCACGGTTAAAAGCTTTATGCTTGACAGTGGATGTCGATTGAAAAAGAAAAGTGATTTTGTGATTGGCATGATAGACGCGTTTTATGTTTGGCATCATGTGATTGGCTTGGTCAGGGTCTAACTGAAATATTAGATGGTGTGTGGGGAGTTTATACCCCGTTGAATTGAATCCTATTAAGGATGAGAAAGCATGTCGTGTTTGTGACGGATGGCATATGCCTTATGTTTAAAGTATGAGCGGTTGGCTTATAGAAGTAGCACCTTAAGTATTTGATTGGTGTTGACATAGCTGAGTTTTAGCCTAGTTGAGGCTTGCCTAATGATGGCTGTTAATTGAGAAGTTGCCTCGTGAAGGCTGACTTGTTATGTGGTTTCTGTTTAAGGGTGAATTGAAATCCTTGTATAATGAACAACTAGCTGAGAATTGCTTGGGAATCACTGATGGTTGACGATAAATGGTAATGAGATGAGCAGCTTGAGACTGCTAGACTTAGAGGATCTAAGCCTTTGATTCCTGGAGGGAACCATAGTGGTTCAAGTAACATGAGAACCTGATGAAGTTGAATGACCAAAGTACGGTCGTGAAAGAGTATTGGGCTCGAGTTTATATAGTATGGAAGATCCAAGAATTGAAAAAGAGATCGTGAGACTTAAGTAAAGGGAACAATTGGAATGTGAGTATGAGCAGAGCGTATGGCTCGATTTTGTTGATTACGTGGGACCCAAGAGCTAAATGGGTCGTGAGAACTTTGATTGGAAATGGGAAAAGTGGATGGGTAAGCAGACTCAAGAAAGAGCTGTCATTGTCAACTAAGTGACTTAGACGACTAATGCTAAGGCTGATGAGTTAAGTAATGGAAGTCACAGGAAATGTGACTCTGAGACTACTTATTCCCAAAGTATAAACATGGATAAGAACCACAATAGTTATGAATAGCTTGTGAGATGGACTATGATGTTGAGGTCGAGTAAGGTTCGACGGAGAAAATGAATTTGAAACTGCCTTCTTTTGAATTGAGGGTTTTTGTGAGAAAACCTTAGGGATTTTAGGTGCGCTGAAGAAAGAAGCGATCCCGGTAGTTCTTAGCCTTAAGAGGCTGTTGATAATTGGTGAAAAGTCACCAGAGGAATGGTTCCTCGAAGACATGATATCTGCCTGCACTACCTCTATCGAGTTGTTCGACGGAAAGTTCTTTCCTGAATTTGCTTAAGAGCAAGGGTTGTTTGGATCCTGACAGTTTTGCAAGGATCAGAGGATGATCAACCAATGTGAGACAGAGTTCTCACGGTCGCCTAAGTACATTAAGAGTGGTCAAGGACCCCTTGAATAAGATAAGTAAATCCATGAGTGGATTGGAACTTGAAAGCCTTATGGCTGGTTGTTATTTTTGAGTTTAAGAAATGGTTGTTACCTTGGTGTAAGGCTTATTGCACTAATTTCTTGTTGATATGAGGAACATAAAAGAGACTTACGTGTCAGTCTGTCGGACCCTGTCAATTGACATGAGAATGATTGAGATTGAAATGGAACCACGAGAAGTGACGTTACGAGTTTTCATCCCTAAAGAGCAGGGTGTCATTCTTAAAGGGCGATTGGACCATGAGATGGTCGTTGATGAAAGGAAAAGTGAATGGGCTTGATAATCTCGTCTGTCACAATCCTAGTGAATGGTGGAATAAACGAAGAGAGCGCTTAGAGTGAAATTACAAAGTGATTCGAGATCGTCGAATTGAGTATTCGACACAGGAATTTGTGAGACCAAGGAGGAACCTCGACCTCTTGGAATTTTGTCACTTGAGGTGATTGAGTCACTGAAGAAGAGTGTTGGACGTGAGGAATTTGAATCCTGGAGTGGAGTTACTGCCATTGGCATAGACTTCAAGATCGGCGCCCTAAGGAATGGGAAGAACAAAGCGGATTCGAAGTGAGAGAATGCCACTGAAGTGTATAGTTTCCTTCATAGAGTAAAAGACTCTAGTGTGAAAGGAAGAGGAAACTAATTGTCTTGATATTAAGATGGAGCGTCTAGATTGAAAAAGAAGACGCAGAACTTGAATGATTCTTGGAAGTGAAGTCCGAGAGATTACCCTATATACAACGTTGAATTCCAGGATAATGTCGATGTTCATTTGAATGGATGAAATCGAAACAAAGTCGCATTAGAGAGTTACGAAATTGAAAGGTCAGAGCACTAGTGTTTCTTGAGGAAAGATCGTGGTGCTAATGGAGAACCGTGAGAGCCAAGATTTGAGTTCTCAAGCGAAAAGTATGAAGAATAGTCTGAAAACGCGACACCTGGTAAAAGAAACTGATGATAGTTTAATTGAGTATCCAAGGGATAGTTGGATCGATGGTTACTGTCTTGAGAGAAGGTGATAGGACTCATTTAAGGAGTCATAAGGAACATGAACAACTTTTGAGAGCGTCCTATGGATTCTAAGGAGATGATCGTTCTATGCTAAATGTGAAGCACGCGAGCTGCGAATTTGATGAAGTATGATTCCTCAATCGTGAAATCTCTGGAAAATGAAATTCCTATGGAATCCTTTGAGGAAGGAATAAGTGATGAATCGACTAGGGTCGATGGGAGTTGCGGGAAATTGAAATTCCTTGAGATTGGTAAATTATTACAAACGAATTGTGAGAAGCTTTCCCACAAGAGCTGTTCCATTGGTGAAATAGACTGAGAGCGAGACGTAACACGAATGGGTGAATGAACGTGAAAAGAATTTTCGAAGACTTGAGTTAATCTGATAACTATGTTGTTTATGGCATTTTCGGTTGGGAGTTGAGAAGCTTGTGAGGGTCCTAATGACATGACGCAGAATGAGACTTGAAGCATAACAAGGCAACCGGAAATGAGCATTGCATGTACGTTGCGACAATAAGATCCACTAAGTAAAAATGCCCAAGGCATGATTGGAATTGGTGTATGATCGTCCCGCAGCAAAGTTTGGGGAAACATGATTTGTGAAGGAATGTTTCGAGTTTATGAGAGCCATAAGAATATGGAGTATTTGTTCGCCAAGAGAATTAAATGAGAAACAATGTGGATAAAGTTACCTAAGGGATAAGAATATGAGTAATTGGAAGAAAACCCAGACCTTCGAGCATTTGGAGGAGAAACCTTAAAATTGGGGATGGAAACCATGGAGTTTCCTTGACGAGGGAACGTACTAAGGAAGGAAAGCGTAACCGTGGTAAGTTGGTAGAATAGTTGGTCATTGGAGAATCTTAAATGTAATTGAGGAAGAACTACTAAAGGCTCAACCATGAGTTTGCCTGAAAAGTTGAGAAGGCTATAGTTCGAACTGGGCAAACGAGGTTAAGCTAATGGAACTTATACGTTCCCGACGATACAGATGAACATAGGATTGAAAGATTATGTCTGAAAAGGTGGAAGCACCGAAGAGTATGTTTTCATGATGGGTTGGTAATGATCATGATAGGGAAGGATCTTGAGCCTTCTACGACGTCCTAGAAAAGTTTTCCGACAGAGAATTTGAAAAGCGAGAATACAGTGTGACGTGCAGATTTCCTCAAATCAAGAGACAAATCGAAGGGGGATCCGAATGCTCAAAAGTGTACCACCGACGGATGTTATGAATGTCGAAGGAGAATGGAGAAAAGTTAATACAAGATGAAGACTGAAGGAAACAAGTCCTGAGGAAGGATGACTTGTGTCGGAGAAGATAACCGAGAACATCAAGTAATGGGAAGAGTCATCTTGGAGAGTAATGATGCGATAAGGCATCTGTACCCCATAAAATTGGATAACTAGAAAATGGTGAATTTTGAGGACGAAATTTCGTTAAGGGGGGAAGAGTTGTGACATTTCGAATTTCAACCCCTCTCGAGGCCATGGAATGGAAAGATATCAATCGGTGTATTTCAGTTGTGACTCACTCGGAGTTGGCCACTCTCAAGATAACTGACAAAAAAGGGAAAAACTACCGCGGAGTCGGGTACGTAGACCTGGTGAAATTGAATAAGAATTGACATTTTAACCATAGGGATCATCGATTGGATATTTTGGGCCAGTAGAGATCGGTCTAGGAACGATCGAGGGATGCCTTGCTAGCGTTATACGTTGGGACGCGGATGATTCCGCTTAACCAATATGTAATTTGCGAGAATTTTCTAAATCGGATTCCGATGATCAGGACCGCAGGAACGAGTGATAGACTCTCTGTTGACACCTGATTTTTGATCAAGTCTATTTGCAATTATATTTTGAAAAATCACAAAAAAATCATAAAAAGTCAAAAAAATTACAAAATCAACTTTGGTGGCCTTGGACAAGCCTAAAGAACCATTTTTGAACAAAAAATAATTTTTCATATTTTTCATAATTTTTAGTATTTTTAGAAAATAGGAAAATACTCAAACAAATTAAGAAAAATAGCATTTGAGGTCACAAAAATATGGAAAAATAGCCAATATTTTTCTTTTTAATCCCTTGTATTTTTTACCTCACAAAACGTTCAAAATCAAATTCAATTATGGGTGTTCCTTTGTAACCCATACTATTGAATTTGAGAAAAAAAATATCCATTGAGTCTTTTAATTTGCAATTTTGGTATTTTCTAGGAATTTGACATTCAATCCAATTGTCTCTTATTTCAATTTGACCTAATTGCTCGGACAAATTGCTCAATTGCAAACATAATTGCATTTTAGTCCTTGAATTTGAGCATAATTGAAATTACTTTCAATTCAAAGGCTATCAGTACAAATTGAACATGTTGCCCAATGGATTTCACCATTTTAAATCAATTGGCATAAGTGATTTGGCCCAATTTGGTCATCCGAACCCTCAATTACACGATCCCCAATTTTCAAATAAATGGAAATTTGGGGGTTTTGTTGAAATTGATATGAAATTTTGGACAAAATCACAATTTTAGATAAAATTTATGCCATAGATTCGATTCTGAGGCTCAATTGCAAAAATTTTCTGTTAATTTGGATTTAATTGGAAATTGCAAGTCGGGACCGGTTCAGACCGGTCTGACCGCCGGTTGGACCGGTCCAGAACAGTGTCGTCTTCCCCACTGAGCCTCCGTTCAGATGAACAGTGCAAAGACGAGTTTCAACAACAAAATTGACCGACCAATCGACCATAATCGGAGAGGCATTGTTGGGCGATTAATCCTTTAAACCATTCCCCATCGATCGGGATCGGGATGGTGATCAACGACCACCGGAACAGATAATAATCTGCCGGTCATGACGCGAGACCTGCGAAAGTCAACGAGTGCCAAATGTAAGTCGAATTCATGTCAAATGCAACCACCGGAGGTCCCGAACGGAATAACCACTTAATACCCGTCGATTGCCAATCGCCGGTGACCATTTCGCACGTGTTTTCCCGTGCGAAGGTCACCTGCTCCAACTTCCCGATTCGGCGCCAAAACTGAAAATGATATAAAAGCCAACAAACCTTCGCGAAGCAAAGGTTGGTGGATTCAGTTGGGGAAGGACGAACAGAATCAAGAAAAAGAGAGAGAACGAGAGAGAGAGAGAGAGCTCCCCTCCATCGCCATTGTCGAGGGTAGAGCTCGGATTTGCAGAGCGCTGGTCAGGCCTTCCCGGGCCAAAACAAAGCTCTTCAAAGTCGACCAGAAGACGCTCAAGCCCCCAGGAAGCCATCGCCATCAACCGCGTAGCCCAAAACCGCCAGAATAGGTAATCCCGAACTTCGAGCTTAAGCTCTGGTCTTCAATGGCGAACCCTGATTTCGGTTTCAATCTTTGCATTTCATGTGTGCGTTTCATTCCCTGAACATCACTGACCATCTTCGCATATCTTTTTTGCATCGATTTCGTCTTAGCACACCGAATCGAGTCTCCCAATCCAACCTCCATTAACCGAACACTGTTCATTCGTACCCAGTCAAATATGGGCCGAGCGAGCTCAATCGGAGCTCAAGGTAAGTCTCCTGAACATCAATTGGTGTTATCCCGTGATGGAATCGCAATGATTTTGCTTAAATCGCATGATTGAACTCCCATGGTCGTACTGGGCAATCCGCATGATGCTCTTCATTCCATGGATAGAACGATTCGATTCTTAGATATGCTAAGCAAGAACCCATTACGAGTCGATTGGCGTTGATTTCGCGCGATTTCATTGAGGATCCACCGTCAGATAGTCGCGGGAGAAGCACAGCCGTTCGTCCAGTCGCAGGCGCGAGGTAGAAGACGATGCGTACGTGGCAAGGTCAACAAGTCAGCGTCTTAGGTGGCGAGGTGCCATTGGTCCACGCTAGCGTCGAGTCAGCTCGACCGTTAGTCTGTTAGGACGAGTCAGCGTTAGATCGAACGGTCTAGATTAATCGAGTTTATTAAACGAGGACCGTCCGATTAGAAATTAGGATAATTCGAAAATAGTTTTTTTAATCAGAAAGGCAAAACTGGTTGAAACGACACCGTTTAGGTTAATAGTAAAGCGGCGTCGTTTAGGATAAGTAGGTATGGACGGTTCAGATCAAACCCTATGTTCTAATCGTGGCCGTGGATTTAGTAAGTCAATCAGACGGTCCCGAGAGAGTCATCGTTCAATCTAGACCGTAGGTTCTAGTAATCAGATCTAAGGGGCGCGGACAAGCAACGCGGTTCAATATAGGCCGTTTGATCAGATTAGGATAATCCGAAAAAAAAAAAAAAAAAAAAACGCGATGCGGTGTCGTTTTGGAGCCGGGGTCCGCGCGGGTCCGGGTCTGGGCCGGGTTCCGACCCGAGTGGGTCGGGTCGACCCGGTCCGAATCATATTTTTTAATAAAAAAATCAAAAAATGATTTTAAAAAATAAAAAAAAAGTCAGAAAAATCTTAGAAAATCCAAAAATATGCTAGAAAATTCCAGAAAATTCCAACAAAATGTGGAAAAATTTTGGAAAAATCCTAGACACTCTAAAAATCCCAAAAATCGAGGATTGACCACAGACAACTGGTCAACCATATTTTTGGGGTTTCTTATCCGATCTTCCGAGACTTGACGACATTACCCTTTAAGGGTAAGTCGCCTTTGCTGTGTATGCAAGATACAACCGATAATGCCAAGGTAAGAATTAGGGTCGGGTAGGCGACCAATTCTTAGGTTTGGGTTTTCGAGTCCCGCCTCTTTTCTCAAAATGACAATTTTGCCCTTCAATGGGAAAATTGTCTTTCTTGTCTCAATCGAGTTCTGAAAATTGCTTAAAATTAGGGTTTGGGTCAGGTGGACGACCAACCCTAATATTTGAGATTTTCAGTTCTCGTCTTTGTCCAAATGACGACTTTACCCCTGCAAGGGTAAAATCACTTGAAAATTCCAGAAAAATCCTAGAAATTCCCGAAAAATTGGAAATGGATTGGATTGATGGCCAATCATATTTCCTATATCTTTTGACTTCCCAATTCATCTAAAATGATAGATTTACCCTTTCGAGGTGAATTTTCCCGAATTACTCAAAATTACGATTTTGCCCCTCATGGGCAAATCATGCCAAAATCGTTCCTAAGTTTTGATTGATATCTCTCTAGGCTAATAGGGCCTCATTAGGGATACCATGCTGCTTTCATGTGTTTTATCTGCATGCACTGGATCCTTGATTTGCGCATTTACCTTTAATGATTGTGAGTGATAGGGTAGATATTCCCATCTGCATGAACTCCTAGATTTAGGATCTATACCCCACTCGTCTGTATGAAATCCTAGGATCAGATAAACCATTCAGCTTAGGTACCGAAAGGGCGTCAACTCTGAAAGTTGGCGTAACTAAGTCCCCGAATCCACTTCTTTGGTTCCCGCAGAATCGAATAGACTACTCCCAACTATTCGATAGGGTTTCCGATCGTACCCTCCACAAAACGATTGGTGGTGTCTCCTTGGCATGTACACTCATCACATGTCACTAGACCACACTGAAAGTCGACCACGTATATCCACCAGTTGCGATTTGGGTAATGGACCTTGGGAGAGGCCCGCGTCCGATCAAGCCAGCGATCGAGCGGCCCATTAGCCCATATCCCCGCGAGGGAGGGTCGCGACAGACTGGCGACTCCGCTGGGGATCGAACCCAAAATCTCTGGTTTCGCACACCAGAAGACTTGAGCCGATTAAAATTTTGTTTGGTTTATCTGACCTTATTTTCTGCAGATGCTCTCGAAGGTGAGGTACGTACACTAACCATTGTGTTAGATGTTTTTGTAGATTGGAGAAATAAGGGGTAGAGTGATTGTTGACATTTTTTTCCTGCAGGTTGGAGTTGGGAATGTATGTTTATTTTTATGCACATACTGAAGCAGTGTTTTGATACAAACTGCTGTGCATGACTTTGCATTGTGATGATCACGACACATCGCACACATTGGCGGTCAAACCCCGACTGCAACCACCCCTAGGTTACCTTAGATAGGGAAAAGGTGCGAAAAGGATCTTGTGTTTGATGGCACTTGAGACTTTCGTACTCGTTCCCGCTCACCATCTGCATTGGCGATGTCTAGCCCTCTTGGGTAGGTACCCTTGGGGAGGAATCTGCCTCGTGTGGATCGTGGGAGCCTAAGCCGTAGGTTCCTCACCTAATTTTTGATTTCTTAGAGTATACCCACTTGTCTCATGCGCATGTCTATGGATGGTTGGTATACCTAAAATCGCCCATTGATAAGAGGGGGACATTCCACATTCCCCCCAGGTATGGTTGGTAAGGCATTTACTTTCGATGTACTTTATTATTCCCTGCTCCATAATATGACTCATGCATTACATCATGCAAATCGCTCAAGTGACTAATTGAAACAGCAATGGTAATAGGGTAGAATGTCGCTGTTCCCTAAGAGCTCGACAGAATTGGTGACCTTCGAATACCTGAGGAAAGTCACTCACCCCGGACCAAACACAAGGCTACACTTCACTAGATTCGTGCATGGTCGGGAACTTACTGGACGTAAGCTAGGATATGCGGAAGACTGTCAAACCCGCTATTATGTTGATAACCTCAGATTCAAGCGACAAGCGGACAAGATGTTTAAGGATTATCTGGAGATGAAAAGACAGCGTCGCAACCAGTTGGCCAGGGAGGCATATGCCCGTCAGAAGACCGAACTACTGACCAAAGAAAGTGTACCCATGATCACCTTTTGGGGAAAAAGAAGACGTCTTGCTACCAAGACAAAGCCGAAGCGTATCACACTCAAGAAGGTGGAACCCGAGAAGGCTCCTGAAGTCATCGTACCGTGGACCAGAGAATGGCCAGAGGAACTACCGCTTCTCAACCAAAACACTGAAGACGACTCCCTTACACTTGATTAGAGGAAAACTCCCGACCGACTGTCATTTGGATAGACCTCTGGGAAAAGAGTGATTTGGATCCTCACATTCCAACGGGTTTTTACAGCTTTCTTGTTTGAAAGATCTCTCTTTACCTTTCTTCCATTAGGCATCTTGATTGTAATAAAAGTTCACTCCACTTTGTTCTTTTGATGTATTGACCAATGGAATGTGACGTTGCTATTTCCCTTAATCACTGAGTAAACCTGACTAAATTGTATAATTCACTTCCTTGAAATTCAAATTAGGCTTTGAGTCAGGCTTTCAAGACCTGAAAAAGGTCCTAATTTCCATTTCTTCAATTGAACTATGCAATCGAGTTAGCTCATGCATACCTCATGACATCTGCACGTTCATACGTTTAAAGTAATTTCTGACGATTGACTTTTCAAAATCATTTGCATATTTTAGACTTGATGGGAAAGAATGATATTCAAGTATTCAAAATCCCCCGGGCCGAACTCCAATCATGGTGGGACAGCATGGGCGAAGCCAGCCAAAAGTATGCTGAATCACGACTAGGATACCTATTGGACCTGCTGAAGATTGAGTGTCCACCTGCCTTTATTCAAGCCATGGCGCTCTACTGGGATCCTACCACTGCTACATTTTGCATTGAAGGACTAGAGATTACTCCCACTATCGAGGAGTATAGCGCCATCATCGGAGTTGAGTTCACTCCTACGCTCGTCCGACCCCCTATAGGATTTGAACCCTTGAGTCAGGCGGCTGAATTCCTTGACACAGGCCTGAATGAAGTCAAAGCAGATGCAAAAAGCAATTCGGGACGAGTCTCATTATCTTTCCTTATAGACCGATTTTCCCGCCTCCCTGCTGCTAAAGGAATCAAATCTGGTAGAGCCTTTGTCTTGGCATTCTTTAGCTTTGTACTATTCCCGATCTCATCTGTCACCTTTGACCCTATCATGGCTGTAATAGCTAGACAAGTCTGTTGTGGGTGGGATTACTCAAGCATCCTCCTTGCCGAGACATTCCTTTCCTTAAATCACTTTAGGAAAAATAAAAAGGGAATCTTTAGAGCCTCTAGTGATCTTTTGTATCTCTGGTTCACATCCCATATCAGACAATTCCACATCCGCATGGGTTTCAATGAAATCAGCCCTGATGCACATCCTCTTAAAACCTTTGTCAGAACCCATACACGTGTTCCTAAGTTCAACTTTATAGAGTGGAAAAACTTCCTTAAAATCCTAAAACCGGAACAACTCCGATGGCGGCTAAGGTTGCCATTGCGATGACGGAGGTCCAGTCCCCTTGCTAGGATTCACGGGCTCTACCGCATACTATCCAAGGAGGGTGATTCGACAGTTTGGAGCTCTACAGGAGATCCCTTCTTCACTACAACCTGGTATCTTTTCTTTTGACATACCAAGCAAGACTCTCATGGAGGAGGAGAAGAAACAGTTTGAAGCCAAGGTGACATCCATCATTCGATCCTTGAAGAATTCGCAAGCCGAAAAAATAAGTTGGCCAGAAAACATGACTCGTGAAGAAAACATTCATAGAGCCACCGTAGAATACATTCAACACTTCAAAGCGACCCGACGAAGCCTTGTCGAGCCCTACATACCCAAATACATCGTACCGTACGTACCTGGAATAGAGCCGTACATACTCGAAGACATGGGACCGCTGTCATGTTCAGAAGACGAGGGGTCCCAAACTGAAGAGGGGAATCCATACTGGGATGATGAGGATGCTTTAGACCTCAAGCGTCCTAGACTTGAATAGACTATTCCGTCAAGTGTAAAATAAGCAAACATTGTGACACCTTCTCATACATTCTCATTTCTGTTAGATACTATCTTGGACACATGAGCATGAATGTGAACATAGTTTGCGAATACATAAAAACTATCGTCAGAAATTACGCCTCTTTTAATTTCATGAATTCATATCAGGAAATGACTAAAAGAACTACTTACGTGAGGCTAAGGCTCACAAGGTAGCCCTTTTTCTCATCTACTAACAAGAAGCATGCAACTAAAAGAATTAACTGCTTCTTTGTTCCAAAAATAAGCGAAGCACTCACTAGAAATCTTTTTGAACAGGTACACTCTCATCACGGAACTGCCAACACATCGTTTCCGTACTCGCCTTAAGACAAGAATGGAGCAGCAAGAATTGACTCCGTGCGTGGGCATGTTGGAGTCTCAGATGACTGCCCTGGCAACTATGATGGCTGACATCAAGGCCATGCTGGAAGCCACTCAAGCTAAACAAACAACGACCCATAACCATAACAACTCAAGCCCTTCTTCGGTACCTGATATAGCAGATAGAGAGGTAACGAGGGATACCCAACATACAGAGGAGGATATCCATGAACCAAACAGCCGATCACAACCAAAGGCCTCGCCTGTTGTTATTAACCTCGAGAAGGAGGAAAAGGGGAAGCAGACCATGAAAACTGAAGCGGAGGCTAAAAGGTTGGCCAAAATCGAGGAGTGCTTGAGCAGTCAAGGTTACGAGTTAGCCCGCTTCGACAAGATATCTCCTTTTGCTAAAATAGAGACTCCTCCTGACTATAAAGAGCCAGCGTTTGTAAGAAAATACAATGGGACAGGTTGTCCCCGAGCGCACCTCAAGTATTACCTGCGCAAGATGGCGCACTATTCAGATTATAGTCCGCTACTAATGAACACATTCCAAGAGAGTTTGGCCGGCGCTGCTCTGGCCTGGTTCATTGAGCTAGACCTAGAAGATTACGATGGGTGGGAGGATCTTGCAGAGGACTTCCTCAGACAGTACAAATTCAACACGGCTACGGCCCCTACAAGAGAAGACCTTCTGCGAACTTCAAAGGCAAGAGGTGAACTAATCAGGACATATGCCCAAAGGTGGCGAGCATTGGCCACCCAAGTAAAGCCATCAATCCCAGAAGAGGAGCTGATTGACTTATTCCTGAAAGCACTCCCCTATGAGTACTTTGACAGGCTAAACACTTCCGGGTGTCAAACATTCGCACACTTGATTAAGGTTGCCGAAAGACTAGAATGGGCCTTAAGGGAAAGAAAGCCTCATGAAGCTTCTAGAAGACAATACCCCTTTAAAAAGGAGAGAGAAGCCGGACTCGACATAGCATTTATACCAGATCCCCACAAGCCCAAGACATTCGGCAATCCCAACCAGGCCAAAGGAGGATCGTCCTGGTCGACACCTAAAGTGCAAGAGCCTAGAAGAAAGCAACCCCAGAAGCAATTCTCTCAGCTCCTGAGGCCTTTATCCAAGTTGCTCCCGATGCTGCTAGAGCAACACCTGGTGGCGAAAGAACCGCCTAGGGCAAACCCTGCAAGGTATCCTGGCTTTGATGAGAGCCAGACCTGTGCCTACCATATGGGCGAGAGAGGGCATAATGTGGATAACTGTTATATCCTCAAGCTTAAAGTGCAAGCCCTGATTGATAGTCAGATTCTAAAATTTGACAATGCGGCCCCAAATGTACAAGAAAATCCACTGCCATATCATCAAGCAGTAGGGGCAATATTCTCTGAAGGGGAAGAAGACTACCTTAAGCTGAAGGTAGATGTGCTTAAGCTGACCGACCTGCTAATAACCGCTTCATCATACCCAAAAGCAGGAGCGATCTCGACTGACCAAAAGAGACTATGCATCGCTAAGATGATGAGCTTGGGGATAATGTCTGATATCACCAATGAAGAGTTCGAAGGAGTCAAAGCTTCTTTATCTTTGGAAGGTAGCTACTTCATGATCAAGACTGAGCAGGGTAATACCTGGGGTACCTCACATGAGAATCTGGTAAACAGTCTTAGGCCACTCACTCAGTCATAGGAAGAGTTCGAAGAAGACGGACTGGAAGCCAAGAGACGAAGTCTAGCATACCTCAAATTTATGGCCGACGTGCTTGAGAAGGGCGAAATTATAGACAACCTTGGTCAAGATTCTGGAGGGTACAACTTCAAAGTGAAATATTTGGCCCCTCCCAGCTTTTATCAGAAAATTGAAGACATCATACCGGACGGATGGGGAGATATGGATGACCTCTCTCAACCAGAGACCTCGAAGGGCATAGAAGAACTTGACAACACCGTATCGATGATCGAAACCGTCACGACCGTGGTAATCAGGTTGGAAGAACTGGATAACCCGAGCAGGGTGGAAAATTGCCTAGTCAAGCCTATCGTGATTCGATTGCCGCAAGAGGAAGAAGGCGACACATCTAAACCAGAGATACCTCATCAGACAACTGTAACTATAAAAGCCCCCCAGTAGAAGAATACGATCCTAAAGCAGTCCATTGGGACTATGGGACCACACAGGTAGACGCAGTAATGAGGTCCGGACGATTCTATGCCCCCAGGGAGGGCGAATCCGAAAAAAGGGAGGTCTCAAAGGAAGACGCGGAAAAGCTCATATCAATCATCAAAACCAGCGAGTTTGAGGTGATAGAATAGCTAAGGAAGTTACCCGCTCAGATATCCCTATTGGATCTGTTCATCAATTCTGAAAAGCACAAGAACGCACTGTTGAGGATACTTAATGAAGTACACGTCCCCGAAACAATTAATGAGGTACAATTAGGGGACTTTGTGGGGACGATCCTTTTAAAAGACCAATTGAGCTTCTCTGACGAGGACTTCCCCATGGAAGGAAAAGGGCATAACAAGGCCTTGTATATTTTCGCGCAATGTAACGGAAAAAGAGTGGCGCACGTATTGATCGACAATGGATCAGCCTTCAACATTTGCCCTTTGGCTACCTTGAGAAGATTGGGAATCAATGAAGAAATAGTTAAAACATCCAAAACGGCTGTGAAAGCTTTCGACGGGATGAAGAAGACTGTGGTGGGTGAGATTGAGCTTGATGTGTCCATCGGCCCGACAAAGTTCTCCATAAACTTCCAAGTGATGGATCCGCCCAGTGCATTTGGGTTCTTGTTGGGAAGGCCTTGGATCCATACAGCAGGAGCTGTCCCTTCAAGCTTGCATCAAAAGGTACGTTTCGCAGTAGATGGGAAGGTAATTACTGTGCATGGAGAAGTCGACCACCAGACCTACCAGAACAGTGCCATACCTTATGTTGAACCCGAAGTAAAAACAGAGGCAAGCTATCATTCCCTAGAACTGGTAGCAACAATTCATACCCCGGCAGGGACAAGGCTAAGAACCCCCTACATCTCAGAAGCCAGTCTTCTATCAGCTAAGATGCTACTGGCATACAGATTCAACCCCGAAAAAGGTCTAGGCAGACACAATCAAGGAATAAATACCCCACTGCAGTTAAAAGCTAACCCACATAGAATGGGCTTGGGGTATCAGAAATATCATATGGATGGATCTGGCCTAAAGACAACAGGCCGAGATCGAGGCAGAAGCCTGGGACGCCTGGGAGGCCGAAACAGCCCGAATGACTCATTCATCGGTTCTCCAACTTGGAAAGGCAGGTCTCAAATGTTCAATAACCCTTTGAATGCCCGCTTCAACCAGAACTCTAAATGGTTGTCTGAAGAAGATGTCACTTCACCGATAGAACCAGATCTGACAAATCCTTTTCTCAAAGATGACTCTGTGAATGTCATCATGGAGTGGTTAGACAATGGAGCCACTTCCTCTGAGTAAAAAGCCTCTTCCTTTGTCTTTAAATAATGTATTTAGAACTTTCTGTATTTTGTTGTATTTTCTTTCCTTATTGTACGTATAGGGAAACGCCTTTGGATCTCTGACCGTTGGTCCAAATAGCACATCTTGTAACGCGGCCCATCTTGCATTCAATAAAACCACTCATATTTTGTTAAGGACATATGGAGCCACGAATCAGCCCAATGATGATACCAGTCTTCCACACAGAAGCTTGAGGCCTGATTTGCCATATGATTCCTGATTTCCAAAAAGATTTCCTTGGGGCCAGGATATCCAATGACATGAGGATTAGTCCCGTTCATACCTGTACCTATTTCGAAAACTCTTTCGAAAAGACTTTCCATGGTCATACATGTCGTTCTTATGGAATACAAACTAACCATACTCATGACATTTCAGGCATATCATCTCAAACATGCATACCAGGTTGTTACGAGATTCAGACTTCTCCAGTAACCATTCAAATAGCATTGAGGAAGATGGAGGCGAGGGTTATGCGTCTATCCGCAGAGATTGGAATGCTTTTGAAGAATCAACACCTCCTACTTTAGAAGAACCAATCATTGTTAATCTGGGAGACTCCGTGAATATCAAGGAGGTCAAGATCGGCGGGCATTTATCCCGAAATGAAAGGCTCGAGTTCACAGAGTTATTAAAAGAATATCAAGACATTTTTGCATGGTCTTACGCTGATACGCCAGGCCTAGATCCTAAGATCGTGGAACATGCATTACCCACGGATCCCGGTGTCAAAACTGTCAAGCAAGGTAGCAGACGGATGAAGGCCGAGTTGGAAGACAAAATTAAGGAAGAAGTCATGAAACTTCTTAGGGTAGGCTTTATTGAAGCTATCCCATACTCATACTGGATTGCAAATATAGTCCCGTCATGAAGAAGGATGGTAAAGTTCGGATCTGCGTGGATTACCGAGATCTGAATAGAGCAAGCCCAAAAGATGATTTTCCACTTCCTCACATTGATGTGCTGGTGGATAGCACAGCAGGTTATGAATTGTTCTCGTTTATGGATGGATTTTCGGGATATAACCAAATCTTCATGAAATAAGAAGACAAACCGAAGACTGCTTTTACCACACCCTGGGGGAACTTTTGCTTTAAAGTCATGCCATTTTGATTAAAGAACGCCGGGGCGACCTATCAGAAGGCTATGGTCACATTATTTCATGATATGATCCACAAAGAAATTGAAGTATACGTCGATGACATGATCGTCAAATCCAAGAAAGGACAGGATCACATACAGGTGTTAAGAAAATTATTTGAGCGCCTGCGCAAATATAAGTTGAGGCTGAACCCTAACAAATGTGTGTTTGGGGCGAGATCTAGGAAACTTCTTGGGTTCATAGGCAGTAACAGGGGCATTGAGATTGATCCTTCAAAGATTCAAGCTATCCACAATCTGTCAACTCCCTCCACAGTAAAAGAAGTGAGAAGCCTTCTGGGGAGACTGAACTATATTGCCAGATTTATCAATCAACTGTCTGATGTGGCTAAGCCAATCTTCAAATTGCTTAAGAAAGGCGCGAAAGTAACATGGGATGCTGAATGCAACAGGGCATTCCAAATGATCAAGAACTATCTGATCACACTGCCGGTACTTGTGCCACCAATTGCTGGTCACCCATTGACCTTATATCTGACTATATAGCAGGAATTCTTGGGAGCCTTACTTGCCCAAACCAGCCCGATAGATGGTAAAGAAAGAGCCATCTATTACCTGAGTAAGAAATTCACACCATCTGAAGCAAAATATGCACCAGTCGAAAGAGCCTGTATAGCAGCGGTATGGGTAATTCGCAAACTGAGACAGTATACCTTACACCACCACATCCAGCTCATAACAGAGAACGATCCTGTCAAATACCTTCTGGAGAAACCCGCTTTAATCGGGAAATTAGCAAAATGGCAAGTAATGCTATCTGAATTTGACATCAAGTGTTCTCCACAGAAGTCAGTTAAAGGAAGAGTTATAGCTGACATGCTAGCAGAAAACCCGTCAAACGGTGAGTCTCCTGAAGCAACAAGCACAGAAGGTCAAATTCTCAACTTAGCAGAAGATAAGTGGGTCATGTACTTTGATGGTGCTATTAATCTATCAGGGGCAGGCACTGGGGCAGTATTGATATCCCCGGATGATCAACATTACCCTGTGGCGGCAAAAATAACTTTCCCTTGCACCAACAACATCTCAGAATATGAGGTGTGCATTTTAGGCCAACGATTGGCCATTTCCATGAAGATACCTAGGTTGCAAGTTTTTGGAGATTCCATGCTCATCATTTTACAGACACAAAGAGAGTGGAAGACAAAAGATACAAAGCTCATCCCTTATCATGAATACCTTGAAGAATTAATACTCGAATTCGAAGAAGTGTCATTCGAATACCTATCGAGATCCCACAATCAATTTGCAGATGCGTTAGCCACCCTTGCCTCAATGTTGCAAACAACTGGAGGATTGGATATAGAACCCATAATGATCAATATAGTTGAACGGCCAGCTTATTGCATGATAATCGAAGAAGAGTTTGATGGGGAACCATGGTATTACGACATCAAGAACTATCTCTTAAAATGTGAGTTCCCTGAAGGATGCCAACCAGGAGACCGGAGATACATAACCAAGATGGCCAGCAAGTTCTTTCTCAATGGACAAATTATGTACAAAAGATCCTTTGATTCTACTCTATTAAGATGTGCAGATGCCAAAGAAGCAAATATCCTCTTGAAAGAGATCCATGAAGGAATATGTGGGCCTCACATGAACGGCCATCTCCTCGCCAGGAAGATCATGCGGCTTGGCTATTATTGGATGACCATCGAATCAGATTGCTGTCAGCACGTCCGGTCATGCCACCAGTGCCAAATATACGGTGATAAGATCAATGCACCCCCAAACGAACTACACCAAATGTCTGAAGTTTGGCCTTTCTCTATGTGGGGCATAGACATGATAGGGCCTACTAATCTTGTGGCTTCAAATGGTCATTGCTTCATCTTGGTAGCGATTGGTTACTTCACAAAATGGGTAGAAGCCAGCTCTTACAAGAATTTCACTACAAGAAATGTGGCAAGATATCCCGGTATGGTACCCCTCAAGCAATCATCACAGATAATTGGTCTAACCTGAACAACAAGATTATCGATGATCTACTGGATCACTTTAGCATTCGACATCTGAATTCATCTCCTTACCGCCCACAGATGAATGGGGCAGTGGAAGCAGCCAACAAAAACATCAAGAGAATCTTGGCTAAAACAGCAGAAAACTACAGGGATTGGCACGAAAGGCTGCCCTTCGCCTTGATGGCCTATCGAACGTCGATCAGGACTTCTACAGGGGCAACTCCCTACAGTCTGGTGTATGTGACAGAAGCAGTTCTACCCGTAGAAGTTAAGATTCCCTCTTTGAGAATCTTATCAGAATATAAACTCTCTGAGTCAGAGTATTTCAAACACAGATATGAACGGCTGAATTTAATAGACGAGAAACGTCTTAAAGCTATTTGCCATGGACAAACTTACCAGAAAAGGGTAGCCAGGGCATTCAATCGAAAGGTCAAGACCAGAAACTTCGAAGTAAATGACATGGTAATTAGGAAAGTTTTGCCGAGTACTACCCATCCATGGGGAAAATTCACTCCGAATTACGAAGGCCTCTACATTGTCAAGAAGATCCTCACGGGAGGAGCATTGATTCTTGTAAACTCCGAAGGAGAAGAACTGGGGCACCCTGTAAATTTAGATGCTGTGAAGAAGTATTACCCTTGAAATAAAATCAGATTCTGGCCATATGACTCATTCCGAATTGAGCCGAGTCATCATAATAGTCATTGCATAAGCATGTCATGCATCCATGCATACATTAGCACATGTTCAATATTGCAGGACTCAAGGAAGCAAGGTCCTCGAGAGCAAATACCAAGAATGTCCGATGAAGACAGCAGACAGCAAAACGAAGAGCAGGAAACTTCAAAAGAAGGGCACATGAGAACTTTCCAAAATGAATGAAGCCAATTAGAATGCATGATCAACAGGATTTACTGTCAGGATGACCAGGTACATGTCCTATTTCTCCAAAGACTGAGGATTTCAAGAAATTTTAGAACAACTTAATCATCTTGTGTTATTAAGAGACGATGCAGATTTTCATGAATCTATCCATTTCCATTGGAGCGCATGATCAAGGGTAAGGTGTATCGTTCTAATTTTCTGAAATTCGAGAGCATGTACCGACAGATTCCTTTTATGTTTTTCAGGGATCCCTGGCCACGCCGGACAGGTAAGTATTCATTTCCCTATCTCTCAGGTTTTAAGACTGTCAGAACCCTTTTTGCTAGAATTTGAAGGCTTCTTGGAATGTAGGATGCATTCAAATCTCATGTCTAGAAAGACGCAAAATTCCCATAGTCATGTCATTGGCATTCATGTTTAAACTTGGAGGATATCTGAACATGATTGAAATATGCATTGTGCATCATAAATCCCCTTTGAGGGTAAGTTTTGAAGAAAACAAAATGAACTTTTTCAACAAGAGTTGTTTAAATTGTTTAGAAAGATGTTTCCTCAGACAAGAGGCAAGCTGGATCCAAACACGTCCTATACACACTTGAGAGATTAGTGGAGTGGTAAGGATAGAAAGACATATACCTACGGACGTAGGGGTTATTCGCGGTGATTACATGGATCGAGACGACGGAGGCATTCGTTTCTCTATCATAAATACTACAGGTGACCATTGATAACCCTTTGAACGGCGTTTTCATTCTTTACCCTTGTCAAGAACCACCCCACACTGGGGCAAACTGGAGGTACGTCCAGCAGTATCAGGAGGTAAATGGTTAGGAATTCTCTTGCTCAGACTTGCATCAATCTTCGTGTGTTGCTTGTCATTTTAACTTCTATGGTGATTCAGGTGCTCTAGGATGACGAAAAGCATTCGTTTCTCTATCCTATACACTTTTTACCCTTTGCACAGCCCAGTTGAGCCTGTACTTCGTTTCACAAACCCGTTGGTGATCATTGCATATTCCAAAACGAAAGCAACGTCACTTCAAGAGCGGAAGAGTTCAAAACACAAGATTTGTAAAAATTCCTGGACTAATGTTTGAGTGCTGAGATTCAAGTTGTACATCTAGCACACTCATTTGAAGATTCTGATCCCCAAAAGAAAAGAAAAAATGGGATTTCAAAAAAAAAAAATCCAATCTTACGCATCAAGAAAAAGCAAAGTGCCTGGTAAAAGCAAGGCCAATGCCCATCCAAATACTTGTATATTTGTGAGTCATGTGTTTGATCTTGTAAATGCCAAATGATGGCATGATACCTTTGTATAGGTCACTAGTGAGATCTGATTATACGAGAAAATCTCAAGGGAGCTGGACTGCGAAAGATGCTCCCAAACATGTCACACCCAGATGATAAAGGCATAGACAGGATGTTGACGCTGTCTCAGCATGAAAGAGATATTCTCTAAAGACAAATGTGCGCTTCGAAGACTGACAATACTCTTCAAAGACTATCAATGCACTTCAAAGACTGAAGACGCTCTTTGAACTAGAAGGGACAAGATCAGCGGTAAACTTGCAGTGATCACCAATGTTAAACCCTTCGCGTATTCTGAGCCAAAAAAACAAGCCTTTTTTTGGGTCCCCAATCCTACCTACGTTACAACCCTGAAAAGCCTTTTCTAATTAAGGCACTTGGATTGACATAGGGTTTAATGTGTAAGCTTAGCTCGAGGAAGTTCGAGCAAGATTATTTCTTTCTCATTTTGCAGGTTTCTTGACTTGTAAACCTAGAGCAGATATTGAAGACTTCTCTTCGAAAGCCTTGACTTGCACGCAAGTCCCCCTTTGGAAACCGTTGACCAAGCCCAACATTACGGTCCCTTAGAAGTCCTCCTGATCGATCGAGGTGTATTCACTGCGAATGATCCTGAACCCTAGGCGCAGGTTTGATAGGAAATTCAAGTGCATTCTTGGTAAAAGACCATTATCTCAAAACGGTGAGAAGTCCTTTTTGATGAGAATACTCCAATGGACATTTTAACCAAACTCTTTTGGGTAATTTCAGATTGTTTGATTCAAACTTTCCTCACAAGGGATTTTTTATCACTTCCGTATGTTGCAAGATGTTTTGGATAACCTCCAGCATCATAATGCATTCATTAAATTTTTTATGACCATGATATAAGTCATAAAGTGCTGTCAGTTTGACATCAGATATCACTTAAAGACCATTGATGTGCCTTTGGTAAGAAAGTTTTCATATTGGAGCTTCTGCGAGATTCTTGATGACTTCAGCTCCTAAAACAGCTTGTATCACTCTTAGTGAGAAACGTTTAACATGTCTAAACTTCTGCAGAATTTCTGGCAAGCCCAGATCTCAGAAGAGCACAACCTCTCTTGGACTCGTGGTAGCCCCAAGTCTCAGAATGACACATTTCTCTAAGAAGGAGAGTTTATATGCCTGAGCTTCTAACAGATTTTTGGTAACCCCAGATTCTAGAATGCTATTGTTCTTGGTTAAACTTCTATAGGAATCATGGTAGCCCCAGATTCTAGAAGGATGCCTTGCTCTATGAAGAAGAGCTTTCAAGTTTATTTTCTTGCAAGACCCCTGGATGTCTAGAGTACCCAGATCCCAGAATGTCACCTCCCATGTCAAGAAGACAATCTTTAGAAATCATCTCTCCGTGAGATCCCAGTGTTACAGGTTGGAGCTTTCTGCAGGATACCTAGAGCTCCCAGATCACAGAATGTCACCTTCAATGTCGAAAGGACAATATTCAAGATAGTCTTTCTACAAGATCTCAGGTAGCCCCTAGATCCCAGAAGAATCTTATCAAAGTTTTTGCAGGTTTAAGTTTTCTGCAGGATACTTGGAATCCCCAAATCCCAAAATAACGCCTCGCGTGTCGAACGGACAATTTTCAGAATCAGCTTTCTATAAGGTTCTAGGTAACCCCTAAACCCAGAATAGCCCATGTGGTGAAGCCCAAGGGTGAGGCACATCTCACTTATATGGATCCTAGTTAATTCCTTAGAATATAGGATCAAAATGTTCGACAATCCCTAAGAGACTGGGTGCGTCATCCATAGGTTCCTAGCAGAAAGGAGTCCTATTTCTTGGCCTGTTCCCCCTGAAAGATCAAAATGTTCGACAATCCCTAAGAGACTGGGTGCGTCATCCATAGGTTCCTAGTAGAAATGAGTCCTATTCATGGTCCGATCCACCATACGGATCAAAACCTCTGACAATCCCTAAGAGACTGGGTGCGTCATCCATAGGTTCCTAGTAGAGAGGAGTCCTATTCATGGTCTGATCCACCATACGGATCAAAACTTCTGACAATCCCTAAGAGACTGGGTGCGTCATTCACAGGTTCCTGTCAAGTATAGGAATCACATTCTGGTACGGCCTACCATACAGGCTAGAGTTTAACCACCCTAGGATACTCAAAAGACGAGTCCCTAGGTATTCACTTGAACCTGCTATACACCGCGCATGCCGCACGAGCATCAGGCAGGTGATCAACAGGTAAATAGCAGGTGGATCTCTCTACTTTCTCTCTCACGTCAGCAAAAGAATGAAGAGCAGAGCATTCACCAGTGGGACAAGAAAGATTGAGTGTCAAGATTTGTTTTTCTTTTCCCCAGTCGAGTTGGTCTAGACTCAGGTGTCACCTGTCTTTGAGCGAAACCGCTCACGAGATTCCTATCAAAGAGGGGCAGCTATTGACACCTGATTTTTGATCAAGTCTTTTTGTAATTATATTTTGAAAAATCACAAAAAAATCATAAAAAGTCAAAAAATTACAAAATCAACTTTGGTGGCCTTGGCCAAGCCTAAAGAACCATTTTTGAACAAAAAATAATTTTTCATATTTTTTAGTATTTTTAGAAAATAGGAAAATACTCAAAAAAATCAAGAACAATAGCATTTGAGGTCACAAAAATATGAAAAAATAGCCAATATTTTTTTTTAATCCCTTGTATTTTTGACCTCACAAAAAGTTCAAAATCAGATTCAATTATGGGTGTTCCTTTGTAACCCATACTATTGAATTTGAGAAAAAAAAATATCCATTGAGTCTTTTAATTTGCAATTTTGGTATTTTCTAGGATCTTGACATTCAATCCAATTGTCCCTTATTTCAATTTGACCTAATTGCTAGGAAAAATTGCTCAATTGCAAACATAATTGCATTTTAGTCCTTGAATTTGAGCATAATTGAAATTACTTTCAATTCAAAGGCTATCAGTACAAATTGAACATGCTGCCCAATGGATTTCACCATTTTAAATCAATTGGCATAAGTGATTTGGCCCAATTTGGTCATCCGAACCCTCAATTACACGATCCCCAATTTTCAAATAAATGGAAATTTGGGGGTTTTGTTGAAATTGATATGAAATTTTGGGCAAAATCACAATTTTAGATAAAATTTATGCCCTAGATTCGATTCTGAGGTTCAATTGCAAATTTTTTTGTTAATTTGGATTTAATTTGAAAATTGCAAGTCGGGACCGGTTCAGACCGGTCTGACCGCCGGTTGGACTGGTTAGACCGATCTAGAACAGTGTCTTCTTCCCCACTGAGCCTCAGCGCAGATGAACAGTGCAAAGACGAGTTTCAACAACAAAATTGACCGACCAATCGACCATAATCGGAGAGGCATTGTTGGGCGATTAATCCTTTAAACCATTCCCCATCGATCGGGATCGGAATGGTGATCAACGACCGCCGGAACAGATAATAATCGGCCGGTCAAGACGCGAGACCTGCGAAAGTCAACGAGTTCCAAATGCAAGTCGAATTCATGCCAAATGCAACCACCGGAGGTCCCGAACGGAATAACCACTTAATACCCGTCGATTGACAGTCGCCGGTGACCATTTCGCACGTGTTTTCACGTGCGAAGGTCACCTGCTCCAATTTCCCGATTCGGCGCCAAAACTGAAAATGATATAAAAGCCAACAGACCTTCGCGAAGCAGAGGTTGGTGGATTCAGTTGGGGAAGGACGAACATAATCAAGAAAAAGAGAGAGAACGAGAGAGAGAGAGCTCCCCTCCATCGCCATTGTCGAGGGTAGAGCTCGGATTTGCAGAGCGCTGGTCAGGCGTTCTCAGGCCAAACCAAAGCTCTTCAAAGTCGACCAGAAGACGCTCAAGCCCCCAAGAAGCGATCGCCATCGACCGCGTAGCCCAAAACCGCCAGAATAGGTAATCCCGAACTTCGAGCTTAAGCTCTGGTCTTCAATGGCGAACCCTGATTTCGGTTTCAATCTTTGCATTTCATGTGTGCGTTTCATTCCCTGAACATCACTGACCATCTTCGCATATCTTTTTTGCATCGATTTCGTCTTAACACACCGAATCGAGTCTCCCAATCCAACCTCCATTAACCGAACACTGTTCATTCGTACCCAGCCAAATCTGGGCCGAGCGAGCTCAATCGGAGCTCGAGGTAAGTCTCCTGAACATCAATTGGTGTTATCCCGTGATGGAATCGCAATGATTTTGCTTAAATCGCATGATTGAACTCCCATGGTCGTACTCGGCAATCCGCATGATGCTCTTGATTCCATGGATAGAACGATTCGATTCTTAGATATGCTAAGCAAGAACCCATTACAAGTCGATTGGCGTTGATTTCGCGCGATTTCATTGAGGATCCACCGTCGGATCGTCGCTGGAGAAGCACAGCCGTTCGTCCAGTCGCAGGCTCGAGGTAGAAGACAATGCGTACGTGGCAAGGTCAACAAGTCAGCGTCTTAGGTGGCGAGGTGCCATTGGTCCACGCTGGCGTCGAGTCAGTTCGACCGTTAGTCTGTTAGGACGAGTCAGCGTTAGATCGGATGGAATAGGTTAATCGAGTTTATTAAACGAGGACCGTCCGATTAGAAATTAGGATAATTCGAAAATAGTTTTTTTAATCAGAAAGGCAAAACTGGTTGAAACGACACCGTTTAGGTTAATAGTAATGCGGCGTCATTTAGGATAAGTAGGTATGGACGGTTCAAATCAAACCCTATGTTCTAATCGTGGCCGTGGATTTAGTAAGTCAATCAGACGGTCCCGAGAGAGTCATCGTTCAATCTAGACCGTAGGTTCTAGTAATCAGATCTAAGGGACGCGGACAAGCCACGCGGTTCAATATAGGCCGTTTGATCAGATTAGGATAATCCGAAAATAAAAATAAAAAAAACGCGATGCGGCGTCGTTTTGGAGCCGGGGTCCGCGCGGGTCCGGGTCTGGGCCGGGTTTCGACACGAGTGGGTCGGGTCGACCCGGTCCGAAGCATATTTTTTAATAAAAAAAATCAGAAATTGATTTTAAAAAATAAAAAAAAGTTAGAAAAATCTTAGAAAATCCAAAAAAATGCTAGAAAATTCCAGAAAATTCCAAAAAAAAAATGTGAAAAAATTGCGGAAAAATCCTAGACACTCTAAAAATCCCAAAAATCGAGGATTGACCACAGACAACTGGTCAACCCTATTTTTGGGGTTTCTTATCCGATCTTCCGAGACTTGACGACATTACCCTTTAAGGGTAAGTAGCCTTTGCTGTGTATGCAAGATAAAACCGATAATGCCAAGGTAAGAATTAGGGTCGGGTAGGCGACCAATTCTTAGGTTTGGGTTTTCGAGTCCCGCCTCTTTTCTCAAAATGACAATTTTGCCCTTCAATGGGAAAATTATCTTTCTTGTCTCAATCGTGTTCTGAAAATTGCTTAAAATTAGGGTTTGGGTCAGGTGGACGACCAACCCTAATATTTGGGATTTTCAGTTCTCGTCTTTGTCCAAATGACGACTTTACCTCTCCAAGGGTAAAATCACTTGAAAATTCCAGAAAAATCTTGGAAATTCCCGAAAAATAGGAAATGGATTGGATTGATGGCCAATCCTATTTCCTCTGTCTTTTGACTTCCCAATTCATCTAAAATGACACATTTACCCTTTCGAGGTGAATTTTCCCGAATTGCTCAAAATTACGATTTTGCCCCTCATGGGCAAATCATGCCAAAATCGTTCCTAAGCTTTGATTGATATCTCTCTAGGTTAATAGGACCTCATTAGGGATGCCATGCTGCTTTCATGTGTTTTATCCGCATGCACTGGATCCTTGATTTGCGCATTTACCTTTAATGATTGTGAGTGATAGGGTAGATATTCCCATCTGCATGAACTCCTAGATTTAGGATCTGTACCACACTCGTCTGTATGAAATTCTAGGATCAGATAAACCATTCAGCTTAGGTACCGAAAGGGCGTCAACTCTGACAGTTGGCGTAACTAAGTCCCCGAATCCACTTCTCTAGTTTCCGCAGAATCGAATAGACTACTCCCAACTATTCGATAGGGTTTCCGATCGTACCCTCCACAAAACGATTGGTGGCGACTCCTTGGCATGTACACTCATCACATGTCACTAGACCACACTGAAGGTTGACCACCTATATCCAGCAGTTGCGATTTGGGTAATAGACCTTGGGAGAGGCCCGCGTCCGATCAAGCCAACGATCGGGCGGCCCATTAGCCCATATCCTCGCGAGGAAGGGTCGCGACACCCTCGCAATCACATGACAACCAAAGTCGCCGCGGCTTGAGAAACCCTAAGGTCGATACGCGTAGCGCCCGCAAAAGTCGCCCGTCAGTTGGAGATAAACTAGAATTACAGTCGACGAGAGCTCGAAATGAAATTGGAACTCGAGATTGGGTATTGGACATTGATGAATTCCAACATTTGAATTGAATTGGACGTCGCCTCATCGAGGCCAATTTAAATTGAAAAAATGAAATTTCGGACGAAAGGTGTGAAAAGATCATTTTGCCCCTAGAAAGTTAACCTTGTTTAATAATTTGAGAAGGGTATTTTATTCAATTTCACATCCCTATGGCTCCAGAAAATACAAGGGCAAAGTAGACAATGGATAGCAAGATATTATGTAAGCAATAACAAGTGTCAAGGTTGGATTAATTGGCGTTAAGTGAACAACTTTTAACATACCATTCTAACCCTTTGACCAAGGTAGATTAAAGGCTAATTTCTCTCTCTTCTCTCTCACTTTACACGACACCTTCTCTCTCTCCTCCCTTTCTCCTTCATTTTTCTCTTCCTCGGCCAAGAAGACCTCATCCCCAATTGGATGCCTTGTCCCAATGCCTTCACTGTTCCGGCCATATCTTCGCCGTCCGATGGCTGATTAAGGTAATTCTATAGCCATTAGAAATCTTGTCGTATTGCCTTTCCAGGGATATATTATGAGCTTGATTTGGCCAAGTATTCTGTTCCGTAGGTCGATTTGAGTGAGCAAGGGTCTGGACGGGGCAGAATCTGATCCGATTTTGGGAAAAACTCATTTTCGCTCACTTCAAGAGCTCAATTGCCTCCAAATTTTTGGTGAGGCCTTCTTGACTTGTAGTATAAGAGTTTTATGAGCTGAGGTTAAAGATTCATTGGGGTTTGGATGAGTTTTTGTGGGTGAAATGAGGTGATTCTTGTGGGACAGAATCTGACCGTGCGGGGACCGTGGGGAAAACGAGCTGTTCGAAGACTTGGAGGTGTTATTTCGCAACAAAATCTTCGGTGAGCTTCCTAACCTCATGGATTAAGATATTAGCAAGTTGAATTCATGATGAATTAGAGCGTAGGATTAAATGGTGGACTAATTTTTGCGGTTTAAAACAAAACTGGTTATGTCTTGTGGGTGCCCTATTATAACCGAACCTCTCGAGGGTTGTTTGAAGTGTCGCCATGCTTCTAATTGATCGTTAAGGCGTACTAGGATGTTAATTGTGGTGTTAATGGGAAGTATGAGGATTGGATTGGAGTTAGAAGAGAAATTGAGGGTGGATAGAAATGAAAGCGTGAGATGTCATATAATATGTCCTTGGCGCGCACCAAATTTGAATTGAGTCGTTCTAAGTCGTCCGATATCCGAATTGAGCTCCGTTTTCGTCCACACGTCCATAAGACATTGAAGTTTAAGATTCTGAAAGTTGATTTCATAAAAGGTCGAAGGATCGATGTCAGATTATTTATGAAGTAATCTGGTCGTGGGGCCAAGTAATATGGCAGTTTTGGGCGGAATGGTATTTATGATGACTTACCTTGATAGAACGGCTATTAACATGCTTAGGGCCATTGAATCAGCGCTGTGAGAACATGAGAATAAGGGGTTGTGTGTGCTATTGAAATAATAACATAATGGAAATGAGAAATGGCTAAGTTTCGATGTGGTTTTTCCTAGGCGCCGTGGGTACCCTGTTCGACCATGAAATTGCTGACCTTGGAGGAGCATGGTGATTGAAGTTTGCTATTTGACTGAAGAGGTGAGTGACCCCTAACCTTTTATTAGGACATTTGGTTGCGACTGAACGGATTCATTGAGGAATCGCTGAGTTGATTGATATTTTTATTGTGCTTGGTTGAGTGTGAGCCGAATGGTCTCGTTGAAGCATAGACCATGAGTGCATGATGGCTATGGAATTCTTGGTATCATGATTGAATTGACGACGTGCTAGTCGGAGCCCTTTATTTGTTTGGGTGGTTGCCTTGTGCTCAAATCTTAAATCGTGTTTGTGATAAAGTACGTTTATTTTTGGCAAACCTTGATTTATGTTCTAATGCCTATAATTCCTCATGATGAAATGTGATATACCCTGATACGATGTAATCGCGGGGTCGAGGAAATGTGATATACCCTGATGCGATGTAATGGCGGGGTCGAGAAATGTGAAACATACCCTGAGGCGAACTAATCGCGGGGTTGAGGAACGAGATACACCCTGAGGCGATCTAATCGAGGGGTCGAGAAATGAAATGCACCCTGAGGCGATCTAATCGCAGGGTTGAAGAATGAGACACACCCTGAGGCGATGTGATCGCGGGGTTGTGGTCGTGGTCGAAAGTCCATCCTGATGCGTTTGAACGCGAGATAAGAATTGTACCTGTGGACACGAGCTTGGTGATAAGCTGCTAAACCTGATGCGTCTGAACGCGGGTTTATTGATCGGGATAGCCTGAGGCGTCTGAACGCTGGCTAGTCTTTGGAAATGTGAAGCAAAGTGGAATCACCTTATGATTCTTATGTTATTATGAATTTTCTGATACTAGTATGGAAGCTTGGTTACTTGATGCCATGTTTACATTTGATTGAGATTGTCATTTTAGCATGACTCGATGCCTTGAGAAAATGCATTGCCTTGTTTCAACTAATGATTGCATGTTGCTGTAAATATTTTGGTTCGGTGGAACGATTGACCTAATTTAGGGTTAGGATAGCTCGCTGAGATTTATATCTCACCCCAATGGGGGCTCAACTTTTTCAGGTTCCATGCGAAGGTAGCCCAATTTGGATAAAGAAGTGGCTTATGGAGGAAGTAGGTGATCAAATGTATCTAAGACATTGGGTGATCATTAGATATTGTATATAATGAGGTGGATGTAGAAGTCAAATCTTTAGTTTTGATCATTCATGAGAACTCAAGTGTACTATTTCTCTGTCCTAAGTCTTCTTGACTTTAATTGTGCACGGAGTAGCCTCTTGCTTCCGCAGATATACGATTGATTTGATGAGGGCTGAATGATCCTGGATGTCACAGTTTGTTTATGGCCAGTGGGATGTTCACGGCTCGTCGGGTTCGGGGCATGACATTATTTAAGTAATCCGTCCGAATCTTTTGGCACAAGGTGATCTTCGTACATAACTTTTGATATTACAAGTGTTATTTTCCCTAGTTTCGTCCCATGTGAGATTGTACTTAAATAAATTGTCGACTGTTGACACCTGATTTTTGACCATCTATCATTGTGATTTTTATTCTTTAAAATTAATTAAAAATATAAAAAAGTCATAAAATCACAAAATCAACTTTGGAAGCATTGGCTTGGCCCTAGGAACCAATTTTGAACAAAAAATATTTTTTGGTATTTTTTAATATATTTCGAATTTATTTAATTATTAAAAATACCCAAACAAATTAGAAAAATACCATTCGTGGTCAGAAAAATACACAAAAATATTCAATAATTTTGTTTTAATTTCCTCTTCAAGTGTGTCACCTTAAATATTGAAAATTCGGCTCGGGTCACTATGTTTCTTCACAAACATAAACTCGAACCGAGCATAAAAATTCCTTTTCGAGTCTTTAATTTTCAATTCTCACTTTTTATAAGCTATGACATTGGATTCTAAAGTCTCGAAGTGCAATCGGGTCAATTTGCCCTCCAATTTGATCAATTTTAAACAAAAGGGTTTAATTGCATAATTCCCTTTCAATTTAGTCCCCGGTTTCGCAAATTTTGAAATTAAATCTCACACGAGCTCACTCATTAAAATTAAACACCTCTACCCTATGGGTTTCATCGTGATGAATCCACTGGTGGTCTTAATTTGGACTAATTCGATCGTTTGGGCTCTCAATTTGGCGATAATCATTTTCGGATCCTAGGGACAATTTGGGGTTTTCACTAAATTTCAATCAATTGATTCACGAAAATACCCCTATTTGATAGAAAACATGTCAAGGAGTCCGATTTTGACATCAATTTCATGAAAAGGGTACGATTTGGGGCTCAATTTGCCAAATTTAAGTCGAACCGGGCCGGTCGGGTCAGGCCCGACCCGGCCCGGTCCGACCGGGTCTGCAACTTACAGACCCACCGGCCGAAAGCAGGGGAATGCAGAGGATTTAAAAAAACGGGCATGGGGGCCAGATTTTCAAATAAAAAAATGAGAGAACGAATGTGGGGGACAAAAAGCAATGGTGGAGGATCGTTTTGGGTGGACCGGCGGCCGCGGAAAAGGCCTGTCGGCCAGAAACAAAAAGAAAAAAAGAGGGAGCTCGGACCGAGAGGAAAAGGGAGCAGAGTGCTCGGACCGAGGGCGTTGGAGCGAGAGGCAGGCAGAGAGAGGATCCTAGAGCTTCAGCGACACCCACAGAGCCTCACCGGAGCTGCAGCCGCCGTCTTCAGGCTCGGGGCAGGTCGGTATTTCCTCTAAACTCCTATTCCACCGTCGCATGCCAAGTGTTCGACAAAATGTGTAAATGAACTAATTAAATCACGGCTCTCGGCCGAGCCAGCCCCGAGCGCTATTTGTGCGAAATCGCCTTTAAGTTTCGTTAGAACCTGTTCTAAGCCCCGGCTGGATGTTCATTTTGCATAAAACCACGAGGAAAACTCGCCTCAGAACTTCGCCGGCCGCAACTCTGATCCGGAGCTCGATGAGGAAGTTCGTGCGGTCACCGACCCCAATGGGGACTTAGGTAAGCTTCTAAGCTTCGTTTTAAGGTGGTTTGATCAAGCAGAATCGAGCTTGGAGCGAAAAACAAAGCTCTGCCCTTTTTTTTCTTTCTCGCCGTCGCCGGGAAGTTGAGGTCCGATCCAGCCACTTTTTGACGTGTTCATGGCTGCTCTTTCGATTGGGTATTTATGTTTGGCCGATGAAGAATCGAATGGCGAAGAAACAAGTAAAAAATATGAAGTTTTGGGTTTGGATTGCACTCTTCCGGTGAGGATTCCGGCGAACTCACCGGAATAATCACTGTTCCGGCGAGTCGCCGGTCGTCTTCTCCGGCGAGGGGAACTCGGTCAACCGGTCAACGCCGACGTGGCAAGCCACGTCGGCAGCCACGTCGGCCAGGTGGGTCCACACCGCGAAATTAAAAGAATTAGAACGGACGGTCCGGATCGTGACACATGTCGCGATCCTGGATTTTTGGAAAATAAAAATGATTTTTAGAAATAAATAAATGATTTTCAGATAAATAAAAAAATTAGATCCAATGGTCAAGAATGTGCCAAGTGGCGTTCGGTGGACCGTCCGATCAGACCCGAAGATCGGACGAACCAGAATACGTCACGTGGCGCGTCGTGAACCGTTGGATGGTGGTTTAATTGTCTGATTTATAAAATAAAATCGTTCTGATCGAACGGTCGTGGTTCAGCCATGTGGCGCGTTGTGGATCGTCTGATCTGTAGTATTTTCGGATAATGTAAAAATTGATAATAAAAAAAAACAGAGAAAAAAAACCTTAAAAAATCAAAACGGCGTAGTTTTAGGCCGATTTCTGACCCGTACGGTCGGGCCGGGCACCCGAGAGGCGCGGGCCGGGTCTGACCCGGCCTAGAAAATATTTTTAAATATTAAAAAAAATTTCAGAAAATAATAAAAAAAATTCAAAATTCAATAAAAAATGAAAAATCATAAAAAATTCAAAGAAATTCGGAAAATTCAGAAAAATTCTAGAAAATAGGAAATGGCCATATTCAACTGGCCACAACCTGTTCCGGGTCTTTCGACCCCCGATCTTTTCCGAAATGACGATTTTGCCCTTCCGGCAAACCGTCTTCCAAAAAAAATTCTAAAAATTCTAGAAACATCCCAAAAAATAGGAAATGGCCACAATCAACTGGCCAAGGCTCATCCCGGGTGTTTTGAACCCGATCCTTCTTAAAAATGACGATTTCGCCCTTTGGGCGAATCGTCTCCCAAAAATTGAAGAAAAGTCAAGAAATTCCCAAAAAATTCCAAGAATGGGAAATGGCTATAATCAACTAGCCATAGAATATTTTGGGTAATTCGATATCCAAATCTTCCAAAAATTGACGATTTTGCCCTTCGGGCTAAATCGCCTCCAAATCCTGCCATCTTACCCCGGTCCGAAATCACACCTTCCCTAAGCCCTTATGGCTATATTAGGAAGCCATTGATCTGGATTGTTGTGCATCGATGAGGTTTATTTATGCATTTGATTGCGCTTTCATTAAAATTGATTGTGGTTGATAGGAATAGTCTTCCAATCTGCATGAAACCTTGAATAAAACTTACCCCATCCAAAACTGCGCCTGCATGAACTCTTAGTCAGGAAAATCACTCGCGTTAGGTACCGAAAGGGCGTTGGTAATGACACCGACGTAACCAAGTCCCCGAACCCAAAATCTCTGGTTCTGCAGAACTGATCGATCTCTCCCAATCGATCAGTAAGGTTTCCGGTCTACCCTCCAAGAAGGACCGATGGCGACTCCAAATGCATGCACAATTTGCACATGCCACCACGACCACACTGAAGGTCGAAAGCGATCGACTCTTATCGTCGAATCCTTTAAAAAATACTCCCGCCGCGATTTGGTATGGGCCTGGGAGGGCTCGCGCCGATCCAAGACCCGCGATCGGTAATCCATTAGCCGCGTCCGCTTCCGGACGGGTCGCGACAGCTGGCGACTCCGCTGGGGACTGTTCTAGAACCTATGGTTCTAGACCTCAAGTGGACTTAGGTCGTAATTAAAACGCTGAGTGATTTTTCTAACCCTGCAGGCGCTCTTGAAGGTGAGGTAAGTCCGCTTATGATAGGTGTTATATGTTTTTGCAGATTGGAGTGATAAGGGGGGTAGTCTGTGATTAACATTGTCTTATGCAGGTTGGCGTAGGAATGAATGATTATGTGTATGTTTTATATTGAAGCGGTGATTGTTAAATAAGATGCATGTTTATCGCTTTAGCACGACACCGAAAATATACACAACCGCGCCTAAAACCCCGGGCGCCGCCTATAGGAAAACAATAGAAGGAATTGAAAATGGAATCTCCGTGAGAAAAAACACGGGGTAATCCACTTTTCAATTCCACTCTATTCGAACTATGGATCGAGTCCCAATGCAACGATAGCTGTGCAATGGAATCGGCTCTTTCTAGAACTCGAGGTGGGAACCTTAACCCTAGGTGCCAAACCCTCTGATTTTTAGAAGTTCACCATCACTTGTCTCATGCGCATGTCTTTGGGCGGTTGGTACACCTAAAACCGCACATAAGTCGACGAGTTTGGTTGGTAAGACTCTCTATCCCCCAAATCTATCACAGTTCATGTAAATATAGGCATTTCATTCATTGTATTTTGGTGATTAGATTAAATGCCATTTCGAGAATAGATATGTGCGTTTGTCCCCAACGCCCTTGATAGAAGACGAGGAGGGTGATATCCCACGACGAACACCGAGTGTGCGATAAGGAGCATACTATGGACATTATTGAGGTATCATCCAATGAAGATGACGAGTTGGGGCAAGTGATCCTGAAGACACAGATCGAAACTGGGGCATCCTTAAACGTTAGGATCACATTCCTTTGTTTCATTTTCCATTACTAGTCCTCTTGTATAGGGTTTATTTTTACCGAGGTTTTCTCTATCTCACCCCCTAGAGTGATTGTATTAGGGATCTATTGGTGTATACATTCAGATGGAACTTGGTTGTATTTCTTTTGACGGGTCATGGGAATGTAATAGTGGCATTTTCTCTAATCATCCGAATACTCCCAAGTCAAGTTTATAATTCCTTTAGAGGAAATTAAAATTGGAAATCTTACACGACCTTTTTGGTCGTATAGGGTAATCCAACCCCAATTTCGCTAGAAGGAATTATACACTTGAATTGGTTCATGCATGTTGTACGCCACTGGTAATTCACGATAATTGATCAAGAATATCGGCGTTATTTCAAATTTAATGACGAGATAGATGTCCAAATTACTCTCGTTCTTAGCAAACGGCCCTAATTTGGACGCCATATCTTCAATTGAATTTAAAACACGGTATCATGTCTTGCACTTTTGAGTAATTCATTCTTCTTGAAATTGATCAAAAGAGATTATCGTGAATTACATTCCTTTCAATAGTATGCTTTCTTTCGAGGAATACTGATAACAACTTTTCGCACAAGATTAAAACTCTCGTAAAAGTTTTTGTCCTTATTAATCCCGAGCAAGCATAAGATTGAAAGGGGTTTATGCTTTCTTTTTCAAATTATTCCTTCTGATTCTGTCGTTTCATTTGCAGGTAAAAAATAGGTAATAGAGAGAAATCTTTTCCTGGATAAGTCTGAGGCTATTCTTTCATCTGATCATGAGCGAGTTGTAAAATCAGGACATATTTGCTCGACTTATTGATATTATGGTTCGGCTCACCCAAGTTGAAGATGTTCGGATGCTCGAAGAAATGAACCCTGCAGAAGTTAAAACACACACACGAGAACTTTCATTTATTTTGCTCAGTGGAGGGTTTTCAAAAGCAGGTCATACAATTCGGGGTGGAAAAGTAAAGCCGAAGTGAACCCTAATTAACGACACAAAGGAGCCAGACTGACCCTCCATGTTGTTAATGCTCTGCCTATACTCCCAACTCCGCATGTCATGGTCGGCAAGCCTGAGGAGAAGACTTCTACATTCTCCCTTAACCTCGGCGACCTTGGCCTCGTGTTCTTCGGTGATTATTTCCAGGTCCCGAACCAATTCATTCCCGCGAGCTATGTCTGCGGTTATTTTGTCGAGCCGTTCTTCCTGCCAGTCGCTCTGAAGCCTCAACAGGACATTGCAGCGGTCATGCTCGCCGGTGGTCAGGGATAGGGCCAATTGATCCACCAGATTTCTCCTCTCGCGAAGCAACGTCGCGACCCGCTCACTAGCAAACTCGAAGGCCTTTTTGTAACTATCGGCCAGATAGTTGGTCAGCACCAAATGATCAGATCGATCCTCATAACGAGCTCGCAAGACGCGAGCCACGAGAACCTCCCGATTAGCAACACGATAGGCCTCTAAGGAGTGTGCAAAGAGAGTCGGGAAAATTCTATATTCCCTCCCCAATGTAGTACCTTCGAGAGAACTGGTATCTAGATCCTCGAGCAGGACACAGATTTCATCCTCGGTTGCAGAATGATCGGTCATGTGCGCGTAACCGCGACCCAGTAGGTTATAAAGCTTTTCCCACTGGGCCAAGACATCAGTTGAAAAAGTGCGTACGGGAGAGGAGGCCATTTGCGTTGGGTTGGCTTGAGAATAAGACGAGTCTAATAGAGAGATTAGAAGGAAGAAGTTGATTATGCGAGAACGTTAACCTGCCATACGTTAATTCCTCATTTTATAGCAACTCAAGGATGATGAAGGGTCTCAGTAATAATGCTGGTGGAGCCCAGTTAGGGGGGAAAGCAGGAGGTCCCCTCACGAAAACCATTGGATTCGTTTCGGTCCGCGATTTCCGGCTTATCAATTAAAAGATGTAAAAGATTTGTCGGGATCACCATTATTAGAGTTAGGTGGGAGGTAAGCGCAACTATCGAAGAGAGCCCTAACAGGATTTGGCAGTCCCATCACGTTGAAAAGCTAAGCGAGAAATTCAAGGTCTTGAGGGGGAACGTTTGCCTAATGATGCTTGAAGAGCGTCTCCTGAACATACAAAGTCACTCGAAGAAAAATTTATAGGGAGTGAGCATACATGAGAGAGTAGAGAACTCTGAGTGGGCAAGAACCAATCAAACATTTCTCAATCCAACATGTTTAAGAGGTTATTGTCAGCTGCTAGAGGCGACTGACTCAAAAATCTTAGAAATTGAACTACTGAGGGATCTCGAAGATTCCAAGATCAAGCCTAACACCAAAACCATGGAGCCCAACACTTCTGGCAATGGGAATCAAAATCACGGCGACGACGACAATGACATCCACGATGCTCAACTCGGGAAAAGAAGACGTCCTCACCAATACTCTCAGGAGGAAACCCAAATGCTGAAAACCCACTTCAGTAAAAGTCCTTACATGAAAAAGAAGTGGAGAATTGAATTGAGCCGGGAGTTGGGGATTAATCAGTCGAGGATCCAGTTTTGGTTTCAAAATAGGAGATCCAAATTGAAGGCTCAACGCAAACGTCGGGTGGTCGAGATTTTAAAGGAAGAAAACCAAAAGTTGCGAACAAAAAATATGAGGTATGAAGAAGCTCTCAATATTACCGTTTGCCCTCATTGCGATAACCCCATCGCCCTCGGTAAGATATTCCCCGATAAGCCTCATGCAATGATTGAAGACGTTCATTTACCACCCTACTCCCTCGGGGCATCTCCTGCTCAACCAGATTTTGCCGGAGTCACGCATGAGCAGGATGATCCTACGAAGAAGATACAAATGCCTCCTGGAGGATGGGATATGCATTGCTTTGATTGGAGTTACAGTTTCAAGGAGCTGGATGTTACCGCCGACCAGCTCAAAGCACATCAGCCTTCTGCACAACAATTTTCGATGGGGTCGGATCCTGCTGGAGATGAGTTAATCAGTCGTCAAGCCATCAATGCAATTTTGGGCCACGATAAGAGGAGGTTCGCTTGGCCCCCTGAACTGCATTTCAGATTCCTAGACGTGGTTCACCAAATGGGGATCGACTCAGCAAATCCGACGCGCATATTTAAAGCCATGAATGTACCGGGGCTTAGTAAGGAACTGGTCAGGAATCACCTTGGTGCCTACAGAAGGCTATTAAAACAGCGTCAAGAGGAGCTAAACCGGGAGGAATCTGTCTCGAGCTCAAAAACTAGGGGCGACCGCCATTGTAATGCTCATGTATCAAGAGATACCCGGCCAAATCTAAGCATCAATCAAGCTAGAAACCCGGCCACCGGCAAACTGAAAGCTGATCAGAATGTCCCTCTGGGCCATTTCAACACTTTTCAAGAGCACGTGTCACAAGTACAGCAAGTATGCACTCCTCCATTCGAGCAGCAGTCGGCTGGTACTCTACCTGCCGCTGGTCAACCCACAACAGATGATTTCTTCGATGAAGGGCTCGATGCCTTGTTCAATCAGTGGGAAGCTGGCATGCTGGGACAGCCATGATCTAACACCTGACTCGGGGCACGATGGGTCGGTCACTACGAACACCCAGAGAAAGAAGAACGTGTTCACGAGTAGATCACTCATCTTATCCATTGTAAAGTTCCTATGGGAACATTTTTCTTTAATGACTATAGTTAATTCTGTATGAAAACCAACGCTATCGACGAAAATCGTCATGCTCGGCTGCGATGATCCCTTGTTAGATTAAATCCGAAACCAGAGGCGGTCTTTAAATTTTGAGTGGCCACGAACTCATTCCTCACCGAACACCCAGGATGTTGAAATGAAGAGTAACAGCGTGCACTGGGAAAATGCCACTTTCGTTTGAATGATGAGAAGGGGTTGAGAGAAGGTCATAGCGTTAATTCCCATGGAGCTAAATGAATTAAACGGAGTCATTAATCGCGGATCCGCCGCTGCTCCCCACGTTCTCGGGCCTAGCAAATCATAAAAGGCACCGAAAGATTGTAGACCCACCACTTTGAAGACTGAACTAGGGGACGAGCACAATACTCAATGAAACCGAATCAATGCAAGAGAGTTTGTGATCCTGTCACGAGGAAAAAGAAAGGGGAAGACAGACGAGGAGTAATTGCAGGGTCTCGGGAGGAGCGCTTGCTTGCTGGTCTTCATATGCAGCCTGAAGGATGGTTCTAGGACACGCACAATCACTCGAGAAAATTTCTAGAGTGAGCAAACACATAAGAGCGAATAGAGAAAGCTGAGTGAACTAGATCAGCCCGAGATTCTCCGATCCATCATGTTTAAAAGCTATTCCCATCTGCTAGAAACGCCCGACCTGGACATCTCTGAACACGAACTGCTGGAAGACTTTGAAGATCTTGGAGCTGAATCCTGCTCGAAGGCCATGGAGACTGACTCCTCCAGTGATGAAATTCTAGGCTTCAGCTACGAAGAAGGAGTATACAATCATGACCGGAGTCGGAAAAGGAAGCAACTGCAACGCCACACTCCAGGCCAAATCCGAGAACTCGAATCTTTCTTCAATGAATGCTCCACCCCAAGCACACAACAGAAAATTGAGTTGAGCCGAAAGTTAGGATTGGAGCTTTCGAAGGTCAAGTTTTAGTTCGCCAACAAGCGAACCCGGGTGAAACAGCAACACACAGATCATGAGTTATTGGCCCTGAAGGAGGAGAATGAGAAGCTTCGAGCTGAAAGCGCGAGATATAAGGAAGCTCTGACCAAGGCCGTCTACCTTAATTGTGGTAATCCTGTTGTCCTCGGCGAGGTGTTCCTCGATGAACCATCCCTGTTGACGAATAACGCTCAGCTGTTACCGTATTCTCCACAGCATTTTCCGACACAGCCAGATACCGTCGGAGATCTGCATGAGCAAGTCACCACCATAGAGTCAACACCAACATCCTCTGAGAAATGGGACATGAATCATCACAGGAGGAGTTCTCTCAATGACGAACCCGCTGTAGCAGCCAGCCAATCCAAAGTCGGTGAGTCCCTCCCTGGACAACTTTTGAAACGACTAGATCCCGTAGAGAACAGCTACCGAAGTATTGACGATATTTTGGGTGATAAGAAAACAAGGTTTTACTGGACCTATGAACTTCACACCAAATTTGTTGATGCAATTCGAGAGCTGGGAGTTGATTCGGCTAGCCCACTACGTGTACTTGAGATTATGAACGTGCCGGGGCTCTCTAGAATTAACGTTGAGTCTCACCTTAAGTACTATAGGAGATTGCTAAAGGATGGAAGGATAGCGTTAAACCATCATAAAGCCGGTTGGAGCTCAAGTGCTGGGCAGAGTCACAACCACGATGATTGGAGAGCCAAGAGCACCCAACCGTGTTTCAGCAATGACGGGACCAGCAGTCGTGTCAGCGACTCCTCTAACCCAAATCAGAGTGCTCCGCCGAACTATCTCAATACTCCTCAAGAGTATATACCACAGTTCCAGCACATAGGGATTCCTCAGTTTGAACGCGAATCGGTCATTAATGATGTCCCTGAAGCGGATCTGGCATTGGTAGAGAGTGCACATATAAACCTGCCGGTCATTGGAGGAAGTTCCAATTCGAGGGGTCAAATTGCTCACGGCGAGAGCAAAGAGAGGAATCCCTCACCTGCAGTCGACGACACCCAATCTGGGCACCAAGGGCTAGAAAGAGCAGGCGATTTCCTTGACGAGGAGCTAGACACTTGGATCAATACTCTTCAGGAATGTATGTCTCAACCCCAACAGGGCAATGATGAAGGTTCCAGCTCAAAGACTCCAGTCCCTCACAACGAAGTCAATGAAAGAAATCTACCCCCAGCAATCGTTGATACCCAACTTGAACATCAATGGCTCGAAGACTCGAGCAATTTCCTTGGCGATGAGTTCAATCTTTGGCTCGATCAATTTGGAGCCGGAGGACCATCGCAGTGGTGACGCAAGGCCGGTGATCAAGCGTCCGATGCAAAGCATGGTTACTCGATGAAAAATGCTTAGAGGAAAGGGGTTGAATACTCCTATTGAATATGTTGTTGATCGCACTGTAAGGTTCCCACGGGAACATCTTTCATTAATATCTAGAACTAATTGCGCGTGAGTGTCAACGTCACTCTTTGAGCATCTTCAAGCTGAGGGCCGTGGATTAATCACTTAATCCGTGGAGCAAGTTCCATGAACAATGACTATCACCCGCGGAGCATAATGGGATCTACCCCTTCAATACGAAATACGTTTGGCCGCGAAGCCACCTATTTGGTAAAACGATGTATCGTTCCTAAACGATCTTCAATTGAATACCGAAGTAATGTCTCATTTCTTTCCCTTCTCAAGTGATAAACGTGGATAAATCACTCAAGGAGCCATTTGTTCGAATAACAGAACAGACGTTGCCCAACTGGGGGCAGATGAACCATTGATGTTGCAAACACTCCAAGAATGGATAGGCGGATTTGATAGATGTTGTTCATATCAATACGCCACATCAGAACGGGATGAGAACCAAGAGTAAAGTTGTATCGTTCCAATTTGTCTTGAATTTGAGAATATGAATTGATACTCGTTATTTATCCTTGACAGGGGAATCGCCTTACAGGCGAACAGGTTTTTACATCCCATGTACTACTCGTTAGAGTACATGACCAAGGGTAGGATGTATCGTTTCGATTTTTGAAAAATTCGTGAACATGCAATGATATGCTTCTTTTACATTTTCAGGGGTCTGCAGCCACGACAGGTAGGTAAGTATCCCTTTCCCAGTTAGCTGGAGATAAAAAAAATGTTAAAATACTTTCAGCCGTCATGAAAATTATCCAATGCATCGATGTTCATGATTTAAATCGGGAGGTTGCCCAAAGCATGAATAAGACATGCACGATACATCACAAAATCCCCTCGATGGATAAATTTTGGGAAAGAAAGAAATGAATTTTTCCAAATATGATTATTTGTCAAATCATTCAAAAGGAAGTTTACTCAAAAGAGAGGCAAGCCTAGTCAAAACACGTCCTATACACACTTAAGAGAGAAGTGGAGCGAATCAGACAGCAAAATATGTACCTACGGAGGTAGGGACCATTCGCAGCAATTACATGGATTGGGACGACGGAGGCGTTCGTTTCATATTCCCAAATACTACAGGTGACCATTGATAACCCCTTTGAACGGAGGTTCTCATTATCAGCCCTGTCGAGAACCACCCCACATTGGGGCAAAATGGAGGTGAGTCCAGCAGCATCAGGAGAAAATGGTTAGAAATTTTCTTGCTCGGACTAACATTAATCTTTGTGTGTTGTTTATATGGTAATCCAAGTGCCATAGGATGATGAGAAGCATTCATTTCTCTATCCCACACACCATATCCTTTGCATAGCCAAGTTGAGCCTACAAATTCATTTCATGAGCCCATTGATGATCATTGCACGTTCCAAGATGAAGGCATCAGGGATTACGAAGAGGATTCCCGGGCTGATATTTAAAGCATGTTTAGACATTCAGACATATGTCTAACATGATCCCATCGAATATGAGAAAAACGGGATTTCAAAAAAATGATGATTAGAAAATCCCCAGCATCAAGAAAAAGCAAAGTGCCTAGTAAAAGCAAGGCCGATGCTCGTGCAAGCTGTTTGCTTGATCCCCAATGAAGCCTAGTTGGGAAAAGGTAGAAACCGCCTAAAGGGTCAAACAAAGGTAGAAACCGCCTGAAGGGTCAAAACAAAGGTAGAAACCGCTTGAAGGGTCAAAACAAAGGCAGAAACCGCCTGAAGGGTCAAACAAAGGTAGAAACCGCCTAAAGGGTCAAAACAAAGGTAGAAACCGCCTAAAGGGTCAAACAAAAGTAGAAACCGCCTAAAGGGTCAAAACAAAGGTAGAAACCGCCTAAAGGGTCAAACAAAGGTAGAAACCGCCTAAAGGGTTGTCGCGACCCGTCCGAAATGCGGACGCGGCTAATGGATTACCGATCGCGGGTCTTGGATCGGCGCGGGCCCTCCCAGGCCCATACCAAATCGCGGCGGGAGTATTTTTCAAAGGATTCGACGATAAGAGTCGATCGCTTTCGACCTTTAGTGTGGTCGTGGTGGCATGTGCAACTTGTGCATGTATTTGGAGTCGCCACCGGTCTTTCTTGGAGGGTAGACCGGAAACCTTACTGACCGATTGGGAGAGATCGATCAGTTCTGCGGAACCAGAGATTTTGGGTTCGGGGACTTGGTTACGTCGGTGTCATTACCAACGCCCTTTCGGTACCTAACGCGAGTGAATTTCCTGACTAAGAGTTCATGCAGGCGCAATTTTAGGCGAAGTAGGTTTGATTCAGGGTTTCATGCAGATTGGAAGACTATTCCTATCAATCACAATCAATTTTAATGAAACCTCAATCAAATGCATAAATAAATCACATCAATGCTCATCAATTCAAGTCAATGGCCTCCTAGTATAGCCATAAGGGCTTAGGGAAGATGTGATTTCGGACCAGGGGTAAAATGGGAAGATTTGGGAACGATTTAGCCCGAAGGGCAAAATCGTCAATTTTTGGAAGACTTGGATACCGAATTACCCAAAATATTCCATGGCCAGTTGATTGTGGCCATTTCCCATTTTTGAGAATTTTTTGGAATTTCTTGATTCTTCTTCAATTTTTGGAAGACGATTTGCCCAAAGGGCGAAATCGTCATTTTAAGAAGGGTCGGGGTTCAAAACACCCGAAATGAGTCTTGGCCAGTTGTTCGTGGCCATTTTCTATTTTTTGGGGCTTTCCTGAATTTTTTTAGAATTTTTTTTTTGGAAGACTGTTTGCCGGAAGGGCAAAACCGTCATTTCGGAAAAGATCGGGGGGCCGAAAGACCCGGAACAGGTCATGGCCAGTTGAATGTGGTGATTTCCTATTTTCTGGAATTTTTTAGAATTTTTTAGAATTTTCTGAATTTTTTGAATATTTTATGATTTTCTATTTTTTTATTGATTTTCGAATTTTTTATTATTTTTTTAATTTCGAAAATGGTAATCTGACTTGGACCCCTAGACCCAACCCCTTTAATAACAACATGCCAACCAAAAGCCCAAATAAAATCTAAAACAAGAAAGGCCCAATTGTACTCTAAAGCCTAAGGCCCAAATTTCAAGCTAAGCCCACACACTAACCTAAAACCCCAAAGGCAGACCCACCCACAGAAACGTATCTGCATAAGTGTTGTAACCCACGACTCATTTTTTTTATTTTTTTTTTCTTGGGCTTCTCTTTTCTTTGATTTTTTTTATTCCATACAAATGCCCTTCTTTTAAATTACTTCAACCCAACACGAACAACCAAGGAAAAGTAACGTGCAATCACTGTTCCTCACCTTCTTCGTGCGTCGTCCTCTTCACGGGTCCAACGGCGAGCTCGGGTCTGCTCGGTTTATGTCACCAGCGCCGACGACGTAGGAGGAGAAGCCGAATGAGTCGGAGCGGGAGGAGGAAGCGAAGGCGCCTCCAGCTCAGAGAGAGCAGAAGCCGAGGCAGCTGAAGATCACCTCGTATCCTCCCTACTTCCAGATGATCAAAGAGGCGATCCTGGCGCTGGATGAGAAGAGCGGGTCTAGCCCATACGCGATCACCAAGTACGTGGAAGACCAGCACAAGGACGTGCTTCCCTCCAACCTCATGAGGATCCTAGTGCTCCAACTAAAGAACCCTGCCTCCAAGGGGAAGCTGATCAAAGTGAAGGCTTCGTACAAACTTCCCGAGGCGGGCAAGAAGGAGAGCGTCAAGCCCTCATCCGAACCTCCGAAGAAGACAGAGACGGCCGCCAAGAAGCCTAAGGAGGCGGCTCCTGTTCCGAGAGCCAAACGGACGAAGAGGCCAGAGGCGGCCAAGCCGGCGAAGAAAGCTGCGAAGAATTCGGTGAGGAAGGCTGCGGTTGCGAAGTCGAAGCAGCTCAAGTTCATCAAATCTCCTGTACGTCTGGTTAACTTTCTTCGTCTCTTGGGACTCTCTCATCGCACTGGGACTAGCTAGTCGAGTTATGGTGATCCTCCTCATCGCCGAGTCCGATCTTCCGGTACTGAGACCACCATGCAGAGGTCCCGCGTCGCACCATCATCTCTACTCACGTTGGCGTCTTCATGGAGTCGAGCTGTTACCATGACTGGATTGTTCCTGTTTTGACACGCCTGTCGCCGTGGTCATTTACACCATTCGTCGTCGGCGAAACACCTACAACGACAGCTTCCGTTCCCATCGCTCCATGATACCTGATGCTGGTCGCGTCTCCTTGCGGTGGGGATGGCTGGACAAAACGGCGATAGCTGAGGTATTGTAGCGGTAGGGTGCAGCGACGCAAGCCGCGTTAAACCATTTAGATCAGCACGGGAGCGGGTTGCGGACGCTTGACCCGAGACAGCCCCGCGACGGTCAGTCGAATGGTGATGTGTCCATAGACTGTGATAGCCACCGCCAGTCTAAAAAAATGAAGGGTTGTGGTGATGGTCACGAGCAAAGACAGAATGGGTCGCAGGTTTTTCCAGCTCCAGTGTGGTGTGCCACGAAAAATATCGTCCGGAGGGGAAACGGAGGCCGTCGTTGTAGGCGAAGCACACTCGATAGCTCTGTTTTTTTTTTGCATGGGTCTTGCAAAAAAAAAATGTTCTCTCCTCTATGATCTCTCAAGAAGATCCTCACGATGGAGAGGGAGAGCCCCCGAGAAAAGATGCCTCTTTTTGTTGAGGAAGGAGCCACTCCTTTTCTTTTCCCTTTTTTTTATTGATTCCACTCTACCTTGTCCCCTCTCAATGCCCTTTTCTTTATCGGCAACGGCGCCACTCCCTTCTTTTGTGATATATTATGCTTCCCTTTGGCTTTTAGGAATTTCCTCGGAGGACCTACCCACCAAAAGAAATATCCCTCGATGAGAATGTGATTTTTAATAATCATGAAGGTTTCGTAACGTATAGACCGAAAGCAGGGAAGAATCCTTGACCCCCCAATCTCCACCATCTCTATGCTATGTTTATAATTTTTCATACATATTTATCGAAAATAAAATAAATAAATAAATAAAATAAAATAAAATAAAATAAAATAAAATAAAAAGTTGATCAAAATTTAGGTGTCAACAGCTGCCCCTCTTTGAGAGGAATCTCGTCAGAGGAATCCCCTCAGAGGTTTCTCTCAAAGACAATGTGACACCTGAGTCCTGATCGATTCGATTCGTGAAACTAAGGGGGGAGGAATCACGACATCCAGTTTTTTTATGCTTGTCGATGTATGCTCTTTCTTGAAGGTGGGAAGCATTCATTTGACATGAGGGAGTGGGATAGTAGAGAGACGTACCTGCCACTTTCCTGTTCGATGTTTGTGCAACTTTCGTGGTGTCTAATTGGTTCAAGAGGATACCTAGGGACTCGTTACTAGAGTGTCCTAGGGATGTTAAGCTCTGACCTGTATGGTAGGTCATACCATTATGAGATCCCTAACCGATAGGAATCTAAAGAAGACGCATTCTTTCTTTGGGAATTTGCCAAGGGTTTTGATCCGTATGGTAGATTAGACCATAAGCGGTTCGCCTATAGTAAGGCTTACCTAGGAAAACAATTTCTTCAACATTTGGGATTAGTCAAAGTTTTGATCCGTATTGGGGACCGGACCATTGGGCTGATCCTTATGGCGGTATCTACCTTTGAGTTGACCATTCCGGCGTTTTCTACCATTGGTTGACCCTTCAGGCGGTTTCTACCTCGAGTTGACCCTTCAGGCGGTTTCTACCTTTGTTTTGACATTTTAGGCGGTTTCTACCTTTGTTTGACTCTTTAGGCGGTTTCTACCTTTGTTTGTTTTGAAAAGGGGTCTCATGACGAGGGTTCTCCACGTCCGATGAGACTGCTTGATTTTGTTTAAAAGGGGTCCCGAGACGAGGGTTCTCCACGTCCGATAGGGCCTGTTTGATATTTTTTGAAAATGGGTCCTGGGACGAAGGTTCTCCACGTCTGGTAGGACTTTTTGATTTTTGAAAAGGGGTCTCATGACGAGGGTTCTCCACGTCCTATGAGACTGCTTGAATTTTGAAAGGGGGTCTCATGACGAGGGTTCTCCACGTCCGATGAGACTGCTTAAATTTTGTTTAAAAGGGGTCCTAGGACGAGGGTTCTCCACGTCATGCTAGGACTTTTTTTTTTTAAATGGGTTTCTCTTCCCCAAGAAAATATTGGTAATCTTTGAGAAGACAGCAATTGTCCAATTGACAAAATTTTATGACTTAAGTTTGATGCTGGAGGTTATCCAAAGCATTCTTGCAGCATGCAAATGTGATCACAAATCCCTTGCATGGAAAATCTGGATCAACAGTTTGAAAATTCCAAACAGAGTTTGTTCAAAACATCAATTGGAATATTTCTCGACAAGGAGGTCTTCTCACCTGTTTTGCGATAGTGGTTTTTTTATAGGGGACGCACTCCATTCCCTACTAACCTGTGCCTAGGTTTTAGGCTCATTCGCAGCGCATACATTTTGATCGGTCGGGAGGTCTTCCACGGGACCGTAATGTTGGGCTTGGATATTGGTTTTCAAGGGGGACCCGCTTTGGAGTCGAGGCCATTGAACGAAAGCTTTCGCCATCTGCTCCGTGTTTACAAGTCAAGAACCCTGCAAAATGAGAAAGAAATAGTCTTGCTCGTACTTCTTCGAGCTAAGCTATATGTTAACCCAAGTGTCTTAGTCAGAGAAGACTGTTTCAGGGTTATGATGTTGGTAGGATTGTGGACCGAAAAAGGCTTGTTTTTGGCCCAAAATTCTTGGAGAGTTTGACATTGGTGATCATTGCAGATTTGCTACCTGTCTTTTCTCTTTTACGCCTTTATTCCGCGCTTGACACCATTTGGCGAGCAGCCTTTTTGGAATTTGGCCCCTTCGGGGATTTCCTCTTTTCCCATCTAGACTTTATTGTGGGTCAATCAAACAGCTTGCACGGGCATCAGCCTTGCTTTTACCAGGCACTTTGCTTTTTCTTGATGCCGGGATTTTTTTCTCATTTTCATCTTTTTTTTTATTTTTCTTTTGAAATCCCATTTTTCTCATCTTCAGGAGATCACTTTAGACATATGATCGAAAGTCTAAACATACTTTTACCATAAATCCAGGAATTTCTTTGTAATCCCTTAGTCTTGAGCTCTTCCGTTTCTAAAGTGATGCTGCATCCATCTTGAAATGTGCAATGATCACCAACGGGTTCATGAAACGAATTTGCAGGCTCGACTTGGCTGTGCAAAGGATAAACGTATGTGGGATAGAAAAATGAATGCTTCTCGTCATCCTATGGCACTTGGATTACCATATAAACAACACACGAAGATTAATGTTAGTCCGAGCAACAAAATTTCTAACCATTTCTCCTGATGCTGTTGGACTTACTTCTATTCTGCCCCGATGTGGGGTGGTTCTCGACAGGGCTGATAATGAAAACCTCCGTTCAAAGGGGTTATCAATGGTCACCTGTAGTATTTGGGAATATGAAACGAACGCCTCCGTCGTCTCAATCCATGTAATCGCTGCGAATGGTCCCTACCTCCGTAGGTACAGATTTTGCTATCCGATTCACTTCCCTCATCTCTCAAGTGTATGTAGGATGTGTTTGGACTGGGCTCGCCTCTCTTTTGAGTAAACTTCCTTTTGAATGATTTGACAAATAATCATATTTGGAAAAATTCATTTCTTTCTTTCCCAAAATTTATCCATCGAGGGGATTTTGTGATGTATCGTGCATGTTTTATTCATGCTTTGGGCAACCTCCCGATTTAAATCATGAATATCGATGCATTGGAAAATCTTTATGCCGGCTGAAAGGATTCTGACATTTTTTTTTATCTCCAGCTGACTGGGAAAATGGATACTTACCTGTCCGTCGCAGCTGCGGATCCCTGCAAATGTAAAAGAAGCATATCATTGTAGGTTCACGAATGTTTCAAAAATCGAAACGATACATCCTACCCTTGGTCATGTACTCTAACGAGTAGTACATGGGATGTAAAAACTTGTTCGTCTGCAAGGCGACTCCCCTGTCAAGGATAAACAATAAGTGTCAATTCATATTCCCAAATTCAAGACAAGTTGGGACGATACAACTTTACTCTTAATTTTCATCCCATTCTGATGTTGCATATTGATATGAACAACATCTATCAAATCCGCCTATCCATTCTTGGAGTGTTTGCAACATCAATGGTTCATCTGCCCCCAGTTAGGCAACGTCTGTTCTGTTATTTGAACGCATGGCTCCTTGAGTGCTTTATCCATGTTTATCATCTGAGAAGGAAAAGAAAGGAGACATTACTTCGGTATTCGATTGAGGATCGTTTATGAACGATACATCGTTTTACCAAATAGGTGGCTTCGCGGCCAAACGTATTTCGTATTGAAGGGGTAGATCCCATTATGCTCCGCGGGTAATAGTCATTGTTCATGAAACTTGCTCCACGGATTAAGTGATTAATCCACGGCCCTCGGCTTGAAGATGCTCAAAGGGTGATGTTGACACTCACGCGCAATTAGTTCTAGATATTAAGGAAAGATGTTCCCGTGGGAACCTTACAGTGCGATCAATAACATATTCAATAGGAGTATTCAACCCATTTCCTCTAAGCATTTTTCATCGAGTAGCCATGCCTTGCATCAGACGTCTGATCACCGGCCTTGCGTCACCACTGCGATGGTCCTCCGGCTCCAAATTGATCGAGCCAAAGATCGAACTCATCGCCAAGGAAAATGCTCGGGTCTTCGAGCCATTGATGTTCAAGTTGGGTATCAACGATTGTTGGGGGCAGATTTCTTTCATTGCCTTCGTTGTGAGGGATTGGAGTCTTTGAGCTGGAACCTTCATCATTGCCTTGTTGGGGTTGAAACATACATTCCTGAAGAGTATTGATCCAAGTGTCCAGCTCCTCATCAAGGAAATCACCTGTTCTTTCTAGCCCTTGGTGCCCAGATTGGGTGTCGTCGACTGCAGGCGAGGGATTCCTCTCTTTGCTCTTGCCGTGAGCAATTTGACCCCTCGAATTGGAACTTCCTCCAATGACCGGCAGGTTCATATGTGCACTCTCTACCAATGCCAGATCCGCTTCAGGGACAGCATTAATGACTGATTCGCGCTCAAACTGAGGAATCTCTATGTGCTGGAACTGTGGCATATACTCTTGAGGAGTATTGTGATAGCTCGGCGGAGCATTCTGATTTGGGTCAGAGGAGTCGCTGACACGACTGCCGGTCCCGTCATTGCTGAAACACGGTTGGGTGCTCTTGGCTCTCCAATCATCATGGTTGTAACTCTGCCCAGCACTTGAGCTCCAACCGGCTTTATGATGGTTTAACGCTATCCTTCCATCCCTTAGCAATCTCCTATAGTACTTGAGGTGAGACTCAACGTTAATTCTAGAGAGCCCCGGCACATTCATAATCTCGAGTATGCGTAGTGGGCTAGCCGAATCAACTCCCAGCTCTCGAATTGCATCAACAAATTTGATGTGAAGTTCATAGGTCCAGTAAAACCTTGTTCTCTTATCACCCAAAATATCGTCAATACTTCGGTAGCTATTCTCTACGGGATCTAGTCGTTTCAAAAGTTGTCCAGGGAGGGACTCACCGTCTTTGGATTGGCTGGCTGCGACAGCGAGTTCGTCATTGAGAGAACTCCCCCTGTGATGATTCATATCCCATCTCTCAGAGGATGTTGGTGTTGATCCTATGGTGTTGACTTGCTCATGCAGATCTCCGGCGGTATCTGGCTGTGTCGGAAAATGCTGTGGAGAATACGGTAACAGCTGAGCGTTATTCGTCAACAGGGATGGTTCATCGAGGAACACCTCGCCGAGGACAACAGGATTACCACAATTAAGGCAGGTGGCCTTGGTCAGAGCTTCCTTATATCTCGCGCTTTCAGCTTGAAGCTTCTCATTCTCCTCCTTCAGGACCAGTAACTCATGGTCTGCGTATTGCTGTTTCACCCGGGTTCGTTTGTTGGCGAACCAAAACTTGACCTTCGAAAGCTCCAATCCTATCTTTCGGCTCAACTCCATTTTCTGTTGTCTGCTTGGAGTGGGGCATTCATTGAAGAAAGCTTCGAGCTCTCGGATTTGGCCTGGAGTGTGGCGTTGTAGTTACTTCCTTTTCCGACTCCGGTCATCATTGTATACTCCTTCTTCGTAGCTGAAACCTAGAATTTCATCGCTAGAGGAGTCAGTCTCCATGGCTTTCGGGCAGTATTCAGCTCCGGGATCTTCGAAGTCTCCCAGCAGTTCGTGCTCATAAATGTCCAGGTCGGGCGTTTCTAGCAGATGGGAATAGCTTTTAAACATGATGGATCGGAGTATCTCGGGCTGATCTAGTTCACTCAGCTTTTTCAATTCGCTCTTACGTGTTTGCTCACTCTAGAAATTTTCTCAAGTGATTGTGCGTGTCCTGGAACTATCCTTCAGGCTGCATATGAAGACCAGCAAGCAAGCGCTCCTCCCGAGACCCCGCAATTACTCATCGTCTGTATTCCCCTTTCTTTTTCCTCGTGATAGGATCACAAACTTCTCTTGCATTGATTTGGTTTCATCGAGTATTGCGCCCGTCCCCTAGTTCAGTCTTCAAAGTGGTGGGTCTACAATCTTTCGGCGCCTTTTATGATTTGCTAGGCCCGAGAACGTGGGGAACAGCGGCGGATCCGCAATTAATGACTCCGTTTAATTCATTTAGCTCCATGGGAGTTAACGCCATGACCTTCTCTCAACCCCTTTTCATCGTTTAAACGAAAGTGGCATTTCCCCTGTGTATGCTGTTACTCTCCATTTCAACATCTTGGGCGTTCGGTGAGGAATGAATTCGTGGCCACTCAAAATTTAAAGACCGTCCCTGGTTTCAGACTTAATCTAACAAGGGATCATCGCAACTGAGCATGACGATGTTCGTCGATAGCGTTGGTTTTCATACATAATTAACTATAGCCATTAAAGAAAAATGTTCCCATAGGAACTTTACAATGGATAAAAAGAGTGATCCACTCGTGAACATGCTCTTCTTTCCATGGGTGATCGTAGCGACCAACCCATCGTGCCCCGAGTCAGGTGCTAGATCATGGCTGTCCAAGCATGCCAGCTTCCCATTGATTGAACAAGGCATCGAGCCCATCATCAAAGAAATTGTCTGTCGTGGGTTGACCAGCGGCAGGCAGAACACCAGCCGATTGCTGCTCGAATGGAGGAGTGCGCACTCGCTGTACTTGTGACACGTGCTCTTGAAAAGTGTTGAAATGGCCCGGAAGGACATTCTGATCAGCTTTCAGTTTGCCGGTGGTCGGGTTGCTAGCTTGATTGATGCTTAAATTTGGCCGGGTACCTCCTGATGCCTGAGCATTACAATGGCGGTCCCCCCTAGCTTTTGAGCTCGAGACGGATTCCTCTCGGCTTAGCTCTGCTCGACGCTGTTTTAATAGCTTTTTGTAGGCAGCAAGGTGATTCCTGACCAGTTCCTTACTAAGCCCTGGTACACTCATGGCCTTAAATATGCGTGTCGGAGTTGCTGAATCGATCCCCATTTGGTGAACCACGTCTAGGAATCTGAAATGCAGTTCAGGGGGCCAAGCGAACCTCTTCCTATCGTGGTCCAAAATTGCATCGATGGCTTGACGACTGATTAACTCATCTCTAGCAGGACCCGACCCTATCGAAAATTGTTGTGCATGAGGCTGATATGCTTTGAGCTGGTCGGCGGTAACATCCAGCTCCTTGAAACTGTAGCTCCAATCAAAGCGATGCAAATCCCATCCCCCATGAGGCATTTGTATCGTCTTCGTAGGATCATCCTGCTCATGCGTGACTCCGGCAAAATCTGGTTGAGCAGGAGATGCCCCGAGGGAGTAGGGTGGTAAATGAACGTCTTCAATCATTGCGTGAGGCTTATCGGGGAATATCTTACCGAGGGCGATGGGGTTATCGCAATGAGGGCAAACGGTAATATTGAGAGCTTCTTCATACCTCATGTTTTCTGTTCGCAGCTTTGGGTTTTCTTCCTTTAAAATCTCGACCACCTGACGTTTGCGTTGAGCCTTCGATTTGGATCTCCTATTTTGAAACCAAAACTGGATCCTCGACTGACTAATCCCCAACTCTTGGCTCAATTCAATTCTCCACTTCTTTTTCATGTGAGGGCTTTTACTGAAGAGGGTTTCCAGCATTTGGGTTTCCTCCTGAGAGTATTGGTGAGGACGTCTTCTTTTCCCGAGTTGAGCATCGTGGATGTCGTTGTCGCCGTCGCCGTGATTTTGATTTCCGTTGCCAGAAGTGTTGGGCTCCATGGTTTTGGTGTTAGACTTGGTCTTGGAATCTTCGAGATCACTCAGTAGTTCAATTTCTGAGATTTTTGAGTCAGTCGCCTCTAGCAGCTGACAGTAACCTCTTAAATATGTTGGATTGAGAAATGTTTGATTGGTTCTTGCCCACTCAGAGTTCTCTACTCTCTCTTGTATGCTCACTTCCTATAAATTTTTCTTCGAGTGACTTTGTATGTTTAGGAGACGCTCTTCAAGCATGAAAGAAAATCATTAGGCAAACGCTCCCCGTCAAGACCTTGAATTTCTCGCTTAGCTTTTCAACGTGATGTGAGTGCTGAATCATGTTAGGGCTTTTTTCGATAGTTGCGCTTACCTCCCACCTAACTCTAATAATGGTGATCCCGACAAATCTTTTACATCTTTTAATTGATAAGCCGGAAATCGCGGACCGAGACGAATCCAATGGTTCACGTGAGGGGACCTCCTGCTTTACCCCCTAACTGGGCTCTACCAGCATTATTACTGAGACCCTTCATCATCCTCGAGTTGCTATAAAATGAGGAATTAATGTATGGAAGGTTAACGTTCTCGCATAATCAGCTTCTTCCTTCTAATCTCTCTGTTAGCCTCGTCTTATTCTCAAGCCAACCCAACGCAAATGGCCTCCTCTCCCGTACGCACTTTTTCAACTGATGTCTTGGCCCAGTGGGAAAAGCTTTATAACCTACTGGGTCGCGGTTACGCACACATAACCGATCATTCTGCGACCGAGGATGAAATCTGTGTCCTGCTCGAGGACCTTGATACCACTTCTCTCGAAGGTACTACACTGGGGAGGGAATATAGAATTTTCCCGACTCTCTTTGCACACTCCTTAGAGGCCTACCGTGCTGCTAATCGGGAGGTTCTCGTGGCTCGCGTCTTGCGAGCTCGTTATGAGGATCGATCTGATCATTTGGTGCTGACCAACTATCTGGCCGATAGTTACAAAAAGGCCGTCGAGTTTGCTAATGAGCGGGTCGCGACGTTGCTTCGCGAGAGGAGAAATCTGATGGAGCAATTGGCCCTATCCCTGACCACCGGCGAGCATGACCGCCGCAATGTCCTGTTGAGGCTTCAGAGTGACTGGCAGGAAGAACGGCTCGACAAAATAACCGCAGACATAGCTCGCGGGAATGGACTGGTTCGAGACCTGGAAACAATCGCCGAAGAACATGAGGCCAAGGTCGCCGAAGTTAAGGGAGAATGCAAAAGTCTTCTCCTCAGGCTTGCCGACCATGGCATGCGGAGTTGGGAGTATGAGCAGAGCATTAATAACATGGAGGGTCAGTTGGGCTCCTTCGTGTCGTTAATTAGGGCTCACTTCGGCTTTACTTTTCTACCCCGAATTGTATGACTTGCTTTTGAAAACCCTCCACTGAGCAAAATAAATGAGAACTCTTGTGTGTGTGTTTTAACTTCTGTATGGTTCATTTCTTCGAGCATCCGAACATCTTCAACTTGGGTGAGCCGAACCGTAATATCAATAAGCCGAGCAAATATGTCCTGATTTTATAACTCGCTCATGATCAGATGAGATAATAGCCTTAGACTTGTCCAGGAAAAGATTTCTCTCTATTACCTATTTTTTTACCTGCAAATAAAAAGACAGAATCAGAAGGAATAATTTAAAAAAGAAATCAAAAACCCCTTTCAATCCTATGCTTGCCCATGATTAATAAGGACAAGAACTTTTACAAGGGTTTTAATCTTGCGCGAAAAGTTTTTATCAATATTCCTCGAAAGAAAGCATACTATTGAAAGGAATGTAATTCACAATAATCGCTTTTGATCAATTTCGAGAGGAACGAATTACTCAAAAGTGCGAGGCATAATAACGTGTTTTAAATTTAATTGAAGATACGGCATCCAAATCAAAGCCGTTTTGTTAAGAACGAGAGTAATTTGGACATCTATCTCGTCATTAAATTCAAAACAACGCCGATATTCTCGATCAATTATCGTGGATTACCAGCGACGTAAAACATGCATGGACCAATTCAAGTGTATAATTCCTTCTAGCGAAATTGGGGTTGGATTACCCTATACGACCAAAAAGGTCGTGCAAGATTTCCAATTTTAATTTCCTCTAAAGGAATTATAAACTTGACTTGGGAGTATTCGGATGATTAGAGAAAATGCCACTATCACATTCCCATGACCTGTCAAAAGAAATACAACCAAGTTCCATCTAAATGTATACACCAATAGATCCCTAATACAATCACTCTAAGGGGTGAGATAGAGAAAGCCTCGATAAAAATAAACCCTATACAAGAGGACTAGTAATGGAAAATGAAACAAAGGAATGTGATCCTAACGTTTAAGGATGCCCCAAGTTCGATCTGTGACTTCCGGATCACTTGCCCCAACTCGTCATCTTCATTGGACGATATCTCAATAATGTCCATAGTAGGCTCCTTTGTTGCTCACTCGGTGCTTGTCATGGGATATCATCCTCTTCGTCTTCTATCAAGGACGTTTGGGAAAAACACACACATCTATCCTTGAAATGGCATTTAATCTAATCACCAGAATGCAATGAATGAAATGCCTATATTTATATGAACTGTAATAGATTCGAGGTATAGAGAGTCTTACCAACCAAACTCGTCGACTTATGTGCGGTTTTAGGTATACCAACCGCCCAAAGACATGCGCATGAGACAAGTTATGGTGAACTTCTAAAAATCAGAGGGTTTGGCACCTAAGGTTAAGGTTCCCACTTCGAGTTCTAGAAAGAGCCGATTCCATTGCACAGCTATCGTTGCATTGGGACTCGATCCATAGTTCGAAGCGAGCGGAATTGAAAAGTGGATTACCCCGCATTTTTCCTCACGGAGATTCCATTTTCAATTCCTTCTATTGTGTTCCTATAGGCGACGCCCGGGGTTTTAGGCGCGGTTGTGTGTGTCCACGTGTTGTGATCATCACAATGCAATTCATGCATAGCAGTTTATCAATCAGCACTTCAAATCATCCACACAACATACATTCCTACGCCCAACCTGCATAAGACAATGTTAATCACGGACTACACCCCTTATTTCTCCAATCTGCAAAAACATATAACCCCTATCATGAGCGGAGTTACCTCACCTTCAAGAGCGCCTGCAAGGTTAGAAAAATCACTCAACGTTTTAATTACGGCCTAAGTCCACTTGAGGTCTAGAACCATAGGTTCTAGAACAAAGGTCCCCAGTGGGGTCGCCAGCTGTCGCGACCCGTCCGAAATGCGGACGCGGCTAATGGATTACCGATCGCGGGTCTTGGATCGGCGCGGGCCCTCCCAGGCCCACACCAAATCGCGGCGGGAGTATTTTTCAAAGGATTCGACGATAAGAGTCGATCGCTTTCGACCTTTAGTGTGGTCGTGGTGGCATGTGCAACTTGTGCATGTATTTGGAGTCGCCACCGGTCTTTCTTGGAGGGTAGACCGGAAACCTTACTGACCGATTGGGAGAGATCGATCAGTTCTGCGGAACCAGAGATTTTGGGTTCGGGGACTTGGTTACGTCGGTGTCATTACCAACGCCCTTTCGGTACCTAACGCGAGTGATTTTCCTGACTAAGAGTTCATGCAGGCGCAATTTTAGGCGAAGTAGGTTTGATTCAGGGTTTCATGCAGATTAGAAGACTATTCCTATCAATCACAATCAATTTTAATGAAACCTCAATCAAGTGCATAAATAAATCACATCAATGCTCATCAATTCAAGTCAATGGCCTCCTAGTATAGCCATAAGGGCTTAGGGAAGATGTGATTTCGGACCAGGGGTAAAATGGGAAGATTTGGGAACGATTTAGCCCGAAGGGCAAAATCGTCAATTTTTGGAAGACTTGGATACCGAATTACCCAAAATATTCCATGGCCAGTTGATTGTGGCCATTTCCCATTTTTGAGAATTTTTTGGAATTTCTTGATTCTTCTTCAATTTTTGGAAGACGATTTGCCCAAAGGGCGAAATCGTCATTTTAAGAAGGGTCGGGGTTCAAAACACCCGAAATGAGTCTTGGCCAGTTGTTCGTGGCCATTTTCTATTTTTTGGGGCTTTCCTGAATTTTTTTAGATTATTTTTTTTGGAAGACGGTTTGCCGAAAGGGCAAAACCGTCATTTCGGAAAAGATTGGGGGGCCGAAAGACCCGGAACAGGTCATGGCCAGTTGAATGTGGTCATTTCCTATTTTCTGGAATTTTTTAAAATTTTCTGAATTTTCTGAATTTTTTGAATTTTTTATGATTTTCTATTTTTTTTTATTGATTTTCGAATTTTTTATTATTTTTTTAATTTCGAAAATGGTAATCTGACTTGGACCCCTAGACCCAACCCCTTTAATAACTACATGCCAACCAAAAGCCCAAATAAAATCTAAAACAAGAAAGGCCCAATTGTACTCTAAAGCCTAAGGCCCAAATTTCAAGCTAAGCCCACACACTAACCTAAAACCCCAAAGGCAGACCCACCCACAGAAACGTATCTGCATAAGTGTTGTAACCCACGACTCATTTTTTTATTTTTTTTTTCTTGGCCTTCTCTTTTCTTTGATTTTTTTTATTCCATACAAATGCCCTTCTTTTAAATTACTTCAACCTAACACGAACAACCAAGGAAAAGTAACGTGCAATCACTGTTCCTCACCTTCTTCGTGCGTCGTCCTCTTCACGGGTCCAACGGCGAGCTCGGGTCTGTTCGGTTTATGTCACCAGCGCCGACGACGTAGGAGGAGAAGCCGAATGAGTCGGAGCGGGAGGAGGAAGCGAAGGCGCCTCCAGCTCAGAGAGAGCAGAAGCCGAGGCAGCTGAAGATCACCTCGTATCCTCCCTACTTCCAGATGATCAAAGAGGCGATCCTAGCGCTGGATGAGAAGAGCGGGTCTAGCCCATACGCGATCACCAAGTACGTGGAAGACCAGCACAAGGACGTGCTTCCCTCCAACCTCATGAGGATCCTAGTGCTCCAACTAAAGAACCCTGCCTCCAAGGGGAAGCTGATCAAAGTGAAGGCTTCGTACAAACTTCCCGAGGCGGGCAAGAAGGAGAGCGTCAAGCCCTCATCCGAACCTCCGAAGAAGACAGAGACGGCCGCCAAGAAGCCTAAGGAGGCGGCTCCTGTTCCGAGAGCCAAACGGACGAAGAGGCCAGAGGCGGCCAAGCCGGCGAAGAAAGCTGCGAAGAATTCGGTGAGGAAGGCTGCGGTTGCGAAGTCGAAGCAGCTCAAGTTCATCAAATCTCCTGTACGTCTGGTTAACTTTCTTCGTCTCTTGGGACTCTCTCATCGCACTGGGACTAGCTAGTCGAGTTATGGTGATCCTCCTCGTCGCCGAGTCCGATCTTCCGGTACTGAGACCACCATACAGAGGTCCCGCGTCGCACCATCATCTCTACTCACGTTGGCGTCTTCATGGAGTCGAGCCGTTACCATGACTGGATTGTTCCTGTTTTGACACGCCTGTCGCCGTGGTCATTTACACCATTCGTCGTCGACGAAACACCTACAACGACAGCTTCCGTTCCCATCGCTCCATGATACCTGATGCTGGTCGCGTCTCCTTGCGGTGGGGATGGCTGGACAAAACGGCGATAGCTGAGGTATTGTAGCGGTAGGGTGCAGCGGCGCAAGCCGCGTTAAACCATTTAGATCAGCACGGGAGCGGGTTGCGGATGCTTGACCCGAGACAGCCCCGCGACGGTCAGTCGAGTGGTGATGTGTCCATAGACTGTGATAGCCACCGCCAGTCTAAAAAAATGAAGGGTTGTGGTGATGGTCACGAGCAAAGACAGAATGGGTCGCAGGTTTTTCCAGCTCCAGTGTGGTGTGCCACGAAAAATATCGTCCGGAGGGGAAACGGAGGCCGTCGTTGTAGGCGAAGCACACTCGATAGCTCTGTTTTTTTTTTGCATGGGTCTTGCCAAAAAAAAATGTTCTCTCCTCTATGATCTCTCAAGAAGATCCTCACGATGGAGAGGGAGAGCCCCCGAGAAAAGATGCCTCTTTTTGTTGAGGAAGGAGCCACTCCTTTTCTTTTCCCTTTTTTTTATTGATTCCACTCTCCCTTGTCCCCTCTCAATGCCCTTTTCTTTATCGGCAACGGCGCCACTCCCTTCTTTTGTGATATATTATGCTTCCCTTTGGCTTTTAGGAATTTCCTCGGAGGACCTACCCACCAAAAGAAATATCCCTCGATGAGAATGTGATTTTTAATAATCATGAAGGTTTCGTAGCGTATAGACCGAAAGCAGGGAAGAATCCTTGACCCCCCAATCTCCACCATCTCTATGCTATGTTTATAATTTTTCATACATATTTATCGAAAATAAAATAAATAAATAAATAAATAAAATAAAATAAAAAGTTGATCAAAATTTAGGTGTCAACAAGGGTCAAAACAGAGGTAGAAACCGCCTAAAGGGCCAAACAAAGGTAGAAACAGCCTAAAGGGTCAAAACTGAGGTAGAAACCGCCTAAAGGGTCAAAACAGAGGTAGAAACCGCCTAAAGGGTCAAAACAGAGGTAGAAACAGCCTAAAGGGTCAAAACAGAGGTAGAAACCGCCTAAAGGGTCAAACAAAGGTAGAAACCGCCTAAAGGGTCAAACTCAAGGTAGATACCGCATGAAGGGTCAAATTGATGGTAGATACCGCCATAAGGGTCAACTCAAGGTAGATACCGCCTGAAGGGTCAAATTGATGGTAGATACCGCCATAAGGGTCAGCTCATTGGTAGAAACTGCCATAAGGATCAAACTAAACTCAACCAAAGGTAGAAACCGCCTGAAGGATCAATACAAAGGTCCGATCCACCATACGGATCAAAATCCTTGGCAGATCCCAAAGCATGGGATGCGTCTTCCTTAGGTTTCTACCAGTCAGGAACCCCATAATGGTATGACCTACCATACAGGTCAGAGCTTAATCTCCCTAGGATATTCTGAACGAGTCCTAGGTATCTTCTTGAAAGTCGTCGCAACCGGCAGCATCCGACAGGTGAGCTTCAGGTAAACCTCTCTCACTCCAGCCCATGTTCAAATGGTTAGAGCAAACCATAGATTAATTTGAGCTTTTATCGAGAGCCTCAAGGATTCGATGTCATAGCATTTCTTCTCTCATTTTCCCAGTTGAGTCGGTTAGGAATCAGGTGCCATGTTATCTTTGAGAGAAACCTCTAACGAGATTCCTCTCAAAGAGGGGCAGCTATTGACACCTGATTTTTGACCATCTATCATTGTGATTTTTATTCTTTAAAATTAATTAAAAATATAAAAAAAGTCATAAAATCACAAAATCAACTTTGGAAGCCTTGGCTTGGCCCTAGGAACCAATTTTGAACAAAAAAAGATTTTTTGGTATTTTTTTAATATATTTCGAATTTATTTAATTATTAAAAATACCCAAAAAATTAGAAAAATACCATTCGTGGTCAGAAAAATACACAAAAATATTCAATAATTTTGTTTTAATTTCCTCTTCAAGTGTGTCACCTTAAATATTGAAAATTCGGCTCGGGTCACTATGTTTCTTCACAAACATAAACCCGAACCAAGCATAAAAATTTCTTTTCGAGTCTTTTAATTTTCAATTCTCACTTTTTATAAGCTATGACATTAGATTCTAAAGTCTCAAAGTGCAATCGGGTCAATTTGCCCTCCAATTTGATCAATTTTAAACAAAAGGGTTTAATTGCATAATTCCCTTTCAATTTAGTCCCCGGTTTCGCAAATTTTGAAATTAAATCTCACACGAGCTCACTCATTAAAATTAAACACCTCTACCCTATGGGTTTCATCGTGATGAATCCACTGGTGGTCTTAATTTGGACTAATTCGATCATTTGGGCTCTCAATTTGGCGATAATCATTTTCGGATCCTAGGGACAATTTGGGGTTTTCACTAAATTTCAATCAATTGATTCACGAAAATACCCATATTTGATAGAAAACATGTCAAGGAGTCCGATTTTGACATCAATTTCATGAAAAGGGTACGATTTGGGGCCCAATTTGCCAAATTTAAGTCGAACCGGGCCGGTCGGGTCAGGCCCGACCCGGCCCGGTCCGACCGGTTCTGCAACTTGCAGACCCACCGGCCGAAAGCAGGGGAATGCAGAGGATTTAAAAAAACGGGCATGGGGGCCAGATTTTCAAGTAAAAAAATGAGAGAACGAATGTGAGGGACAAAAAGCAATGGTGGAGGATCGTTTTGGGTGGACCGGCGGCCGCGGAAAAGGCCGGTCGGCCAGAAACAAAAAGAAAAAAAGAGGGAGCTCGGACCGAGAGGAAAAGGGAGCAGAGTGCTCGGACCGAGGGCGTTGGAGCGAGAGGCAGGCAGAGAGAGGATCCTAGAGCTTCAGCGACACCCACAGAGCCTCACCGGAGCTGCAGCCGCCGTCTTCAGGCTCGGGGCAGGTCGGTATTTCCTCTAAACTCCTATTCCACCGTCGCATGCCAAGTGTTCGACAAAATGTGTAAATGAACTAATTAAATCACGGCTCTCGGCCGAGCCAGCCCCGAGCGCTATTTGTGCGAAATCGCCTTTAAGTTTCATTAGAACCTGTTCTAAGCCCCGGCTGGATGTTCATTTTGCATAAAACCACGAGGAAAACTCGCCTCAGAACTTCGCCGGCCGCAACTCTGATCCGGAGCTCGATGAGGAAGTTCGTGTGGTCACCGACCCCAATGGGGACTTAGGTAAGCTTCTAAGCTTCGTTTTAAGGTGGTTTGATCAAGCAGAATCGAGCTTGGAGCGAAAAACAAAGCTTTGCCCTTTTTTTTCTTTCTCGCCGTCGCCGGGAAGTTGAGGTCCGATCCAGCCACTTTTGACGTGTTCATGGCTGCTCTTTCGATTGGGTATTTATGTTTGGCCGATGAAGAATCGAATGGCGAAGAAACAAGTAAAAAATATGAAGTTTTGGGTTCGGATTGCGCTCTTCCGGTGAGGATTCCGGCGAACTCGCCGGAATAATCACTGTTCCGGCGAGTCGCCGGTCGTCTTCTCCGGCGAGGGGAACTCGGTCAACCGGTCAACGCCGACGTGGCATGCCACGTCGGCAGCCACGTCGGCCAGGTGGGTCCACACCGCGAAATTAAAAGAATTAGAACGGACGGTCCGGATCGTGACACATGTCGCGATCCTGGATTTTTGGAAAATAAAAATGATTTTTAGAAATAAATAAATGATTTTCAGATAAATAAAAAAATTAGATCCAATGGTCAAGAATGTGCCAAGTGGCGTTCGGTGGACCGTCCGATCAGACTCGAAGATCGGACGAACCAGAATACGTCACGTGGCGCGTCGTGAACCGTTGGATGGTGGTTTAATTGTCTGATTTATAAAATAAAATCGTTCTGATCGAACGGTCGTGGTTCAGCCATGTGGCGCGTTGTGGATCGTCTGATCTGTAGTATTTTCGGATAATGTAAAAATTGATAAATAAAAAAAAAAACAGAGAAAAAAACCCTTAAAAAATCAAAACGGCGTCGTTTTAGGCCGGTTTCTGACCCGTAGGGTCGGGCCGGGCGCCCGAGAGGCGCGGGCCGGGTCTGACCCGTCCCGGAAAATATTTTTAAATATTAAAAAAAAATTCAGAAAATAATAAAAAAATAAAATAAAAATTTCAAAATTCAATAAAAAATGAAAAATCATAAAACATTCTAAGAAATTCGGAAAATTCAGAAAAATTCTAAAAAATTCCAGAAAATAGGAAATGGCCATATTCAACTGGCCACAACCTGTTCCGGGTCTTTCGACCCCCGATCTTTTCCGAAATGACGGTTTTGCCCTTCCGGCAAACCGTCTTCCAAAAAAAATTCTAAAAATTCTAGAAAAATCCCAAAAAATAGGAAATGGCCACAATCAACTGGCCAAGGCTCATCCCGGGTGTTTTGAACCCGATCCTTCTTAAAAATGACGATTTCGCCCTTTGGGCGAATCGTCTCCCAAAAATTGAAGAAAAGTCAAGAAATTCCAAAAAATTCTCAAGAATGGGAAATGGCTATAATCAACTAGCCATAGAATATTTTGGGTAATTCGGTATCCAAATCTTCCAAAAATTGACGATTTTGCCCTTCGGGCTAAATCGCCTCCAAATCCTGCCATCTTACCCCGGTCCAAAATCACACCTTCCCTAAGCCCTTATGGCTATATTATGAAGCCATTGATTTGGATTGATGTGCATCGATGAGGTTTATTTATGCATTTGATTGCGCTTTCATTAAAATTGATTGTGGTTGATAGGAATAGTCTTCCAATCTGCATGAAACCTTGAATAAAACTTACTCCATCCAAAACTGCGCCTGCATGAACTCTTAGTCAGGAAAATCACTTGCGTTAGGTACCGAAAGGGCGTTGGTAATGACACCGACGTAACCAAGTCCCCGAACCCAAAATCTCTGGTTCTGCAGAACTGATCGATCTCTCACAATCGATCAGTAAGGTTTCCGGTCTACCCTCCAAGAAAGACCGGTGGCGACTCCAAATGCATGCACAATTTGCACATGCCACCACGACCACACTGAAGGTCGAAAGCGATCGACTCTTATCGTCGAATCCTTTAAAAAATACTCCCGCCGCGATTTGGTATGGGCCTGGGAGGGCTCGCGCCGATCCAAGACCCGCGATCGGTAATCCATTAGCCGCGTCCGCTTCCGGACGGGTCGCGACATCGACCAGATCGGAGCTAAGCGTATTGGTTTTCTTAATTGTCTTTTTTTTTAATACCTTAAGGCAACCGTCTGGCAAATGCGGATCAATTTTCAGAACATGACTAATTGACTAATGGTGATAAATGTTAATTGTATATTAAAGGACCACAAATTATCAAACCTCTACTAAAGTTAATAGGTAAACACCTACACCAAAGTGATTTGCGTACACAACTTTTGGCACTAAAAGTGTACTTTTACCCAAGAATTTTCGTGATACACTTATAAACTGTATCGCAACAAGCTATAGGTCAAAAATCTGTCATAGCCGAAGCATTGGGGACTTTCTGTACTAGAGTGAGAATAGTGGTATTCAACTCCTTGAGTAATAACCCAATTTCAAAGAAGTTTCGAATAGCCAGAATAACAGAGGGACCAATAATATCCCAGGTAGCTATAAAGAAATCCATATTTAAACCATTGGGGCCAGGGGCTTTACCTTTGGCAAGAGAGAATAAGGTGTTGCGGATCTCTGAGTCCGTAACTTGCCGGGAAAGAAATTGGACATGATCCCCATCCAAACCTCTGCCAATGAACTCTCGAATCCCATTAACCCCCGGCTGAGTAGGATGAGAGGCACTATTCAGAAGGAAGTCAAAATGCCCAACAATGTGTCAACAGACCAGGATTGGTTCGGTAATGACAACCCCTCCGAATCCACCACCGAGAGGATCCGATTGTGATGTTGTCTTTTGTTTACGAAGTCATGAAAGTATTTAGTGTTTTGGTCCCATTCCTTTAGCCAACAAATCCTAGATTTCTTCTTGAAGAAAGACTTCTTGGATTCTAAGATCCAATAACACCCGAAGTTGATCCTTTTCTAAGTCCATAAGAGTCAAGTCGCGGGGGTCTATAACAAGAGCGTCTGAGTTGAAGTGAAAGCTAACCTAGCCTGAGCCATGCGGGTTGAGATATCAGAGAAATAATCCCTATTCAGTTGCTTGAGTCTTTCTTCGAGAAGCTTAAGTTTGCGACATAGCACATACATGGAAGACTCCTCAACCTGAGCTTCCCAAACCTGAGAAACAATGTCCTTAAACTCCAGATGCATAATCTAGAAATTAAAGAACTTGAATGGCTTCCTGGAAGAAGAAGGAGGCACAATCTTAATAATCATCGGTGTGTGATTAGACACTCCAAGAGCCAAAACCGCCATTGTCTTCCTACAACAGTTTGAATAATTATAACATTTTATGTGCTCTTATAAAATTTCACATTACGCCAAAAGCAGGTGATTGTGAGTTCAAACCCTTCAAGACTCTATGGGAAAATTGTCAAAAAAGTCTTAAACTTATTGCACTTGCGTCGATTCAGTCCTAAACTTTTAATGATGTGCCAAACTAGTCCTAAACATTTTCACGATTTACCAATTTAGTTATTCCGGCCAATTATTAAATAAAAGTTTTATGACAAAAATGACAAACTTCAAAAGATTTAGGATTAAATTGGCAAAATTGGAAGGTTTAGGATTAAATTGACAAGTTGACAAAAAGTTTATGACTGAATTGGCATAATTGAAATGTTCAAGACTGAGTTGGCACAAGTACAATAGGTTTAGGACTACTTTGGTAATTTCCCGACTCTATTTACCTTATCTAATATATATTCATGTTCTATGTTCTTTTTTTTTTGGCAGGAATTGATTTTTCTTTATTGAATTGATTTTTTCATATCAAATTTGCTTTACTAAACTAAGGTAGAAAGAAATAAAGTATGATAAAGGGAATAGTTTTTTTTCTTTCATCAAATTGTAGTTCATTTTATTTTTTATCGACTAGTAAAAGATTCTATTTTATGTGAGCATATCTTTCTATCTAAAATTTTATCTTCATTGTAATAAGATCAATGGGGAGAAGTACACTACAAGTGCCATTGTATACATTAATCATTGTGCTTTCTGCTCGCCTAACAAAATATGGAAAATATATACTCACTAATAAATGAAAACACTTCAATGGTAACATCAAATGTTTTGAAATAGTTAAATTTTATTTTCTGCATTAGATAGACTTGAAATTTCAAGATGAGTTATTAGTTCCCCCATCTAATTAAAACGTATATGAGACGATATGTGCTATTATCAAAATTTTCGATTATGTACAATAAAATTTCAACAAAAATGAAAATATCACTGTTGGCTGAATGGTTTCTGATGTGCAAGTTCGCCCAAAACAGTTGGGCCTTCGGCCGTACAGTACATTGAGATTTGGGCTCTCCAATCTTGGGCTGTCGAGAAATATAATATTTCTGTTGCTCTTTCTGATACACTCATAAAAGTTCATTCCCGCCTACAAAATGGATAATATTATAACATTATATGTATATCTATCGTTTATAAATTGACTAAATAAACCAATTAACTTGTTAGGAATGAAAATAACTTGATATTTTAGGAATATACAAATGTTCTCCTTGCTATCACATTCAACCTATCTTTATCGTGTTGTTATTTGTTTGAAAAATAAAACAAAATAGTGTCTTTTTTGTATCCCACATAGGATACAAGGGAGAGAGAAGTCTCTTTATTAATTGGAAGACTGTTATAGCTTTTCAGATAAAGAGAAATGGATAAATGGGTTAGTCCCCACCATACCCGCGTGCGGGTGCGGGTGTAATTGCGCGATTTTTAGGCGCACTTAGCACTTGGCGCGGTCGCGAGTAATTAATGGCACTAATCAACGATCAATTTATTTTTTATTTTTTATTTTTCGAATTTATAATTAAAATAAATTTTTTATTACAATCGAAACAGTGCGCTGTTTCACGTAGGCATTGCAATTATTGAATTTAATTTTTTCGAAATTCAATTAACTGTTTATGTCCAAGAGTTGCAATTTTTCAGAAGTGGAAGTTTTTCGGACAATGAAAGGTTGTGTCCGAATAAACTAATTTTTTGGACAACGAAGAGTTGTGTCCAAATTAACTGCACTTCAAACCGTTTTAGCGAACCGGGTCGAGCGGATCCGGTCCGACCGGAGAGTCCGAGTCAACGGTCAACCATCTGGGTCGGGTCGGGTCTGCCCGGCTGAGATGACGTCAGCTGACGTTAGCCCCCACGTGCCGCGCACGTGCGGGGCCCGGAGTCAGCGCGTGAAGCGCGTGAGGCGCGTGAGGCGCGTGGCCGCCACGCGCCCGATAGCCACCGGCGAGTGGCGGCGCGTGGCAGCGCGTCCGGAGGCTGTTGGTGGCGATCTTTACATGGTTTTGCTCGTCTCGTCGAGCCCTTTCCGAATATATAATTTTCTTTGAATTTCGATAAAAATAAAATTTCGAAAATACACCGGGAACGCGATTCGTGACCTAATACGCGCAGGCTCTGATACCACATGTAAGATGCGTATTTAATCCGTATGCAGCAACCCAAGATACACACGTATAGATACACAAATCCCTGTTCCATAGAGTTAAAGAATTAACACACCTTATTTTGGATTCATCGTTCTTGATGCGAAATTGCGAGAATCCAACACTTAAGAGCTTCTCCTCTATGAACCCCCTTGATCACTGGCTTCAATGAGACAGCCCCTCACTGTCGTTTCTGACGATTTCTATATGTGAGGTTATGTGGACATTCAGGTTTTAGAGGAGTGACTTAAGCACTATTTATAGAGAATGAAACCTATCTCCTCATCAAAGATTTGGTTTATCTCAGCCCATACTATCCAGCCCCATATCCGACTAGAATAGGAAACTGTATATATCTTACCTTTATTAGACCAATCAATAATTACAGAAACAATTAATAAAGCCCACAATAGAATATATCCAAATTAGAATATATATTCTAACATTCTCCCACTTGGGCGAAATTAATTGTAACTGTACTGTATATGTGCATTTTTATATTGGTCTAGAGATAATTCCTAATAGTCAATCCGATCCCATAAAGCCTCAAGCACCGAACCATGCTAGTAACTGCATCAGAAGACACAGAGCCATCCACGATCACAGATGCTCTTAACTCTACTGATATGGATTTGATATGGTAGTATGGCAATCGGATAACATCTCAAATAATAGAAACACCTTATATGTTATCCTTCTTGTCAGTCACCACTCTCTCACTTTATGTGTCACGAAACCGGATGTGTCACGAGAGAACATCTTTACGGTTCCAATGAACCAACATATGTCTTACATTTATAGTTAACTATGCTTTACGTGTAACAAGACATATGCATTTTGGCTAAAATAAATGCCCCAGCCATTACTCAAGGTTTACACAATTCCTTGAGATTTTCAACAGATATGCATTCAATATCACATTCAAAAAACTTCAAAGAATGTAAAAGTTCAATACATATCAAAATCATTACTAAAAGTAATATAACATTGTAAACTTTATTAGAGCAAAAACTAGAAAGTTCCCACTAAACAATGGCATCACATGATGCTTCTAAGCATATATTAATGACATGTCGTTCAAATACACAAGGGCGTAGACCTTTCGTCAGTGGATCAGGAATCATAGCATCTGTAGTTATATGCTCTACTGCAACGTCATCATTCTACACGGCCTCCTTTATGGTAAAAAACTTGACCTCCATATGCTTAGACCCCTTGAGGCCTCTATTGTTGTTAATGAACAACACATCAGAGTTATTGTCACAATACAACTGTGTAGGTCTATCAATAAAGTCAAACACGGTCAACTCCCTAATGAGATTCCGGAGCCAAATATCCTGAGTAGCAGCTGTAAAGCATGCTATAAACTCCGCTTGCATAGTGGAGGATGATACTGTTTTCTGTTTCTCACTTTTCCATGATACTGCACCACCTGCTAGCATAAAGACATACCATGTTGTCGACTTTTTGTCATCCTCACAACCAGCATAATCTGAATCTGAATATCCCACTAGCTGCAAGTTCTGAACACATATGTAAATCAGCATATAGTCTCTAGTTCTTTTTAAGTACCTCAAAACCTTCTTGGCAGCGATCCAGTGATCATGTCCTGGATTTGACTGATACCTGCCTAGAAGTCCTGTTGCAAAAGCAATGTCTGGCCTAGTACAAACTTGAGCATACATGATACTACCAAGTGCACTAGCATAAGGTACATCCTTCATCTGTGCTTTATCAATTTCTGAATGAGGACATTGTGAAAGACTCAATTTATCACCTTTGCACACTGGAGCAATCCATGGTTTGCAATCTTGCATATTGAATCTCTTTAGGACTCGATCAATATAAGCCCCCTGAGATACGCCCAATGTGCGGCGAGAACGATCCCTATGGATCTCAATGCCAAGGACAAAAGATGCTTCGCCAAGATCTTTCATATCAAAATTTTGTGACAACATCCTTTTTGTTTCATGCATTAATGCAATATCGCTACTAGCAAGCAAGATGTCATAAACATAAAGAACGAGAAAAATAAATTTTCTCTCACTGACCTTGCAGTATATACATTGATCTAGTTTGTTCTCAACAAAACCAAAAGAAGTAACAACACTATGAAACTTCAAATACCACTGTCTAGAGGCTTGCTTCAAGCCATAGATTGACTTTTTCAATCTACAAACCAAATTACATGTATCATCTGTTGCAAAACCTTCTGGTTGTGCCATATAAACTTGTTCATCAAGATCTCCATTCAAAAAAGCAGTTTTAACATCCATCTGGTGAAGCTCCATATCAAAATGAGCTACCAAAGCCATAATTACTCTAAAAGAGTCTTTAGAAGAAACTGGAGAAAATGTTGATTCATAATCAATTCATTCCCTCTGAGTAAATCCCTTAGCTACTAGTCTAGCTTTAAATTTTTCAATCTTTCATGTGGAGTCTCTTTTAGTCTTAAAAACCCATTTACAACCAACAGGTTTGTAACCTTTAGGTAATTCAACAAGTTCCCAGACATCATTATGTTTCATCGACAACATCTCATCTTTCATTGCATCTAACCATAAGTTAGACTGAGGACAAGAAATTGCTTCTGTTTAAGTCACTGCATCAACAACACAACTAATATCATAATCATGTTCTCCTAGATAAACTATATATTCTGGTGGTATAGCTGATCGTTTCTATCTAACAGATCTCCTTAGAGGAGCATCTTCTACTTCATTCTGTTCCTGAAAAGCTTGAGGAACTTCATCAGGAATTGCCTCAATAATAGGTTCTTGAGCCTCAACAGGTTCAATTTGTGGTACAGGAACTTCCTGAACTATCTGTATATGTATAGAAAACGACATATGAGTACTCACCATGCTGTTATCCTCAATAGTCTATGAGCAATCACCATTTTCTGCTACATCAAACTCTAGGAACTTTGCTGTCTGTGAATCCACAATTCTCATTCCTCCATTGGGATTATAAAATCGATATCCCTTTGAATGATCTGGATAAGAGACAAAATAACAACGAGTGGTTTTGGGATCCAACTTGCTCAAAGTTGGATTATACAATTTTACTTCTGCAGGACATCCCTAAACCTTTAGATGATTCAAGCTAGGCTTCCGTCCAGTCCACAATTCAAAAGGAGTAAGTGGCGCAGATTTAGTAGGAATACGATTTAATATGTAAAGCGCCGTTTTCAAAGTCTCACCCCATAAAAAATCAGGTAAATGAGATCTGCTAATCATACTCCTTACCATATCCATAAGAGTACGATTACGCCTTTCAGCTACACCATTCTGTTCAGGACTATCGGGCATGGTAAATTGAGCAACAATCCCAGAATCCTCTAAGTACTTGGCGAATGGCCCTTTAAGCTGTCCAGCATTGCCATGTCGACCATAGTACTCACCACCGCGGTCAAATCTGACAATTTTTATGACTTTCCCCAGCTGTTTCTCAACTTCAGTCCGGAAAATCTTGAACTTGTCAAGAGATTCAGATTTTTCCTTAATCAAGTACAGATAACCATATCGGGAATAGTCATCTATAAATGTGATGAAATAAAAATTTCTACACAATATTGCTGTATAAGGTCCACTTATATCTGTGTGGATGATCTCTAACAAGTGAGAACTACGGACTGCAGTTTTCTTCTTTATTTTGGTCATCTTACCTCTACAGCAGTCTACGCATGTATCTAGATCACTTATAAGAGTGGGTAGAATGCTAGCCTTTATGAGTCTTTCCACTCTTTCTTTAGAGATGTGACCAAGACGTTTGTGTCATATTGCGTATGACTATTCCTTAGGTAGAGGTCTTTTGGAAACAACCTTTTCATCTGTATAAGCGACGTATATTTCGTTGGGAGACAAACATAATCTGTACAATCCATTGGACATAGTGCAATACCCAATTTTATTTGAATTAAAAGAAATAGAAATTGCAGAGTTTGAAATCTCAAAAGAATAACCACACATGTCCAAACTTGATACGAAAATTAAATTTCGTATGAAAGAAGGTACATAAAATGTATTTCTTAACATCAAATTAAAACCAGAATCTAGAATTAAAATGACATCTCCCACGAACTCAATGTCAGCTTTATTGTTGTTTCCTACGGTGAGCTTTGATTCATCATTATTTGGCTTCCTCCGGTTTATAAATCCATGTATGGTGAACGTAACATGGTTAGTTGCACCGCTATCTAGCCACCACGAACAAGATGGGGCTTCAGACAGATTAGATTCACAAACCAACGCCAAAGAACCATTACCTTTAGGATCACGCTTAGATAACCAGTTCTTATACTTAGCGCAATCTTTCTTTACGTGTCCTACCTTCTTACAGAAAAAACAAATACCATCCTTACCAGCATTACCGTCCTTTTTAAAGGTCGGTTTCTTTGGTCCCAAGTTGTCATGATGACCAGCAGATGAATGAGTTCCTTTACGATTCTTGTTGCCCTTGCCCTTCTTGACACCAGAACTTGAAGCAGCATACATAGCCATATGCACGTTACCTTTCTTCAGCTTGGTCTCTTCTGACACCACCCTTGCAATCAAGTCGTTGATTTTCCATGCCCGATCAGCAGTGTTATATTGTGTTTGGATAATACCAAACTCAGGTGGAAGAGAATTAAGCACAAAATGTATGTTACAAGCATCAGGAATGGGAACATTAAGCTCCTTGAGCTTTGATTGCATATCTACCATCCTCATGACATAGTCCCTAACACCAACAGAACCATCATACTTCAAACTAAATAATCCTGACATATGTGTCCCAACTTCAGCATTAGGGGATTCACGATTTCTAGCCACCAAGGCATCCATCATTTGTCTAGCAGTGATGTCAGCAACAAAATCACTCCTAAGATGTTCCTGTATGGAACGCTTCATTGACAGCAAGCAAATCCTATTGCTCTTTTCCCAAACAGCAAACTGTGCCTTTTGAGCATCTGTACTAGTTTCAGTAAGAACTGCGGGTCTATCCCCACTAAGAGCAGCATGAACATCAGCCAGTTCCATACCAAACAGAAAATCCTCTCTCCACTTCTTAAAATTGCTACCAGTAAGAATCTCAATAGTTATGGAGTTGCCGTTCACAGAAAAAGTGACTGAAAAATAACCAATATTTTCAATTAGCACAATGTGAAATTTCAACTTGAGAGATACATACATCATCATATAATCACCTTTGGGCAAAAAACATGACATGCAGTTGTATACTCCCTACATTACAGCGGCCATGAGAATTTATTTCAATCTTTGTTAATCACCACCTTTGGATGTATGATGGCACTCAGACTAATCAATCCTCAACCATATGCTGTACATGCAACCCTCTATGCAAGAATACGCAATTACTCCTTTGGGAATATAACCACGCACTAAAACAGGAGACATCCCAATATTATTTAACATATTCTTTATTAAACTCAACCAAGCGTGCCGCTTTGGCGGTCACAACCCAATTGAATTTGCCTGAAATTGTGATATAACTTTATATTTCACATCCACTGTATGCATGTATTTTCAGAAATTGGGGCAATCATGTTCAAAATTACAAAGCTTTGCTAATTTTCATCGATACCTCAATAATTCATGTCAAACCATAAACATGAAATTGACAAAAAATTTCCACATAATTCCACGTGATACTTTTATGTAAGCTTGTACCTGTATTTCACAAATCCTTATAGAAATACCAGAAAATACTTAAAAAAATACCCCAAAATACCCTTGTATTTGGCGTTCCGTACGTATTTCCATCCATGAAAATACCAAACATGAAAAATAAATGTACCATCCTGTAGAGCATGAGCATACGAGCACGTAGGTACCTGGAACGTCCTCATCGGAGTACCCACGCGCCCTCACGCGCCGCTTGAAGCCTCGGCGAGTGAGCTTCACGCGGTGCCACGTGCAGCGCACGTGTTCAATGCCTTAGCCAGTCTTCGAACCGGTCCGACCGCTGCCTTAAACCGTTTTAGCGAACCGGGTCGAGCGAATCCGGTCGGACCGGACAGTCCGAGTCAACGGTCAACCATCCGGGTCAGGTCTGCCCGGCTGAGATGACGTCAGCCCCCACATGCCGCGCACGTGCTGGTCCCGGAGTCAGCGCGTGAAGCACGTGAGGCGCGTGGCCGCCACTCGCCCGATAGCCACCGGCGAGTGGCGGCGCGTGGCGGCGCGTCCGGAGGCTGCTGGTGGCGATCTTTACATGGTTTTGCTCGTCTCGTCGAGCCCTTTCCGAATATATAATTTTCTTTGAATTTCGATAAAAATAAAATTTCAAAAATACACCGGGAACGCGATTCGTGACCTAATACGCACAGGCTCTGATACCACATGTAAGTTGCGTATTTAATCCGTATGCAGCAACCCAAGATACACACGTATAGATACACAAATCCATGTTCCATAGAGTTAAAGATTTAACACATCTTGTTTTGGATTCATCGTTCTTGATGCGGAATTGCGAGAATCCAACGCTTAAGAGCTTCTCCTCTATGAACCCCCTTGATCACTGGCTTCAATGAGACGGCCCCTCACTGTCGTTTCTGACGATTTCTATATGTGAGGTTATGTGGACATTCAGGTTTTAGAGGAGAGACTTAAGCACTATTTATAGAGAATGAAACATATCCCCTCATCAAAGATTTGGTTTATCTCAACCCATACTATCCAGCCCCATATCCGACTAGAATAGGAAACTGTATATATCTTACCTTTATTAGACCAATCAATAATTACAGAAACAATTAATAAAGCCCACAATAGAATATATCCAAATTAGAATATATATTCTAACATTAAGATCTAACATTATTACTACGATATTTCCCATGCGTGAATGTGGTTTTTTAGTCTAACAAATCAAATCAACATACTACGTCAACTCCGACATATAACTTTTGCTCGTTCGCTCTTCCTTCGCTTAAAGGTCAAACGTATAATGATACTCAGTACTCGAGACCCTAAAGATCACTAAAAAAAAGTTGTCACTAGTCAGAGTCTAGAGAACTTGCGGGAGTGTTACTGGTTGGAGCCGGTTGAATGAGGCTCTCTATAATGTTATCCACAATGCTCAAATTGCGTTGAACGAATTATGTGACAGTCTGATTTTCCTGTCATTTCGAGACCTTTGATTGTAAGATATTTATCGAAGTATTTCAGTGATATCTCGCTCGGATCTGATCAATCGCGAGTTAACTAACCAAAGGGGAAAGGCTAACGCGCGACGAGGTACGTGGACCTAGGAAATTCGATTTGAACACGGCGTTTTGACCATAAGGATCGTCGAGGGATATTTAGAACTGAGGCCGATCAGAAAACGATTAAGGAATCCATTGCTAGTGTTATACGATTGGGACGCGGGTGATACCGCTTAACCAACGTATGATTTGCGAATTTTCCTAAATCGATTTATGACGATCGCGACCGTCGGGACTGGTAATAGACCTTTGTGATTACATGACAACCAAGATTGCCGTAGTTTGGATTTTCCTAAGGGTGATGAGAATCACAGAGTCGATACGCGTAATGTCCGCAAAAGCCGCCCGTTAGTTCGAGATAGATTGAAATGTACGAACGATGAGAAATCGATCACGATTTGGGATCTCGGAAATGAAAAATGGAAATGAAGATTTGTAACAATGTGTTTGGATTGGACGATGCCTAGTCGAGGATGAAAATTTGCAGGAAAATGATTTTTCGGACGAAGGGTGTGAAAAGACGATTTTGCCCTTGGAGCTTTGACTTTATGTTATCAATTAGACAAGGGCATTTGTGTCAATTGGTCATCCCCAAGGTGCCAGCTGAATCATTGAGGACAAAATTGGAAGGGGATTGTGATATTATGAGGAAAATTCCAAGTGTCATGAATATATGGTTAGCAATAATTGAGCTATACACCTAAGCAAGCTCTAGAATATTTTGGAGATGACAAGTCATTTCCTTCCTCCTCTTTCTGCCATTTCTCACGACCAGCACCAGCAGCACCATCATCTTCTCCATTTTTCTTCTTCTTCCTCACGTTCAGAACCAGACCTGCAGGATCAGAATTTTCGTCCACTTCATCAGCGCCTAACTTTTCAACCGTTAACAACCAGCTCGCGAGCCATATATCATCGCGAAGATCTCCCTGTTACCGAACTTTTCCAATTGGAATCACGTCGATTGGCCACCTGTGGAGCTCCGGCCGGCCAATCTCCCGCGAGTCGACGGAAACTGACTGAACTGGAGGTAGGCTCCGGTTTGCTTTTCATTGAACCCCTTAATGGACGAATTTTGAGCTAAAGTTTTGTGGAGACCTAGTAGACACATATACTGAGTTACTTTAGAAATTTGGACGAAAAAGAACAACATCTTAATTTTGTTTCGTTGTGATGTTTGGAAGGACAGAATCTGTCCATCTGCAGACTCAGAAGGAGTGGTGTTATTCAAGGACCTTTTGGCGTCGCCTTGGGTTGGAACTTTCGGTGAGATCTCTTGGCATGTAGAACTTTGTGTTAGTAAGTGTATTTACAGAAAAATCAAGGAGTTGAATTGAGGTCTGAGGCTGATTGAGCTGATTGAAGACCGAACATGGGAGTGCCCTGTTTCGGTTCTGTCTTTGGTTGTGTTTGTAAGGGCTGTTCGTGTTGGAATTCGGTTTGGACTTGGTAATTGAGATGTGTTAGGACGTTTATTGACATGTTATGGAGGTTTATACTCCGTGAATTGAGGTTTAGGCGAAGAAAAGTTAACGAATCACTTGATTTCCGCTAGGAGCGCGGCTGCCCTGTTCTGGAAGTGTGTGAGGCTGAGCATTTGAAGTGCTTGGGGAGTGAATTTTGTTGAGTTAAACTTGAGGTAAGGAAGTTCTTAACCTTGGTTAGAACAATTGGACTCGATTGGGTAAATCCGATGAGGAATATGCTAATCTTTGGTGAGCTTTGGTGATATTGTTTGATTTATGATCACGTGTTGTGCCTATTGTTTATATGCTTATTGAATGGTCATGATACGTGTTGCTTGTTTCTCTTGGTTGCTGAAATTGATTGTTGCGCATGCCTTGAATTATAGCTCGATGCGTGAGCTTGTGTTTGATTACAATGTTTTGAGTTGAGATGAATACTGGCATGCTTGAGAAACTAGTGGCACCCTGAGGCGTTGAGACGCGGGGTTGTTATGACCAATGTCCTGATGCGTGAGACGCGGGACGAGAATTGTTATGTGTCGACACGAGTCGGATATGATATTGAAAACCTGATGCGTTTTACGCGGGTTTGTCAATGAGATGGTCTGATGCGTAAGTACGCGGACCTAGCCTGAGGCGTTACACACGCGGGCTTGAATCAAATAATGGTTGGAAAGGAAGAAAGGCGTGGTTTGGATTGGTGATGTGAACTTGTTTTATTTGATGGAATGCGCTGCTATGAATGCATAAAGATGCTTGTGATATTCTTGTATTATTTATGGTTGTTAAATGCATCATGTTATTGTTTATACGTTGGGTTCATATTCGCTTTTACCTGAGTGTACGGTTGGCCTAGCTTAGGACTAGGACTTTTCTTACTGAGATGTCGATCTCACCCCTTAGTGGGACCTTATTTTTTCCAGACCCTAGGAATTGAAGAATGCTGCCAATTCGCTTGGGTGAACCCCAGGAGATGTCTAGGGCTATTGAAGAGTTTCCTGACTATCGTGGTATAGTATATATTAGACGGACTACTGTAGTATGGGTGGACGAGCCAGGAGCGCCAAATAAGCCCCATAGGTTCGAGGCATGGTATCGTAAGGAAGGTGAAGGTATGTCTGAGCAGTTAAGACCCCAAGATGTACCCAGAGGAGTTGTACCCCCTTGGTGCCACCCGACCCGAGAGGAAATAGAAATAGAAACTTCTACCGTGGGATCGAGGAACATACCTGAAGAAGAACCGACGGGCGAGGCAAGTATTGAAGTCATCGAGATTTCAGATTCCGAGGACGATATGGAAGAGGATTCCATCGAGGTTTCATCAGAGGCTTTTTCGGACTACGACCCAGCCGAGGATATGGAACAAGCCGATGAGTCTAGCACTTCTTAGTATGTTTGTGGTCACTTGACCTTTTTGGTGTGTTTTTATAGGACGATGGTCCGGTGGTTGGACTTAGTGGCTTCCTTTTGTCTGCCCTTTTTGTTGTCCCAACCTGTGCTTTTGTTGAGAGGGATCTTGGTCTTTTATGTACGGACTTATCTTTTCGATGTATAAAAGTTGCTTGTTTTCACCGCATCTCATTATTGGTTGTATGTATAAGTGGAGAGTATTTGGAGGGGTTTTATTTTCTTCTGTCTTCCGCATGCAAGTCTCATTTTAGCTAGCCGTATATGAGGAGTATCCTGGGACAAGAATTACGGCGTATTGTGGATGTACGTGCTCGTGAGGAAAGCGGGGCGTGACAAATTAATTGGGCCACAACTGAAATTTCGTAGAGCATATGTCAATGATAATCTCAAGAATTTGTCATCAACATCCAGCCCGAAACGGAATTGATTTCGACGACTTTTTGGACCGAAGAGGTGAAATGGAGGAAATTCAAACTTTGGGATAAGACAATTTTGGGGGCTGATAATAAAAACTAGAAAAAGTATATGGCCATCGCCCGCGCACGTTCCAGGTCTTTTATCACCTGCATGCGACCCTGGTCCATGTCTCAGCCTCTCAGGTCTCTCTCTATCTTCTTCAGAATGATAAATCAGACTTTCGTTCTATGATTTCCTCATTCCATCTCCACATTAATCCCATCTTCCTCGCTGACGTGAAGTCATCAACACTCAATTTGATCCCCTTAAAAAAAAAAGAAATTGATGATTATCACATGAACAGAAAGATGTACGCTCGTAAGGTGTTTTCAACATAATAAATGTCATGTGAAGTCGACCGTAGTTAATAACGTCTTTATGTTGGCTACGCGTATTATGTGCGAGTAAAGTGTAATTCTGCCATCATGGTTTTGTTAATTCACCACCTCTTTGATCTGATAGTAATGTTAGCATTGCCCTCGACAAATCGGGGATCCGGATCATGACAACCTCCTTGATTAATTGACTAATGACAAGGGTTGTCGGAAAAGACAGCATCTAGGTTAACAATTCGTGAAGGATGATATCGACTTAATTATGTGGCAAACTCTTTCCGACATCTCACAATCAGCTCTCAAGCAAACTATTTCACCATTTGTGTATTTTTGTTTTCAACAAGCAGAGTCTTTGGAGAGACCAAAGGTCCATTTATCTGAAGGAAAACATTTTAGAAAAATAATTTTTTGATGTTCGATGTTTAAACCCACGTTCTTACATTCATATCTGCTAAAGCTAGCTCCAAATAGACTAATCGAATCTCTAGGCCTCTTTGCTTGTTTGGTAGGATACCGTGATCCTTTGGGGATCGGTTAAAGCAAACTTTTTCACCTTTTGTATTTTTTTTTCCCAAGAAGCAGAGTTTTTGGAGATAGACCAAAGGTCCATTTATATGAAGGAAAACAGTTTAGAAAAATAATTTTTTGATGTTGGATGTTTAAACGACGGAAAATTATTCGATCTATAGGAAACATTTTCTGTTAATTCACCTCTTTGGCTACAATCTAAGGGTGCGTCTATTCTGGAAAAAATTCATGTTAAAGAAAAATAGTTGTCGGAAAATCATTTTTCAGGAAAATGATAATTTTCCTTTGTTTAGTGATATGTGACAAAAAAAAAATTGCTGGTATTTGGATTCTATCTGGAAAATAATGTCAATCTCATCACTTTATCTCACAAAAAAAGTTAAAATTTCAAATAATTTTGTATTATTTTTTTCTTTTCTTTTCTTTCTTTTGCTTTTTGTTTCTTCCTCCGCCACAATTGGTTGGCGAGCCATGAGCTCTGCCGAAGCTAGCGAACCTCGAACCAGCCTAAGGCTGCCGGCAGCCATTGCCGATGCCTGATAAATGGCGGAGGGAGAAGAAAAAAAGAAAAAGAAGAAAAGGAAATAGAATAAACAAAAAAAATTACCAAGAGGAGTAATTTCGAAAAATGTTTTAACCTCTTTATTTAAAAATTCACTTTCCTAATTATATGCATGAATTTTCCTACAACCGAAAAATATTTTCCATTAACTAAGTCATTTTCGGCGAACAAAATGGGTGAAAGTCCGAAAAACTTGTTCCCAAATAACAATTTTACTCAAACAAACACACCCTAAGGTTACTCTCGTATTACGTAGATCAATAGTAATTGTTAAGGCATTTGAACTAAACCACATATTACTCTAATAGTTTAAGTCTTTATATAGTTAAATATAGTCACATAAAATTTCTCATCATATCAAAATGGTAGATTACGAATTCAAACTTTTCATGGCCCTTGCATTCTATGTTATATTTTCACACTTTAATCTTAGGGCAAAGTCCAGCCTACTCGTAGGAGTATTGAAGTACTTCTTGTATTAAGTCACCCATCATATAATAGTTTAAATTTTTCAAATAGTTGGCTATAGTTCCACGAAATTCACAGTAATACATGTGTCTTGCGAGATGCTGTGTGAATTGAATGGATTTGTCAACAATTACTGAACTTTGATAAGTGATAACAATGCAAATGAAGGGTGATCCTATTAACTATTGAAAAGCCAGTGAAATATGTAAATAGCTGGTTTTAAGTTACACTCAAGTTGGGTTATACCAAAACAAATTCTTACCGGTTAATGTTAAACGGTACGATGGCGGTGGCGCAACCAGAAAGTTACCCACGTTCTTACATTCATATCTGCCAAAGCTAGCTCCAAAGAGACTAATCGAATCTCTAGGCCTCTTTGCTTGTATGGTAGGCAAACGTGGTCCTTTGGGGACAGGTTAAAGCAAAGAATAGGACCAGTTAAAGGGACTCAAAGCAAGAAAGCAACTATGTACGAGGATTTATTGAGCAAGAAGTTTGTCCCTTTATTGCAATATATAATGGCAGTTTCAGTTCATCTTTCGTTGCGCAAACGAGTCTGTCTTCGTCCGATATCATCTTTAGATTGTTTAAAGAAGCAAGTTTTCATATCGGAAGGTATGTCTTTTTTCACATGATTTAATATTTCCTTTCCTTTTTCTTCTGCTAATTGTCCGATATTTCCTTTTTTAATTCTAGTTGTCTTCAATCTTGATGCTCGATCACGCTGTTAATGTCTTGTTTCTTAACCTTGGTTCACTCTATTCAACGATGTTATTAGTATATAGATAAAATATTCTTGCTTTCTACTGCATTAGGACTTCCATTTTTTCTCAAGTTAGCTGGAAGTGTCCTTTCTTTCAACTCCTATTTTGCTTCCGCACCCCACTAGTTGACCGTGGTTATCTTAGTTTGCACTTTGCACGACATCGCCCATGAGCGGCCATACATGCATCCTCCGGCCGAAATGTCGAGTTCCTGCTAAACATGCGCCTAGTGATGGTAACTCTAGTGACCATGATAATTTTCTCCGCCTGTTTGGTCATTTCTAGACTCAAATTTGAATCCGCGAATGGAACTCAGTACGAATGCCCTGCCGTGCGATTTAAATTAGGAAAGTCTTCATTGGACTTTTGTTGATCTAAGATATTGATGTAAATATACATCCTAGTTGGAGTTGGATTTCTAGTTTGAGTCGATTAAAAGTTTACGTCGGCTGCACATGTTCCGCTGGAGACAAAGCTTTTATATCTCGTTGGACTTTGTCTCGCGTTAAACAAAGATGACAGGAATAGACTCTTCAAGCGTTTTGCTTCTTTCACGGAATACCTTATGTGCTTCACTAGTAGAGGAGTCTCCAAGAAAAAAAAAATACCTTTATCCGACTCGGAATCATTAAGCATCCTTATGGACACAGAGCAAGCACAGCCACATTTATGAAAGCAAGAAACAATGGGCTTTCTACCTTGGTAAAGCTCGAAGATAGTCTTGCTGAAATTGTCTACGTTAGTGCCAGCCAGCTTCCATGTCAATGCTTTCTTATCAAAATTAGCCGGAATGACTAAATTGACACATATACAAAAGTTTTATGACTTAATTAGTAAAAAAAAATAAGATTGAGTTGACACAATTGCAATAAATTTATTGCATTTTTTGTCATTTTCCTAGCGTAGACATATGTTTCATGGGTTCGCCCACTAAATTTGAAAACACTTGTACTTAAAAGTTATACCCATGCAATTCTCAAATTATGCCAATTTGACTCATTCGTTAATGTATGACCCTATTAGAGTTAATAAGCCTTAGTTACGAACGAAAGATGGTAACTGAGTAACACACTCGAGTTTTACACATTCAGATAGAGATAAAATAAATTTAGAATACTATCCATGAACTTTTACATCATGTGACAATGGTCGCTAGCATGCATTTGCATTGCCGAATTTAGGCCTAATTTCCTATAAAAACTTTCAACCTTAGATTAATATCCAAATCTAATCTCATCGTCTTTTTGGTCCCATAAAAAACCACCAACTTCTTCTAATAAGATCCCAAATCTTCGTCATCTCTCTCTCACCCGAACCCAGAACAAAGGTAAGCAGAAAAACTTAAATCTTCTTCATCAGCATCTAAAGGAGTGTGAGCCCGCGATTCGCACTATGTACAAGGCCCTTCGATATCATGACTGCAACGCCGACCACCACATCCTCTCCCCAACCTTGAGTGGAACCATCTAAGGATGTAAACAGGCCGGGTCGGGCCGAGGCCGAGGCCCGGCCCGAAACTGAGAAATACCAAGCTCATGCCCAATTCTTTTTTTTAATCAAAATCAATTAACAAAACCATCAAATGAAAAAATATAGAAATAAAATTAAAATTAAAATTAAATTAAATTAGAAAGAAAACATTGGTGTTAAAAAAGTCGGGCGGCGGGCCAGCCCGACTCGAGTACCAAACCTAGCCAGAAAAGCCCGAAAATCAAGAGAATTTTCTGCCGGGCCCGCACGCCGGGCGCGAGTTTTTTTGGACACCCCAGAACCATCCACCCCCATGTTCTTGATGTGCCTCCTCCGACACGTCGGATGACACCTTCCTCTTCGTCCCCGACTTTGTCACCTCCTTTGGCCCCACGGTGCTTGCCGAGGGCTTTGACCCGATCCACTCCACCTTGTGGGTCAACGCCGGGAGGGTCTCTGCCAATGGAATGGTCACCCGGGTGAGGGAATACTTCAACACCTCGCTCACCGTCCTGCGATTCTGCGCCGTGATATTGCTAGTTGTTGTGGGAGAGCAGCGTATATAGCCGGATTGGGAAGTCCATGCCCGGATTGGTTCTCGCCGGACTGCGATCTCGTTGTCTGGCGGTATTGATGGCCTTGGAGATGTGGTCCTCGTCGGTGGGGATAACTTCTCCGTTGATCTTGAGGTAGAGCTCAGGGCGACCGGCTTATGGGTTGTTTTGGGGTCACATGATAAGAGGGATTCGCGTGCAAATGCCCTGCCCCACGGCAGGTTGATGCCGGCGAGGGACTAGAGAATGCTCAGCTTACTGGAGGACCGGTCCGGTCGCCGATGAGCAGGGGCGGATTTAGTTGTTGCAGGAGGGAGAGAGAGAGCTCATGACCAGGAAGCGATTAATGGGGAGAGAGTGATAAGATAAGGCCGAGAGTTCTGACAGAGTGGGGGAGAAAGTGAGGAGAGAGAAAAAGTAAAATAAAAGAAAGGTTGACACGTGGGATAGCAAGTAGGTAAATGTAAATGATATGGAAAATCTAGCGGAAGGCAGATGTAGGAAGTCATTGAAAATTGGCAGTTTTTTTATGGGCAAAAAAGGAGTTCGGGGGTAGATTTGGGTCTAAATTTAAAGTTTGGGATTTCCTTGGGAATTTGACCGCCGAATTTGAAAATATTCTCGGATGACTCATGAACTAGGACTATGGATATCGATCACATACTTATGTTGTCACATTTAGTTGAATCTAACTTATTATTATTGCACATGAGATAAGCTCCAACAATATTCTTGCATGGCATTTTTGGCTTGTCAATTAAATGGCTATAATTATGTTGTAAATTAACCCAACTACATGTGAAAAGTTTCGGTCAATAATCAACACAAACAGTAGCTGTGGACCGACCACATAACATTGGATTAGAGGTTCATAATCTAAATTTCTAAGGATCCATATCATATAGTCCTCCGTGTTAAAAATTATTTTCCTTCTTTTGTTGCCCCGGCGGAGAAAATCTTTTAGCTCCACGCCTGGAAGAAACCATCATGGTTCGTCCAGCATCAATTCGATTGGTGAGTGATAAAAAAATCTGAAGAATCATCCTAGAGAATTCATGGACATCAGTTAGGAGGCCGAGAGTCGAATATGAGATGTAGCCGGTGTTTGTCTTTGTTTATCCCATCGTACAAAAACTCAGAACTTTCTATTCTGCCTCCATATGAAAAATGAAGGACCACTATTAGTATTAGCTATTATAAGAGCTTGAATAATTAGATGAATGCATTATTCAAATATTTAGATGATGTAACGTCTTCTTCACGACCCTTGTTCCCTTGCAATAACTACACTGCTTGCGTAGCGTGGGCTCAATGGACGTACAACTATCTATAGCAGAGGAGGACGTTGGAATGAACAACTCGATCACAGAGGAGGTCAAGAAGGATGAAAGGGGGGATGACATGGATTCCTTGAAGGAAGAAGAACTCTGGAGGAGTCGACGGGAGAGAATGCATACGGCATTGGCAGCTGCGCGAACCGCGGCGGTACAAGATCCAGCAGAAGTTTACGCAGCTGCTGTTGGATTGGCGGAGGTCATCTTTAGCGGCGATGTTGAAGAGCTCATTTCCAAGATCGAAAGTCTAGCCCATCGAACCGATCTGTCTGCCATTTTAAATACCAAGGGGCCATGTGACATTTCACTGCTCCACTGGGCAGCAGCTGCCGGTAAGGACGACATCCTAAGGCTCCTGCTTGATCATGTTGGCGACCACCTCATAGCCGCCGAAGATGATTGGGGAAATACGCCACTGCACGTGGTCGCTGCGAGCGGGGGATCTACTAGAGCTGCTGAGGTGTTGATTCGCCGGGCAAGAGAACTCCCCAACGTCGAGGACAAGAAAATCTTGAGGATGAAGAATAAACATGGAGACACCGCTTTGCACAAGGCCGTGGGATCCAGTAACGTCAACGTGGTGCGCTGTTTGTTGAGCGCAGATTTGGAGCCGGTGTACTGGAAAAACGCGAGTCAGAAATCTCCCTTGTTCCTAGCCGTCGAGATCCTCAACTCCGAAATACATGAGGCTTTGTTTTCGCTCTCGCTGGACCCATCAAAGATAGAAGGCTTACCGCCCATTCATGGGGCCGTTGTGCGTTCCAGCCGCGGTATGTACCTACATCTACTCATAGTTGTGTGTGTTCTCACTCGTCCCAAGTCTGTACAAATTACTTTTTGCGCTTACCAAAACTCCTTACCGGTGTTTGACATAAAATAGTTGGTTACCCATCGGTGAGCCACATAATGAACAAATTGTTCACACTAGAACATAAGACATCAGCTTAAATATTACAAATAAAACTATTTCACTAAAACCTCAAGTGTTGTTCATCTTCGATTAGAAATATATAAAGTGAAAATATTTGAGATCGGAACCTAACAGTGCTAAAAGGAGAGGTAAAGGTTTGAAATGATTATAGATTTAAAATAAAAGGGTATTCTCGATTTTATCTTATTTACCGGTGACTATTACCATTTCAGCGTCACAAACTTTTTTTTTTATTTTCACAACAGAGAAGACTTTTAACAATATTTATGTTTTTGTTATGAACGAGTAACAAAAAAAAAAAATCGGGATTGTTGAATCACATACGAGATAAATATATAAATAGCAACGAAGCCATCATAATATTTTTTTAACTACTCCGAAAGGAAGGATTCTAATTGGATCATTAGCCGATTTGAATCGCATAAACCCTGTATCGAATCTATATTTTTTTTTTCTATTTCTTCAATCTAAATGGAAGGTAAAGTGAATTCCATTGTATGCTGGTTATGATTAATCTGGTTCACAAAATAATATCTTGAGCTTTGTAAATGAGCAATCTAGTTTGATAAACGTATCATATTAGATTAACGTGTTTTTACCATTATTGGGATAATGACATTCTCTAAGCCCGACAAAAAAATGTTGCTATGCTTAACATCTTATACGGTCCCTAATTTTGTTTTTTTCAATATTATCCTTAAACTTTCAAAAATCCACTCAACATAATCCTTCCATTAGAAAATTGTTTTTTCAATGTTGCTGGTTATGATTAATCTGGCTCACAAAATAATATCTTGAGCTTTGAAAATGAGCAATCTAGTTTGATAAACGTATCATATTAGATTAACGAGTTTTTTTACCATTATTAGGATAATGACATTCTCTAGGCCCGACAAAAAAAAAGTTGTCATGCTTAACATCTTATACGGTCCCAATTTTTTTTTTTCAATATTATCCTTAAACTTTCAAAAATCCACTCAACATAATTCTTCCATTAGAAAATTGCGACACCATTACATAATGTGACCATAATTTCTATCTACTTGACTCTGATACAGTTAATGTCTCCATGTGGTTTCAATGTACTTTGAATGTATATCACATATCATACAAAAAATTTAAAAGATCAAGAGTGAGAAAGTGCAGAGGGGATTGCAAGGAATGGGATTCATGAATTAAGTTGATGATGAATTTCGAAACAAAGTAACTCTTGCTTAAGAAAATTCATGTATCTACATATATATATTCATTGACGTGGACAAATAAGTAGATGCATGAATTTTCTTTTATATATATATACCGAAGAAAAAAGGAAAAGATCCCTTAAAAATAGGGATAGTTGTCGAAAAAAGTCCTAAACCTATTTTACGTCATTTAATTCGATCCTAGACTTTTAATTATGCCAATTTAGTCATCAATCTTTTTTGTGACTTGCCAATTTAGTCATAAACATTTTAATTGTATCAGTTTAATCATAAATCTTTTAATGATTTATCAATACAATACTAAAACTTTTTACGATTTGCTAATTTAATCCTTCCGATCACTTCTGGCCCAAAATCATTGTGCGGCAATCTAATCAACGATGTATAACCTCCAACACAATGGCCATTCGCTTAGTTATCGCCGACTTAGACAATTATTGCTTTTTTTAAAAAATATATATTATTTTTCCTTTCTTTTTTTCAACTCTAGGCCGGCTAAAATGGAAATTACATTAAAATATCTTTTAAAATTATTGGCTAAAAATATTTTTCCCAAAGTCACTAAAGTTTCACGAAATATAGTCGGTCCATCTATTGAGAGAGAGAGAGAGAGAGAGAGAGAGAGAGAGAGAGAGAGAGAGAGAGAGAGAGATTGAATGATGGAGAAAATCGGTCGGTTGATTGTGATGTGCAATAATTACTAAAAACAAAAAAGACGTAAATATATTGCGATTGTAGTCTAAAATTTTTTTGGCCCAATTCAGTCATAAACATTTTCACATTTTCTCAACGACCCTGCTGATCTTAACAATAAAAAGCAAAAAATTAAAAAATATGAAAAAAAACAAAAATACTAAAGAATATAAAACATGTTGGTATTGATAGTGCCATGTATGATGTCTGGTGGACAATCGATGTCCATGTCATCAATTTTCGGTCAAAATTTGTTACTTAGTTTTTACTCTTATGTTTTGGTAGGTACATAATTTGTTAATTGAGCTGAATAAGTGCCATAAACCTTTACGACAAAGATGACATTCATTCTAAAGTGGGTGGAAGAACTTTAATGAGTATTTCAGTACGGTGCCATGGAAACTATGGCAATGTTCTTGGCAATAGAATAAGTTTGCTTGGTACTTGCTCCAATTTGACGAACATAGTCTGAAAAGATCATTTTCCTTTTCATCATCTTGCCCTATCTTACACAATGCCTGCCGACTCCATAAATACTTCATGGCGCAGAAATGCCATATAAATTGCTATGTCGTTTAGTAGGATTTTCATAGTAAAATCTTAGTACATGTTCATGTCATTAACTAGTTTCAGCATGGCAATCTAATCTGACATCATTGTCTATCGATCCTAGTAGTAAATTGGCACAATTACAAACAGTTTAGGATCGAATTGGCAAAAAAAAAAAAGATCGAATTGACAAAATTGCAATAAATTTAGGACTTTTTTGGTAATTTTCACCTGAAATGTTTATGCGGATGTGGTCCCTAATTTGGGGTTCCTGATCCCAGATTTAGCCCCCCTGATACTCCGAAAGAACATGAAGCTATTTGCAATGACCGATGGCAGCGGCGGTAATGTGTTCCATCTTGCAGCGTACATAAATATACCTCAAGTATTCGAACTTTTGGAACCAAAAACTGAATATTTGGCCCGACAACGAGATACGAATGGGGATTTTCCAATTCATATTGCGATCAAGATGGGTTATGTTGACCTAATCGAGAAGCTAAAACTGGTATCATGGGGGCTAAATGGGCGAGGGCAAAACATTCTTCATGTTGCAGCAAAATATGGAAGAGCCTCAGTAGTGAAACATATACTCGGAGATCCAGCACTGAGGTACATGTTAAATGCAACAGATCATTCTGGAAATGCAGCTTTGCACTTGGCTGCAATGCATTCACAACCCGCTGCTCTGATTCCTCTTTTGCGGGATAAAGACATCCAACTCAACTTTCCTAACGACAAATGCTTGACTGCTGTTGACATTGCTCGAGAACGCATGATGGGTCGGTATAATATTCGGCTGGTAGGTAACATGAGTAGTAACTATTCTATTTTTCAACTTTCGAAGATTAATGCATTAGTTAAGGAAGTCAACAGGACGGTTGAAGTATTGATCAATTTCTCCAATTTTTGGTCCTGAATATCATATCTATGCAGTTAGAAACAGGAGCCATTTCTTTGATAATGCGGAGATAACAATTTATATATCTCGATTAATTAGCCTCTGAATATGGTCATGTATAAAACTAAAAGGTACAGGTTGTCAAGGTTGCATTCTGTTTTGTCAAGAGTTCATTCTTGTTATCTCTATGGTAAAAGTTTGTTCTTGTTTTCCTTTTTATATGTTTCCTATCTCAGCATTTGACATACCTGGTGTTGGCTTGCCGGTGCATCTGGAATGTTCCACATGTAAGCGGAGAATCAATCATAGCTAGACCGGAAGCTCGAGATAAAGGGTTTGCAAATATAGTCCGCTCGCGAAAGAACATACCAGAGTGGGACCTCGTCAAGGATTTAATCAGTTCCCGTATGGTGGTGGCAACGCTTGTAGCCACCATGACTTTTGCAGCTGGTTTTGCAGTTCCTGGAGGATTTAACGGCTCGGACTCAGCCTCGAAAGATGATCGCGGCATGGCTACGATGCTGGACAAGAGATTGTTTCAGACTTTCGTGATTTGCAACACCATCGCCATGTTCTGCTCAACATCCGCGGTCGCCATCCTCATCTGGGCAGACCAACGAGATGTCAACATTGCGGTATCTGCATATGAAAGAACAGCATTACCACTGAAAATCGTACTCCCGGCGATGTCCATCGCTTTCTTAACTGGTGTCACCTTGACGGTTGGCAAACTCCCTTGGCTTGCTAACACCTTATTTTTCTTTGGACTCCTTTTCCTCCTCACCATCGCAGGTGCTAAATTCTTAGAGCATCCTCGCTTATTGATGATCCGCGGCCGTCCTCTCCGTCATCTGACATTCTGGCTTGCTCTCGCTTACATTTATTTGTGGAGAGTTGAGACGTACATTTATGATGACATGGAAAATGACGGGACTGCAAGCGAGAACTCTGCCAATGGTGCTGAGGAATCGAAGATCGATGACCCAGCAGCAGCAAAATCTGAGGATGCGCCACATCATCCAAGTCACTGATTTCAATTGATCATTCCAAATTATTTGTAATCTGCAGAAACGACATATATTTTCCTCGGTTTATGTGACTCATTCAAGAGATGCTTTCCTATTATGTTATATCAAGGGTTACTACTAAACTATGCGAACTGAACTACAATTTAATCTAATTACTTATGTTTGTAGAATTGTTGGATATAATTCCACCAATCTTCACATGAGCATAGGTTCTGGGTTCAACTTTTTCAGCCTTGTTTGCCTCATCCTTTATATGTTCTCATGTTTCAATATTAGAGCAAAGTCCAGTCTACCATTGAAGATGAGTATTAAAGCATTTTAAGTGAAGGGTTTGATTTAAACCTCGTAGTGGTCTAATAGTTTAATTTTTTAAATTAACTGATTGTAAATCGTCAAAATTTTATAGTGATACAAGGGTCGTGTAAATTAAATGGATAAATGCCTCATTTCATCCATGTGTCGTGACCTAAAAAATTAAGTTTTTCAGGTTAATGGATTGCTGAGCTATTAGACCTAGCTCGGACTCTCCCAAGTCCATACCAATTCACAACTTATGATTTCATGTATTTCATGCAAAATATTTTATTTAGAGTCCCCACTAATCATTTTTAGTAGGTTGATTAGAAACCTAAATAAAATAGCTGTAGAACCATTATATTTCTACGAACCAGGGACTTACATTAATTATTTCAATTAACGCCCTTTCGGCACCATTTTGATGAAAATGGTTTAATTTAGCAATTTTGATGAATTCTCGAAGGTGCAATTTTAGGATTTTCTTTTTATGTTTTTTTTGGGATTTTCTTTTTCTAAAATGCAATGCAATATGAATTAGATGTGTGATGTATGAAATGCTATGACATAGAGGTGATACATGGAAAATACAGCATAATACAAAGTGAACAATGACAGTCATCTGAACCGTAAGCCGGTTGAGGTCGATTGAAATTGTGGGAGGGCAACATCAGAGACAGCGGCTCGTCTGGACTGCTACTCTTTTTGTTGGGACCTGAAACGTAAAATGCTACGCTCAGACCTTGCGTAAAATGATATGCAAATATTTTATAAAAGTATGCCCTTCCCTTTCTTTGTCTTTTCTCCAAATGTTCTCAAGTGCCGATCACCAGAATTGCCTTTTGACATGAATTCTTGTTTGAGATTTGCATTCCCACGGCTTTGCACTTCCGCGAATGGTTAGCATGAACAAACCGGCGACTGATAGACTTCTAACAACGGAGCAGCTTTTGTCAACGTCGAATGAGGTAGTTGGTCTCGATTGACTGATAGAGTCGCCAGAATGAATGCGATTGTGATTTGGGACAATGTTCTTCAAAGAGAACGGTTCCTTGTCTCGATTCTTTCCACTGATGCTTTGACGATTGGTTTGCCTTCTTTGTCCGGCTGAGTTCGATGAATTTGAGTGTCCATTTCCTCCTGGTCTCTGCCCTGTGGCGTTTGTTCGTCGCTTGGTCTAAAACCGTCTAATCATATTGCAGCAAGATCATGGGGCTAGATGCGGTTCATCCAGTAACCATTGCGGACTGGATGGTCTCCGGAAAATGTTCAACACGGCTTAACTGGTCCTGTGAGGGTGCTGATTGAGTACGTGCGAAGAACCACACTCATGTTTAAAAACGAGAACATGCTAGTTAAATCACATGGACGAAGGAGACTATGTCAAATGCAAGGATGGAGGGGCGCATGCAATAGCGCCTCCCCAAGAGAACATGTATTTTTCTCCTTTTGCCGTTTTTTTTTTTTTTGGTGATTATCACCTAAAGAGTTCCATTGATGAATCCTAAACCTAAAGAGTCTCAATAATAAAAAAACTTATTGTTTCAAACTTTGCTTAATTAAAGAATAATGGGTTTGAGACAAGCATTCCTTCACCGCAGGTTATTACGACTAAATTCAGAGCACCTGCCTCTAGTCGAAATACAAAATGCATGAAAGTAGAAATTAAAAGTATGAAATTTTTTGTTAGGAACTAAAATTAATTCCTGATTTTTTATGTAAAAGTTAACAGCAAAGGAAAATCAAAATTAATGTGTCAACACCATGTCATCGCTCTGGAATCAAATTGTTAACTTTGAACACATAAAAACTCGTGAGTTTATGAAATCACTTGTCCAGAATGGCCATGGACGATTGACCCCGGAGCAGTCCAATTTGCGACTTGTGGCACTCTCGTCACGGCATCCTAACTTCTAAACACTCATTTACATGTCCGGTGCGTAGAAAACTAGAGAAATAAACGTAAAAATAATTCTGCTCTCTACTCACAAAAAATCCAATTTCACCCCAACTCTTTTGATTATTTGTCAATATGATCCTTCTGAAAAATTTCAATTGAAAATAGCGGAGGCGGTCCTGCGTGGTACGGCCAAATGGCTGATGTCAAGGTGGACAATTTCTGCTCTTTTTATATTAAAAAAATCTGAATTTTTCTTTGTCAATTTTTCCTTTCCTTTTCTTTTCATTTATTTTTATTTTTATTTTTTCTTATTTCCATTTGTCAGCCATCCATTGGTTCACGGCTCTTTGGCCAATAGAGAAGGAAGATGGGTTGTCCTTGCCTGGCCTAGATTTGGTGACGACGTGACGCTCTCGGTTATGGCCGGTGACCGTCAAGACCCCAGTCCAGCGGAGGGGCATAAAAAAAATGAAAAAAAAGAAAGAAAGAAAGAAAAGGAAAGGAAAAAAAGAAGAAGGTAAAATAAATTTGAAAAAATTAGAAAATTTGTGCAATTCAGTGCCCGCCTTGCTACATAGGATGTTTGGTTTCGCATCAAAGATTGCCAACTAAAATTGGTTCAAATGCCTATACTTAAGTAGGAACCACTGACAAAAGGTTTCAAATCTAGCGCATTATCAAATTGGACATCCTCGTTGATCTTTTGTAGAGAATCATGAAACCGCTTGAAACGAAAAGTGAACACTTCATCCATCCTTTTTTGAGTTTTTTCTTTTTATTAAATAAGTTAAAATACGTGAGTTAATTTCTATTTACTTGATATTTTCATTTTACTTGTTCCATTGAACGGCTAGGGAACCAGACCGGATCGATTCCAAAGACCTCCAGTCTGGTCCCAAGTTTCGAAGTGAGAATCGGGACCACTCCTTGGCCCTCGATTTCTCTAGTTTTCTACGCACCGAAGCAGCAAATTCTAAGTTGTTCGACATTCCACTAGACTTCACGGCGATTCATGCGTCCTGCGACATGTTATGCCAACTAAATGGAGAAGTGGCTCATTTCATTTGTTTCCCCACTCTGGAGTCAAACCAATTGAGCATGCAGAAGCTCGCGGATTTTATGAAATCGCCCCGTCCAATTTGCGACACTCTCGAGTCACGACACGACATCCTAAGGCACTCACTCACTCACATGTCCTGTACGTCATCACTTATTTCTCTAAGTCGAGCATTTGGCAAAGAAAACCCGAAGAAAAAAAAATATTTGAAAATTTCACTTCTCGCCTTCCCAAACAAGCAGTGACGAACTTCCGCATGGCGGAAATTGAATGAACTTGACGAGTGTTTATATCCATGCATATATACAAACAGCGACTCGACTTCTTAATCTGGCTTTCGAGCGACGTGAGGATATTTCTCACAACCCATCCAAACACTCAATCGAACAGCATAAACACACTTTTCGTTCATGTTGCTATTTTGAGATTTAGGAGGTGCATGAAATCACTCCAGAAATTCTATTTCTGTTCCGAACCTATTTTTGGAATATGTTTGCAACAGAAACTCGTTTGGTAATGCAATTCAATTTTTCTATTTCTGGAACAAATTCCAAAAAAAAAATTTGAAGTAAAAATGAGAAACAAAAAAAAGTTGTTTCTCGAAGAAACAAAAATCGAAATTTTCGATGACCACTAACCGCCGGCGCTGGTAGCCGGTCGCCGACCGTCGCATTTTCTATAATTAAAAATTTTCAACCGTTGTCATACAAATTTCTATTCTATGATAAAAAAATTTATGTCGTTATCAAATGCATTTTTTTCCTCAAAAACTCATCCAGAAACAGAAATAGAAAAAAAAACTATTTGTAGCCAGAAATCTATTTCCGGAATAGAATGGTTATCATTCACCCCTTAGAGTGGTCGTATTATGTGCTACATGGGACCTTCTAATGTTATTTTTGCCTGATTTATTCAACGGCAAACTAGTGAAATACCGGGATATCGTGCTAAAATATCGATTTATGTTCTTCCTTCGTCCTTAAGATGGTAATGTCATTGACCTATAGCGGCATTGTTTCCTTGTCATTGCTCAAGAGCGAGCAACGTGACTTGGGGACCATTCTACGGATGCATATCGACTATCCTTATGGTGGATGGATATGTTATCTTCATTTTTGGACTGCAACACGGCTTCACTCAATTCTAATTCTCACTGTACCTGATCCTAAAACCAACAAACCCTAATAGAGAACCCAGCCCAAAATGATGAATTTATGCAAGTATTTGTCTATAAATATAACGTGGGAATAGTTAGCTGTTATTGTTGTTATCGTCATCATCATCGCCAATCGTCATGGTCAAAGTTGGGGGCCAAGGCCCCTTTGGCCCATAAAGGATCCGCCCGCAAGTCGATTGCCCATATTGATTTATTTGTAATTTCAACATCTCTGGAGACTCAATGTTTCAATTCATTAAGGTAGGATGACCAAGTATTTTGCATATAAAATTGTAGCATGAAATATGATGCTACTCGATTGCAGAGCCTCGTTTTTCTATTTCTTTGGCGAATAATCCAAATCAATTAATGGAGTTAAGTCTATAAAACCTTGCAAATACAAGTATAATAACTACCAAATCGATCATCTATCAACTTCTTGATGCCAAGTGTCTTATAAAGTTCAGATGAATATAATATCTTAGCGGAATTGAGCTCAAATGAGTTGGGCTTAAACTTTTTGTCCTTTCGGTAAAATAGTCTCACCCCGTCTCACAATGATCCATGGTGACAAGATCAAATATTAGCAATTCGGAGCATATATGATTTTGGTGACGTATCTTCTCCATTCGTCTAAGGTGGATGGTTTTATAGTTAAAAAGGTCAATCATCTTTTAAGAGGTCATGAGCTTGATTCAAGTTGTGAAGGAATTTGAATGGCTCTCGCTCTTTTGTCTAGTTGCGACATATCTTGTAAAACTAAACATTAATTTCCACATTACAAATCCCAAACTGCAAGAGCTAGAAGAAAAAGTAGGACAAGTGTGGTTGCACTTTCTCCGGTGACTTCTCGCGAAATGTCTTAAGACAGTAGACAATCAGATTTTAGTTTGACTAAGATGCTAACTTCCATTAGTGCCCACTGCCCGGTTTTCTGCGAACATCGCATGCTCTTGCTTTAAAGTAAATTAATTTAGAGGCCCTGTATTTGTTAGAGTTTGGCGCCAATCACAATGAAGTAAAACGCAAAAGAGAAAAAAAAAGAAATTGAGACTCAAGATTTTATCCTGGGGCTACATCTTGCAAGAAATTTCACTATAATTAGCACCTCACATATTTCGTTACATCACTCAATTATAAGCGAATAAGAGTACATAAAGCAGTAGTTATTCATAATCACAAACCCAAACTACTAATGAAAAATATGAGCTTATATTTTAAAAATCTTGTGGTGTATAGGGGCGATGTCCCCTTGAGACTCCCGTCGAGACGGCTTCCCGAACCCTCCACTCAACATGGAGCGAGATTCATATGCTTTTCTATTGAAGGAGAGTATGAATCACATCCCAACTGTGTTCTCTTCCACGCATCCTTTGTTGAAGCATCATGCAACGCTCAAATATATATATTTTTTCCTAAAGAGTCATTGGGGTTAACTACATGTATAAAAAAATGCTAATTATGATATAAAAAGTTGACACACGTTTATGCAACGCGGACACCAATTGTGAGCTGTCGAGATCTATATATCGAGCCATCGCTGAAATAAAATCTAGCATTATTCTGATATTTCACGTCCCTGCGAATGTGGTCTTGCTTTAATAGACATAGTCAACCTACTATGTCAACTTAAAGAATCACCGTTTGGTCTTTGAGTCTTCCTAAATTAAAGAGCAAGCCATCTTGGTTACTTCACCAGCTATGACCCGCCCAAGCAGCTTCCATTCGCAGCTTCATCATAAAGAGCAACCCGTCTTTGTTTACTTCACTCATTCCAAAACAAGTAAACCCACATCATCTATCAACTTCTTAATGCTAAGTTTCTCATAAAGTTTAGATGAATATAATATTTGAGTAGAAGCGAGCTCAAATGAGTCGGGCTTAAACTTTTAGTCCTTTTAGTAGAATAGTATCAGCCCCATCTCACTAGAGGTGTTACATGAGTAGATCGGGTCGAGTTTGCATCTGGTCAAATATGGTTCGACGCATATTGACATGTCTAATCCATTTTGACCCATATTCAAAGACCCGTACTTGACCCGAGCCGCATCATACCCATACGCGACTCGACCCGTTTTGGCTCATATTACTAAATTACACTAATATTCTAAGAAGCCATATATAACTCATTTAACCTATTTTAAGAGGTTAAATTACACTACAAGTGCCAAAACTTATGTGCGACGCTCAATTTAGTGCCAAAACTTTCAAAACGATCTCTTAAGTGCCATTTTTAGTGCCAACTCCGATTTGAGATGACATGGCTCACCAGAGATTCGACATGGCCTATTTTTCTTTTCTTTTTTTATATTTGAGCTGACGTGGCTCGCCGGAGTTTGCACTAAAGTTAGTGTTTTCCAAAAAATTTGGCACTTAAGTGATTTTTGAAATTATCACATAAGTGACTGTTTTGAAGGTTTTGGCACTCAAATGATCATTTTTCAAAAAATTTGGCAATTAAGTGACCGTTTTGAAAGTTCTGACACTAAAGTAAGCATCGTACACAAGTTTTGGCAATTTTAGCATACTTAAGCCTATTTTAAGCACTTCACATGTATATGTTACCAAATAAAAAATTCACATCAAATAAAAAAGCAAATTAAACAATAGAAATATTAGTAAATAGACAAAAAAATTGTTATTGCTAAAATACTTTCATGCAATAATTTTTTCCTATTTGTTTATTTTTATTAAATTTTTATGATTTTTTATAATTTTTAATTTTTTAAAAAATGTATTTTATTATTCAAAAAAATTTACATTTTTTAAAAATAATTTTTATTTTATTTTTCTTTCATTTTCCTCCGGCGAACGGTAGATGAGGGCGACCGACGAAGGGGCGGCAACGGAGGGTGAAGGGACGACGGCAGCAGACGGCAGTGGTCGACTACGCTCGATGGCCGAGGCGGTGGCGGGCGATTGGCCAACAATTTTTATATTTTTATTATATTTTTCTTTTCTACTTTCATTCATTCACTTATAAAAATAGAAAATTAAAAAAAAAATCAAGTTGAGCCTTTGAGGCCCTGGGCTCATTTGCAACTTGTGGGAGCCCTCATGGATGGGTTTAAGTGTATCACCCATTTTTGACCCATCTGATTTAGTTTAAATTTTTTGGATCCTTTTCATTCAGCCATTTAAAGATTTAAAACCCATATACAACTCATTTGTATAAAATATGGGTAAAAAATGGGTCATTGACTAATATTGATGGCTCTACGGCTCACAGTGATCCCTGATGATAAGATCAAATATTAGCAATCAAGAGCATATATGATTTTAGTAACCTATCTTCTCCATTTGACTACGATGGTTGGTTTCATAATTTAAAAGTTCAATTGATGCACTTAGGCTTTTTATAATTTCAATTGTTTTTAGGCATTTTAAGTTGTTAGAAAATTTTCGTGATTTTAGTGATGTTTTTGTAATATTGCATTTCCTATTGTAATTAGGTTTAACACCATATAAAAGGATGTTTTAGGGTTTTGAATGATGTACTTTTGATATTCTATCGATTTGACAGTCGTAAATCAGAGAGAACAAACTGTTCATCCTTTCAATTCTTAATTCCTATTTAACCAATTTTCATTGCATTTCGGCACCAATTGGTATCAATGCACAAATTGCTTGAACTGATAACTGAACAAAATCGGGTGGTTGATGAAAGGGTCGTGCTGGCTTGGGGTGTGGAGTCGTTCCTGATGTAGACAAGCGACTGCGTCTAACAGACCTACGAGATGTAGAAATTGATAAGCAAAGAAGGCGAATCTATGATTTGGAACGACAATTTGCTTAGGCGCGGTTGGATGTTAAGTTAGAAGAAGGCGTGGAATCTGAGGATTCATCCATTGATGAAGAGGAGGACGTCAATCCTTTCGAGGTTTTGAACCAGGGACGAAATCGAGGAGTACGACCTGGAAATCAGTCCACTTTTCATAATTTCGGGATGAAGATCGAGATTCCTAAGTTTCAAAATCCAATATTTGATGAAGATTCAATCTTTCATAAAGATTTTATCTTTGACGAAGATCCGATCTTTGATGAAGATCCAGTATATGACGAATCAGATGGAGAACACGAGGATGCAGATCCAGGTAGGAAGCTATTATTTATGCTGATTTTGGTGAGTCCGTAGTTGTTAGAATAATTTTAAATATTGTTGTGGGGCAAGAATTTTGTCGGGATGTTTCGTTGGAGAAAACAAGCACTTATATTGAGCCAGAATTAGATGAGATGGTTGATGTCTTCCAAGAGTGTTGTTTAGAATCCCGTGATTTAATTTCCCTAGGCTTGTCACCGTTCGGCTATAGTGAGGCATGATCTCGTCAGCAAAGGCTCTCAACTGGAGATGATGAAGTAGTTAATGCACCATTTGTGTTGACGTCGACAACAAAGAGAAGTTTTCATATGGTCCTATCAACAGTCTCCCAGAGATGGCCTGTCCTTCTATATGGTCCCACAGGTGTAGGCAAATCTGCACTTGCTAGCAAGTTGGCTCGTGACAGTGGAATGGCTCGTGACAGTGGAAACCACGTTTTGTACATTCAAATGGATGATCAGATTGATAGCAAAACGTTGATAGGAAGCTATGTATGTACGGAGAAACTGGGTGAATTTGGATGGTGTTGTGGAAATTCTCCTATATTTTGATTCTGACAAAACTATCGAAAGAAATTGTATAACGTTATGTGATGCAGAAAGAATGTGTAAGCAGCAGGTTGAGTGGATCTAAATTTGTCGCGCTGACGAAGGGTCAGATGGAAGTGCTTCTGACGAAGGGTCAAATGGAAGTGTTTCTGACGAAGGCTCAGATGGAAGTGCTTCTAATGAAGGGTCAGATGGAAGTGTTTCTGACGAAGGATCATATGGAAGTGCTTCTGACAAGGTTAGATGGAGTGCTTCTGACTGAGGGTCAGATGGAAGTGCTTCTGACGATCTAAACAGTGACGGATGGATCACATCAAATCTCCGTATTACCATTCTGTGTCAACTGATCTAGTAAGAAACAAATCTGTTCTAAGACGAAACCCAAGAAAAATCAGTTTCTACATTTGCAAAACGTGAAGACCCACGTATGGCAAGTTTCCGATCAAGACAAGATTCCTATGGAAAGCTCGTGACATTCGATTGCCCTGATATCCCTTCCAATCAATCAATGGACTTTCTACAATGGGATATCATCTTCTAAGGAATATTCCTTCGGGAACCAACTCAGACTTATCACACTTATGGAAGCTGGAGATTCAGTTGTATGGGCGACCGAATCAGAATGGTTCAATATCTTACTCAACGACCTACATATCTTCTGAAGATACAGTCTTGTTCAATCACGATTAATGACGTCCAATCAAGGATTGAAAAGCGATCCCTTGGCTGGAATTCAACGGCTAGTTCGGAGGTAGGGGAGTGTAAAAGAAGAACCATGATGGACTAAAAAGTGATAGGGCGAACAACAATCCAAAGTGCAAGCATAATCTGAGTTCTATCTGAAAATATTCTATGTACCCAAAATCCTATTCATTGTGAAAATCTGAGAGAGAGAAAAAATCAAGTGATTGAGTGTTTGTAATTCTCTTGATTCTTCATAGTGAAATCCAGCCGATCGGCTGTCATCGTGGGAGAGTGGATGTAGGCTTGATCTAAGCCGAACCACTATAATCGTCGTGTGCAATTTTCTCTACTCTAAACTCTTACTTTTGTGTTTAGACTTTTTGCACACTGTTATACTGTTCCTGATTCTAATCGTACACTGAATTTTATTTATTCCACAAGAAATTTCAATTATATTCTGAATCACCTATTCACTCCCCCTCTAGGTGATATTGCTAGATCAATCAGATGGCAACCTAGATCACTTACTCTGGTCATTCAAAGTGGACTTTGGGTAGTCTTTGAGGATGTTGACAAAGCCTCATCTAATGTGCACTCCATCTTGTTACCTTTACTGGAAGACGCAAGATCTTTTGTAATCGGTCTCAGTGAGGAAATAACCGTTGCGAAAAATTTTCAACTGTTCTCCACTAATTCAACACCCAGATTTCATGCATCTTCTACAATAGGAGGCCTTAATTTCCTTGGGACTTTGTGGAGGAGGGTTGTGGTCAGGCAACCAACTCATGAAGACTTACAGGCTTCGTTTGGTGGTCCGGATTTGGGCCTGGATAGGATAGGATAAGGTTGGATTAAAAATCCCATGGATTGTCATTTGAATTTTGTAAAATCCTATTATATGTTTGGTAGATGTCCAGATATGATAAGATATTTAAACTATTAGGAGACCGAGGCTGAGTTCGGGACTGCTGCAGTAGTGGAAGCAGAGGGGTCGAGACCGTGGAGGAGCTGAGCTCGTGAAATTTGACGAGGAGGAGGGTGGCATGCAAGGCCCCTTCGCCGTAGGAGTCGTCGTCGGAGTCGTCATTGGTCCCTCCGCCGTAGGAGTCGTTGTCGGGATTGGGATCGTCGTCAGAATCGTCCTCCTCCGGATGAATACATGCTGCGTTTGGTGGAGTAGTCGTCGTCATTGGAGTTAGATTAAATCAAAGCCTCCGCGAGTAAAGCAGAATGTAATCTACGCAAGAGGAGAAGAATGGAGGCGGCGAGGCGACCAAAGGTAAGGTTTTGATTTTTACAAAATTGAAATTCTTTTCCCAGATTCGATCTTCTCAAATTTCAGAGTCTTTCTTCTCGAAATTGGTTGCAATCCCTACATCCTTAGAACCGCCCATTGGGCATTGGCCACCATTTACGAAGGGAGGATTTCGTCAGTGAGGAATTCGCGAGGCAAGGTGAAACGATGATGAAGAGTTTGATGGATCCGTCGATGGCGTTCCTGGCCGCAAGTAGAGGCGACACTGTGAAGCTGTTCGACGTGTCCGTAGAGGTTGGGGATCCATGTACATTGAGCTACATGCCGTCTCCGGGGAGTCGTCATCGGAATTGTCGTCGGAGTCGTCACCGGCCCATCCGCCATGAGCAGAGATGCTCTCGAGGTCGTCGTTAGAGGTCAGGGTGCCGTCCCAAGTATCAGCGATGGACGAGGGAGGAAAGGGCGAGGCGTGGTCGTCGAAGGTTTGTTAGTTTTTATCCAATCCGAGTGTATCCTATCCCCCTCCCCCGGATTTCTTATACGGTATTTTATCCGAATTTATCTAGTCCGGACGACATCGCTAAACATCGGATATGATAATTTGTTATCCTATCTGGGCCCAAATCCGAACCACCAAACGCAACCACAATATATAGTGAAGGCATGGTATCCAGGATTGGATCTTCTTGGCAGGCCTCAAAACATAAATGCTGCGAGGCATAGACATGAAGAGAGAAGTAATCACATAAAGGCCAGATGTCAAATGTCACGCCCCGATCCTCGAGCACGCGCCATCCCTACCAAATCACCTCATGTCATAAGAGCTAACGTCCCAAGCACGTTATCGATCCATTATTTTTTATCTTTAATTGTACACATGCGGAAACGTACAACTCCCGAACATCAAATCAAACAACAGGGATAGTTAAACCATCAGTCATAATAATCAATTCGGGACAACTCACAAAGTCAACCTTTTTATTTAACTATTTCGTTTAGACAATAGTCACAAGTCATTCTTCGGCTCCTGGTTTACGACTCCCAGACTATCAAGTTCGGTCTAACACGATCTCCGGGACTACTCCAAATAGTCCATGTCTTAGTATCTTCGAGGCTCTGTCACTTGGGACCTGAAATTATTATCCCACGACGGGGTGAGAAATAAATCTCAGTGAAGTCAATGCCTAAGCTCGGTTAGGACGTTGATTCACCCAGGATATCCTACCAAACAGACATGGCATATCAACCAATACAGATATCCAACCACATGCAACTTACCCGCCAAGAAGCCACACAAAATGTGATGCAGACACGACATGACAGTCAAACAGCCCAGTCAAGACAAGCATCACATCAATTAACATACATGAAGTCACACGTAGTCCATTTACTAGGAGATAGGGCATGTCAGCCCAGGGCATGTCAGTCCGGCACACTGGTCAGTTGGTGCCCAATACACTAGTCAGTTGGTACTCTTCTAGCAGTGACAGGCATCGTCCCTTACTTCCGGCGACTACTTCTAGTAGTCCGTGTAGTTCCGATCGTCACGGCATGGAACTACTAGGAATCCCTTTCCAGGGATTCGGTCCATCACAAGCTGCGACCAGCATCCATCAAACTGACGTCACAGAATGATGTGCTTCTAACAAGTCGTATTTTCCCGATCGTCACGATACAATCTTGTCGGGAATCTCATCGTCCAATCATATTATCACACATGACACCCGACAATCAATCAATTTTATCATCTTTGATTTAGGCTAAATGCTCATACAAACATGCTCAAAGACTCGGCCTCAAGCCATTTTCATGCTAAATCGTGCAGTTTGAGCTCACACAGATCATATGAATATACAACTTCATGACTAGGCTTGCGCCAAACACGGACGATGAAACACTTCAGAAATTCAATCACGTCACATCACAGTCAACCAACTGCAATCAGTCAAGCAATCAAGACACGATCAATTAACCAATTCAATTAATCAAAAGGCATTGATTAATCCCAATTTCATTAAATTATCTATCGATCGCTCGGTTCTGAACTATCGCTCGCTCGCGATCAAACAATGTCAATCAATGCCCAATCAGTCAATCAATCAGTTCTAACCACCTATTATCCATAGACAATCTAACTAAATCGACTAACTTATTTAATCGCGGCCATTTACCCTAAACCCGATTTCTATCTAAACCAACTACGATTATTCTAACTAATTGCCCTAATTGATTAATTAACTAATCCTAGGCTCAATTAGTGCCCTAACCAAGGTTTAGGGGTTAACTCACAAATTAACTAGCTCGGGCAGTCTCGACACGGGCATCAACGAACTCGGCTCGGCTTGGCGGACTCTTGGTGACTCACGACTAAAACGAATCCTCGGCGATCCCTCAAGGCAACCTTTGATTCCTCAAGGGTTCCCGGCTCCTTGATGCTTCCCGACCTTAAGTTAATAACCCACAGCTCGGGTGACCCCACGGCGTCGACCGAGGGGGTTTGCGGCAGTCGGAATAGTCACGGCCAGTGGCGGAGCAGGGCACACAGAACAAGGGAGGAAGCAGGGTAGGAGTTTTTAGGGGTGTTTAGGGCCTATGGGCTGGGTAGTGACTCTAAGGGACCTGGGGTGGTGGCACACGACCGAGAGATGGTCTGAGGTGGCAACGAAAATGGCGGAGGACGACCGGCAACGAAGGAGTGAGGCTGAACAGAGGTTCGGGGCGAAACAGGGCAGGCGAGTCCGAAACAGGGGAGGTCGGGCCGGGCTGTTTCGAGGTCCAAATGAGTAACGGCCAGCTACCGACAAGCTTGGCTGGCGTCGAGGGTCGAGGGTAATCGATGGTGGTGGTCCGAGAGCGACGAATGGGCGGCGGATCTGGGCGGAGGACGGCGGAGCAGTTCGAGGCCAAAATAGGGCACCCGAACCGAGTTCTCAGGTCTACAGCTTCTGCGGCGCTTCGACGGCTCTGCCGCGGTTGTCGACGGTCGGAGGGGAAGCTAAGTGATGGAGGGATGACGATGACGTGGAGGATGGTGGTCGGGAGCGGCCGCAAGGCTGTCAGAGACCAAAACAGCCTTTAAACCCGAAAACAGAGCATGAGTCGTCGGGTCTGACTCGGGGTTCCTCTGGCGGCGCGCGACGGCCGGATGGTGGCGATTGGGTGGCGGAGGTGTCTGAAGACAATGGCGGTGGTGGTCGAGCGGCAACAGCCCACGAGGAGGAGAGAAGGAGCTCGGCCGGGGGCTTTCACGAGAGAGAAAAGAGAGAGCGTGAGGGAGGAGGTGGTCCACGGCTGAACAGGAAGAGAGAGGGAGAGAGAGAATGGTAGGTGAGGTGTGATTGGTAGGTGAGGTTTGACTAAAGGGGCCCACTAGTCAAGTCACAATTGAATCATTTGTCTTGTAGTGCATTATTGAAGGGCATTTGGGCAATTCAATAATTCGAGACTAAACGAATTTTTGGCTCGACTGACGGAGGGGTATTTTGGTATTTTCATAAATAGACTCGGTCAGAATTAGGCTCGAGCGTGAAAATTTCGATCCTAATTTGCAACGACGAAGAATTACGGAGCCTAACCTAAGCTGACTGATATTTCGGGAATCGTCCAAAATTCGTCCCTTAATTCCTTACGATCCAAATTTCATGCCGACTGAAATTCAATTTCATTCCTTTTATCGAATTCGGCCAATTTACAAATGGCGAATTTCTTGGGCGTCACATCAAACGTACTGAAAGTACCGGAGAAGATGAAGCATATTCAAGGGCGAATCCTTTTCCTAGTGGAGGAGGATGGTGCACTTAGGCTTTTTATAATTTTGATTGGTTTTAGGCATTTTAAGTTTTTAGGCAACTTTCGTGATTTTAGTGATATTTTTGTAATATTGTATTTTCTATTGTAATTAGATTAACACCATATAAAAGGGTGTTTTAGGGTTTTGAAGGACAAACTTTTACCGACTTTTTATATTCTATCGATTTGATAATCATAGATCAGAGAGAATGAATTGTTCCTCTTTTCGATTCTATTCCTATTTAGCCAATTTTCGTTGCGTTTCAGCACCATGAATCATCTTTTAAAAGGACCTGGGGTTGATTCTAGTTGTGAAGGAATTTGAATGGCTCTCCATGTTCTGTCTAGTTGCGACATATCTTGTAAAACCAAAAATTAATTTCCACATTACAAACCCCAAACCGCAAGAGCTACAAAAAGAAGAAGAAGTGGGACAAGTGAGGTTTCACCTTCTCCTTATGCCACTCAGGAAATGTCTTGAGAAAGTAGACAATGAGATTTTAGGGGTTAACTACTTGTATGAAAAAAAGAGAGATTACTGTGATATAAAAAAAATGAGCATAATATCCAAAAAAACTCTAACTTTAACATTTGTGTCAATTATACCCAAAACTGTTTTTGTTTAATAAAAAACGCCCAACTTTTATTTTTGCCCCAATTCTAACGGTCTAATATTCGAAAAATATCAACTTTAGCATATGTCCCGATTATATCCAAAAAAGAATTATCTCATAAAAAACCATCAACTTTTATTTTTATCCCAATTTTATTGTCGTCAGCCTTCTGTTCATAATCATCGTTAGTTGATCATGCGTGACTCGAATTTTCTCGTCGAACTTACCAATGAATTTTCAAAATTTAGAAAAGGTAGATTTCAAGCACGGCGAGATTTTAAATAGTTCGTTAGAATATCTCCATGTCTAGCCATTCTTTAGGCTGTTGAATGCCGAAAAGAAAACGAAACACACCGTCTTAAGTGACTATATATCTCCCGCAATATGTAAGGGAAGCAAACAATAGAGGAGAAGCTCATGATTTTTCATGTCAGCTTAGCTGAGGTATAGTTCATTGATGACGTGAAAATGCCACGTAAGATTAACTAATGTTAATCATATACAGAAGGCTAACAGTGATAAAATTAAGATAAAAGTAAAAAATTGAAGGTTTTTTAAGAGAAAAAGAAAATTTGAATATAATATGGGACATATGCTAAAGTTAAAGATTCTTTTGGTACTAAAATTGAGATAAAAGTAAAAGTTTGAGGTATAATTGGAACAAAAGTAAAAGTTGGATATTTATTATGAGAAAAAAAAAGTTTTGGATATAATTGTCATCGATGCTAAAGTTGGAAGTTTTTGGGAAATTGGGCCTAAAAAAATGACCCACGATATGCAACGCGGCCACCAATTGTGGGAAAGGGATCGCATAACATACATATTCTCATAAGGCTAGGTCCTACCCTTGGGATCTGGGCCATCCGTGTTATGAAGGGATGACTCAGATTATATATATATAAATCAAAACTTTGCTCCCTAAAAATAGGAGATTTTGGCCGTCCGTCTAAAAAACGGACGGCTCGGATCCCAATGGCAGGCATCTAACTTTTTGAGGAAAGGTTAGGCAATCCGGGTCCCCAATTATGAGCCTGTCGAGATCTATTTATCATGCCATCGCTGGATTAAAATCTAGCTTTATTCTGATATTTCAAGTGCGCGTGAACGTGGCTTTGCTTTAATAGACCAAGTCAACCTGCTATGTCAACTTAAAGAGTCACCATTTGGTCTTTGAGTCTTCCTAAATTAAAGGGCAAGCCATCTTGGTTGCTTCACCTATCCTGCGTTGTTGGGGTTCCCTGTGTTGGGCTCTGGAAGGGTATTGCCTTGTTGTGGGAAAAAAAAAAGAAAGATATGCAACCAATTGAGGGCGCCAGGTGTGCGGGCACCGGCACGTTAAAATAAGGAATGCATCAGTTAAGGCGTTGGGCGTTGGTGCCCAGTTCACTGGCCGAGGCCTGCTGGATTAAAATCTAGCATTATTCTGATATTTCAAGTGCGCGCGAACGTGGCTTTGCTTTAATAGACCAAGTCAACATGCTATGTCAACTTAAAGACTCACCGTTTGGTCTTTGAGTCTTCCTAAATTAAAGGGCAAGCCATCTTGGTTACTTCACCAGCTATGACCCACCCAAGCTGCTTCCATCTTACAGCTTCATTATAAAGAACAACCCTGTCTATGTTTACTTCACTCATTCCAAAACAAGTAGACTCACTTCAAGTCCTTCGCTATCAGCATCAACCCCCAGACCCAAACACCATATTTTTCCTCTCAAGCCCTGCCTGCTTTCTTCAGGTTTTGTTCTTTAATCTCTGGACCCATTGCTTCTGTTCTTTAATGTTCTTTATTTGTACCATATTCATCTGAAATCTTCGGTTTAATGATGCTGTTTCCACAGTTTATTTTTTTTTATTTTTTAGTTTTGTCGTTTTGACATTGTGTGTAACTTTTGAATGAGCTGATCTAGATCTGTTTCTTTGCTAGTTGATGTGCATTTTTGCAGGGATATGTTAATTAGGGTTGACTTGGGTCTGCTGGTTTTTTTTTTTTTTTTTTTGGTAAATGGGTCTGCTGGTTTTTTGTGAAGCAGTTGGTGTAAAAACTAGTAAGATAGCCATCTTCTGTAGAGTCAGCTTCTGCATAGCCTGCATTTCCAAAAAAAAACCAGTTTCTCTAGATTCTGCTTCTTCATAACCGGCTCCTATAACAACGAAACAAAAGATGACAAGAATGGACTCTCTAAGCGTTTTGGTTCTTTCACGGAATACCCTATGTGCTTTGTTCGTAGAAGAGGATCCAAGAAAAATTCCTTTATCCGACTTAGAGTCATACTTTCCCCAAATGATCACTAGCATTCTTAACTACGCAGCAAGCACATCCAAATTCATGAATATTAGAAACATTGGGCTTCCTACCTTAACGGTCAAAGATAGTCTTGCCAAATATAGGTCGAAAGGGAAGGCGTTTCTTAATAAGATCTTGATGGCCTCTTCTTAAAAAAAATGCTTAGAAATTTTGCTTTCTACCAATAAGATATGTGTCATCTCTTGCAAGGCCCTATTTTTGCTTGTCACGACACCATTTTATCGTGGTGGGTAAGGAACGAAAAAATCTTGCTCAATGTCGTGCTCATCACACAGATCTAAAGTCACGATTTGCTTTTAATGCATGAAATACTGAGGATGTTTTCATTTTGGACTTCTTAGCAAGTTTAGCAAACGCATGCAAAGCGTCATCGTTATGAACTAAAAAGAAAGCCAAGTAAATCCAGAATAAATCTATTGGTAATATGAATCCATATTTAGGTGCATTTTGTGGGCTGCCAGATGGTACACTTGTCTTTTATTTTGACATTCAATGGACCAATTTTGTCTACGAGTAGTATATTCCTCCGATCAACTCCGTCAAATTATACTTCTGATTAATGACCACAAGTTATGAACATATATAACCAACATGCAAATTTTTTAACCAAAATTAAATCTGGGTTGCGTTCATACTTGTGCTTTTTGTTGTTCTGCAGGTGTTACCACATCGACTAGGTCCCTCGAAGTGTGAGAAGGACTTTCACTGCAAATCCAATGGCCAAGGAAATTCCTGATCAATCAATCAGAGGTGTGATGCGAGAGAATTTTATCTAACTAAGGTCGTAGAAAAATATGGCCCTTTGTCTGCATCAGATTTCATCGCTTCTACTTAAAAATAGAGGAGAAGCAGGGTTGGCACCAGCATATGTTCATGGCGGATGCCCCGACTGAACTTGAAAATATTTATGCAAATACCCCCTTTAAATTTTAATTTATGCCGATAGAACTAAATTGATTTACATATATTGACCCCATATAATACCCTACTCTATTAGAATTTCTCACTTAAGTTTTCAAAGAAGCAGCCAAAATTTGTTTCGTTTATGTGAGAATGACGACATTGGCCAGAGATAAAAGGAAACGATGATGAAATATGGGTGGCTTTGGAGTCGTAATTGCGCATAAACATAATTTGTAGTTGTTCATACATATATATGTGTGTATGTTAATATAAAGAATTTAACTCCAATCAATCAGTACAATTTTGTAGGATCATTGTGAATTACATGGACAATTTGAGATTTTTTAATATGCAAATGCCCTAGTAGTACTCATTTTCGTACTTAAGTTTAGATTTGTACTATTTCCTATGATGGCATATGTAAATTTGAAGGACCGCTATCAACTATTGTGGAAGTTTAAATAAATATATGAATCTATTGATCCCTTACAATAACTACACTACTTGCATAGCCTAGGCTCGATGGACATAGAGATATCCATAGCTCGGGAGAACGATGGCACGAACAACTTGAAGAAAGAGGAGGTCAAGAAGGACGAAGGAGGAGCTTTCAAGGAAATGTTAGAGGATGAAGTGGACTCTTTGCATGATGCAGAAATCTGGAAGAGTCGACGGGAGAGAATCATTAAGGCATTTGCGATTGAACGGAATGGGGAACCAGATCCAGCCCAACTGGATGCAGCTGCTCAAAGAATAGAAAACGCCATCTTCAATGCCGGTGTCGAAGAGTTCATTTCTGCGTTCGAGAGCCTTGCCAACCTAATCCATCCAATTGTCGTTTTCGGTATCATGGAAGCATGGAACGCTTCATTGCTCCACTTTGCTGCAGAAGTCGGCAAGGACGACATCCTAAGGCTCGCGCTTGATTTTGTCCCTGTCGAAATCTTAGCAGCCCAAAGTATCAACGGAAACACCCCCCCTCCACGTGGCGGCTATGCATAAGGCATCTAGAGCTGTTGCGATGTTGATTCGCCGGATGAGAGACCTCCCTAACGTTGAGGACAAGATCCGGATCTTGAGGACGAAGAACAAAGGAGGAAACACCGCTTTGCACGAGGCCGTGCTTAGTGGTCATGTCGACGCGGTGCGCCGTCTGTTGAGCGAGGATTTGGAGTCCGTGTACTGGATGAATACGTATCACACGTCTCCCCTATACTTGGCCGTCCTATCCGAAGAACCTGAGATACATGAGCTTTTATTCTCGCTCCGGCTCGAAACATCCAGGATACAAGGCCTGTCACCCATTCATGGTGCCATCTTGGATAAACGATTTGGTAAGTACCTAAATACATTTATTAGAAAGGATTATGTTATTATAACAGTCTTTGGGTAATTATGAAAATAACAATACGTCATGAGCCATAACTTCTTAAAGGAATGAATCACACAAAAAAAAGTGAATTAATTGCTTAATTCTTCTTCTTTTTTGGCTCAAAACAGACTGATAATCTAACAGTAACCTAAAAACAATTACATAATCAATTCTCTATTAGAAACCAGCCATATAATTCTTTTAATGAACAATTATCTCATGTTAGAACATAATAAATCACCTTAAATTTACAAACACCAACCCTTTTCCTAAGGAGAACGAAAGGGTGACGGACCATTACTCTCATTGTCAATAACTTACCCACATTGCACTTTGTAGAGCACCGGATGACTTATTCTTCGGGTTTCAGATAATTAAAATATAAAGACCAGTCTTTTCTTCACTACTTTTTTTTTTTTTTACAAAAGGCAAGCGTGTCGAGGGAAAAAATGTTGGGAGCGCGCAGCGGAAGTCCGATACTTTTCGCCAGGGAGATCGTCAAGAGGGAGCCCAAGTCTGAGCCCGTCATTAGATCCAGTTGAACCCACATTCACTCCAAAACTTAAGTCAATGAGTTATGGGCCAACTTGAATATATTAACTGCTCAACACCACATTAATTCTCCGATGTGGGACTTCTCTAACACAGCTCACACGTGCATCCTAACAATCTCTCATTCATGTGTGAGCTCCAGTATTAAGTTTATTGGTTAGTCTTGGGCCTATCTCAATACAAAAGCTAGCTCAAAGGTTGAGACTTTCACTCACACTTATAAATCGACCACCAGCCCCTTCCACAACCGATGTGGGACAACCCAACAATCTCTCCCTCACACATCGGGCCATGGGTTGGAGGGAGCAACAACTCGTATCTCTCCCGAGTGACTGCTGGGTACAGATTTATTGGTAACCTGGGCTTTAATACCAGTGTTGGGTGGTCTTGGGCCTATCTCAACTAGGGGTGTGCATGGTCCGGGCCGGTCCGGTTCCGGCATGAACCCGAGGACCGGACCAATAGTCTGGTCCCCATACTTTCGAGACCATGGACCGGACCGGGACCGAACAGGACCAAGACCGTCGGTCTGGTCCGGTCCCGGTCCGGTCCTGGTCCCGGCCCAATCGCTATGAAGCCTACTACTACATTTTTATTCTTCCTCCAGCTGACCGCCAAGCCCAACGATCAACTAAAGGTGGGGGCGAGCTTCGTTGGCCTCATCTTGGCCGGAAGAAGATGAAAATAAAAGAACAAAGAAGAAAAAAAAAGGAAAAACAAATCCCAGAAAATATTAAAATATATTAAACGACTATTGTATTCCACATTGGGGCTCGACAACTTGAGTCACCGAATGCCAAAACACCTGAATGCCAAAACACCACCAGGATAGCATACTGAATGCCATATGAATGCTAGGCCGGTCCGAGATTCTTCTTACTCTTGAGAGATTTCGTTTTGTTTTCAATTTCTTTAGTAATTATATATATTTACATATATAAATAATTATATATTATTGACGGTCCGGTCCAGGCCTGGCCGGTCCAGTTCCAGCACAAGAACCCGAGGACCAGACCGCTTAGTCACCGGTCCCATTTATTGGGACCGGGGACCAACCCATCCACCTCAAGGACCGGACCAACCCGCCCGGTCCGAACCGGTCTCGGGCCGGTCCGATCCAGTTTGCACACCACTAATCTCAACCTAAAAGCTAGCTCAAAGGTTGAGGCTTTCCCTCACACTTACTCGTATCTCTCCTGAGAGACTATTGGGTACAGATTTGTTGGTAACCTGGGCTTTGATACAAGTGTTGGGTGGTCTTGGGCCTTTCTCAACCCAAAAGCTAGCTCAAAGGTTGAGGCTTTTCCTCACACTTATAAACCAACCACCCGCATCTTCCACAACCGATGTGGGACAACCTCAACAAGGTTTTGCTCCCCCTTAATCTAAGTATCATTCTGCACCAACTTATCTCAACTTGTGAATCTCCATCAACGTCTATCGGGCCCGCGCTGCTACACCACAACGCCTATCGGCCCGGAAACCACATTGGCACCAAGTTCCTTCTTGGGATGCGGTCACTAGATTCTTTCTTGAGATATTCACCGGAACAGATTGGAGGCTCACCAATCAACCATCGGCTCTGATACCATTTGTTGGTGTTGACACCTGATTTTTTTTACCATTTATTATTGTGATTTTTATTCTTTAAAATTAATTAAAAATATCAAAAAAGGTCATAAAATCACAAAATCAACTTTGGAAGCCTTGGTTTAACCTTAGGAACCAATTTTGAACAAAAAATAGTTTTCGGTATTTTTAATATTTTTCGAGTTTATTTAATTATAAAAATACCCAAAAAATCAGAAAATTACCATTCGTGGTCAGAAAAATACCCAAAAATATTCGATAATTTTGTTTTAATTTCCTCTTCAAGTGTGTCACTTTAAATCTAAAAAATTCGGCTCGGGTCAATATGTTCCTTCACAAACATAAACCCGAACCGAGCCTAAAAAAAATCATTTTCGAGTCTTTTAGTTTTCAATTCTCACTTTTTATAAGCTATGACATTGGATTCTAAAGTCTTAAAGTGCAATTAGGTCAATTTGTCCTCCAATTTAATCAATTTTTACCAAAAGGGCTTAATTGCACATTTTTCTTTCAATTAGTCCCCGGTTTCACGGATGTATACATATGCTCTACGTATTTATACGTCATACGTATTTATACGTTATGCATATTTGTACTGTTTGGTAACCTCTTTAACTCTTGTAATAATAATAATGGTTATTATTTTTAACACCTTTGTTAGTGCCTTTTTTTTAGCATTTTTGTATTGTGAGTGCTATTGCTAGTGCTATTTTTAAATAGCATTTTTTGTATTATAAATTGTGAGTGCTATTGTTAGTGCTATTTTTAAATGACATTTATTTATCATAAATTGTGAGTGCTATTGTGAGTGCTATTGTTAGTGCTATTTTTAAATGGCATTTATTTATCATAAATTGTGAGTGCTATTATTAGATAGAATTTATAATTGTTAGTGCTATTTTTAAATAGCATTTTTGTATTATAAATTGTGAGTGCTATTGTTAGTGCTATTTTTAAATAGCATTTTTGTATTATAAATTGTGAGTGCTATTGTTAGTGCTATTTTTAAATGTCATTTATTTGTGAGTGCTATTTTTAGATAGAATTTATAATTGTTAGTGCTATTTTTAAATACAATTTATTGGAAGGTATTTTTGGCTATAAAAGGATGGCAAGAGTTTTGAGGTTGATGGGGGAGACATTTTGTAGAGTGTGCAAATTTTTGAGAGCTTAGAGAGAAGAACACAAACACTCTCTATATTCTCATAATCTTGAGAGAGCAAAATATACTAAGTTCGGAATATTGATTCCGCATATTGCTAGCACAATTGTTGTGAAGTTATTAGTCGTCTCCCCGTTCGTCAATTGGTGGTGCGTCCGAATTAGATGCCTAACACTTGTGGAGGCTGAGATCGAAGAACATCGAACCGACACCTCCGTTCAAGCACGCTACGAGAGGTAATCTATTTACTCCCTTTGAGACTTTGTGATTTTTTTCGATTGAAATGCACGAAGTACGCCTCTGGAGATACATGTATGGGTTGTTATTTATTTCCGCTACGTGTTACGTGGATCCCAACAGTGGTATCAGAGCCAATCCTTAGGTGTTTTCGTGCATTTAATTGATTTTTTGCAATTTTTGCAATACTATGGCCAATATGTATTAACGAATTGTTCGTCTTACATGGCTAATGGAGATTGATTGTTTTTATATGATAAATTAATCAACGTAGCAAAAATTGAGACTAAATCAATTTTGAATCGAAAATTTATGGCTATCTTATTTTACGTAAAAATTCTGAATATGATTCAACGTAGAATTTTTATTGTGCCTTCCTAAGTTTTAAATTGTGAATTTATTACTTACGTGAAAGGGTGGTGATCATGGAAAAATCCCTAATCAATGTGATTGATGTATATATGAATGTATGATGATTATTTATATATTTGAGGTTGTAATTATTAAATGGAGACTGCGTACTCCTTTTATTTTTCATGTAATCTTTATTTTTAGCATAGTCAATTGTTGATGTAAATGCTACGAGGATTACGTGGAGGAGCCTTTTAAGTCGGCGAGCTCTTTGGGGCCCAATTCTTGAAGAGTTCAAGAAACCAAGAAGAAGCGAAGAGCGGCTCTCCGTTATTAAAATATTAAAATGATTAAATGTGGTCTCATTGGCTCGAGACCCATTAAATCATAATTCCATGATCACCACGTAGGATAGATGTTTATGTGATTGGCATCTATTTTATTTATTATGATTACGTGAGCATGTTAAACTGGTTAATGTGCAAAGTCAGACTTACCTCACCCAAAATTGCGCCTGCATGAAATCCTAGTTAGGGAAAATCACTCGCGTTAGGTACCGAAAGGGCGTTGGTAATGACATCAACGTAACCAAGTCCCCGAACCCAAAATCTCTGGTTCCGCAGAATTGATCGATCTCTCCCAATCGGTCAATAAGGTTTCCGGTCTACCCTCCAAGAAAGACCGGTGGCGACTCCAAATGCATGCACAAGTTCCACAGGCCACCACTACCACACTAAGGTCGAAAGCGATCGACTGTTATCGTCGAATCCCTTTGAAAAATACTCCCGCCGCGATTTGGTATGGGCCTGGGAGGGCCCGCGCCGATCCAAAGCCCGCGATCCGCACCCTTGTGCGGGGGAAGGCCCGCGATCGGTAATCCATTAGCCGCGTCCGCCTTCGGACGGGTCGCGACAGCTGGCGACTCCACTGGGGACTTGTTCTAGAAACTATGGTTCTAGACCTCAAGTGGACTTAGGCCGTAATAAAAATTGAGTGATTTTTCTAACCCTACAGGCGCTCTTGAAGGTGAGGTAAGTCCGCTCACGATAGGTGTTATATGTTTTTGCAGATTGGAGTAATAAGGGGTGTAGTCTGTGATTAACTTTATTTTACGCAGGTGTGGCGTAGGAATGTATGTTGTGTGGATGATTTGAAGTGCTGATTGATAAATTGTTGTGCATGACTTGCATTGTGATGATCACGACACATGGACACACACAACCGCGCCTAAAACCCCAGGCGCCGCCTTTAGGAACACAATAGAAGGAATTGAAAATGGAATCTCCGTGAGGAAAAACACGGGGTAATCCACTTCTCAATTCCGCTCGCTTCGAACTATGGATTGAGTCCCAATGCAACGATAGTTGTGCAATGGAATCGGCTCTTTCTAGAACTCGAGGTGGGAACCTTAACCTTAGGTGCCAAACCCTCTGATTTTTAGAAGTTCACCATCACTTGTCTCATGCGCATGTCTTTGGGCGGTTGGTACACCTAAAATCGCACATAAGTCGACGAGTTGGGTTGGTAAGACTCTCTATCCCTCAAAACTATTACAGTTCATATAAATATAGGCATTTCATTCATTGCATTCTGGTGATTAGATTAAATGCCATTTCAAGGATAGATGCATGTGTTTTTCCCAAACGTCCTTGATAGAAGACGAGGAGGATGATATCCCATGGCGAACACCGAGTGAGCAACAAAGGAGCCTACTATGGACATTATTGAGATATCGTCCAATGAAGATGACGAGTTGGGGCAAGTGATCCGGAAGTCACAGATCGAACTTGGGGCATCCTTAAACGTTAGGATCACATTCCTTGGTTTCATTTTCCATTACTAGTCCTCTTATATAAGGTTTATTTTTATCGAGGCTTTCTCTATCTCACCCCTTAGAGTGATTGTATTAGGGATCTATTGGTGTATACATTCAGATGGAACTCGGTTGTATTTCTTTTGACGGGTCATGGGAATGTGATAGTGGCATTTTCTCTAATCATCCGAATACTCCCAAGTCAAGTTTATAATTCCTTTAGAGGAAACTAAAGTTGAAAATCTTACACGACCTTTTTGGTCGTACAGGGTAATCCAACCCCAATTTCGCTAGAAGGAATTATACACTTGAATTGGTCCATGCATGTCATACGTCACTAAGTAATCCACGATAATTGATCAAGAGTATTGACGTTATTTCGAATTTAATGACGAGATAGATGTCCAAATTACTCTCGTTCTTAAAACGGCCTTGATTTGGATGCCGTATCTTCAATTAAATTTAAAAACACGTCGTTATGCCTTGCATTTTTGACTAATTCGCTCTTCTGAATATTGGTCAAAAGCAATTATCGTGAATTACATTCCTTTCAATAGTATGCTTTCTTTCGAGGAACATTGATAAAAACTTTTCGCACAAGATTAAAACCCTTGTAAAAGTTCTTGTCATTATTAATTACGAGCAAGCATAAGATTGAAAGGGGTCTATGCTTTCTTTTTCAGATTATTCCTTTTGACTCGGTCTTTTCATTTGCAGGTGAAAAACAAGTAGCATAAAGAAATCTTTTCTTGGATAAGTCTGAGGCTATTCTTTCATCTGACCATGAGTGAGTTAGAAAATCAGAACACATCTACTCGACTTATTATGGATCGGCTCATCCAAGTCTAAGATGTCCGGATGCTCGAAGAAATGGATCATATAAAAGCTAAAACAAACACAGGGGCTTTCATTCATTCTTGCCCAAACCAGATCATACAATTCATTGGGGTGGAAAAGTAAAGCAGAAGTGAGCCCTAATCAACGACACAAAGGAGCCCAGCTGGCCCTCCAGGTTATGGATGCTTTGTTTATACGCACCACTCCGCGTATCATGGTCCGCAAGCCTGAGGTGGAGGCGTTTGCGTTCATCATTGACTGCAACAACCTGAGTCTCGTGATCTTCGGCGACTGCTTCCAAGTCCCGAACAAGTCCATTCTCACGAGTTATATCCTCGTTTATGCCGTTGAGCCTTTCTTCCAGCCACTCGCTCCGATTCCTTAGCAGGGCATTACGTCGATCGCGCTCATAGGTAGCCAGAGATAGAGCTAAGTCCTCCACCAGATTCCTCCTCTCGCGTAGCAATGTCGAAACCCGCTCTTTGGCGAACTCAACAGCCTTTTTGTGACTATCGGCCAGGTAGTCAGCCAACGCTAGGCGGTCGGACTGATCCTCATAACGGGCTTGCAAGACACGAGCCACGGTAACTCCCCGATGAGCAGCGCGGTAGACCTCCAAGGAGTTCGTAAAGAGCGTTGGAAAAATATTGTATTCCCTCCCCAACGCGGTACCCTCGAGAGAGGTGATGTCCAGGTCCCCAAACATGACTCTGATCTCATCCTCGGTTTCGGGATGATCGGCTATGTGAGCGTAGCCTCGACCCAAGAGGTTATAGAACTCTTTCCATCGAGTCAAAGCTTCGGCTGAGAAAGTGTGAACTTGGGAAGAAGCCATTTTCGACGGAGATGTGTGTAGTGGAGCGATTAGAGGATGGAAGCAAATTATATGAGAGCGTTAATCTCCCAAACACCAACTCCGCATTTTATAGCGTCTCGAGAGTAGAGAAAAGTTGCAGCAATAATGCTTGTGGAGCCGGGTTAATTAATGTAAAGCGAGGGCTGCTCCTCCCGTGAATCATCAGACATGTCCTGATCCGCAATTTCAGGCCTGACAAATTCGGTCTCGCCATTATTAAAGCTGGGAGGGAGGCGAGCGCAACTATCGAAGAAGCCGCGAAAGGATTGTGTTGTTCCATCACGCATGAAGCTGGGCGGCGAGTGAACAGCTCTGCCACTTAAAAAGAGAAGACAGTGCTTGTCGCGACCCTCTTGAGGTTGTCGGGCTCTCGAGGGCTAATGGGCCGTCCTGTCTGGTCGGACGCGGGCCTCTCCCAAGGCCCATTACCCAAATCGCAACGGAGGTATGCGTGATCGACTTTCAGTGTGGTCTAGTGACATGTGCTAAGTGTGCATGCCATGGAGTCGCCACCAATCATTTTTTTAGGGTATGATTGGACCACCCAATCGAATAGTTGGGAGTTTCTATTCAATTCTGCGAGAACCAGAGAAATGGTTTCGGGGACTTAGTTACACCAACTGTCAGAGTTGACGCCCTTTCGGTACCTAAGTTGACTAAATTTTCTAGCCTGAGATTCATGCGGATGAGTAAGGTATGAACCCTAAATCTAGAAATTCATGTAGATAAGAGTGATTATCCTAGCAATCACAATCAGTAATAAAATGCCCAACTCAAGGAATCTAGATATGCAAATAAATCACATGGCATTCCTAGTAAGGTCCTATTTATCAATCACAGCTCAAGAATGATTTAGCTGTCCTATCCATTCTACACACAATCTAACCTAAGAAAAGCATTAGGAAGCATCGAAGGAGTTCGAGAGTACTCACATGGGGTTCGCCGTGCCCTGGTTTGGTCTTGGACGAGCTATCGAGCTCATGCCGACCCGATTATATTTGGGGATCCACTCGGCGTTTTACACCATGAAATCATGTGAAACAAAAACGAAAATATTCAGCAAGGGGCATTTATTGTAGATGGTGGTCGATCTAATTGGACGTCAAGACTAAAAAAGATGTAGAAATTTACAAATTAAAATACTCGAATGACATTTTTTTGCCAAATTCAACTCTATGCGTCGTGAAGAAACACATGCAATTGAACTTAAATTTTGACTATTTATGAGTTCAAAATGTAAAAGAAATTAAAATAAAAATATTGACTATTTTTCTATATTTTTACGACATCGAACGCTATTTTTCTTCATTTTTCATGTATTTTTCTATTTTTGGAAAATATTAAAAAATATTAAAAAATATGAAAAATTATTTTTTTTTATCAAAAATGGTTCCTTTAGCTTGGTCAAGGCTACCAAAGATGATTTTTTAATTTTTTTAACTTTTTATATATTTTTTATGAATTTTTTAAAAATAAACTATGAAAGACTGATCAAAAATCAGGTGTCAACAGTGCTGAACAGGCATGACTATTGAGGAAAAGTGAAAGGCGAGCGCAACTATCGAAGAAGCCGCGAAAGGATTGTGTTGTTCCATCACGCATGAAGCTGGGCGGCGAGTGAACAGCTCTGCCACTTAAAAAGAGAAGACAGTGCTGAACAGGCATGACTATTGAGGAAAAGTGAAAGGCGAGCGCAACTATCGAAGAAGCCGCGAAAGGATTGTGTTGTTCCATCACGCATAAAGCTGGGCGGCGAGTGAACAGTTCTGCCACTTAAAAAGAGAAGACAGTGCTGAACAGGCATGACTATCGAGGAAAAGTGAAAGGCGAGCGCTACTATCGAAGAAGCCGCGGAAGGATTTGGTTACCCCTTCGTGTCGGAAAGCTGAGCAGGAGGTAAACAGTTCCGTCGTTTCAAAAACAGAACGCTGAACAGACCTAGCTTTCGAGGAAAAGGAGGCAACAAATCGAAAGAGCGAGTATACAAAAGAGAACAGAGAACCCCGAGTGACGAGTTCGTTGAAAGACCTCAAATTCTCTAGAATCAGATTCGACATCGAAGCCATGGAACTCAACATCGCCGGTGACGAACATCAAGATCGCAGTGGTGACGACGGCAGTGGCCACGACGCTCAACCCCGGAAAAGAAAAAGTCGCCAGCGCTACGCTCGGAAAGAAATCCAAGAGCTTGAAGCTTTCTTCGATGAATGCCCTTGCCCAAACGAGGAACAAAAGATTGAATTGGGCCAGAAGCTGGGAATGAATCCTATGAGAATCCATTTTTGGTTTCAGAATAGACGTTTCAGACTAGGTGTCCAACACAGGCGTAAGGAGATCACGGCCCTAAAAGAGCAGAACCAAAACCTTCAAATGGAAAACATGTGGTATGAGAAAATTCTCAGTACTATTACCTGCCCTGACTGCGGTGGCCCTACCACCCTCAGTAAATTGTTCCCCAGTAAGCCTTCTACGAAGATGGAAGGTGCTCATTTATCCCCCTGCTCCCTTGAGCCATCTCCGGTACAATCAGATCCTGCTAATGGCGCGCATGAGCAGATCGATCCTATAGAAATTATACCAGTGTCTTCGGAGGAAGAAGATACGTGTCGTTATGATCGGAGTCACCTCATCGAAGCCCATGAATCTCCTCCACAACAGCTTCCGGTAAGATCAGATACGGTTCAAGAGGAGTTAGAGGTTAGTCGGCAGGCTATCTACGCCACTCTGGACGACGAGAAGAAGAAATTCACTTGGCCCCCGGAGCTTCATCTCAAGTTCTTGGACGCAGTTCGACAGATAGGACTCGACTTCATAGGTCCGACAAGCATACTTAGGGTCATGAACGTACCGGGACTTACCAAGCAATTAGTCGCGAATCACCTTGGTTGCTACAGAAGGGCGTTAGGACAGCGTTATGCAGAACTGAATCCGAGCAATAGACTCGGCTGCGAACCCAGCACCCTTATGACAAATGAGGCCCGGTCGAATCTGGACGACTATTGGGGATTTGATCAGGATATCCTCGCGAGTCATTTCAATATTCCTCAAGAACACGCATCACAAGTGCAACGAGTAAGCACTCCTCCGTCCGAGCAGCAGCTAGTCAGTGTTCATCCTGTCGCAGATCAGCCCACCACGCCCAGTGCTCAAGGGTTTGCCCAATCAGAGCATATGGCTTCAGATGATCTAATGGGAGAAAGCTTGGAGCACTCTTATTTCCCTAATCCCCAAGTGGGAGATGCTTGTGGTAGTCAATCGATCAAATCTCCTCTTATAATCCCAGACAAAGATGGAGGTTCCAGTTCGAAGAACCCGTCGGGCGATGCAGCTCAACCTACACATCAATCGTTCGAGGGGTCGGGTGATTTCTTCGATGAAGGACTTGATACCTGGTTCGATCAGTTGGAAGCTATTAAAGGTTGGCAACCATGATCTGCACTTGGTAATGGCACACCTAAGCTGAGGCCAGACTGGTTAGTCATTGGACATGCCCCAAGAAAGAAGGGGATGTACGCGAGAAGGATGTATCTCCTATTGTAAAGTTCTCATCGGTGCATGCGTTTGTTTCTTCAATAGCTAGAGTTGATTCTGCATAATGTTTTTCGCAAACGTCATCTCGTGTGTATACGGTAATTCCTTGTTATTAAGTTCAAGGTAAAATCAGCCCCGACGCGTGAAGGCAGAATTGATAGCATGAGTTACTAGCAGAATGTGATCGAGCTCGAAAGTGAAAGATTACTAGCGGCCCCAAACGCAATGACCGCAAAATCAGGGGCAATCTTTAAGTTTCGAGCAACTACAAATCTATTTCTCACGAGGCATTCAGGTCAATCAAATATAAAGCGTCGGGCTGTGAGAATGATGCGTAGTCAATCTGTTGACACAGGCGAAAAAGGAGTCGCGTAGATCCGAAAGCAAAAACCTTTCTTGGCTAGTCAACAATGCAGAATGAAAGAGCATATATAAACAAACTCGCATTTATTTCATTCAGCAGGAAAGTTTACAAGTGGATCACTGAGGGGGAGCAGTAAACCCAAAATGAGTTCTGACAAGCATCACAAAAAAGCTTAACTGACTCTCCATGCTATCCATGCCTTGCTTACAACCCACACTCCGGGAATCGAGGTCTACAAGCTTGAAGAAAAGGAGACGACATTTCTCCTTAAGTTCGTCCACCTTGGTGTCATAGTACTCGAACTCAAGCTCTAAGTCATGAGCCAGCACCCTCCCGCGAGCTATATCCATGCTAAGGTCTTCAAGCCTTTCCTCCAACCAGGCACTGGAACCTCAGCACGAAGTTGTGCTGGTCTTGCTCAAAGGCGGTGTCAAAAAGAGCCAGACGCTCCACCAAGTTGTCCCTCTCACGGACCAGCATCGAAACCTGGGCGTGGGCGTATTCAACAGCCCTTTTATGGTTATCGGCCGTCAGCATGGCCAACATCAGGGACTCAGTTCGGTCCTGATAACGGGCTCGCACGATACCAGCCAAAGTGACCTCCCGGCTAGCAACTTCGTAAGCCTGCATGAAATTGTTAAAGAGAGTTGGGAAGATCACAAACTCCCTTTGCAGTTTCGTACCTTCAATACACGCAGTATCCAGGGCCGGAATCAGAGTACGAACTTCAACCTCAGCTTCAGGATGATTGTTTATGTAGCCATAACCCCTACCCAAGAGGTGGTAAAATCTCTCCCATTGGGTCGAAGCTTCAGGTAAGGCAACAGGCATAGAGGAGGAATCCATATGCGATGGAATGACGGAGAAGAGAGTGAGAATGTGAAGAGTGTTTGAGAGGCTGAGTCTGATAAGGCTAAAGTGTTAATCTTCTTGACATCAATCTATCACCTTATAAATGCTCGAGTACAGGGAGAAGTGGTAATAATATTTTATGTGCAGTAGAGCCAAGAGGGTTTCGTTAATGCATCCCCGATGAGTCACGAATCCACCACCGTCCTGTGATCTCGGGTTTTACGAAACATAATGGCGCCGAAAGGTGGGCAGGCTTGTTACTCTAGAGACTGGGCCAGGGGGACAAGCGTAGTGCTCGACAAAGCGAAATCAACGCAAGAGATCTTCAGGCTCCGTTCACGTAGAAAAGAGCAAAAAAGGACAAAGTGGGAATTACGAAGCCTTGAGAAAAACGCTCGTCAAGTAGCCATCACAAAAGGACGAAGTGGGAATCTCGAAACATTGAGAAGAGCGCTCGTCGGGTAGCCATCACCTTTGATCGAAGAACGGTGATCCGGCTCCTTTAACCTCTCAGAATTTGCAGAGAAAGTGAAGATCCAAGGAGGAACAAAGAAAGCTGAGTTAACGGAAAATCAAACAGTGATATCCCGGTCAAAATGTTCAAGGGATTCTGTCATTTACTGGAAGCGCCAGACTTGGAGGTCTCCGAGCTTGAGCTGCTGGAAGAGTTTGAAGATCTCAGGACCGAACCTGACACGAGGGCCATGGAGACCGATCCTTCTAATGATGAAACCCGCGGCTTGGTTAACGAGAACAATACCCGCGACGGTTATCAGCGTCAGAAAGGGGAATATCTCAAACGCAACACTTCAGGTCAAGTCCATAAACTCGAATTGTTTTTCAGGGAATACCCCTATCCGGACATGGAACAGAAAATCAAAATGGGCCAGGAGATAGGGTGGGAGCCTCGGAAGGTCAAGTGCTGGTTTGAAAACAAACGAACCCGGCTGAAGCAGCAACGCGATCGGCACGAGTTAGCGGTTGTAAGGGAGGAAAATGAAAAGCTTCGAATAAAAAACACTCAGTACAAAAAAGCTCTAAGCATCGCTATTTGCCTGGAGTGCGGTAACCCTGTTCCCACGGACGGAGTATTCACTGAAGAGCCAGATCTGGGGGTTTATAATGCTCATTTGTTGCAATGCCCTTCGCAACATCTTTCGGAACAGGCGGGTACCGCCGAGGATCTACAAGAGGAAACTAGTGCTATAAGGTCAAAGTCGACGCCCATTGTGGAAGGGAACATGCGTCATGACAAGTCGGGTCCGCTCGATGATGAACTCACCATCATGACCAGCCGATCTGAGACCACTAAATCCCATCCAGAGCAACCTCCAACACGACCAGATTCCGATAAGAGTAACCGCCAAGTTGCTGACACCACTTCGGCTAGCAAGAAAATAAGATTTCGTTGGACCCCGGAGTTTCATAGCAAATTTGTTGATGCAGTTCAACAGTTGGGGATCAGTTTTGCTTGCCCATTGCGCATACTCGAAATCATGAACGTGCCGGGACTGACTAAAAATATGGTCAAGAATCACCTTTGGCGCTACAAGAAACTACTGAGAGATGGACGAGCGTCGCTAGACCAAGATAGAGGCGGTTCAACACGACCAGATTCCACGAAGAGTAGCCGCCGAGTTGCCAACCCTACTTCGGCTAGCAAGAAAACAAGGTTTTATTGGACCTCAGAGCTTCATAGCAAATTTGTTGATGCAGTTCAACAGTTAGGGATCAGTTTGGCTCGCCCATCGCGCATACTCAAGATCATGAACATGCCGGAATTGGATAGAAATAAAGTCAGGAACCACCTTTGGTGCTACAAAAGACTACTGAGAGATGGACGAGTGGCGCTAGACCAAGAGAGAGGCAGTTCAAGTTTAAACGATGAGCATGGCTGTGATCGCAATCCTCATGAAGCAGGAAGCATCCAATCACCTCTTAACACCGATGGGACTGACAATTACACGGTCGATTGTTCAGGCATCAATCAGAGTACTCCCATGGGTTATCCCAGTACTCCTCAGGAGTATGTACCGCAATTTCAGCAAATCGGGACTCCCCAGTCTGAGCACCGACTGGCCGTTAATACTAGTCCTACAGCGGATCTAACACTGGCAGGAGATGCACATACAATCTTGCGAGACGATTACGGAGATTCCGGCTCGAAGAATCAGGTGGTCCATGACGAAAATGGCAAAAAGATTCCTTCTCCAGTAGTCGACAATACTCAACCTGAGTGTCAGTCGCTCGATGGTTCAGACGATCTCCTTGAAAACATCTATTCTTGGTTCGATCGGCTGAATTCCCCCCTGAGTTACCCTGGTACTCCCCAAGAGTATGTACAACAATTTCAGCAGGTATGGACTCCCCAATTCGAGCACCAACCGATCGTTAGTGTTATTCCTACGGCGAATCCAGCATCGGGTACAAACCTACTGGACAACGATGAAAATACCAACTCGAGAAGTGAGGTTGTTCATGTCGAAAGTAGTGTGAGGAACCCATCGCCAACGGTTGAGGATGCCTGACTTGGGCGTCAATGGCTTGAAATTTCAAGCGAGTCCCTCAGTGAGCAACTCGGCGTGTGGATCACGCATAAACCGAGAAACCAGGTTGTTCATGCCGAAAATGGGAGAAGTCCGTCACCAGCAATTAAGGATGCTCAACTTGGACGACTCGAGCGGTCGGACGATCTCCTGAATGAGCAACTCAGCCTATGGGTCAAGCATTTTGGAACAAGTGCATCTTCGCAGTCGTGACCGGTACCGGCGACCGGACATCTGGTTCGAAGCTCGTGTGCTAAATCATTAGAAGGCTCAGGAGAGTGAGAGGTGAATACATCGAATGAATGTGTTACGGATTTCGTTGTAAAGTTCCCGCGGGAACATTGTAATTAACGCTGAAAACTAACCGCTCTGAGTGTCAACATTACCCTTTGAACGTCTTCGAGCCAAGGGCCATGGATTAATCACTTAATCAGTGGAGCAAATTCCATGAACGATGACTATCACCCGCGGAGCATAATGGGATCTACCCCCATTCAGCACGAAATACGTTTGGTCACGAAGCCTCCCATTTGGTAAAACGATGTATCGTTCCTAAACGATCTTCAACCGAATACCAAAGTAATGTCTCATTTCTTTCCCTTCTCAGGTGTTAAACGTGGATAAATCACCCAAGGAGCCATCTGTTCAAATAACAAAACAGACGTTGCCCAACCGGGGGCAGCTGAACCATTGATATTGCAAATATTCCAAGCATGGATAAGCGGATTTGATAGACGTGGTTCATATCAATACGCGACGTCAGAACGGGATGAGAACCAAGAGTAAAGTTGTATTGTCCCAATTTGTCTTCAATTTGGGAATATGAGTTAACACTTGCTATTTATCCTTGATAGGGACTCACCATCAAGGAGGACAAATTTTGACAACCTGTGTGCACTCGCAGGGGCACACGACCGAGGGTAAGATGTATCGTTCTAATTTTTTGAAAAATTCATGAACGAACAATAACATGTTTCTTCCGCATTTTCAGGGATCTCCAGCCGCGGGGGACAGGTAAGTATCCCTTTCCCCAATCCATTGAAAATGTTGAATAAAAAATAGAGAAGAAAAGAAAAGCTTTTAGAATCTGATGTCTAGAAAAGACATAGGATTCTAACTTCATTGGCATTCATGTTTTGAAACATGAGGTTATCTGAACATGCATTGGGCATCATAAAATCCCATTGACGGGTAAAATTTTTGGAGAAAACGAAAGAGATTTTTCCAATCAAAAGTTGTTCAAAACTTTCAAAAGGACGTTTTCTCAAAAGACGAGAGGCAAAGCCTAGTCCAAACACGTCCTATACACACTTAAGAGAGAAATGGAGCGGATAAGACAGCAGAATCTGGACCTACGGAAGTAGGGACCATTCGCAGCGATTACATGGGTTGGGACGACGGAGGCATTCGTTTCATATCCCCCAAACACTACAGGTGACCGTTGATAACCCCTTTGAACGGCGGTTTTCATTCTTAACCCTGTCAAGAACCACCCCACATCGGGGCAAAATGGAGGTGAGTCCAGCAGCATCAGAAGAAAATGGTTAGAAATTTTCTTGCTCGGACTAACATTAATCTTTGTGTGTTGTTTATATGGTAATCCAAGTGCCATAGGATGATGAGAAGCATTCATTTCTCTATCCCACACACCGAATCCTTTGCATAGCCAAGTTGAGCCTGCAGAATCATTTCATAAACCCGTTGGTGATCATTGCACATTCCAAGACGGATGCAGCATCACTTCAGAAACGAAGAAGTTCAAGACTTAGGGTTTGCAAAAGAATTCCTAAGTTAATGTTTAACCTTGTTAGACCTTTGATCATAGGTCTAACGCGATCCTATGAAGATGAGAAAAAGTGGGATTTCAAAAATGAATGAGAAAAATCCACGGCATCGAGAAAAAGCAAAGTGCCTGGTAAAAGCAAGGCCGATGCTCATGAAAGCTGTTTGCTTGATCCCCAGTGAAACTTGGATGAAAAAAAAAATTCTTAAAGGAGTCAAATAAAAAAAGCTGCTCCCCAAATGCTGCCAAGCACAGAACAAAGACATGGAGAGAGTCGGTCTCTGAATGCAACAAGGGACGCTCTCTAAAGAGCTGGTGCACACCTCAAAATCGGTTGTACACCTCAAAAACTAAAGATGCAGAAAGGAAAAGACAGGAGGTAAATCAGCAATGATCACCAATGTCAAACTCGTCATGAATTCTGGGCCAAAAACAAGCCTTTTTCGGTCCCCAATCCTACCAACATCATAACCCTGAAACAGTCTTCTCTGACTAAGACACTTGGGTTAACATACAGCTCAGCTCGAAGAAGTACGAGCAACACTATTTCTTTCTCATTTTGCAGGGTTCTTGACTTGTAAACCCGGAGCAGATGGTGAAAACTTTCATTCAATGACCTTGACTCAAAAGTGAGTCCCCCTTGAAGACCAATATCCAAGCCCAACATTACGGTCCCGTGGAAGACCTCCCGACCGATCAAAATGTATGCGCTGCGAATGAGCCTAAAACCTAGGCACGGGTTAGTAGGGAATCGAGTGTATCCCCTATAAAAAAACACGATCGCAAAACAGGTGAGAAGACCTCATTGTCGAGAAATATTCCAATTGATGTTTTGAACAAACTCTTTTTGAAATTTTCAAACTGTTGATCCAGATTTTCCGTGCAAGGGATTTGTGATCACATTTGCATGTTGCAAGAATGCTTTGGATAACCCCCAGCATCAAAATGCACATTTCATGATTAAAACTTAAATCATACGGTTTTGTCAAAATGGACAGCCGTGGTCTTCCCAAAGATTACTAACGTTTTCTTGGTGAAGAAAAATCTTTCAGGCTCAAACTTCTGCAGGATACCGGGAGAACCCAGCTCCCAGAATGTCGCTTCAACAGACTCAAGTGAAGTTTTGTCAAAATAAAATCTTTCACTGCTTCAAAAAAACTGAATTCCCGACAAACTTCGGGGTCTCCAAAAAAAAAAAGGGAAGAAAAACCCTTTTAAAAGAAAAAGTCCTATCAGACGTGGAGAACCCTCGTCCCAGGACCCATTTTCAAAATATCAAACAGTCTCATCGGACGTGGAGAACCCTCGTCATGAGACCCCTTTTTCAAAACTTAGGCAGTCTCATCGGACGTGGAGAACCCTCGTCATGAGACCCCTTTTCAAAATTTAGGCAGTCTCATCGGACGTGGAGAACCCTCGTCATGAGACCCCCTTTTTCAAAACTTAGGCAGTCTCATCGGACGTGGAGAACCCTCGTCATGAGACCCCTTTTCAAAATTTAGGCAGTCTCATCGGACGTGGAGAACCCTCGTCATGAGACCCCTTTTCAAAAATTTAGGCAGTCTCATCGGACGTGGAGAACCCTCGTCATGAGACCCCTTTTCATATAGGCAGTCTCATCGGACGTGGAGAACCCTCGTCATGAGACCCCTTTTCAAAGTCAACACAAGGTAGATACCGCCTGAAGGGTCAACACATGGTAGATACCGCCTGAAGGGTCAACACAAGGTAGATACCGCCTGAAGGGTCAAATGAAGGTAGATACCGCCTGAAGGGTCAACTCAAGGTAGATACCGCCTGAAGGGTCAACTCAAAGGTAGAAACCGTCTGAAGGGTCAAATCAAGGTAGATACCGCCTGAAGGGTCAAAATAAGGTAAATACCGCCTGAAGGGTCAAATCAAGGTAGAAACCGCCTGAAGGGTCAAATCAAGGTAGATACCGCCTGAAGGGTCAACTGAAGGTAGAAACCGCCTGAAGGGTCAACTCAAGGTAGAAACCGCCTGAAGGGTCAAACCAAGGTAGAAACCACCTGAGGGATCACATTAATGGTAGAAACCGCCTGAAGGGTCACATATGGTAGAAACCGCCATAAGGGTCAATTCATTGGTAGAAACCGCCATAAGGGTCAACTCATTGATAAATATCGCAGTAAGGATCAACACAAAGGTCTGATCCACCATACGGATCAAAATCCTTGGCAAATCCCAAAGCGTGGGATGCGCCTTCCTTAGGTTCCTACAAGTTAGGAATCTCATCATGGTATGACCTACCATACAGGTCAGAGCTTAATCTCCCTAGGATATTCTGAATGACGAGTCCTAGGCATCTTCTTGAAAGTCGTCGCAACCGGCAGCATCCGACAGGTGAGCTTCAGGTAAGCCTCTCTCACTCCGGCCCATGTTCAAATTGTTAGAGCAAACCGGGGAATGATTTGAGCTTTTATCAATAGGCTTAAGGATCCGATGTCATAACATTTCTTCTCTTATTTTCCCAGTTGAGTCGGTTAGGAATCAGGTGCCACCTTATCTTTGAGAGAAACCTCTAACGAGATTCCTCTCAAAGAGGGGCAGCTGTTGACACCTGATTTTTTTTACCATTTATTATTGTGATTTTTATTCTTTAAAATTAATTAAAAATATCAAAAAAGGTCATAAAATCACAAAATCAACTTTGGAAGCCTTGGTTTAACCTTAGGAACCAATTTTGAACAAAAAATAGTTTTCGGTATTTTTAATATTTTTCGAGTTTATTTAATTATAAAAATACCCAAAAAATCAGAAAAATACCATTCGTGGTCAGAAAAATACCCAAAAATATTCGATAATTTTGTTTTAATTTCCTCTTCAAGTGTGTCACTTTAAATCTAAAAAATTCGGCTCGGGTCAATATGTTCCTTCACAAACATAAACCCGAACCGAGCCTAAAAAAAATCATTTTCGAGTCTTTTAGTTTTCAATTCTCACTTTTTATAAGCTATGACATTGGATTCTAAAGTCTTAAAGTGCAATTAGGTCAATTTGTCCTCCAATTTAATCAATTTTTACCAAAAGGGCTTAATTGCACATTTTTCTTTCAATTAGTCCCCGGTTTCACGGATGTATACATATGCTCTACGCATTTATACGTCATACGTATTTATACGTTATGCATATTTGTACTGTTTGGTAACCTCTTTAACTCTTGTAATAATAATAATGGTTATTATTTTTAACACCTTTGTTAGTGCCTTTTTTTTAGCATTTTTGTATTGTGAGTGCTATTGCTAGTGCTATTTTTAAATAACATTTTTTGTATTATAAATTGTGAGTGCTATTGTTAGTGCTATTTTTAAATGACATTTATTTATCATAAATTGTGAGTGCTATTGTGAGTGCTATTGTTAGTGCTATTTTTAAATGGCATTTATTTATCATAAATTGTGAGTGCTATTATTAGATAGAATTTATAATTGTTAGTGCTATTTTTAAATAGCATTTTTGTATTATAAATTGTGAGTGCTATTGTTAGTGCTATTTTTAAATAGCATTTTTGTATTATAAATTGTGAGTGCTATTGTTAGTGCTATTTTTAAATGTCATTTATTTGTGAGTGCTATTTTTAGATAGAATTTATAATTGTTAGTGCTATTTTTAAATACAATTTATTGGAAGGTATTTTTGGCTATAAAAGGATGGCAAGAGTTTTGAGGTTGATGGGGGAGACATTTTGTAGAGTGTGCAAATTTTTGAGAGCTTAGAGAGAAGAACACAAACACTCTCTATATTCTCATAATCTTGAGAGAGCAAAATATACTAAGTTCGGAATATTGATTCCGCATATTGCTAGCACAATTGTTGTGAAGTTATTAGTCGTCTCCCCGTTCGTCAATTGGTGGTGCGTCCGAATTAGATGCCTAACACTTGTGGAGGCTGAGATCGAAGAACATCGAACCGACACCTCCGTTCAAGCACGCTACGAGAGGTAATCTATTTACTCCCTTTGAGACTTTGTGATTTTTTTCGATTGAAATGCACGAAGTACGCCTCTGGAGATACATGTATGGGTTGTTATTTATTTCCGCTACGTGTTACGTGGATCCCAACAGTGGTATCAGAGCCAATCCTTAGGTGTTTTCGTGCATTTAATTGATTTTTTGCAATTTTTGCAATACTATGGCCAATATGTATTAACGAATTGTTCGTCTTACATGGCTAATGGAGATTGATTGTTTTTATATGATAAATTAATCAACGTAGCAAAAATTGAGACTAAATCAATTTTGAATCGAAAATTTATGGCTATCTTATTTTACGTAAAAATTCTGAATATGATTCAACGTAGAATTTTTATTGTGCCTTCCTAAGTTTTAAATTGTGAATTTATTACTTACGTGAAAGGGTGGTGATCATGGAAAAATCCCTAATCAATGTGATTGATGTATATATGAATGTATGATGATTATTTATATATTTGGGGTTGTAATTATTAAATGGAGACTGCGTACTCCTTTTATTTTTCATGTAATCTTTATTTTTAGCATAGTCAATTGTTGATGTAAATGCTACGAGGATTACGTGGAGGAGCCTTTTAAGTCGGCGAGCTCTTTGGGGCCCAATTCTTGAAGAGTTCAAGAAACCAAGAAGAAGCGAAGAGCGGCTCTCCGTTATTAAAATATTAAAATGATTAAATGTGGTCTCATTGGCTCGAGACCCATTAAATCATAATTCCATGATCACCACGTAGGATAGATGTTTATGTGATTGGCATCTATTTATTTATTATGATTACGTGAGCATGTTAAACTGGTTAATGTGCAAAGTCAGACTTACCTCACCCAAAATTGCGCCTGCATGAAATCCTAGTTAGGGAAAATCACTCGCGTTAGGTACCGAAAGGGCGTTGGTAATGACATCAACGTAACCAAGTCCCCGAACCCAAAATCTCTGGTTCCGCAGAATTGATCGATCTCTCCCAATCGGTCAATAAGGTTTCCGGTCTACCCTCCAAGAAAGACCGGTGGCGACTCCAAATGCATGCACAAGTTGCACATGCCACCACGACCACACTAAGGTCGAAAGCGATCGACTGTTATCGTCGAATCCCTTTGAAAAATACTCCCGCCGCGATTTGGTATGGGCCTGGGAGGGCCCGCGCCGATCCAAAGCCCGCGATCCGCACCCTTGTGCGGGGGAAGGCCCGCGATCGGTAATCCATTAGCCGCGTCCGCCTTCGGACGGGTCGCGACAGTTGGGAGCGCACAAGTGAAGTCTGATACTTTCACCTTGGGGAGATCGCCAAGAGAGAGCCCAAGTCCGAGCCCGTCAATATATCCAGTTGGACCCACCTTCACTCAAAAACTTAAGCCAATGAGTTATGGGCTAACTTGGATATATTAACTGCTCAACACCACATTAACTCTCCAATGTGGGACTTCTCCAACACAACTCGCACGTGTTTCCTAACAAAAAGTGAAGGAAAACGAGAAGAGAACGGTAGCATTAATTTCAAAAGATGAAGGACCGATCCTAACCATGAAATTATTCCATAGAAACCTACTTAATTGTTTAATTAGTTGCCAAAACAATTGCGGCTGTACGGCTGTGACCTTTTTTAGAACGAATATTAGCATGAACGCATAATGCTGTTATGAAATTATGATGGAAAAATGACACAAATAGTCCTTAAACTTTGGCAGAATGTGCAATCTGGTCCCTGAACTTTTAATTTGTTCAATTTAGTCCCTGAACTTTGGCAGAATGTGCAATTTGATCCCTAAACTTTTGACTTGTTCAATTCAGTCCCTGAACTTTTAGTAAATGTTCAATTTAGTCCTTTGACTATATAAAAATATTCAACGTTATCCCTTATCTTAAATTAACAAAAGGACTATATTGAACATTTTCCTATAATTAAGGGACTAGATTGAACATGCATTAAAATTTTAGGGACTAAATTGAACAAGTCAAAAGTTTAGGGACCAAATTGGACATTCTGCCAAAGTTCAGGGACTAAAATGAACAAATTAAAAGTTCAGGAACCAAATTGAACATTCTGCCAAAATTCAGGGACCATTTATGTAATTATCCCAATTATGATCTACACACATATTGGATTATACACAAATTTGGGCATTCAAATTTGGTTTCCCTTTTTGTTCTTGAATGTCATTTGAATGAAACAAACTTCCACACCAATATCAATTTAATTAAAGGACGTAAAGCCTGAATGTTACTTTATTACTCTCCTAATAAAACTATCAAATATGGCCTCTTATTAAGAAAATAAGTATTTACAATCATGTGTGGTATTAGTTAGAATGTGCCGAAGGCACTGTTTGATAACTAGTCCTCAGTAGAACGCAAGTAAAGATAATATTTTGACCTAATACTTGGATGAAGAGGAAAGAAAAATCTGTTATTTGATGAGAAAAGGAAAAAGACAGGACGCAAAGAACAGTAGACAAGGAAAATGAAACCGTAAAGGAAAGTGACTACAATAAGAGAGAGAGCGAGGACAAAGAAACGTGGTTATAACTCAAATGACCGTTGATAGCATAAGGATGTTTTTGTCACTTCAATTACAAAGCTGCAGTTCCATCCAAAATGAGGGTGGAAATAGCCCCACCTTCCACAAATTTATATCTTTAGTTTTGTAACAGAGTAAATTTAATTTGGTAAGTGATTTATTCTTTTCGGGTTTCAAATACAACTATCAGGTTAATCTTAAAACCCTATCAAATCCTAGTAGAGTTAGAACATGCATACTCACCAACTAAAATAGCCTAAGAAATATCAAGGAAGTAAGAGCATTTATTAATCATTACAAATTAGGTTCGGATGTCAGAATTCACAAATATAAATCACCAATCCTGTCCTTATTCTCCAATAAAGACGCCTCTACTTCGATGAAATACGTATACAGATAGCGGTGAGTGGGTAGTTCTAGGTGTAATAGAAGGATAGTTTTAGAATGGAAAAAGCCACAAAAATCCTAAGCTATACATATTATGATACATTTACCTTGATTTTTTTTTTATATTAAAAACCTAAAATTATGCCCACGGTAACAAATTTACCCTAAAATTTTGGGTTTTTTTCCAATTTAATATGAAAAAAAAATTATTTACAAAATTAGTCACTGTTTAAAACTATTTACGAATTTGGGTCTCGCGCGCTGGTTAAAGCAGGGCACGAGACCCGCGAGCTGATTAGAGTAGCGCGCAACACTTGCGCGCTGCTCTAATCAGCGCGCAAAGAGTTACGAGCTGTTTTGAGCAGCGCGCAACTCTGCGCGCTGCTGCCTTGTGCATGAAATGCACAAGGCAGTTTTTTTTTAAATTTTTTTCTTATTTTCTTTCAATTTTTTTATTATTCAAATTGTTTTCAATTAATCATTTTTTAATTTTTTTTCTCACAATTCTGCTGCCCCATCAACTCGCTCGTTCGCTCGCTCGATGACGCGCCTCGATTCCGTGCCCCCGTGGCCTCGCTCGTTCGCATAAAAAAATTAAAAAGAAAATAAGGAAAAAAATAAAATAAAAAAAAACTATCTTGTGCATAAAGCACAAGGCATTGGAGTGCGCAACTCTGCGGGCCGAGGCACGTCATCGAGTGAGTTGACGAGACTGTGCAGTGACGAGGAAAAATATAAAAGAACGAGCGAACGAACGAGCGAGGCAACGGGGCCACGGAATCGAGGCGCGTCATCGAGCGAGCTAATGAACGAGCAGAGCGCCTCGATTCCGTGGCCCCATCACCTCGCTCGTTCATTCGCTCGCTCGATGACGCGCCTCGATTCCGTGGCCCCGTTGCCTCGCTCATTCGTTCACTCGTTCTTTTATCTTTTTCCTCGTCACTCCACGGTCTTGTCAACTCACTCGATGACGTGCCTCGGCCCGCAGAGTTGCGCACTCCAATGCCTTGTGCTTTATGCACAAGATAGTTTTTTTTTTTTTTTTTTCCTTATTTTCTTTTTAATTTTTTTATGCGAACGAGCGAGGCCACGGGGGCACGGAATCGAGGCGCGTCATCGAGCGAGCGAACGAGCGAGGCGATGGGGCAGCAGAATGGCGAGAAAAAAATTAAAAAATTATTAATTGAAAACAATTTGAATAATAAAAAAATTGAAAGAAAATAAGGAAAAAATTTTAATTTTTTTAAAAAAAACTGCCTTGTGCATGAAATGCACAAGGCAGGAGCGTCCAACTCATAGCAGCGCGCAACTGAGTTGCGCGCTCCCTGGGGCAGCGCGCGGGTCTCGTGCGCTGCTTTGACCAGCGCGCGAGACCCAAATTCGTAAATAATTTTGAACAGTGATTAATTTTGTAAATAATATTTTTTTTCATATTAAGTTGGAAAAAAACCCTAAAATTTTCTTGTGACATAAAAGAAAAACCCAAACTTGTATCTATCTGGCATCGTTTTTATTTCACTTTAGCCACGTGGGCGCCACGTCAAATTTATTTGCTTTCTGGCATCCATGTATGCAATTTTTTAGCTGTTTTCATTGACAGAACTTTGAGGGAGGGTCAGGCACAAATTTGAGATTTTTGGTGTCATAGAAAAAGGTTTAAGGTAAATGGGCATAGTGCATGGTTTTTGGTGACTTTTGCCCATTCTAGAAATACAAAATTCTCGGGAAAATTGTCAAAAAAGTCCTAAACCTATTCTACTTTTGTCAATTTAGTCCTAAACCTTTTAATTTTGCCGATTCAGTCCTAAACCTTTTGTATTTGTGCCGATTGAGTTCTAAACCTTTTTTTATGCCAATTCAGTCATAAACCTTTTGTATTTGTGCCGATTCAGTCCTTCCGACCAACTTTAATTGGCCGGAGCTGACATGGACTCTGCCGGAGTTGACGGGGCAATTTTTAATAATATTTTAATAATTTTTAAATTCTTTATTTATTTTTCTTTTCTTTCTTTGTTTTTTTCCTTTTACTGTTCATCTTGTTCGACCTTCCTCCTCCATCTTCCTTCACCAGACTGGTGAACCGAGGTCTGCGAACTAGAGTCTTGGGATCCAAAACGACGCCTGCTGCCCTGGATTCGACGGCCTCCATCTCTCCAAACGAAGGAATCGACCTCAAAGTGTGATTTACTCAACCGCAATCAACACCGTAATAGCAGTTCCTCATACGGAAACATGACAGCTTCATCGTATTAATTACCCCACAAAAGAAGAAGAAGAAGAGGAAGAAGAAGGATAATGGTAACCGCGACTGAGTCCCAACACCAAGAGCTAATCTCCATTGCAACTCCTCTGACAGTTGAGCCTCGCGTCGTCGCTACCCCACCAGCCCGAGCTCATCGCCAGCGCGCCTGAGGTGGCTGACCCGAGAACCCCAGCCCAGATCTGAGCCACCCATAATCGCCTCCTCCAATGTTTGTCGTTCCTCCAGCCGCCTAAGCTAGCTCGGCTCAGCCGCTGCACGAGCCAAACCCGAGACCTTTAGCTCTGCGAAACCAGATCCGAGACAGACAACCCCCCTCTTGGAACGAAGAACCCAGATCTGGACCTCACGGGACACAAGTCGAGACCTCCGCCGAGCTGCGGCTGTGCCACCCGGATCTCGACGCCAAGCCCCTCTGTCCGAACCCGAGGAGCCCTCCCCCACCCCCCCTGCGGCTTTCGAGGCTGCGACGTCCATCGCCTAGGACCGTCGCGGCTTCGTTGAGGCAACGATTCTCAGCTGCTTGGCTTGGTGTCGGAGGTACGATGATGATGGTGGTATCTTCGGGCGATCACTTAGAGTCTGGTGAAGGGAGATGGAGGCGGAGTAAGATCGAAGAAGATGAACAGTAAAAGGAAAAAAACAAAGAAATAAAAAAAAATAAAAAAAAATCAAAATTATTAAAATATTAGTAAAATTACCCCGTCAGCTCCAGCGGAGTCCACGTCAACTCCGGCCAATTAAAGTTGGTCGGAAGGACTGAATCGATACAAATACAAAAGGTTTAGGACTGAATCGGCACAAAAAAAAGATTTAGGACTGAATCGGCACAAATACAAAAGGTTTAGGACTGAATCGGCAAAATTAAAAGGTTTAGGACTAAATTGGCAAAAGTAGAATAGGTTTAGGACTTTTTTGACAATTTTCCCCAAAATTCTCACTAGTCATGTATCGATGTGTATAAATGATGGAGTAATGCTACACGTATTAAAGTTTTCCTCATAAAATCTTACTAAATGTTAGGTTATATGTGATGTCATCAACACGGTGTAGATCAAGAATAATGCAATGAATATTAAGACGGAGAAAAGCCATAAATTAAGCAAGATCAAGGCTTTCCTATCCAATCAAAATTATCGCTGCTAGTTTTCAGCATTGCAATGTCATCGAACATTGGCGACTATCAATCCTAGTAGCGACAAAAGTTACGTCGCAGATGACCTTGTTCCAAAATGGGCTCAAACATATCGGGACCAACTAAGCCCCGACCACCCCAAAATGGTCATGCGGATTTGGTCCCTAATTTAGAGCTCTTGATCCCAGATTTAGCTGCCAAGATTCTCAAGGAAAACAAGAAGCTATTTGCAATGACCGACTCCACAGGCGGTAATGTATTCCATTTAGCTGCTTACCTAAATCGGACCGAAGTATTCGATTTCTTAGAATCAGGGACTACAACTTTGGTCAAACAACGGGACAAGAATGGGGATCTTCCCATTCATATTGCAAGCAAGATGGGTTATGTAGAACTAATCGAGAAGCTTCTTCCGATAGCACCATGGTCAAACCTGCAAGGGCAAACCCTTCTTCATATCGCAGCAAAATACGGGAGAGCTTCAGTAGTGAGGTATATGCTCAGACATCCAAGACTGGGAAAGCAGATAAATGAAAGAGATTTTGTTGGAAATACAGCTTTGCACTTGGCGGCGATTCATTCACAACCCTCGGCTTTGATTCCTCTTGTGCTGGATAAAAGAATTGACCCCTTTCTTCCCAACCTCCAATTCTCGACTGCTCTTGGCATTGCTCTGGATCGGTTCAGAAGGGAGTATACGTTACGGAAGGTAAGTAATATGAACAATCCCTATCTTATTTATGAACTCACTGCAAATTTCACAAGCGCATGTCTCCCAGTCGGCAGAATTGTTGAAGTATTTGATCAATTTTTGTAGAATATCGAAGACTTCTCTAGGAGCAATTTTTACAAGTTTCTGCATTAGTCTTCTTAATAATAGTAAGTTAAAAGTGTGTAACCATGAATATGTCCACAGTTAGAAACAAGTAGAATATTTCTGACAAATGCAGAGACATATTGCTTTATTACAAACTCAGGGATTGGCCAATCTAAATTATACCCACGGTGACATATTTATCTTAAAACTTTTTTGTGAAACAAAAACTTCCAAACTTATTCCTATGTGACATATATATTCTCTATCAAGATTCCGTCAATAAGCATCATTAACAATGTCATGGATCTGGCGAGACATGATAGATATTTTTTAATGGCAAATGGAACTGATATGGCCGCCACGTAAGTGTCACATCAGGAAAAAATCTAAGAAGAAATTTTCAAAAAAGCCAAAAAAAAAAATGGCAAAACCATAGGAAACTGACCAAAACAAAAGAGAGATTGCAGATGCTGGTGTTAGGATTTAGCGGATAAACACAACGAAGTAAACAATAAATGCGAGAAAGAGAAATATAGATGCAAGGTTTATCCTAGTTAGCCCTAGGACTACATACGGCAGATGATTCCACTATAATTAGCACATCTCATCTCTCTGTTATAACTCTCAATTTCAAAATAAAGTGGTTATAGTAATTTATAGACCTAAAGCCCAAACTATCGATAACATACAAGCTCAAATTATAAAAAATCTCGAGTGCCCAGGGGCATTGCCCCACGATGGGAAGTGCCCCCTTTAGAGACGTAGGCAAGGAATTTGGTACCTTCCAACTTTGCCGGCAAGGGCCGTCTACCAGTTTTGGGCAAGCTCGGGGCGCCATTCGAGCTCGACACCGCCCCTAACCGTCTGCAATCTCTCTCATCTGATGTAAATTGTTTTTGCTGTTTTAGTTTTTCTTTTTCCTTATTGACAGAACTTGATGGAGGTAAACGGGTCCACAAATTGGAGCTTTTCGCGTCAAAAGAAGTGTGTGAGAAACTTGTCCACATAATTTGGGTTGTTGGTGGCTTTTTACATTCCAACTGTGCATAATACCATAACATTCTGCTATAGTCAAGCTATGACAATAATAAACCATTTACGTTTCGTACGCGCCTCTTTTCTCATCTTTGTTATTTTTTAAAAGGAGCAGACACAGCATCTTTAGAAGTAAAAGTTTCCCCGTAACAGCTTGTTCTTTTTCTACTTTCTATATGCTTGCGATCTCAGCAATTGGCAGTCATGGTATTGGCATCCACATGTGGGAAAAGTCCAGATGGAAAAGAAGCGTCTTCAACAATCGACGGGGACTTGAAGCACGTGAAGAACCTGATCAGTAACCGTTCGGTGGTGAACCTGACAGAGATTGCAACGCTTGTGGCCACCGTGACTTTCGCATCTGGTTTCGCAGTTCCCGGAGGATTTAACAGCTCGGATTCAGCCTCCAAAGATGATCAGGGCATGGTTACGATGCTGAACAATAGAATGTTCCAGGCCTTCATCATTTGCAACACCACCGCCATGTTCTGCTCAATGATCGCCGTCGTCACCCTCCTCTGGCCACGGCAAAATGACATCCGCACCGCACTAGTTGCATACCGACACTCAATATTGCCATTAAAAATAGCGCTTGTGGCGATGTCCGCCGCTTTCTTAACGGGTGTCACATTGACTGTTGGCAAACTCCCATGGCTTGCCAACACCATATTTTATTTGGGACTTGTTTTCCTCCTCATTATCTCAATTGTTAAATTGTTAGAGGACCCTCCGTTGATTTGGAGCCAACGTCGACCTATTCGCATTGTGGTATCCTGCCTTGTTCCCGCTTATATTTATTGGTGGGAAGTTGAGACGGACCTTTTGGATGACTCGGAAGAGGACAGAACAGCGGGCAGGACCGCCGCTAGGGGACTTCCGGATGACGACACTGAACAGATGAATCGGTGACAAAGAAATGTGGAGACGCACCGCATCCTCCCAATTTACTGGTATCAGTTGATCATTCGAATTTTATCTATGAGTTGCATCAATAAACAGGTATCCCCTATCACTCATTCTACTTTCGCTTTCCAAGTGCTCTTATTGTGGTGTCTAGTCTACATCCTCGGCCCCAAAAATGTTTAGGGGTTTTGCTTTCCACCAACAAGATACGGGCCATCTCTTGTAAGATCCTATTTTTCCTCTCAACAACACCATTTTCTTGCGGTTTCTATTTATATAGAAAACGGAAAAATCGTGGAGAATGCCCTACTCATCACAAAATGAATTGCCCCAAAATCTAGTTGCGTAATTAACTTTTACAACGGTAATGCACATTCTCCTCGTAGTCCCCCTTGTCTCCCTCCCTCGCTATTTAATTGTTCATTGTCGTCTTGAAAAAAGTTCAATACATAATTTGTGCCCTCTTTATTGAGCAATTCATATCTATCACCGTAGAAATGGATAATTAGTGTTATGAAATACATGAATGTTTGAAATACATGAATGAATATTCATTATATTCATCCTATCTAATATACCTTTTATGGTACATTTCTAAATTCATCTCTCTATCCAATGAATGTTCATCTCCCTATCAAATGAATGTATTAATTCAATACATTAGTATTAATGATAAGTGCATCCTTATTCTCCTATAAATAGGGTCATAGATGATATATGATAAAATATAAAATAATAGAGATTTCTCCTCTGGCTTTCTCTACTTGCTCTCTCTGTTCTCTCTGTTATATACTTGCAGCGCGATATTTTTACAACACGTTATCAGCACGAAGATCTACCAACTGAGAAAGTAGGTAAGTGTTCTCTTTGTTTTCTTTAATCAACTTATACTTCATCTTCTTCTATCAATTCTTCATCTTTTATTATCTTTTTGGTCTGAAACCAATTTCAAATCTAAAAGTGTCCTTCTGCTCCTGAAGTGACGGTGGATATTTGGAAATCCTTCTAATTATTTTAAGGATTCATTTTGGTACAGAATTATGGCAAATATTGAAAAGCCCAAATTCCACATCCTGGAAGTGAGTGAAAATAATTATCTGTCCTGGTGCCTTGACATGGAAATGCACCTCCAAGGGCAAGGTCTCGCTAATGCAATCACAGAAGATGGAACCTCAAATGATAAAGATAGAGCAAATGCACTGATTTTTATTCGTCGTCATGTGCATGAGAGCCTGCAGACTCAATATTTATTCGTTCGAGACCCTCAGACCCTGTGGAGGAGGTTGAAGGATAGGTATGATCATACCAAGACTGTTATCCTCCCTAAAGCGCAGTATGACTGGCAGCATCTCAGGCTGCAAGATTTTAAATCAGTGTCTGACTATAACTCCGCTTTATTTGATATTATTTCTCGACTTGAGTTATGCGGTGTCAAACTCACTGATGCGGAGCTATTAGAGAAAACTTTCTCCACCTTCCATGCTTCGAACATTGTATTGCAACAGCAATATCGGCAGCGTCATTTTACCACATACTCTGAATTAATTTCTGTGCTCCTGACTGCTGAGCAAACAAATGAACTGCTGCTCAAAAATCATTATCTTAGACCTGTTGGCTCAAAAGCATTGCCTGAAGCACATGCCAACTATGAGAAAAATACTGGCCATTTTATGAGCTATAAGCCCACACAAGGACATAATCCTCGAAGGGGTAGGGGTGGCAGGAATTTTAACCGCCCTAGGAAATCTAACCTTGGCCCTTATCATGACAAAGAAAAGAAGCCAATGAAGGTAACTAATGAAAGTATTTGCCATCGCTGTGGCATGGGTGGGCACTGGTCACGTACTTGTCGTACGCCAAAGCACGTTGCTAATCTATACCAGGCATCTTTAAAAAATACGGGCAAGCGTAGTGAATCTCACGCCATTGAAATTAATCATATTGCAATAACCACTGTAATATCTCTGTTGATGGGACTCCTCTTGCTCCTGAAGCAGCAAATGCATCCTTGGATGTCTCTGATTTCTTTGAGGACCTCTGATTGCTTTGATCAGGCATCAGACTGGTGGATGACAACTTAGACTTCGAGTTTTATGATAATTTCTTTCTAGTTGTTTTTCTTTAAATGTATTCCTCTTTTATTATTCTCTAATATGGTTATGTAATGAAATGCTTATGAACCTTATATTTGTTATTTTTGAAATTTTATTTGATCCTATAACTTATATACAAATTTTATGATACTTGACACCTGAAGTTGTCAACATAAATGCAAATGGAAAATACCGAGAAAAAGGAAGATGTTTATTTGCTTGATAGTGCAACAACACATTCCATATTTCATAGTAGACACTTTTTCTCGAGTGTGACATTGCGTAAAGCACATATCCATACAATATCAGGTCCTGTTAAGATTATTGATGGTTTGGGGAATGCCACAATTGTTTTGCCAAATGGCACCATCCTGCATATTGAGAATGCATTTCTAAGCAGTAGATCAAAAAGGAATCTACTTAGCTTCAAAGATGTACGTCGAAATGGGTACCATATTGAGACTATTTATGAGCAAAATAAGGATTTTCTCGGCATTACCTCTTATAAGATGGGCCTGAAGACCATCCATGAGAAGCTAGAAGCTTCTCCTACGGGTTTGTATTGTGTCATGATTAAGGCCATTGAAACCTATGCCATCATGTCCTAGAGATTGGTAAATCCTAATAAGTTTGGATTGTGGCATGATCACCTTGGTCACCCTGGCGCTACAATGATGCGTAGAATAATTCAGAACACAAGAGGACACCCTTTAAAGGATACAAAAGTTTTGTTGTCCAATGATTATAATTGTGAAGCTTGTTTATCAAACCTTCTCTAACAAAGGTTAATCTTGAATCCCCTTTTATTTTTGCAAAGAATTCAGGGTGATATTTGTGGACCAATACAACCACCAAGTGGACCATTTCGATATTTTATGGTACTAGTGGACGCATCATGTAGATGGTCCCATGTTTGCCTATTATCTACGCGCAATGTCGCATTTGTACGTTTACTTGCGCAGATTATAAAGCTCCGGGCACATTTCCCTGATTATCCAATTAAGAGCATAAGGATGGATAATGCTGGTGAATTTACATCAAAGAGTTTTGATACATATTGTGCTTCACTCGGAATCGAGGTTGAGCACCCAGTCGCATATGTTCATACTCAAAATGGATTGGCAGAATCCTTAATTAAACGCATCCAAATCATTGCCCGCACTCTATTATTGAGAACAAATCTCAACGATACAGCATGGGGTCATGCAGTTTTGCATGCGGCGGCCTTAATTAGATTGCGCCCCACTGCTAGTCTCTTACAATCTCCCCTTCATATGGTTCTTGGTTATGAACATGATATTTCACATTTACGCACTTTTGGTTGTGCAGTACAGGTGCCTGTAGCACCACCAAAAAGAACTAAAATGGGTCCCCAACGCCGTTTGGGCATTTATGTTGGGTTTGATTCGCCGTCCATTATTAGGTTCTTGGAACCAACTACTGGTGATCTTTTTACTGCTAGATTCGCGGATTGTCATTTCGATGAGACAGTGTTTCCATCAATTAGGACACCTATGACTGCAAAGCAAAAACCAGTTGAGGTTATCTCCTGGAATGAGAAAGATTTATCTCATTTAGACCCAAGAACTCCTAAATGTGAAAACGAGGTGCATCGTATAATCCATTTACAGGCTATGGCCAATAGACTTCCTGACGCATTTAATGATGCTACTAAGGTAACGAAGTCTCATATTCCGGCTGCAAATGCTCCAGCTAGAATAGTTGTTCCCGAAGGACAGGATAAAATGGATCAAAATCCACCACATTTGAAGTGTGGTAGACCGATAGGATCAAAAGACATTGTTCCTCGAAAACGAATGGGAAAGAATTAGGAATCCGCTCTAGAAGAGCCCTGTATTGTGCTTGCTCCCATAGCACTTATTGCCCCTAAAGAGGCACAAACCCATGAAATGATCACCAACCCCGGGAATACTGAGAATTCCATTACATATTGTAATGAGATTTGGGATCGAAATGAAATCATCATGGATGATGTTTTTGCATTCTCAGTTGCTCATAAAATTATGGATGATAATTGTGAGCCACAATCTATTATTGAATGCCGTCAAAGGCATGACTGGCTTAAATGGGAAGAAGCAATTAAGGCCGAATTAGCTACTCTAGCTAAACGAGAGGTTTTTGGAACTGTAACTCGAATCCCCGACAATGTAAAGCCTGTTGGATATAAATGGGTATTTGTCCGAAAACGAAATGAGAAAAACGAGATTGTGAGATATAAAGCCCGACTCGTTGCTCAAGGATTCTCCCAGCGACCTGGGATTGATTATGATGAGACATATTCACCTGTGATGGATATGATTACATTTCGTTTTCTAATTAGCCTTGCAGTCTCTAAAAGATTGGAAATGCGTCTTATGGACGTTGTGACGACTTATCTATATGGCTCATTAGACTCTGATATTTATATGAAAATTCCTGAGGGATTTAAAATGCCTGAAGCATGCACTCCCCGCAACTTATTCTCAATAAAGTTACAAAGATTTTTGTATGGGTTAAAGCAATCCGGTCGCATGTGGTACCAACGCCTAAGTGAGTACCTAATTAAGGAAGGGTACAAGAATGATCCTATCTGCCCATGCGTGTTTATTAAGAAATTAGAAATCGGATTTACTATTGTAGCAGTTTATGTCGACGATATAAATTTAATTGGAACTCCAGAAGAGTTAACTAAAACTGTTGAGTATTTGAAAAAGGGAGTTTGAAGTTAAAGACTTGGGTAAAACCAAACTTTGTCTTGGTCTAGAGCTTGAGCATAAAGCAAATGGAATAATTGTCCATCAATCAGCATACATTGAAAGATTACTTAAACGCTTCAACATGGACAAGTCTCACCCATTGAGCACCCCTATGATTGTAAGGTCTCTAGATCCCCAAAAGGATCCATTTCGTCCTAGAGAATCTGATGAATAGATACTTGGTCCTAAAGTACCATATCTCAAGGCAATTGGGGCGTTAATGTACTTGGCACAATGTATAAGACCAGATATCGCTTTCGCGGTAAATTTATTGGCACGTTTTAATTCTGAGCCAACTCGGAGACACTGGAATGGAGTTAAACATATTTTTCGTTATCTCAAAGGAACCATAGATTTGGGATTATATTATTCCAAGGATTCCACTACATCTGGTTTAGTTGGATATGCTGATGCTGGATATAAATCTGATCCACATAAGGCTCGCTCTCAAACCGGTTATTTGTTTTGTTATAACGGCACTGCCATTTCTTGGCGTTCTACTAAGCAATCACTAGTAGCTATATCTTCTAACCACTATGAGATTATTGCTTTATATGAAGCTGGAAGAGAGTGTGTTTGGTTAAGATCCGTTATAACGCATATTCATAATTCTTGTTGTTTAACACCGGTTGCACATTTTCCCATTATAATTTATGAAGATAATGCTGCTTGTATTGCACAAGTTAGGGGAGGATATATCAAAGGTGATAGGACCAAGCATATCTCGCCGAAATTTTTCTATACTCACGAACTCCAAGAAAGTCGACAAGTTGATGTTAAACAGATTCAATCCATAAATAATATTGCAGATCTTTTTACCATATCATTGCCAACGTCAATTTTTGAAAAATTAGTATATGGCATTGGTATGCGGCGAGTTCACAAGATGCAAGATTGACTAGTCCCAGCAGTGGCTATATGGTTTAATTCAGGGGGAGATATTATGAACTATGCACTGCACTCTTATTCCCTTTTGTCCGGTTTTTGTCCCACTGGGTTTTTCCGGCTTAAGATTTTTAATGAGGCAGTATCATTCTATGCACATTCATAATATGATGAACACAATGAATATTCAAGGGGGAGTGTTATGAAATACATGAATGAATATTCATTATATTCATCCTATCTAATGTACCTTTTATGGTACATTTCTAAGTTCATCTCCATATCCAATGAATGTTCATCTCCCTATCAAATGAATGTATTAATTCAATATATTAGTATTAATGATAAGTGCATCCTTATTCTCCTATAAATAGGGTCATAGATGATATAAGATAAAATATAAAATAATAGAGATTTCTCCTCTGGCTTTCTCTACTTGATCTCTCTGTTCTCTCTGTTATATACTTGCAGCGCGATATTTTTACAACAATTAGTCAGTTTTTCTCTTTCTTTTGTTTTTATTTCCTGCTTCTACTATGGCCGACGAGGCCCCACTCACCTGCAGCCTCCATGACCTCGCCCAGTGGCCGGTGAACTCCGGCAACCCACAAATAGAAGGAAAGAAGAACAAAAAAAATCAAAAATTCAAAAAATATTTTAAAATTAAATATTATAAAAATTGATCACGTCAACATTGGCCAACCAAATGGACTTAATTGGCCACATGCAAAAAGCTTAAAGCTGAATTGGCACAATTGCAATAGCTTTACGACTATTTTGGTAATTTTCCCTAGAAAATTGATATCTCATGTTAAAAAATGGAAACATTACCACAAAAGTCATAAACTTATTGTAATTGTGCAAATTAAATCCTAAACTTTTTTTTGCAATTCAATCCACTACAAAAAAAATAGCCTTTTAGCCACGAAATTTGCCACGAAAAATCATCCAAAATTCGTTGCAAATCGCTTTTGCAACGAAAAAAAATTTGTTGTGAATTCGGCGTCGCAAATTTTGCAACGAAAAATTCAATGCTTCGTCGCAAATTTGCAATGAAAATTGCAACGAATACAATGTCGTCGCTGATTTGCAACGAAACGTTTATTCGTTGCAAATTTGCAACGACTAAGTGTTTCGTTGCAAATTTACAATGAATAAACGTATCGTTGCAAATGTGCAACGAAAAACTTAGTCGTTGCAAATTGCAACGAAAAACTTATTCGTTGCAAATTGCAACAAAACGTTTATTAGTTGCAAATTGCAACGCAACGAAGAACTTAGCCGTTGCAATTTGCAACGAATAAAGTTTCGTTGCAATTTGCAACGAAAAACTTAGTCGTTGCAATTTGCAACGAATAAACTTACATGTCGTCGCAAATCTGCGATGAATTATTTTTCGTCACAAATGTTGCGACGACGTGTAAATTCGTTGTAAATCTGCGATGATATATTTATTCTCTGCGACGAATTGGCAAAAAAGATGGCAGAGACAGCAAGAATGCAAAGGACATGGGAGGCCGAATCAAGGTATGTGTAGGATCCAAAAGGAAAAACTACAGTGTATTTACGAATTTTGCATTCAAGACATTAATTTTTGCACCGGTTCCACAACCGTAATGTCTAAGGAACATGAAGACGGTGATCCGAAGGATCGAGGAGAATCGGAGTTCAAACTACAAAAAATAAAGTGCGCATATGAAGCAGGTATGAAATCAAACTCCACTTGCCCTACTCCAAAGCCAAAACTCAGCTACAAATGCCTTAAGCCGCTGTAGATAGATCCACATGCGCCTCTAACTTCTAAAGCTTGTTCAATCTTCCTGCAAAAATTGTTGAAGAGGAGAAAACAACAGACTCTGTTTAGTTACCATTCTAACAGCAAAAGGACTCCTCGATCTTGCCATCTCAGGCATCTCCAGGTCACGTGATATTACCAAAAACCATAGATATATATAACATGACAAGCGAGAAAAGTCACTAAGAGTGGCTTCTCATTCCAAAATCTCGCCTTCCTCTAATTCAAGAAGGGAAAGACTAAACTTTATGAGCGCGTTTGAAGAAGGGAAAATTACCTTGGGATATTTATGAATAAAAAATCTGAGATTGTCCAGCTGTTCATCACAAAATTCCTTTAGCTGATGGCTCCACGGACCAGGTTTCAGATGTTTCTCAATGATAGTACAAAGGGTCATGTCCTCATGTATTCTGCAACAAAAACCATCCTCAACCACTGAACTTGATATCATTGCTTTTTGGAATGGACAGCAGCACAAATTAATTCATATCATTAGAGGTGAACATAGGTACAACAAGATTTTACTATATATGACTCACCCATGGTCACAGAGAACCACATCTGTTGAGTGAAAGCGCCATTCAATTGCCCAAGAAATAAATTTCTTCCTGAAACAATTAGAAAAGCATAGTTTACAGATGAGAAAACAAAATTCAAAAATGACATGCCAACGACAAATCTTCACATGAAAAAAGAGAGCTGATAAAGAGAGAAAGTATAAACCAAAAACATGGGAATGCCAAGATCAAGCAGACAGAAAAACTGCTTACAAAATTCAATGAAAATCATTGTTACTATAAACCTGACATTTACAGACACTTTAAATCTGTAAAATAATAATAATAATAATAATAATAATATTCTGCAAATCCAAAGCGTGACAAAAAACTCAACCCATGACAAGTCATGCACTCCCTAATCTCACAACAAGAAAATAACACACAAATGAGATTTAAAGTTGTACCCTCCAGAGTCCTGACCCAGGTTGTCTACAATTTCACCTATTTTAAGTGCGTTAGCCATGAATCTGCGATCTGCTAGACTTCGCCTCTTGGCTTCCAGTTTGTCCTCTTCGAATTCTTCTTCTGACTGAGTGACCGGCCCAAGATTGTCTACCAGATTCTCGTGCGGGATGCCCCAGGTGCTACCCCGCTCAGTTTTGATCACGAAGTGGCTTCCTTCCAAAGATAGAGAAGTTTCGACTCCTTCGAATTCTTCATCGGTAATATCGGACATTATCCCCAAGCTCATCATCTTGGCAATACATAGCTTCTTTACGTCAGCAGAGATCTCTCCTGCTTTTAGGTATGACGAAGCGGTCGCCAGAAGGTCGGTCAGCTTAGACATGTCCACCTTCAGCTGGAGGTGGTTTTCCTCATCTTCAGTGAATATTGCCCCAATTGCTTGATGATCAGGGAGCGGGTTTTCTTGTACGTTTGAAGCCACGTTGTCAAACTTCAGAATATGACTGTCAATCAGAGCTTGTACCTTCAGCTTAAGGATATAGCAGTTATCCACATTATGTCCTCTTTCGTCCATATGGTAGACACAGGTCTGGCTCTCATCAAAGCCAGGATATTTAACAGGATTTGCCCTGGGTGGTTCCTTCGCCACCAAGTGTTACTCTAGCAGCATCGGGAGTAGTTTGGACAAAGGCCTCGGGAGCTGAGAGAACTGCTTTTAAGGTTGTCTCCTTCTAGGCTCTTGCCCTTTTGGTGTCGACTATGATGATCATCCCTTGGTTTGATTAGAACTGTTAAGCACCTTGGGTTTATGGGGGTCTAGTATGAATGCTATGTCGAGCCCAGCCTCTTTATCCTTTTTCAGGGGATACTGCTTTCTGGTAGAAGCTTCGTGAGGCCTCCTTTCTTTCTAAGGCCCATTCGAGCCTTTCAGCCACTTTCATCAAATGTGCAAAGGTATGACATCCTGAGGTGTTTAACCTGTCGAAGTATTCGTAGGGGAGTGCTTTTAGGAACAAATCAATCAGCTCGTCTTCGGGGATTGACTGCTTTACTTGGGTCGCCAAAACTCGACATCTCTGCGCGTATGTTCTGATCAACTCGCCCATTGCCTTTGAGGTTCACAGTAAGTCTTCTCTCGTTGGGGCCGTAGCCGTGTTGAACTTATACTGTCTGAGGAAATCCTCTGCAAGATCTTCCCATCCATCATAATCATCTAGGCCCAGCTCGATGAACCAAGCCAGAGCGGCGCCAGCCAGACTCTCTTGGAACGTGTTCATCAATAGCGGTACATAGTCCGAATATTGCGCAATTTTGTGCAGGTAATACTTGAGGTGAGCACGGGGACAGCTTGTCCCATTATACTTCCTCACGAAGTCTGGTTCCTTGTAGTCAGGAGGAGCCTCCACCTTGGCAAAGGGAGATATCTTGTCGAAACGGGCCAACTCACAGTCCTGGCTGCTCAAGCATTCTTTGATCTTGGCTAACCTCTTTGCCTCCACTTCAGTTTCTACAGTCTGCTTCCCTTTTTCCTCCTTCTCGAGGTTGATAACAACTTGGGACGCTTTTTGTTGCGACGGGGTGTTCGGCTCACGGATATCCTCCTCCGTACATTGAGTATTTCCCGTTGTTTCTTTATCAGCCGTAGCAGGTGCGAATAATGTATTCAAGTTGTTAGGAACTATTGTCTGTCTGACTTGTTTAAGAAATCTTCCTGATAATGATGTAAATAACGAAGAAAAAACACTTCCTGATAGCATTTATTCAGTTAAATGATCTACTCCCAGTGCTCTTAGGAACTGCAACTTTGATCAAGATATAAACCCATGCAACGACAATTCGGAGAAATTATAGAGATAGAAGAGCTGATCTTACCCTTCAAGGGTAACTTCTTTTATCATCAAATGGCTTTATTACTGACTTAAGGAGAAAAAAATATGAGAAGTAGTTCACAACATCACATGTAGAGTAAACACTGACAGTATTATCACAAAACCCTAGACCAAAATCAGATTTTAAAGATAATTATTAAATGCCTTCAGAAAGAAAGGCAGATTTAATGATGTATACCACGCCACGAGAACGATCCCACGCAATATAATCAAGTAACTAATAAACAGAAGAACAAGAATGCATAAAGCCTACCACAAATATCATCTACACCTAATGTGCAGGACTTAGTATATCATCTTATAAAACCAATAGCATAGTATATATAGTCCACTCTAAGGTGAAGATTGTGATGTCACACCTTTGTTCATATCGAGACTGATTTCTTGCCCTTTTTGACAGTCCACTTGGAAGGAACCAGATTTTTGTTCTCCTACTAGCAGCTGCACGCCGGAGGTTTTGGAGGGGGAAATGTCAACTTAAAATGAGGATGCACACTTAATTTAGTCCTCGTTCTGTGAGCAGATTCAGTCACCCTCTTCACTTCCTCAAGCAAATTATAGTTTGTCCATCACAAGTTTGAAAGAATTATGACCATATAAAACTCGAGAGTAAATGAAAGATTTCTTTACAAGTAAACATGAAAATAGAAGTAAGCTCTAGGCTTAAGGTAATTTTTCTTAGGAAAAGAAGCCACTTAGATAAAGCAGGCAATTACCAACAGAAATTTATGCCTTAATAACCATACTCAAGACAGCAAGACTGACAAAGGACATGGGAGGCCGAATGACGAAATTGATGAACTGATCGATCATGATATAATGATCTCCGCGATCGTTATTACCTTGGCCAATGATCGTACCATGTCTTCATATCCACCTCCTCAACCTTCTTCATTGATACATCTAAAATAATTCTTCAGCATCATCATCAGCAATCTCGTCGTCCTCATTGTGTTGCCTAGAATTTTGCCCATCACCTATTTGATTAGTGGAAGGTACAGGAGTAACCTGTTGTTCATTTAGACGGAGGCGTTGCATGATCACTTGCATCTGAGACTGCGTTTGAAGCTCGAAGGATCTATGATGGGCCAATTCCTGATTCATTTTTCTGATCTGTTCATCTTTCTCTGCAAGCCGATCTTTGACTTCTTTAATCTCTTCATCCTTCTCTACAAGCAAATGTCTCAGTTGGGTCATTTCCTCATCCCTTCGTGTCCTCTTTCCAGCAACCGCACTGGAGGATGAACTTCCAGCAGCCTTTCCATTGCAAACCCTTGTCATGGATCCCAGGCCATATGTTTGTCCACTCATTGCCTCCACCAACAATGCCCGTTCGTCAACTGCTGGAAGTTCCTCCGCACTCCCACCATTACCGCCACTAGCCGTACTCAACAGCTCATCAAATTTTTCCTACATCAACAAAATAGATATGCAAATAAAATAACTTCATATATCTAACTACCGTAAACATGAAAACATTCATGGTTTTCAAACCGCGTTTCCATAAATTCGAAAGCATATAACCTTACATACCTTAATAGATTTCGCTCGATTGCTAATCCATGTCTTATATTTTTTTTAAAATGTACGTTCAAATGTAGCTACGAACGTCGGTTCCATCCCCAATTCACGTGCCTACAAAATTGAAACACAAATTAGCAATTAAATTAAATTAACTGACCACATATTTAACAGAACTTACCATCCTTTTTCTATGCTCTGCAACGTTGATGGAGCCCCCACCATATGTCGTAGAAACTTCAGTAGAACAAGAAGCTCGATTCTTCTTGTTCTGTTCACTCCTTTGTTTATATTTTTCACCAGCCCAGGTTATCTTCATTTCCTCCCAATCGTCGCCGAGAATAAAATGTGGCTTTTCATGGCTGTCTTTGCTCTATTCATCACTTGGCGAATGTGATCACCAACTTTTTTCTTAAAAATTCTGTTAATTTCCCCCTCATCCTCTTCATCACAGCTGTACTTTCGCTGTAATCAACGGAAAACCAAGCATTTACGCCGAACATAGTTTGTGAGAAAACAGAAGAACAAAACTCACCTTGAACTCGTTCCACCACAAATCTGTCACTTGTGTTGGAGCGGCAGTATAAGTAGTCCACGACCCCCTCCAATGGTTATTCACAATTTCATTAAGCTCACGCGCCACCTCCGTAGCGTTTGTAAATCTGAAAATAGTGACAATTAAGTTAACATCCATATCTAAAACCAAATGAAGGGACGGCCGTAAATACTACATTTATGTATAAAAAAAAGTACTTACGAATCTCCATATGGCCTAATCACGGTCCGCCTATTTTCTTGAGGTGTGCTTCCCTCATCATGCGAGTGTTCAACTGAAGAAGGTGGAGTAGAATCACGTGAAACTGAAGTACGTTCATGTCGGATGTGTAGTGGTTGAGCGTGAGATGAAAGGACCGGGGATGAGCTAGGGGAAAAGGCCGGGGATGAGCCACAGGAAAGGGCCGGAGACGAGCTAGGGGAAAGGGCCGGGGACGAGCCAGGGGAAGTCGAAGGGGAATGGGAAGGGCATGGTCTTCCTTGTGAAGATGCACCATGGATGTAGAGAGAATGGGAAGCGCCTCGTCTTTCTTGTGAAGATGCACCATGGATGTGGAGGGAACGAGAAGGGCCTGATCTTCCTTTTGAAGATGCACCATGGACGTGACCTCCACGTTTATATTGACAAGCAAAAAATAAATTTCAAACCAGAAGATCGAAATCGATAAATTTTTCAAAACTTAATGAGAAAAAGATGAGACACGACATCTTCGACCGATCGAGGCACCAACAAGACATGTATTGACATTAGAGCACGAGATACTTATGCACAATCAAACTTTTTCACCTACAAACATTGCATCCGTTCATGGACATCAAACACACCTTATCAGATCACAATTCGATGCAATGAATCGCAATTCAGCATCGCCTTGCCATCACATGATAAGGATCAAATTCTTGAACTCAAGTTCAATCATTGCCTCCTCTGAGCCTATACGACTTTGACTATTGGTCAAAGAGCGATTTAAACCATCATGGAATGGAATTGGACCAACAGTAAAGGAGATGATGCAAAACAGGGAACTTCCACGGTTCAAATCGATGAAGCTACTAAGCTCCTGACAATTCTTGAGGGGATCTTTCATTTTTAGTAAGATGCGTGGTGATTTGGAATTTGTTGAATCAAAGTGGCACTTACGCAATTTTGAGTCATGGCTACTTTTCCCACTTCCCACCGTATATCTATCCAAGCTCTTAGCCGAAAACCAACCAACCAAACACTTTGCCCAAGTTTCTCGCGCATAACACAAAACACCCACGGGGAGGAACAGATCAGAGATGGGCTCAAGCGCCACCCAGTTCGACATAATAGTAATCGGTGGAGGCATCATGGGTAGCTCCACAGCTTACCACACCAGGACAACCCAAAGGCCAAAGCAAACACGAGGAAAACGACTTTACGAAAAACCCAAAAATCCACAAGAGAAACATTCTGTTCCCACCCCCAAACTCATCAAAAATACATGGTCAACAATATCAATAATAAAGCGAAAAAAGAGAGTAAAGAATCACCTGATCTGTCATTTTCAGCGGCGAAGCGGCAATGGTGAGGTGGCCGGCTTGTGGGTTTCTCGGATCTGTGGGTCTCAGGCTCGGATCTCGGGCGGCTAGCAGCGGCCACTGCCGAAGTCGAGCACGCGAAGCAGATGGTTCAAGCCCCTCGGCAATCAAGACGAGGTTGCTACTGTCGACAGCGAAAACTCGGGAGAGGGTAGCAACGGCCTTCTCTTTGACCTCGAGAGAGCCGGAATCGAGGAACTTCACGAGGACGGGGACCCCGAGCGATGGCATCGAGGACCCCGAGCGACGGCGTCGAGGAATCGAGGAGTTTCACAAGTTCCTGTCGTCCTCAGCGAGGAGGAGCAAGAGGGAGTCTAGGGTGGAGATCTTCGAGTCGGCCGCCAAACTGGAGGCGGGTGAGGAGGTAGCGGGACTGGATGCGGACGGACTCGCGCTTGGAGGAGGAAGAGGAGAAGGGAGGGTCGGGGACGAGGACGTCGCGGTCGGGGACGAGGTGTGAAGGGAGAAGCAGCGAGAGAGGCGTGAGATAGAACGAGAGTTTGCAAAAAGAGGGGCGGCCGAAACCCTAATTCTTTTTTTTTGCAACAAAAGCACGTGGTCGTTGCACAATTTGCAACGACCATCATGGGTTCGTTGCAAATTTTGCAACGAAAGCACGTGGTCATTGCAAATTTTGCAACAAACCCATGGTCGTTGCAAATTTTGCAACGAAAGAACGTAGTCGTTGCAAATTTTGCTTGCAACGAACCCATGATGGTCGTTGCAAAATTTGCAACGACCACGTGCTTTCGTTGCAAAACAAGCGAGCAACTATTTTGGCGACAATGTTCTCACCACAGTATTTTGCGACGACATAATTAATTTTCGTCGTGACAAGTTTTGCGATGAAAATATTTTTTGTCGCAAAATACCCAAGATCTTGCGACGAAACATTGTTCTCGTTGAAAATTTGTGACGAATAATTTTTCATCGAAAATTTGCGACGAGTAATTTTGACGCAGAGAGAAGCGATCTTGGAAAACAATTCCAAAAGATAACTCGAATTGATTGAATGATAGAATGATAAGATGCATATTACAAAGATGGACGTCCTATATATAGAGATGAGACTCATTTAGGCATCAGAATAACTAAAGATAGCATTATCAAAATCGTATATATCCTATCCTAATATAGAATTCGAATAAAAAATAACGTAATTTTGAAATATTCAATTGCCTAAAATAGAAAAATGTCCGAAAAGATAACACGCTAGTTGTCCTACATCATTCTCTTCCTCTTCAGAAGAACTCGTCCTCGAGTTTATCGTGTGAGGATTGGCTTCCTCCTATATTTCCAATTTTTCGTCATCTTCCTCTTCGTCATCCGGCCTCTTTTCTGTTCATGGTGGAGTTCAAAAACTGTGATAGAAAAATCACATCTAGACGTGGTAATTGCATCTGAATTTGCTAAATTGAAGAACTCTTCAAAACAACGAGCATATAAACCAAAATCATGGCTAGATCCTTCCATGGCGTGCGTCTTTCCTGGATTATCTTGTCCATAAGCGAATATTGATACGTTAAATCCATCCAAAGCTGATAGAACCAATGGTTGAATATCATCAAATATCTCAAAATTCCAAATATCATTCTTAGATACCCAATCGTGCAGTGCAGCAAGGGACGGTAGCTTACTCGAGTCAAAAACCATCACCAAGGCATTTGACTTTCCATCACCTAAAGAATCCTCCTCAATAAAATCAGCATAGTTCGGATTTTTCGCTAGATTTAAACTTTCTTTTGGACTCTCATTGCCTTTCTTAACTTCATGGACATCATCCCCATCTTGTTCGGCTGCTTCCTCGACGGAAATCTCGGCTTCGGGAATGATCTCCAGGTCTTTTTTCTTTGCCTCTTCTTCCACCCTCGATTCCTCCTCTAATTTCTCCAAAATCTGGTCCTTGCCTTTTGGTTCCCTGGTTTGGAGGGTTTCGGAGGCCATGGCAAGAAATTGGGGAAAAGAAGTGAAATTAATCCTAGCCATCGGCTTCTCCTTGAGTACGGCGAAATCCCAGTGCATCCACGTCGCTGCCTGGGGAACGGTTCCAAGGACGACCTCACCGCCCTTCATCGACTCTTGTTCATAGTCAAATGGAAAGAAACGTACCTTTAACATTCGTTTCATCCGTCTCCACGTTCGGATAGGAGCTTTTCCTTGACTGCGTCGGGATATTTGTGTCTGCTCCCACCAAGCTAGAGCGTCGTACCTCAACTGTCTCGCCACGAATTCTACTTGGTCTTCCGCATCGATCTCCATGGCTTCAAAGAACTCCTCAACCTCCTAAAGCCACTCCAGAAAGTCTTCGATATCCGAATTGCCATTGAAGGTAGGGAGATCAACTTTCAATTGATATTTTTCGGGATATCGTCGATAACCTCCATGTCGGCGATCCCCACAAACTTGTTCATCCTGGAATCCTCCATAACGGCAACCTCCACGAATAGGCATGTCTTGGAAATCCTCTTCGTCTTCGTCTTTGTCTTCAGTATCCTCGACATAGTTTTGACGTCTATGTCGGGGATTTCCTCCACGCTCCATGGCAACTTCGGGATCACGAGCGACAGGAATTCGCTCGGCTGGAAGAACACCAGGGGCTTGGTTTGTGGACAAACGCTGGATGGCCTCAAGGATCTCTTGAAACCTCCGATCGGTTTGATCCACGAATTGGTTGAACTCCGTCCGTGTAATAGGCTCGTTTTCACGGCCCTCAGCTACGGGGAGATTGACATTCACGTTATTCACCATCGTCACAGGAGAAACCTGCTCTGATACCAAATGACGCATAGAGAAGCGATCTTGGAAAAAAATTCCAAAAGATAACTCGAATTGATTGAATGATAGAATGATAAGATGCAGATTACAAAGATGGACGTCCTATATATAGAGATGGGACTCGTTTAGGCATCAGAATAACTAAAGATAGCATTATCAAAATCGTATATATCCTATCCTAATATAGAATTCGAATAAAAAATAACGTAATTTCGAAATATTCAATTGCCTAAATAGAAAATTGTCCGAAAAGATAACACGCTAGTTGTCCTACATCAAATTTTTCGTCCAAAAGTAAAGACCGGAGATTTTGTGATGAATATTTATTTCATGGGGATGAAAAAATAGAAATTCCGTACAACTAAATTCATCATCATCTTTTTTTTTCTCCCTCCGACTTAGCGATTGCATTAAATCATATTTAAAGATGTTAACATATCCGAAGTCTTTAGATAATGCCTATGCGCGAAATCCTATCCCAAAAAAATAAAAATAAAAATAAGACGTGACATTTTTTATATTTTCAAATTAGGAAAAGCTATCTGAATTAAAGAGAAGAGGCGTGTCCAACACTCAAGATATCATCGAAATCCAAGAGATCACAAGGTTAAGTTAATTCAAAAAATAACTTGATTTCTTACGGATTAAATTAAGATTACCCTAGCCTTCCTAAAAAAAAAGATCATCTGCGGCACAAATTAGTGATTACATTTTTTTGCACAAACACCCCCAATCGGTAACGCTTAAAACATCTTAAAAATAAATCAAGATTAATGTCAAATAATCCAACTTTGGCAGCACAATATTGAAATCAAATTCCGTTTGAGAAGATTACCTAACTCGGACGATCTGCTAAGCAAATTGGACGAAGGCGGGACGATCAAGGAACGTAATAATGGGAAGATTCTGCATGAATGTAATAATGGGAAAATCTTATTAATTGATCCTTTGTTTACTTCTTTCCTCCGGACAGATACATATATTCGGCTCTTCAATTGTTCGTGCCCAAATCGTTTCTTGTCAGTCCGATAAATATGCAAACTATGTGCTCCTCATATTTAGGCCCAATACTAAAAAAAAATTCTAACTTTAGCATTTATAATATCCATATTTTAAAAAAAATTATCTTTTAAAAAATCTCTATCTTTTATTTTTATCTCGATTCTACTCTAAACATTTACTTTTGCGACAAATATTTTTTTCCTGATTTCCCAAATGGGGGTAAATCCATCAGCATAAAGATTCGGCATTTTCATCATCCCAGTATACCATACAACCCACTAAAGTGGGTTTTCGTGCCTCAAGGAGTGAGAGAGTGAAGCCTGGGGGAGAGAGCTCTGAAGCTGGAGTGTGAGAACTCCACGTATGTATGTTCACATAGCTTGTTCCAAGTCAAGGTAAAGGAGGAGGGTTGCATCAGGGGAAGCAAGCCGTACAAATTTTGCAACGAAAAAATGATTTCGTTGCACACATTTGCAACAAACTATATAATTCGTTGCAAAAATTTGCAATGAACTATATAATTTGTTGCAAAATTTGCAATGAACTCTAATTCGTTGCACACATTTGCAACGAATTCGTAATTTCGTCGCAAATTAGCAATGAAATTTGTTCGTCCCTAATGTTGTCGCAAATTTGCGACGAATTTGATTTTCGTTACAAATTTCGTCGCAAATTTGCAACGAAATTTGTTCGTTGCAAATTTTTCGCTGCTAAATCCGTGTTTTTTTTTTTTGTAGTGATCCTAAACCATTTGCATTATTGTGTCAATTCTGTCCATCCAGCAATTTTTTACTTTCTTCCCCCATCTTCCTCCGACCATGTCAACGCCGTCTAGCCAAAATTAGTCAGATAGACTAAACTGGCACATGGATTTGCTCTTTCGGTGTGAAAGAAATAATTGAGAGGAGATAATTAGGTTTCATAGGGTGGAAGAAAACAAATCACAAATTTTTACTCTCTTTTTTGTGCCTCTTTTTGGTAATATATGTCATAAGGTTCAGCATGTGGTCGTGAGCTATTTTAGCCTATTTGTTAGGAAGTTTTATTGTATATATTTCTTCCTAGTATAGAATCATTCCTATTGTGTATCTCCTAATTAGGGTTATCTGTTGTCCTATATATATGACATGATTGTGTATTGTAAATATACAGAAAAATATTCATTGAATAAAGAAAGGAGAGTTTTCTTTCTCTTCATGGTATCAGAGCCCTAGGGTTTGATCCTTAGGATACTGTACGTCAATCATCGACTACGGCGGTCCCGTTTTCGTCACGACGCCGTCATCTCGCGCCGGTCGACTTTGTCCTATCCGAGCGATTCATTCTACGGACCTGATCTCATGGCCGACGATCAGCCAATTGTTACAACTGACCAAGCGGATGCTAGTGCCTCTGCTACTGCCATTCTGGCAGACCTGACCGTTGCGATGAAGCAGCTCTTGACCCAGCAGGCTGCGACGCAGCGCATTGAACCTCTTGCTGCACCGATTGCTGTCAAGCTTGATGGCAAAAATTATGGCGTATGGTCCCGGGTTGTTGAGTTGTATATCTCGGGCAAAGACAAACTGGGCTATTTGAACGGTGGTTCTCCTGAGCCCCTTCCGACTAATCCGTTTTTTCGACAATGGAAGACCGACGACTCGACGGTGAAAGGTTGGCTTATCAATTCTATGGACCCAGCCTAAATACCAAACTTTATTCGGTTTCCTACTGCCAAAGCCGTATGGGATGCTATGGCAACGACTTTTTTTTATGGATTTGACACCTCCCAAATCTATGATCTTAAGAGGCAAGTTTCTCGATTGAAGCAAGGCGGTGGACCCATCGAGAAATATTACAATGATCTTTAAGGGCTCTGGCGTGAGATTGATTTCCGCCGTCCTAATCCTATGCAATTTCTGGTCGATATTCAGAGGTACAATGCATTTGTCCATGAAGATCGAGTTTATACCTTTTTGGACGGTCTCGATGACCGCCTAGATAATGTTCGTGCTGATGTTCTAAAGATGGATCCATTCCCCACTATTGAGCAAGCTTATGCCCGGGTAAGGCGAGAGGATATGCACCAATCTGTCATGCTCTCCACTCTCGTCGGGGTCACCTCTGGTTCCGCCATGATGTCACAGCGAGGCAAGGGTGATTCGCACCTCCAGTTAGTGCCTTTTGCCTCGAGAGCTCGCCCTAGACCTGGTATGCAAATTCAATCTGAGGGGTGCTCTCACTGTAGGAATCCTAAACATACAGCAGCATCTTGTTTTAAACTACATGGTTATTCGGATTGGTGGGATGATTTTCAAACCAAGAAAAAAGAAACCGGGCTCACAGAAGGGGCGGAATGGAGGGCAAGCCTCCTTAGTGACTAGCGGCTTGTCATTAATTCCTATGGAACCTGAATCTGCTAATGCCGAATCTCCTGAAGGTAATTGTGGGTTTGTCTTTGCTAATGGACATGGTGATGGTTATCATGGGTGGATAATCGATTTTGGAGCTACTGATCATATGACTCCGAAATCTGGTGACCTTCTTACATCTACTACACCACGTCGGATCATATTTACAATGCCAACGGGCATAGCTTTCCTGTGACGGCTGCGGGGCATGTGTCTATTACGCCTTCTCTCTTTATCTCATACTTTACTTATTCCTACATTGTCTAATCGTTTGTCATCGGTTGGACAACTTACCAGCAAGTTAAACTGTGTTGTACTTATGTACCCTAATTTTTGCTTGTTTCAGGACATTCTCACAAAGGAGATTATTGGGCGTGGTACTAAGAGGGATGGGCTGTATTTCGTGGATGACATTACTTCTGGACGGACCTATTATTCTCGTGGACAGTTAGCTCAAGAGAAGGAACTTTGGTTATGGCACCGTCATTTAGGTCACCCATCCTTTGGGTATTTACGGCATTTGTTTCCCAAGTTGTTTCATGGTCTATCAAACTCTAGTTTTCAGTGTGATACTTGTATTTTGGCAAAGAGCCATCGCACCAATTTTCCTCCTAGTTTGAATATCAGTTCTACTCCTTTTTCCTTAATTTATTCTGATGTATGGGGTGCATCTCCTATTACTACTGTATCTGGATTTCGATGGTTTATCGTCTTTGTTGACGATTGCACACGTATGACTTGGCTATATTTGATGAAACATAAGAATGAGGCTCAAGCTATCTTTCGGACTTTCCAGAGTATGATTCTAACTCAATTTGGGGCCAAACTTCAGGTTCTCCGGTCTGATAATGGTGGCGAATACTTAAGTAAACCTCTTGCAGGTTATTTTCAGGAACATGGTTTGATACATGAAACTTCTTACCCTCAAACTCCTCAGCAAAATGGTGTTGCTGAGCGCAAGAATCGCCATCTACTTGAAACCACTCGAGCACTGTTGGAGGGTGGCCATGTTCCCCATCGTTTTTGGGATTCTGCCGTAGTTACAGCTGTTTATTTGTTGAATAGCATGCCTTCTCGCATTCTGCGCTATCAGACGCCAATGCAAGCACTTGCCGCTCATGTGTCTCTTTCTTCGGTTCTTACATTACCTCCTAAGGTGTTTGGGTGTGTCGCTTATGTTCATCTTCACAAAAATCAGCGGACCAAACTTGACCCTTGTGCAGTCAAATGTGTGTTTCTTAGCTATGGCCCTTCTCAGAAAGGGTATCAGTGCTATGATCTTGCCGAAAAGCGCACATATGTCACCATGGATGTAACATTTATCGAGACGAAATCCTATTTTCCTTCGCCCCAGTGTCCTGTTCAGGGGGAGACTAAATGTAGAACTAGACATTGGTGGGAGGTTGGGACTGCAGGAGCGACGGATGGGTGTGCATGGGAGGTTGGGACTACAGGAGCGACGGATGGGTGTGCGACGGATGGGTGTGCACGGCCGTGCGATTCTGAGGCTGAAGATTCTGAGCTACTGCCTTATGACCGTGAGATAAGCGCATGGCCGGGCGGCATAGAAGCAGTAGCAACCGAACAGGTGCCAACAGATACACAGCAGCAACAGCCCCCTTGTCTTCGCCCTCTTCCCCCTCTTCAGTACCACTCCAAGCTCCTGAGAATGAACCTGAGGTAAGTACTTCTACTATACTTGATTCGTTTGAAGATACTGATGTGCTTACTAGTTATAAGTTGCCTGATAGGCATAATATAGGTAAACCACCGAATCGATATTCTCCAGATGTAGAGGACCGCCGATCTTGATATCCTATTGTAGATTATGTGTCTGCCAAGACGTTGTCCACACCACTACAAGCCTTCGTGTCCATGGTTTCCTCAATTCAAGTTCCAAACAGGGTTGAAGAAGCTATGAAGGATCCGAAATGGCTTCAAGCGATTGAGGCAGAAATGGAGGCATTGAAGAAAAATCAAACCTGGAAACTTGTGGAACTACCAGAGAATAAGAAGCCGGTTGGATGTTGGTTGGTGTTTACAGTCAAACATAAAGCAGACGGCACTATTGAGAGGTATAAGGCACGACTAGTAGCTAAAGGGTATACACAGACTTATGGGGTGGATTATCAGGAAACATTCTCTCCAGTTGCAAAGTTAGACACGATAAGAGTATTGTTATCTCTGGCTGCAAACTTGGACTGGCCTTTACATCAATTTGATGTGAAGAATGCATTTCTTCATGGAGATTTAGAGGAGGAGATCTATATGAAGCTTCCACCTGGATACAGATGCGCAGATCAGTCGAACATGGTTTGTAAGCTGGAAAGATCATTGTATGGGTTAAAACAGTCCCCCCGTGCATGGTTTGGTCGCTTTAGATCAGCTATGAAAAGGTATGGATACTCCCAAAGTAATTCAGATCATACTTTGTTCTTAAAAGGTACTCAAGGAAGAATAACAGCTCTTATCATATATGTAGACGACATGATTATTACAGGCAATGATAGTGCCGAGATTATGAGACTGCAGGAATTATTATCTAGGGAGTTTGAGATGAAGAACTTGGGAGGTTTGAAATATTTCTTAGGAATCGAGGTTGCTAGGTCGAAGGAAGGGATTTACTTGTCTCAGCGAAAATATGTTCTTGATCTTTTGACCGAAGTTGGCATGCTAGATTGCAAGCCTGCGGACACCCCTATGGTACAAAACTGTAAACTTAGAGAGTACCCTGATCAGACGCCTACTAATAAAGAAAAATACCAAAGATTAGTAGGCCGATTGATTTACTTATCACATACACGTCATGATATTGCTCATACAGTAAGTGTGGTGAGTCAGTTCATGCATGCACCTAGTAAGGATCATATGAGTGCTGTGTTGCGCATCATTCGATATTTAAAGTTAGCCCTAGGAAAGGGACTGCTATTTGCAAAAAATGGCCACCTTGAAGTGGAGGGTTACGCAGATGCAGATTGGGCTGGAAGTGTGACAGACAGGAGATCTACATCAGGGTATCTTACATTTGTGGGAGGCAATCTTGTTACATGGAGAAGTAAGAAACAAAATGTTGTAGCTAGATCTAGTGCAGAAGCTGAATTTAGAGGTGTAGCAAATGGGTTTTGCGAACTTCTATGGCTTCGAAAGCTGCTAACCGAGCTCGGGTATCCACCAGGTTTAGAAATTAAATTGTTTTGTGATAATAAAGCAGCCATAAACATTGCTCATAATCCAGTTCAGCATGATAGAGCCAAACATGTGGAGATTGACAGACATTTCATCAAAGAGAATTTGGATGCAAAAGTGATCCAGATACCATTTGTGAAGTCAGAAGACCAGTTAGCTGATATATTGACAAAGGCTGTGTCAAGTAGAGAGTTTCATAGCTCACTTATCAAGTTGGGTATAAAAGACATCTTTGCACCTACTTGAGGGGGAGTGTGGTCGTGAGCTATTTTAGCCTATTTGTTAGGAAGTTTTATTGTATATATTTCTTCCTAGTATAGAATCCTTCCTATTGTGTATATCCTAATTAGGGTTATCTGTTGTCCTATATATATAACAGGATTGTGTATTGTAAATATACAGAAAAATATTCATTGAATAAAGAAAGGAGAGTTTTCTTTCTCTTTACAGCATGCAATGGACTATATATTTTTTTGAGGAATTGAGTGACAAGATACACACAAATTTGACTGATCGGAATTTGAACTACTGAAATCATGAGGAATATTAAGTGAAAATGCAAAAGAGACTTCGCTACTAGTATAGAAATAACAATAACTTGAAGATCAGGTCGTGGGCCCGCAGATGCGTGAATGATTTGATTACTCATGAAAGAAATAAATGAGAGAGATAATTTAAGGTTTCATAAAGAGAAGATGAAACATAGAAATGATGAAGGCGAGCCTGGATTATTGTTGCCAGTCTTGTATAAATTCGATTTATTTAATCGCTTGTTTTTTTAAGGAAAAGGACGAAAATTGTTTCTTTTATGTGTGTTGCGCGTCAAAATCCCTTGGTCTGGCCTGATTGAACTTTCAGGGCTCGGCCCAAAAGGTTGAAGCCCACAAGGATCACTAACACGGGAAATCATTTATCGAAAGTTAGCAGTTCGTTAAGTATGAAGGGGTTCTGGATCAGTTTTGGACAGAGAATGTCAAATGCAGAATATATATTAAGATAAACGTGTCTTTCGATAACTTTCGTACAGACCTTCGCTCAATGATGCCGCTAAAAGTAGCGCTCCCGGCGACGTCCGCTGCTTTCTTAACCAGTGTAATTAACCTTGACTGTTGGCGAACTCCCTTGATTTGGAGCCACCGTGGACCTATCCACATTACGGTTACTTGGCTTGCTCTCGCTTACATTTATATGTGGGAAGTTGACACGGACCTTTTGGATGACTCGGAAGAGGAACAAACGGCGGGCAGAACATCCCCTAGGGACCTTCTGGATGATGATAGTGAACAGAATGATTGATTACTCGGTGACAACAAAATGTGGAGACGTTCAGCATCCTTCCAATTATTACTTTCAGTTGATCATTAGAATATTGTCTATGATATGCATAAATAAATATGTATTTTCTATCCCTCATTCTACAGTTGTTTTAATATTACGTTAGATATATTATTATAATATGTCACGAATTTGAGCCGGTTGGACGAAAAATTGACTCGGGATATGTTAGAATATCTGTGGACATACTCCCTCTGTAGAAATCAAGTCTGAAATTTCTAAATTGGAGAGATTCTGTTGGATAAGGATTTTAACCAAATTAGAAAAAAAGGAAAATATATATATGAAAATTTACTATCCTAATGTGCGTTGGAGTTGCACTCAAGAATAGAAAGTCCAACTTTGACTATATCTTGGGTGAATCACTCTCCGTTTACGTGTTGAAGTCATACTCTTTTTGGATATGCAAATATATTATGATTGTGGAAACTTCGTGGGTATAAAAGTTGATCACAAGCGTAGGGTTTTAAAGATTATGTCCGAGAAGAAAGACGCCGTAGCCGAGTCTTGAACCGTCATTCTCCAGGTGCTTGAGCAAAGGTCTTGAAGCGCTGTTTATGAAACAAGTGCTTGACATGGGCGTTTTCTCGTAGAATTACATTAAGTATCCAAGTGTCGAAACCGATTAAATCTTGAGGTTAGATTTTTGTTTTTAAATTTCTTTGCGAGATTGAAAGATTATTTCGCTAGAAATTGGGGGCTAAACACTGTGTGCGTTCTTGGATGTAATTAGGGCTGGGAAACACCAAGAGTGTATTTGTGTAACTCGAGTATAGTCTGTAATCTCCGTGTATCGCTTGATCTATAGTGGAATTCGTTGCTGCTCTCCCCATGGATGTAGGTCTTTACGACCGAACCACGTACATCTGGTGTTCGATTTACTTTGCTCGTTCTGTCTATTTTTCTCGTTCGATCGCTTGTTCCGCGCAACAATTTGTATCAGAGCTAGGCTTGCTTGAGTTGAAGCGAATCGATAGCGAAAGAAGAAGCTAAAGGGAAAATCGACAAATTTGAGGGGAAAAACTTTGATTTCTGGAAGATGCAGCTAGAAGATTATTTATATCAGATGAAGCTGCACGAGCCCCTGTCTAGGAAGAAACCAGAAACGATGAAGCAACCCGATTGGGAATTGCTGGATAGACGAGCGATGGGTGTTATTCGGCTGACGTTGGCTCGTAACGTCGCATTTAATATTGTCAAGGAGAAGACCACTGCGGGTTTGATGAAGCCCTATCTGATATGTACGAGAAGCCCTCTGCGATCAACAAGGTCTATTTGATGCGACGTCTATTTAACTTGAATATGAGTGAAGGTACATCAGTTACTAATCATATCAATGAATTCAATGTGATAGTTAGTCAATTGAGTTCAGTTGAGATTGACTTTGAAGATGAGGTACGTGCTTTGATTCTATTATCATCATTGCCTGATAGTTGGAATACTACTGTTACTACTGTTAGTAATTCTTCTGGGTCAACTAGTTTGACGTTTGATGGGATTCGAGATTTAATTCTGAGTGAGGATATCCGTAGAAGAGAATTTGGCGAATCTGTATCTACTGCTTTAGTAGGTGAAAGAGGAAGAACTAGTGCTCGTGTTAGCAGAAGTAGTATGAACATGAATAGACGCAGTCAATCTAGGACTGGCGGTGATGTCTATTGAAACTGCGGCAAGAGAGGGCATCTTAGAAGAATTTGTTTTAAGCTGAAAAACGAAATGGCTAAAGGAATTGGAGTTGAATCTGTGGATGATGTTGCAACTGTAGCTGAAAATTTTGATGGTGTCGATTGTGTCTTGTCTATCACTGAGAATTCGTCGTTTGACGGATGAATTATGGATTCTGGTTGTTCTTTTCATGCTACACCAAACAAGAACTGGTTTACTTCTTATCAATGCATGGATAGTAGTAAAGTGCAGTTGGGAAACAACGCTGAATGCGATATTGTGGGTGTTGGTAATGTTAAAATCAGAATGCATGATGGTATTGTGATGACATTGACTGGGGTAAGACATGTTCCAGAATTGAAAAAGAACTTAATTTCCTTGGGTGCTCTAGATTCAGCTGGATGCAGGTATTCTTCTCAAGGTGGAGTCTTGAAGATTGTTCGAGGTGCCCTAGTGATAATGAAGGGAATTAAACATGGCGGCCTGTATGAACTTCAAGGTGAGACATTGATAAGTTTCGCTCCTGAGACGTCGACATCTGTTCGAGAGTCTAATGGCTACTCGAGGATCGCCTGGGTGTTTGTACGAAAGCACAATTTTGATGCTGTTGTCAGGAATACGTAGTCGAGAGTTTTGATCGGAACGGAGACTGGTAAGTTGATCAAGCATGTGTGAACTGACAGTAGCATGGAGTCCTGCTCGAAGCTGGTAAATAAATTCTGCATGAAAAATGGCATAGTGAAACACCACACTAGTGCCAGTAAGCCACAACAGTTTACAGAATTGATGAGCTGAGAGTTACTAGAGAATGCCCGTAAAAGGATCTCTAGTGCTGGTAAGGATGGGAGAATTCCAGCGGATGCGCTTAGTATGGCGAGCTATCTGGTGAATAGATACCCATCGACTACGATTGGATATCGGACTCCCGAAGAAGTGTGGTCAGGTAACGTTGCTGATTATTCTAATTTTAGAATGATTAATTGCCCGTATTATTATCGAGTAAGTGATGGTAAGCTCGATGTGAGGGCAATGTGTATATTCTATGGCTATTCACGAGGTGAGTGTGGCGATCAGTTATGGTGCCCGGATATAGATTCACCTATTTGTAGCAGAGAAGTTACATTTGACAAGTCTCCAGTACTTCTGGCTAGGAGTGATTGTAGTAGTGTTAATACCGATCTGGACGGTGTTCAGCTTGAGGTGGAGTTGCAACTAGAAACTCCTGAGGTAGCAGGTACTAGCGTGGTAATCAACACATATGGTGCTTATAGCGAGGTGGAGCCTATAGAGCCAACAGTTGCTGTAACTGCTAAAATTGACAAGGTATGTATTTAGTCTCCTAACAGATGTTGATGCAACAGTGGTTTTCCTTTATCTGTGATTAAGGAGCATGTGTCGGATAGTCCTTGTGGAGCAGTTAAAAGTGCATGTTCAGTTGGTGTTCTGATGAGGTCATCAGTTATGGCCAAGTTCAAGTGTGGCTTGGACTTGGATGATATTTGTGGTAATTGAGCCCGTGGGGCTGTTGGGAGAGTAGCGGCTGAAGTTCGAAGTTTTAGTGAAGCGACTGTGAATTGACTCAAATGTCGAGCCAAGGTGGAGATTGTTATAATATGTCACGAATTTGAGCCGGTTGGACGAAAAATCGACTCAGGATATGTTAGAATATCTATGGACATACAACCTCTGTAGAAATCAAGTCTGAAATTTCTAAATTGGAGAGATTCTGTTGGATAAGGATTTTAACCAAATTAGAAAAAAGGAAAATATATATGAAAATTTACTATCCTAATGTGCGTTGGAGTTGCACTCAAGAATAGAAAGTCCAACTTTGACTGTATCTTGGGTGAATCACTCTTCGTTTACGTGTTGAAGTCATACTCTTTTTGGATATGCAAATATATTACGATTGTGGAAGCTTCATGGGTATAAAAGTTGATCGCAAGCGTGGGGTTTTAAAGATAATGTCCGAGAAGAACACGCCGTAGCCGAGTCTTGAACTGCCATTCTCCAGGTGCTTGAGCAGAGGTCTTGAAGTGCTGTTTATGAAACAAGTGCTTGACGTGGGCGTTTTCTCGTAGAATTACATCAAGTGTCCAAGTATCGAAGCCGATTAAATCTTGAGGTTAGATTTGTGTTTTTAAATTTCTTTGCGAGATTGAAACATTATTTCGCTAGAAATTGAGGGCTAAACACTGTGTGCGTTCTTGAATATAATTGGGGCTAGGAAACACCAAGAGTGTTTTTGTGTAACTCGAGTATAGTCTGTAATCTTCGTGTATCGCTTGATCTATAGTGGAATTCGTTGCTGCTCTCCCCGTGGACGTAGGTCTTTACGACCGAACCACGTACATCTGGTGTTCGATTTACTTTGCTCGTTCTGTCTATTTTTTTTCGTTCGATCGCTTGTTCCACGCAACATATATGGTGATTGTTAAAGTACTTGAATTCGTCCCTATTTTTCTCTAATAGCTTAATTTTTTTTTTAAATAGTTGATGTAATCCCACAAAATTTCACAGAATTGCAGCCTACTATACTATATTATATATTTTCGTACTTTAGCCTCAGAGTAAAGTTCAGCCAACGTATGAGCAAGAGAATTTATGTATTTGAATTCTACCAAGCCTTTGCCTACATAGTTTAAGTTTTTTGAACGGTTGAGCGAATGGATGAGTCGCTCACTTTATCTGACCTCCTTTTATTTGATTGGCGTATGGAACTCCAACGGTATATGTCCATCTTGTTCGACAATAAACGTGGGGAAAAACCATGGGCATGTGTAGAGCTGTCACCTGGGCAAATCGGCAAGAATGAGCCCAAGTCCGAACTCATCAACATATCCAGTTTGAATCTATATTCACTCAAAAGTTTAAACTAATGAGTTATGGGCCAACTTAGATATATTATCTGCTCCAAATCACATTAATTCTCTAATGTGGGACTTCTCTAACACAACTCATACGTGCATCCTAACAAACTTGAATAAATAGATTCTATATGGGTTGTTAGCTTTTGGAGGCTTAATAAAAATAGGTTCAAAAAATTGAAGTTAAATCTAATGGGTTAAAAATGGGTTACACATAGAATCCATATAGAACCCATTTCTGACACGTCAAAAGGATAAGTCATTGTTGTACTTGGGTCGTGTAACGAGCCTCTAACTGCCGTCGCCACCTCCTACGGACCATGGCCCGTAGCCACCAACCATCACCGCCCGACGGACACCCGCCGCCGCCTGCCGGACACCACCCAACGTTTGTTGACCACCGACAGCCGCCGCCCTCTAGTTACCATTCGCCGAACACCACCTGCTACTATCGAGCACCGCCGCATGGCCGCTCCAAGATTAGAGCACCGTTGACGGCATCGGTGTTGCCACCCTTCGCAAGGGTGTCGGCCTTTCGCGAGTTGCTCAACAGCATGAGGGATGCGAGGACGCGGGCGCAGTACAGCGAAGCTGCGTGAGAAGAGTATATCATTGATGGGTCTTTGGGTCGGTCAAGTCAACTAAACGCTATGGCGGTTCTAAGTAAGTGCCAGTTAGAATAATCCCACGTTGAAGAGAGCTTTGAAGCCCGGGGGGTGGGGTGGGATAATTTCTATAATTTTTTTAAAAAATTATCCGATCTTTCTATATGTTTATTTTCTTCTCCTATTTCGTTTTTTTTTTCTTTTTTTCCTTTTTTTTTCTTTCTTTTCCTTTTTTTTTTCCCGGCGAGGGCCCAGACTTTGTAAAAATATTATGACACAAATTCAAAAACTGTCTTGACATCTCAAACTCTGCTTAACGCATTGGCCGCTTTATTTACTGCTAAAAGGCCAGCGAAAAAGTCATGTATTCTCCATAGGGTTTGAAATGAGTTAGTTCTCCGTCCATTTGAGTTCAATTAATTTTTTAGGCATTTATTTCTTGAATCCACTTAAACTTTTTCAAAACTTAAGGCAACTCATCTATGGCAAGCAATATTAAATGTGGATTCAAATATGGTACCTAGACCCATTTTGCCACATCTAGCAGTGAAGAAAGTATTTAGAGATTTGTGCAAACATTTGTATATAAAAATAACGTTGGGCTAGTCGAATGTGATCACCATCATTGTATCATCATCCATTAAGTCAATTGCGCATAATGATCTATTTGTAACTTTCAACATCTTTGGGGATTCAGTGTTTCAATTCATCAAGGTAGTATGAGAAGTATTTTTCAAGTAGAGGGTACACTTTGACCCCCCAAAAAAAAAGTAGAGGGTACATTCGAGAAATATTTCTCTCTACACTGATAGATTTAATTTGCAAACGGTTGTTTTCTTTCATATGAATAAAGAAAGACTTAATAAAGTCGTTGTCTTGGCCAGAATCTTTCATTGGAAATCCAAACTTTAGTCGCTGTCTTGGCCATTGTCAGACGGCGTGACTGTCCCCAAAAAAAACGAATAAATAAAGACTTATTCTCTTAACATTCCTACCATTGAAAATAGGTAACATTGAAATCCCTACCCTCCATAAATGATTAAAAATTTTCCTCCCTCTAATGGAGGGTATGGATGTTAATGATTCCCCGCCAGGTAGGGAATCCGGATCTCAACAAGGGGCCAAGGGCCATCAACACAATATTTCCTCCTCCAAGCAACCAAAAAAAAAAATCCAACTAATGAGGTTTTACCGTTTTATGCACAAGTGTCCATATTATTCTGAGCAATTTTATTTCATTGCATACTCCATACTCGAAAAAAGTATAAATAAATGTTAAATCTATTGCATTGTTATCAATTCAGTCTAACATCTTTCAATTGGACCTATTTATTCGTATAATTTTTTGTTGTTGGCACCAATTTGGTACACTTGCCTAATTTAGGTTGGAAACCGCTGACATTGACGTCGGCCATCTTACATGGCACAGCTAATGTTGACGTGAAATTTTCATTTTTTTATTTTCCTTTTCTTTTTATGGCCTCCAAGTCTGACCCTTGCCCAGGCATGGCCCGACAAGGCTAACTGCGGCCTATTGCTGGTGGCTGGATAGCCATCAATATAACTCTGACGTGGCTCGCTGGAGGTCAATTGTGGCACTTTTTAAAAATTTAAATTTTTTATTTGAGATAATTTGGAAAATAAATTGAAAAATTAAAAAAGAGGGGACAAGTGGGGACGGCTGTAGCTGCACTACCGTCACCACGACTGGCAACAGTGGGCATGGCAGGCGAGGGCTAACAGATCCTTGCCCAGATTTGGGCAATGGACTGCAGGCCCTTGCCTGAGGCTGGTGGGGGTCATTGGCCCTTGGCAATGCCACCCCTAGCCGGCCATTGTCGGCGACAGTGGGGCAGCGATGGAGAGGGTTACAGCAAGCCCTTGCCATATAAGCTACTTTTTTTAGTTTTTTTAGTTTTTTTTTTGCTATTTTTAGCCATTTCAATTTATTTTTAATAAATTTTTTAATTTAAAAATTTTCTGTTAATTTTTCTTTTACTAAAATTTAATTTAATTTTAATTTTTTCCTGAATTTTGAAATCCACGTGAAACTCACGTGCATTTCATTTTCTTAAAAAAATACTAATTAAAATTCAGAAATTAATTAGAAATGTCACGTATTGAGAATGGTCGGAATTTTTTTTCCCGGAGGCACCAATGTGATTCTTTTATCTCTGACTTGGTATTTAAGTAATCCGTCCGAAACTTTTGGCACAAAGTGATTTTCGTACACAACTTTTGACATTAAAAGTGTTATTTTCCCTAATTTCGCCCTGTCGCGACCTAAAAAAAATCGGTTTTAGGTAAATCGGATTATCAGGCAAGTTATCGAGAACTAACCTAATGCGGACCCTCCTAAGCCCTACCGAATCGCGACGTGGGAAAATTAGAACAAATGAGGAGTCGCCACTAATCGTTCGAGGTAGGTCGATTAGAAACCTAGATGAACTAGCGGGAGAACTAATTCACCTCTGCGAACCAGAGATTTTGGATCCGAGGATTTGGTTACGCTAATCGACTTTGACTAACGCCCTTTCGGTACCTAGGTTCCCTTTTATTTTGGATTTTTCTTGAAAAGATTGATGATTTGGAAATCAACTCAAGGCTTTTGCTTTTTTCGATTTTTTTTGTTTTGTTTTGTTTTTGTTTTTTTGTTTTGTTTTATCTCGAATAGAAGAAAAGTAAATGAATTACTGATGCAATGCATGACCTAAAACTATATGACATGCAACGAATTATTAAAAGATACAAAACCTCAAATAATCGAAAATTACACACAAAGAATCAATTGACTCGGAATAAAAAGCAAATTTGAAAATACACTTTAATAATTCCGAAAATCCTAAAAAAACTAAAGGGAATTTTCTCCGACGCTCTCGTCACCTTGATCTTGCTGGACTTGGGCCACCGTCTGATTTTGGACTTGATCCTTCTTGCAAGGCTCACACTTTGGGACGGTTCTGATAGCCCGTCGCCTCTTCCTAATCCTCTTATGAAAGTTGTCGATCACGACGGACCTATCCATTTTTCTAAATTCCCTATGACTTGACTCTATTGGGCCCACAACATCGGGCTTTTCCTAATAATCGAAAATTACATTGCAAATGAAATGGCATGGGAAACATGGGATGACATGCGAGATGACATGGTAATATGCGGAATGAATTGGTCACACATTTTTTTTAGAAATTCGAAATTTGCTATCACAAGATCGAACTCGCCATTTTTATTCATTTTTTTTTCGAAAATTAATTTGTTTTTTTTTTATTTTCTGCAAATTATGTCTATTTCTCATTAGACTCGAAAATCAATCTAGGATTTGCCGCCAATCACTATCAAAGATATTCGCGTGCCTTTCATGTTTGGGAATCGGGGTCGCCATCAATTAAACGCGCCTTCCTTTTTAAATGTGATCGGATTCACAATTTCCTGATTAGAATTTTTTATCAAACGGGACCGATTTGAAACGGGAAATTAACCTAGATAAGGCAACCGTAGAATTTCAATCATCAAATCAAATTCTATCAATTAGGCAAACAATTACACCGACATGGCAGGAATCCGGAAATCCGCAAGAATCAAATTTTTATTTCTAAAATTTCAGACCTGCAAATTTAGCAATTTTTTGTATCAAGCCCCGCAAATCGTACCCGCGGGGTGACGGGCGAAACTAGCCATAACTTGATTTTTTTTTATAGCAAAAAGAGCTTTTGATTTTATAGATTCGCGAAACACGCAAAAATCACTAAATTCAGCTAAACTAAAAATCGAAAAGGCATGGCAAATCAAACAATTATCAGCCAATAATCAATCAAAATAAGGATCGGAATTATACCTGAACCGCGCTTCCTTTCCCTCTTCGAGTTAAACGCCTTCGTTGGTTGATGTGTTTGATGGCTCCAAGTCAGCAACTGGGTCTGCTCCTGAAGTTTTACTGGTTTTGACCTTGGAGCTTTTCTCAAGCAACCTGTTTTAACCTTACAATGCTCGTACAGGTGTGATGGGCATCATCTGCCTATGGAATCAATAAAAGAAACAAAAGTCAGCATGTTACGATGGATCAAAAGAAACCCCCAGGCGATTTTTCTCTCAGTCCACACTTGATGTTGGTCTCCTTTGGGACGAAGCGAGACAAACTCTCCGAACGAAACATGTTGACTTCAAAGGGCCAAAACTTCGTCGTCTGGAAGCGTCAGGTTTGCCACAGCCACGACATTTCAGGGGAAGCTGTAAAACCGAAAACTCGATAATACGATTAAGGCACGAAACCGCACAGCTGGTTTCAGAGGTTTGTGGAGCTCAGAAATTAGTGACGGACGAAGTATGAATGTCGAGAAGATTTCCAGTATAAGCTGGCCTTGACAACAAGAACCCACCGATAAGATATGCTAAAAAAAAACGAAATCGACAAGAAGCGAGATAATTTGATGGGTTATAAAATTAATGGCAACCCACGTTTCGTTGAGAGTCAAACTCGTACAAGCACGAGCATGGCTGGGACCTTTCACTCAATCTTCTTGATCTTCTCTTCTTCGTACAAAGACCACCAATTTCTTTCCTTTTTTTTTTATTCTTTCCTTCCGTTCTCCTCCTGCATTTGGCGATCATGAAAATCAAAGCCTTTGCTGACCCTTTTTCTTTTTTTGTCAAATTCGAAGCAGAGGTCAAGAAGGCAACAAAATCCATCACCACGTTCCAGTTGTTGACTCCTCTATACTTTTCCTGCAACAAGATAAAAGTAAAGGATGATAAAGCAATGAAATCTAGTAGCCGAATAGCCTTGGGCCCGTTGGAGCAATATCCTTGGATCGGTGATGTAGCGGGATGGACTCCATAACGAATGGATTGCACCATGGCTGAAAAACGATGGAAATTGCGCATCGTCGATGTTGGCTTCATCTCAGCCGAGAGAGAGAATCAGTGGAATTGTCATTTCTCAGAGGAATCGAGATGGAGGGACCAATAAAAAAAAATCTTCGTGGATGGTCAGAAAAAAAAGGCCCCCCGCCTCAGAGAATTCGTCCTCGAGAGAGAGAAGGAATCGGTCAGGGAGAGATCGTGCCTGTTCAGAATTCGTGAGAGAGAATCCCCTGGTTCGGGAAATGATCGTGTCCGGATCTGATGGTCAGAATCCGAAGTTTCCTGATCGAAGGAGTTCAAGGGAATAGATGATGGCCTATTCAGAGGAAAAAATATGAGAAAAGCGTCTGGTCTTTGGTCCAAAAGCGAGAGATGGAAATCGATGGTGATGATGATAGTCAAAGGTTGTAAATTTGACCGAGAGAAAGAATGTGCCAAGCCTTCCCCTTTTCTTTTCTCTTTCTTTTTGTCCAATCTTATTACTTTGCTTCTCAATGTCCTTCTTTGTCGCAGATTGAGGAGCAATTCACAGCCCATATTCTCCTTCTTTTCTTGGTCCCTCATGTGTCCACGTGCAAAAGTGGATGCCTCTTTTCCCATGGTGGTTTGCTGGCTTTTAGCTGGACGTTCGTGATGGGTTTCTTGTTATTATTTTTTTATTATTTTCCCACTTGTCCTTGTCTACCCATCATCTGCCCATTATCTCTAAAGTTTGATGGGTTGACTCCTTCTTCCTTTAAGAAATTTGCAATGGGCGCCTCGCAGGCAGATGAGAGCTTTACAAAGAGCGAGAAAAGCGGAAGATAGCCGTTAGTGGAGGGAATGTGTCCTGAGATAATGATGATGTTAGCGATCAGATGAAGCTTATCAATATTGACCCGAATGTCTTCGTCTTCGCCATCGACGCAACTCAATTCTGTAAATGTGATGCATGATATGCTATGCATGAAAATTAATTTTTTTTTTTGCGAGAATTAGGATTAACTCTCATTTTATGAAATAAATAAATTTTTCTAAAAATTAAATTTAGGTGCTAACAGCTTGCCCCTCTTTAAGTGGAAGCTCGGAGAGGTTTCGCTCAAAGACCAAAAGTGGCACCTAAATTTTCATTCAATTTTTTTTTTTTTGAAAATGATGCAATGCAAGACTGAAAATAACATGCGTCTAACTTCTTTTTTCAAAGAACTCGCACATGGGTCGCGTAAGGGGTATCTGTTTCTGCAAATACCTCATACGCTGAGGATTCCCTTAATCACCAGTGCTGGGAGGCTCTTAAGGTACTGGGCCCACCCATCTTCAGGAATTTTTCTTCGTCCTAACTCGGGGCGACGCAAGATGTCTGTTGGCCGAATTTTCGAGTTCTGGATCGCAAATCGGTAATGCTTTTGCACCACGATCAGCTGCTCATCACGTGAAGCATTAGCTGTGAGTAAAACTTTCGAACCACGATCATCTGCTCATCACGTGGAACGTCAGCTAAGAATAAAACTTCCAAACCACAATCATCCGCTCATCCTGTGGAATGTCAGCTGAGAAATGCCTCTGCATCACGATCATCCGCTCATCACGTGAAGCATTGGCTATGGGCCGGATTTGCGAAATGCTGGTATCGCAATCAGGTAAAAACTGAATCACATTCATCCTTTATGTGAAACAGTGGACAGAATTACGAAATGCTGGTATCGTAATCTGAGAATATCTGAATCACATTCATCCTTTATGTGAAACAGTGGACAGAATTGCGAAATGCTGGTATCGCAATCTGAGAAACTCTGGATATGGTGCTCTAGTTATGGATCGAGCGGGTCTGATTGTCTTCGGGGATCTTCCATCTAGATCACCATGTTTAGCTTGATACCTGCAACATTGAAGATGCGGTCATCCAAGTCTGAAAGAGGATCAGAAAACTTACCTGAGTTGACTGAAACCCGGCTTTTAGGATTTGCTGAATCGGCATGCTCAACCTGGTCGGCATTTGCCAGTAAGGTTTGCTCCTTCAATGGTCTTTGGATGAATTTCGAGACTTTAAGAGGCAACTCGATCATCAAAAATATGCTACCTGCCAGACAATGTTAGAAGTAGCATGTGCAAACATAGTTGCTGAAATTCATCAATGAAATCATGCAAAATTACTCTGTTAATCTTGCATTGTGCATTTTGCTTATGACTCATCATGTGGTTCATGCATAACTATTCTATCAAGTTTGCATTACCAATTCTGTTCATGGAGGTTATCACATTGTGAATGCCTCGAATGTAATCTGAATGGGAGATTCCAGTTCGAAAGGGCTTTCTCTCACTCTCGGGAAAAGTTGTATATCCCAACTGCAGGATTCAAAAGAAATCACTCAACTTTACCATCATCGCATTCGACAAGGGTCCGAGTAATCTCGCAATTGGTACGACCGAGCCGATCTGGAGATATTGATAAGGACCATAATGAGGGCTAGGTCAGGGGTTTTCAATGGGACTCCAATCGAGTCAAGGCTATCGAAATGAAGTTCTTCGTCATCTGCTTCAGGTTTACAAGTCAAGAACCCTACAAAAATGAGAGAGAAATAATATTGCTCAAACTTCTTCGAGCGGCGCTTAAACATTCAACTCTACGTTAACTCAAGTGCCCTAGTCAGAAGAGACTTTTGAAGGGTTGTAACGTAGGTTAGGATTGGGGACTGAGGAACAAAAAGGTTTGTTTTGGCTCAGAAAATATATGAGAAGGGCTTGACGTTGGTGATCATTGCTACTTGTCACTAATCTTCGCCTTCAAATGATGCCATCATTGCTTGAGAGATGGTATAAACTTCTGCTGAGGATTTGCATTTTGACATTTTCATAGATTTCTCTCTCAACCTCTTTCCCATTTACAAGAGAATTGTGCAATGACATTCAGCAGCATTTTGCAAATGAGCAAGAATTTAGATGGGCATTGGCCTTGCTTTTACTAGGCGTTTTGCTTTTTAAATGCCCCAGAATTTTGAGAGATCAGCATTTTTCTTTGTTCTTTCTCTTTCTCTCTCTTTTTGGATTGCTGCATTTTCAGCCTTTTGACTAGTTTTTTCGGGGATTTTCCATTGACCCGATTTTTCAACCTTTTCTACTCAGGGATCAGCCATATTTGCTTTGAACTGAGCATATGATCACCAAGATGGGCTTAAGAAATGAATTTGCAGGCTCAAGTGGGCTATGCAAGGGATAAAATGTATAGGATATAGAAATGAATGCTCTTTATCATCCTAAGGCACTTGAATTAATGTTCGAGCATAAATGCAAAGAAACACCCGAAGATTGATGTTAGTCTGAGCAAGAGAATTTCTAACCATTTACTTCAACTTGCTTCTGAAATTTTCTGTTTTGCCCCAATGTGGGGTGGTTCTTAACAGGGGTTACAGAAGTGAAACCTCCGCTCAAAAGGGGTAACAATGGATAACCTGTAGTGTTTGAGGTAGAGAAATGAATGCCTTTGTCACCTCGGCTATCGTACCTTTTGCGAGAAAACCCTTTGCCTTGAGGGATGCGGAATAATACCACTCAACTCACTGGGGGTTAAAATGTAGGGATGTGTGGAAATGGCTTGCCTTTCATCATCCTGTCATGCCCCATTCTATACAACTCAATGCACCATATGCATTTTATGCTCCCTATTCAGAGTCGGTAAATCAAATCATGAAGAATAGTCATGCAAATGGGTGAGCATTCTTAAAGTTCATGGATATAGAAATTTCAAGCATTATGTTCAAGAAAATGACCATGCAAGAATGCGAAAGATTTTCAGGAACGAGAAAATCTAAGTTGTCCCAGAACATGTGGGAAAATGAAGCAACTTGGGGACCCTACTCTTTATGTTGAGGGCTAGCTCATTTCTATCCTTGCCCCAAAGCAAGGAAATCATATGATCGAGTCGAGAGAGGACTTGAGTGCTTTGGTTGCCCCCGTTCAATAGTGATCACCATCATGGATGGTCGTATGGTCCTGCAAATATGGAAGGTATCACTTGAAAATCCCATGAGACCAAGAAAAATACTTCATTTTCCTAAGTCGAGGCCTACTGGGCCCCATGGATATAGCTTTTGTCAAAATGTGAGATTGCCCCAGACATGGCCAGTGTTTGGAAACTCAATTTTGAACTTTGACAAATAGTTTATTTTCCCATCTGATCCTCTGTCTACATGCTGGCAAATTATCTTGCTTTGCATTCCTATGTGAACACAAATGTGCGCTTTGCAAAAATTAGCCATCTAGATGGTGGCCATGATCTCTTTGTCTGGTCGGGACAACGAATCCTTCTCAAGGATTTGCACCGGTGGAGATTCATTCATGCTTCAGGTAACCTCTGGGTTTAAATCATGAATATCGATGCATTGGGAAATCTTTATGCCGGCTGAAAGGATTCTGACATTTTTTTTTATCTCCAGCTAACTGGGAAAAGGGATACTTACCTGTCCGTCGCAGCTGCGGATCCCTGCAAATGTAAAAGAAGCATATCATTGTAGGCTCACGAATTTTTCAAAAATTGAAACGATACATCCTACCCTTGGTCATGTACTCTAACGAGTAGTACATGTGATGTAAAAACCTGTTCGTCCGCAAGGCGACTCCCCTGTCAAGGATCAACAATAAGTGTCAATTCATATTCCCAAATTCAAGACAAATTGGGACGATACAACTTTACTCTTGATTTTCATCCCATTCTGATGTTGCGTATGGATATGAACAACATCTATCAAATCCGTCTATCCATGCTTGGAGTGTTTGTAACATCAATGGTTCATCTGCCCCCGGTTGGGCAACGTCTGTTCTGTTATTCGAACAAATGGCTCCTTGAGTGATTTATCCACGTTTATCACCTGAGAAGGGAAAGAAAGGAGACATTACTTCGGTATTCAATTGGAGATCGTTTAGGAACGATACATCGTTTTACCAAATAGGTGGCTTCGCGGCCAAACGTATTTCGTATTGAAGGGGTAGATCCCATTATGCTCCGCGGGTGATAGTCATTGTTCATGGAACTTGCTCCACGGATTAAGTGATTAATCCACGGCCCTCGGCTTGAAGATGCTCAAAGGGTGATGTTGACACTCACGCGCAATTAGTTCTAGATATTAATGAAAGATGTTCCCGTGGGAACCTTACAGTGCGATCAACAACATATTCAATAGGAGTATTCAACCCCTTTCCTCTAAGCATTTTTCATCGAGTAACCATGCCTTGCATCAGACGCTTGATCACCGGCCTTGCGTCACCACTGCGATGGCCCTCCGGCTCCAAATTGATCGAGCCAAAGATTGAACTCATCGCCAAGGAAATTGCTCGGGTCTTCGAGCCATTGATGTTCAAGTTGGGTATCAACAATTGTTGGGGGCAGATTTCCTTCATCGCCTTCATTGTAAGGGACTGGAGTCTTTGAGCTGGAACCTTCATCATTGCCCTGTTGGGGTCGAGACATACATTCCTGAAGAGTATTGATCCAAGTGTCCAGCTCCTCATCAAGGAAATCGCCTGTTCTTTCTAGCCCTTGGTGCCCAGATTGGGTGTCGTCGACTGCAGGTGAGGGATTCCTCTCTTTGCTCTCGCCGTGAGCAATTTGACCCCTCGAATTGGGACTTCCTCCAATGACCGGCAGGTTCATATGTGCACTCTCTACTAATGCCAGATCCGCTTCAGGGACAGCATTAATGACTGATTCGCGCTCAAACTGAGGAATCCCTATGTGCTGGAACTGTGGCATATACTCTTGAGGAGTATTGTGATAGCTCGGCGGAGCATTCTGATTTGGGTCAGAGGAGTCGCTGACACGACCGCCGGTCCCGTCATTGCTGAAACACGGTTGGGTGCTCTTGGCTCTCCAATCATCATGGTTGTAACTCTGCCCAGCACTTGAGCTCCAACCGGCTTTATGATGGTTTAACGCTATCCTTCCATCCCTTAGCAATCTCCTATAGTACTTGAGGTGAGACTCAACGTTAATTCTAGAGAGCCCCGGCACATTCATAATCTCGAGTATGCGTAGTGGGCTAGCCGAATCAACTCCCAGCTCTCGAATTGCATCAACAAATTTGATGTGAAGTTCATAGGTCCAGTAAAACCTTGTTCTCTTATCACCCAAAATATCGTCAATACTTCGATAGCTATTCTCTACGGGATCTAGTCGTTTCAAAAGTTGTCCAGGGAGGGACTCACCGACTTTGGATTGGCTGGCTGCGACAGCGAGTTCGTCATTGAGAGAACTCCCCCTGTGATGATTCATATCCCATTTCTCAGAGGATGTTGGTGTTGATCCTATGGTGTTGACTTGCTCATGCAGATCTCCGGCGGTATCTGGCTGTGTCGGAAAATGCTGTGGAGAATACGGTAACAGCTGAGCGTTATTCGTCAATAGGGATGGTTCATCGAGGAATACCTCGCCGAGGACAACAGGATTACCACAATTAAGGCAGGTGGCCTTGGTCAGAGCTTCCTTATATCTCGCGCTTTCAGCTTGAAGCTTCTCATTCTCCTCCTTCAGGACCAGTAACTCATGGTCTGCGTATTGCTGTTTCACCCGGGTTCGTTTGTTGGCGAACCAAAACTTGACCTTCGAAAGCTCCAATCCTATCTTTCGGCTCAACTCCATTTTCTGTTGTCTGCTTGGAGTGGTGCATTCATTGAAGAAAGCTTCGAGCTCTCGGATTTGGCCTGGAGTGTGGCGTTGTAGTTGCTTCCTTTTCCGACTCCGGTCATCATTGTATACTCCTTCTTCGTAGCTGAAACCTAGAATTTCATCGCTAGAGGAGTCAGTCTCCATGGCTTTCGGGCAGTATTCAGCTCCGGGATCTTCGAAGTCTCCCAGCAGTTCGTGCTCAGAAATGTCCAGGTCGGGCGTTTCTAGCAGATGGGAATAGCTTTTAAACATGATGGATCGGAGTATCTCGGGCTGATCTAGTTCACTCAGCTTTCTCAATTCGCTCTTACGTGTTTGCTCACTCTAGAAATTTTCTCAAGTGATTGTGCGTGTCCTGGAACCATCCTTCAGGCTGCATATGAAGACCAGCAAGCAAGCGCTCCTCCCGAGACCTTGCAATTACTCATCGTCTGTATTCCCCTTTCTTTTTCCTCGTGATAGGATCACAAACTCTCTTGCATTGATTCGGTTTCGTCGAGTATTGCGCTCGTCCCCTAATTCAGTCTTCAAAGTGGTGGGTGTTGACACCTGATTTTTGACCACCTTTTATTTTAGTTTTTATTTCTAAAATTAATTTAAAATAGCAAAAAAGGTCAAAAAATTGCAAAATCAACTTTGGAAGCCTTAGCCTAGCCTTAGTAACCAATTTTGAACAAAAAATATTTTTTGAATTTTTTAATATTTTTTGGAATTTATTTAATTATAAAAATACCCAAAAAATCAGAAAAAATACCATTCGTGGTCAGAAAAATACACCAAAATATTAAATAATTTTATTTTAATTTCCCCTTTAATATTTTCACTTTTTATTAGGGAAATTTGGCTCGATTCATGGGGTTCCTTCACAAACCTAAAACCGAAACGAGCCTAAAAAATCCCTTTCGAGTCTTTTAATTTTCAATTCTTGGTTTTTATAAGCTATGACATTGGATTCTAAAGTCTTGAAGTGCAATTGGGTCAATTTGCCCTCCAATTTGATCAATTTTAGCCAAAAGGGCTTAATTGCATAAAAATCTTTCAATTTAGTCCCCGGTTTTACAATTTTTGAAATTAAATTTCACACGGGCACACCCATTAAAATTAAACACCTCTACCCAATAGTTTTCATCATGCTGAATACATTGGTGGCCTCAATTTTGAATAATTTGATCGTTTATACCCTCGATTTGGCGAAATTAACTTTCGGATCCTAGGGACAATTTGGGGTTTTCACAAAATTTCAATCAATTGATTCGTAAAAATACCCTTATTTGATAGAAAATGTGTCAAGGAGTCCGATTATGCCATCAATTTCACGAAAATAGGTCGAATCGGGGCTCAATTTGAGCGAATTGGTCGAACCGGGCCGGTCGGGTCAGACCCGACCCGACCCGGTCCGACCGGGTCTGCAACATTGTTGCAGACCGTGGCCGACAGTGAGGCAGGGGAGGACAGAGGCGAGATGGGGCTGCAATTTTTTTGAAGAAAAGGGCGAACCGGCGTGGGGGACAGGAGCACGGAAGCCCATCCTCGTCAGTGGGAGGTTGGTGCGCGCCGAGGACGCCGGTCGGCCACGGGAAATCGAGGGGGAGGCCCGGTATAAGGGAGAGCAGGGGCCGAGAGAGAGAGAGGGGATTTTTTGGAGCGGACGCCGGGCGAGAGGAGCTTCTTTGGATCTTCAGCAACCCCCACCAATCATCACCGAAGCCTTCTTGGCCGCCGTCGAGCTCGGAGCAGAGTCGACTCTACGCCTCTTGTGGCCCCCTTTTTGCATTAAAACTGCGCCGGAGGTGGTGGCCGGAGCTCCACCATACTCGACCGGACTGTGAGCTTACACCGGCGCAAGCGGCGGTCTTCGAGGACTAGGCGACCCCAGGTAAGTCACTAAACCTCCCTTAGATGTTATACGAATGCACGGAATCGAGCTTGGTCGCAAAAAAAAAATTTTCAAGCGCTCGCCGGAACCGGAGCTGTGGAGGTCCGGTTTACAGTTTTCCGGCCTTTTTCTTGCCGTGTTGTTAGTCGTTTGTTAATGCTGGTAATGCGTGGGGCTTAATGCCGAAGAAATGGATGAAAAATATTAAGTTTTAGGCTTCGGTCCCGAGATTCCGGCGAGATTTCCGGCGAAGTTGCCGGAATTTACACTGTTCAAGCGTCTTCTCCGGTGGGACCTCGACCGGTCAACGGTCAACGGATGACGTGGCATGCCACGTAGGCGCCACGTCAGCCGGGTGGGGCCGGTCCGAGTCTTATTTAAATAAAATGCAATGAACGGTCCGGATCGCGACACGTGTCGCGATCCTGTAATTTTGGGAAAATAAAATAAATGAATTTCGGATATTAAATAAATTCGATCCGATGGCCAAGAATGTGCCAAGTGGCCTTCTATGGAGCGTCCGATCTTGACCATGATCGGACGCACCACAATCGGACACGTGGCATAGTTCTGATCGTCCGATTTGTGGGTTTTTCTAAAAAAGAAAATAAATTGATTTTTGATCCGACGGTCGCGATCGAGCCACGTGGCTCTCTGTGAGTCGCCCGATCTAGTGGAGGATCGGGCGCACGAGACGAAGCCACGTGGCACGACGCGGGCCGTTCGATCCGGGGAATTTTCGGATAATTAAATAAAATAGATAAAAAAAATCAAAAAAAATTGTTAAAAAATAGAAAAATGTTTAAAAATATAAAACAGCGTCGTTTTAGGCTGGTTTCGACCCCTAGGGTCGGGCCGGGCGCCCGAGAGGCGCGGGCCGGGTCCAACCCGATCCGGAAAATATTTTTAAATAAATAAAAAAAAATCCGAAAATAATAAAATAATCAATAAAATCAATAAAAAATGAAAAATCATAAAAAATTCAAAAAAATTCGGAAAATTCAGAAAAATTCTAAAAAATTCCAGAAAATAGGAAATGGCCACATTCAACTGGCCATGACCTGTTTCGGGTCTTTCGACCCCCGATCTTTTCAGAAATGACGGTTTTGCCCTTCCGGCAAACCATCTTCCAAAAAAATTCTAAAAAAATCCAGGAAAATCCCAAAAAAATAGGAAATGGCCACAAACAACTGGCCAAGTCTAATCCCGGGTGTTTTAAACCCCGACCCTTCTTAAAATGACGATTTCGCCCTTTGGGCGAATCGTCTTCCAAAAAAATTGAAGAAAAATCAAGAAATTCAAAAAAATTCTCAAAAATGGGAAATGGCCACGAACAACTGGCCATGGAATATTTTGGGTAATTCGATATCCAAACCTTCCAAAAATGACAATTTTTCCCTTCGGGCTAATTGTCCCCGAATCTTCCCATTTTACCCCTAGCCCTAAATCACATCTTCCCTAAGCCCTTACGGCTATACTAGGAGGCCGAATGATTGAAATTGATGTGCATTGACATGATTTATTTATGCACTTGACTTGCGCTTTCATTATATTGACTGTGATTTGATAGGACCAGTCTTCCAATCTGCATGAAACTCTAAATCAAACCTATCTCACCCAAAATTGCGCCTGCATGAAATCTTAATTAGGCAAATTACTCGCGTTAGGTACCGAAAGGGCGTTGGTAATGACACCGACGTAACCAAGTCCCCGAACCCAAAATCTCTGGTTCCGCAGAACTGATCGATCTCTCCCAATCGGTTAGTAAGGTTTCCGGTCTACCCTCCAAGAAAGACCGGTGGCGACTCCAAATGCATGCACAAGTTGCACATGCCACCACGACCACACTGAAGGTCGAAAGCGATCGACTCTTATCGTCGAATCCCTCAAAAGACATACTCCCGCCGCGATTTGGTATGGGCCTGGGAGGGCCCGCGTCGATCTAAGGCCCGCGATCCACATTTCAGAGTGGGGGCCGCGATCGGTAATCCATTAGCCGCGTCCGATTTCGGACGGGTCGCGACAGTGGGTCTACAATCTTTCGGCGCCTTTTATGATTTGCTAGGCCCTAGAACGTGGAGAGCAGCGGTGGACCCGCAATTAATGACTCCGTTTAATTCATTTAGCTCCATGGGAATTAACGCTATGATCTTCTCTCAACCCCTTTTCATCGTTCAAACGAAAGTGGCATTTTCCCTGTGCATGCTGTTACTCTTCATTTCAGCATCCCGGGCGCTTGGTGAGGAATGAGTTCGTGGCCACTCAAAATTTTAAAGACCGTCTCTGGTTTCAGACTTAATCTAACAAGGGATCATCACAACTGAGCATGACGATGTTCGTCGATAGCGTTGGTTTTAATATAGAATTAACTATAGCCATTAAAGAAAAATGTTCCCATAGGAACTTTACAATGGATAAAAAGAGTGATCCACTCGTGAACATGCTCTTCTTTCCATGGGTGATCGTAGCGACCAACCCATCGTGCCCCGAGTCAGGTGCTAGATCATGGCTGTCCAAGCATGCCAGCTTCCCACTGATTGAACAAGGCATCGAGCCCCTCATCGAAGAAATCGTCTGTCGTGGGTTGACCAGCGGCAGGCAGAGCACCAGCCGACTGCTGCTCGGATGGAGGAGTGCGCACTCGCTGTACTTGTGACACGCGCTCTTGAGAAGTGTTGAAATGGCCCGGGAGGACATTCTGATCAACTTTCAGTTTGCCGGTGGTCGAGTTGCTAGCTTGATTGATGCTTAGATTTGGCCGGGTATCTCTTGATGCCTGAGCATTACAATGGCGGTCCCCCCTATCTTTTGAGCTCGAGACGGATTCTTCCCGGTTTAGCTCCGCTCGACGTTGTTTTAATAGCTTTCTGTAGGCAGCAAGGTGATTCCTGACCAGTTCCTTACTAAGCCCCGGTACATTCATGACCTTAAATATGCGCGTCGGAGTTGCTGAATCGATCCCCATTTGGTGAACCACATCTAGGAATCTGGAATGCAGTTAGGGGGCCAAGCGAACCTCCTCTTATCGTGGCCCAAAATTGCATCGATGGCTTGACGACTGATTAACTCATCTCCAGCAGGACCCGACCCTATCGAAAATTGTTGTGCATGAGGCTGATATGCTTTGAGCTGGTCGGCGGTAACATCCAGCTCCTTGAAACTGTAACTCCAATCAAAGCGATGCAAATCCCATCCCCCAGGAGGCGTTTGTATCGTCTTCGTAGGATCATCCTGCTCATGCGTGACTCCGGCAAAATCTGGGTGAGCAGGAGATGCCCCGAGGGAGTAGGGTGGTAAATGAACGTCTTCAATCATTGCGTGAGGCTTATCGGGGAATATCTTACCGCGGGCGATGAGGTTATCGCAATGAGGGCAAACGGTAATATTGAGAGCTTTTTCATACCTCATGTTTTCTGTTCGCAGCTTTTGGTTTTCTTCCTTTAAAATCTCGACCACCTGACGTTTGCGTTGAGCCTTCGATTTGGATCTCCTATTTTGAAACCAAAACTGGATCCTCGACTGATTAATCCCCAGCTCCCGGCTCAATTCAATTCTCCACTTCTTTTTCATGTAATGGCTTTTACTGAAAAGGGTTTCCAGCATTTGGGTTTCCTCCTGAGAGTATTGGTGAGGACGTCTTCTTTTCCCGAGTTGAGCATCGTGGATGTCGTTGTCGTCGTCGCCGTGATCTTGATTTCCGTTGCCAGAAGTGTTGGGCTCCATGGTTTTGGCGTTAGACTTGATCTTGGAATCTTCGAGATCCCTCTGTAGTTCAATTTCTGAGATTTTTGAGTCAGTCGCCTCTAGCAGCTGACAGTAACCTCTTAAATATGTTGGATTGAGAAATGTTTGATTGGTTCTTGCCCACTCAGAGTTCTCCACTCTCTCCTGTATGCTCACTCCCTATAAATTTTTCTTCGAGTGACTTCGTATGTTCAGGAGACGCTCTTCAAGCATCATTAGGAAAACGTTCCCCCTCAAGACTTTGAATTTCTCGCTTAGCTTTTCAACGTGATGGGACTGCCAAATCCTGTTAGGGCTCTCTTCGATAGTTGCGCTTACCTCCCACCTAACTCTAATAATGGTGATCCCGACAAATCTTTTACATCTTTTAATTGATGAGCCGGAAATCGCGGACCGAAACGAATCCAATGGTTCTCGTGAGGGGACCTCCTGCTTTACCTCCTAACTGGGCTCCACCAGCATTATTACTGAGACCCTTCATCATCCTCGAGTTGCTATAAAATGAGGAATTAATGTATGGAAGGTTAACGTTCTCGCATAATCAGCTTCTTCCTTCTAATCTCTCTGTTAAACTCGTCTTATTCTCAAGCCAACCCAACGCAAATGGCCTCCTCTCCCGTACGCACTTTTTCAACTGATGTCTTGGCCCAGTGGGAAAAGCTTTATAACCTACTGGGTCGCGGTTACGCGCACATAACCGATCATTCTGCAACCGAGGATGCAATCTGTGTCCTGCTCGAGGACCTTGATACCACTTCTCTCGAAGGTACTACACTGGGGAGGGAATATAGAACTTTCCCGACTCTCTTTGCACACTCCTTAGAGGCCTATCGTGTTGCTAATCGGGAGGTTCTCGTGGCTCGCGTCTTGCGAGCTCGTTATGAGGATCGATCTGATCATTTGGTGCTGACCAACTATCTGGTTGATAGTTACAAAAAGGCCGTCGAGTTTGTTAATGAGCGGGTCGCGACGTTGCTTCGCGAGAGGAGAAATCTGGTGGATCAATTGGCCATATCCCTGACCACCGGCGAGCATGACTGCGGCAATGTCCTGTTGAGGCTTCAGAGCGACTGGCAGGAAGAACGGCTCGACAAGATAACCGCGGACATAGCTCGCGGGAATGGACTGGTTCGGGACCTGGAAATAGTCACCAAAGAACACGAGGCCAAGGTCGCTGAAGTTAAGGGAGAATGCAGAAGTCTTCTCCTCAGGCTTGCCGACCATGACATGCGGAGTTGGGAGTATAAGCAGAGCATTAATAACATGGAGGGTCAGTTGGGATCCTTTGTGTCGTTAATTAGGGCTCACTTTGGCTTTACTTTTCCACCCCGAATTGTATGACCTGCTTCTGAAAACCCTCCGCTGAGCAAAATAAATGAAAGTTCTCGTGTGTGTGTTTTAACTTCTGCATGGTTCCTTTCTTCGAGCATTCGAACATCTTCAACTTGGGTGAGCCGAACCATAATATCAATAAGTCGAGCAAATATGTCCTGATTTTATAACTCGCTCATGATCAGATGAAAGAGTAGCCTCAGACTTATCCATGAAAAGATTTCTCTCTATTACCTATTTTTTTTACCTGCAAATGAAAAGACAGAATCAGAAGGAATAATTTGAAAAAGATAGCGAAAACCCCTTTCAATCTTATGCTTACCCATGATTAATAAGGACAAGAACTTTTACAAGGGTTTTAATCTTGCGCGAAAAGTTTTTATCAATATTCCTCGAAAGAAAGCATACTATTGAAAGGAATGTAATTCACAATAATCGCTTTTGATCAATTTCGAGAGGAACGAATTACTCAAAAGTGCGAGGCATAATAACATGTTTTAAATTTAATTGAAGATACGACATCCAAATCAAGGCCGTTTTGTTAAGAACGAGAGTAATTTGGACATCTATCTCGTCATTAAATTCAAAACAACGCCGATATTCTCGATCAATTATCGTGGATTACCAGCGACGTAAAACATGCACGAAACAATTCAAGTGTATAATTCCTTCTAGAGAAATTGAGATTGGACTACTCTATACGACCAAAAGGTCGTGTAAGACTTCCAATTTTAATTTCCTCTAAAGGAATTATAAACTTGACTTGGGAGTATTCGGATGATTAGAGAAAATGCCACTATCACATTCCCATGACCCGTCAAAAGAAATACAACCAAGTTCCATCTGAATGTATACACCAATAGATCCCTAATACAATCACTCTAAGGGGTGGGATAGAGAAAGCCTCGATAAAAATAAACCCTATACAAGAGGACTAGTAATGGAAAATGAAACAAAGGAATGTGATCCTAACGTTTAAGGATGCCCCAAGTTCGATCTGTGACTTCCGGATCACTTACCCCAACCCGTCATCTTCATTGGACGATATCTCAATAAGGTCCATAGTAGGCTCTTTTGTTGCTCACTCGGTGTTCGCCATGGGATATTATCCTCCTCGTCTTCTATCAAGGACGTTTGGGAAAAACACACACATCTATCCTTGAAATGGCATTTAATCTAATCACCAGAATGCAATGAATGAAATGCCTATATTTATATGAACTGTAATATATTTGAGGGATAGAGAGTCTTACCAACCAAACTCGTCGACATATGTGCGGTTTTAGGTGTACCAACCGCCCAAAGACATGCGCATGAGACAAGTGATGGTGAACTTCCAAAAATCAGAGGGTTTGGCACCTAAGGTTAAGGTTCCCACCTGTCGCGACCCGTCCGAAAAAACAGACGCGGCTAATGGATTACCGATCGCGGGCCCCCACTCTGAAATGTGGATCGCGGGCCTTAGATCGGCGCGGGCCCTCCCAGGCCCATACCAAATCGCGGCGGAGGTATATCTTTAAGGGATTCGACGATAAGAGTCGATCGTTTTCGACCTTCAGTGTGGTCGTGGTGGCATGTGCAACTTGTGCATGCATTTGGAGTCGCCACCGGTCTTTCTTGGAGGGTAGACCGGAAACCTTACTGACCGATTGGGAGAGATCGATCAGTTCTACGGAACCAGAGATTTTGGGTTCGGGGACTTGGTTACGTCGGTGTCATTACCAACGCCCTTTCGGTACCTAACGTGAGTGATTTTCCTAACTAAGAGTTCATGCAGGCGCAATTTTGGGTGATATGAGTCAGGGTTTCATGCAGGTTGGAAGACTGGTCCTATCAAACCACAGTCAATATAATGAAAGCGCAAGTCAAGTGCATAAATAAATCATGTCAATGCACATCAATTTCAATCATTGGCCTCCTAGTATAGCCATAAGGGCTTAGGGAAAATGCGATTTAGGGCTAGGGGTAAAATGAGAAGATTCGGGGACAATTAGCCCGAAGGGCAAAATTGTCATTTTTTGGAAGGTTTGGATACCGAATTACCTAAAATATTCCATGGCCAGTTGTTCGTGGCCATTTCCCATTTTTGAGAATTTTTTGGAATTTCTTGACTTTTCTTCAATTTTTGGAAGACGATTCGCCCAAAGGGCGAAATCGTCATTTTAAGAAGGGTCAGGGTTCAAAACACCCGGAATGAGCCTTGGCCAGTTGTTTGTGGCCATTTCCTATTTTTTTGGGATTTTCCTGAATTTTTTAGAATTTTTTGGAAGACGGTTTGCCGGAAGGGCAAAACCGTCATTTCTGAAAAGATCGGGGGTCGAAAGACCCGGGACAGGTCATGGCCAGTTGAATGTGGCCATTTCCTATTTTCTGGAATTTTTTAGAATTTTTCTGAATTTTCCGAATTTTTTGAATTTTTTTTGAATTTTCTATTTTTTTATTGATTTTTTGAATTTTTTATTATTTTTTATTATTTTCTGAATTTTTTAATATTTAAAAAAAATATTTTCCGGGCCGGGTCAAACCCGGCCCGCGCCTCTCGGGCGCCTGGCCCGACCCTAAGGGTCGAAACCGGCCTAAAACGACACCGTTTTATATTTTTAAATATTTTTCTATTTTTTAACAATTTTTTTGATTTTTTATCTATTTTATTTGATTATCCGAAAATTCCCCGGATCCGACGGCTCTCATCGCGCCACGTGGCCTCATCCTGTGCGTCCGATCTTCCACTAGATCGGACGTCCCTCAGTGAGCCACGTGGCCAAATCGTAGCCATCGGATCAAAAATCAATTATTTTCCTTTTTTAGAAAAACCTTCGGATCGAACGCTCCACGTTGTGCCACGTGGCTACTCCTGGTGCGTCCGATCTTGGACAAGATCGGACGATCCACAGAAAGCCACTTGGCACATTCTCGGCCGTCGGATTGATTTGAATTAATTATCCGAAAATCATTTATTTAATTTTCCAAAAATCCAGGATCGCGACACGTGTCGCGATCGTGGCCGTCCGTTTATTTTATTTGAAAATAAGCGGACCGGACCCCACCCGGCTGACGTGGCTGCCTACGTGGCACGCCACGTCGGCCGTTGACCGTTGACCGGCCGGAGGGTCGCCGGAGAAGACGATGAACAGTGAAAAATCCGGCGGGAATAGTAAAAATTCCGGCGAGGTCGCCGGAAAATGCCCAAAATTGACCAAAACTCAGAATTTTTTGGAGATTTTTACACCATTAGACTCCCTAACATTTCAACATCATCATACCACAGAAATGAAGGCCATGAACGCGTCCCAAATAGGCAAAACCGGACCTCCCCGAACCCGGCTCCGGCGAGGTATTTTCCGAATTTTTTTTCTTATCAAAACTCGATTCTAAACCATCAAACAACACCCAAGGAGGGTCTAGAGGCTTACCTAAGCTCATTTCGAGCTTGAAGACCGCCGGAAGTTCCCCGTTGAGCTCCCGGTCCGAACCGTTGCCGGCGAAGCTCCGAGCCGTGTTTTCGCCGCGGTTTAATGCAAAACAAAGGTCAACACAAGCTTAGAAGCAATGCTAGTACATATTCAAAGCTTGATACCCGCAAATGGGGGTCGGGAAAGGCACGGCCGGGACAAAACCGAGTCGAGGCATCCGTCGGCATTTTATCGAACACATGGCGTGCGTATGAGAAACGGTGATCGGAGGAGAATACCGACCTACCCGGAGATTGCCGACGACCGCCGAAGCTCCGATGGGGTTCCGTGGTGTGCGGGGAAGCCTTGCCACCTTCCGGCTTCGTCCTTACTCGCACGAAAAAAAATCCTCTCTCCCATGGCCGAGCTCGGTTCTAACCGAGAATCTCGCCGGTTTTCGTGGCCGACCGGCGCGCCTCGACACGTCCGCCATCTCTGCCCGATGTTGCCATGTCCCCCCACGCCTGTCGCCTTTTTTTCTTCCCCAAGCGCACGCCCATGCCGCCCCTCTTCTCCCCCTGTTTTCTGTCCACGCTGCTGCACATTCTGTGCATGCTGTTCCGGGTCGGGCCGGGTCGGGTCGGGTCGGACCCGACCGGCCCGGTTCGGCCAAATCGCCCAAATCGCCAAATTGACCCCCCAAATGACCTCTTTTCATGAAATTGATGGCAAAATCGGATTCCTTGACATGTTTTCCATCAAATATGGGTATTTTCGTGAATCAATTTATTGAAATTCTGTGAAAACCCCAAATTGTCCCTAGGATCCGAAATTTAATTTCGCCAAATCGAAGGCCTAAACGATCGAATTAGCCAAAATTGAGCCCACCAATGGATTCAGCATGATGAAAACTGTTGGGTAGAGGTGTTTAATTTTAATGGGTGTGCCCGTGTGAAATTTAATTTCACAAATTGTAAAACCGGGGACTAAATTGAAAGATTTTTATGCAATTAAGCCCTTTTGGCTAAAATTGATCAAATTGGAGGGCAAATTGACCCAATTGCATTTCAATACTTTAGATTCCAATGTCATAGCTTATAAAAACCAAGAATTGAAAATTAAAAGACTCGAAAAGGATTTTTTAGGCCCGGTTCGGGATTAGGTTTGTGAAGGAACCCCATGAACCAAGCCACATTTCCCTAATAAAAAGTGAAAATATTAAATATAGAATTAAAATAAAATTTCGGAATATTTTTGTGTAATTTTCTGACCACGGATGGTATTTTTTTTATTTTTGGGTATTTTTATAATTAAATAAATTCCAAAAAATATTAAAAAATTCAAAAAATATTTTTTGTTCAAAATTGGTTCCTAAATCTAGGCTAAGGCTTCCAAAGTTGATTTTGCAATTTTTTGACCTTTTTTTGCTATTTTTAATTAATTTTAGAAATAAAAAACTATAATAACGGATGGTCAAAAATCAGGTGTCAACAGCTGCCCCTCTTTGAGAGTGAGCTCGTCAGAGGTTGCTTTCAAAGACAAAATGACACCTGGATCTTAACCGACTCGACTGGGGAAAAGAAATGCCATGACATCGGACCCTTAAGTCTTTTGATAAATGCTCAAATTAATCACCGGTTTACTCTTGCAATTCGAACATGAGCCGGGGTGAGAGAGACTTACCTGAAGCTCACCTGTCAGATGCTGCCGATTGCGATGACTTTCAAGAAGATACCTAGGACTCGTTCAGAATATCCTAGGGAGATTAAGCCCTGACCTGTATGGTAGGTCATACCATTAGTTGACCCTTATGGCGGTTTCTACCATTAGTTGACCCTTATGGCGGTTTCTACCATTGGTTGACCCTTATGACGGTTTCTACCATGAGTTAACCCTTCAGGCGGTTTCTACCTTTGATTTGGTTTTGACCCTTATGGCGTTATCTACCTTGAGTTGACCCTTCAGGCGGTTTCTACCTTTGGTTGACCCTTATGGCGGTTTCTACCATCAAGTTGACCCTTATGGCGGTTTCTACCATCAAGTTGACCCTTCAGGCGGTTTCTACCTTTGGTTGACCCTTATGGCGGTTTCTACCATGAGTTGACCCTTCAGGCGGTTTCTACCTTTGATTTGGTTTTGACCCTTATGGCGGTATCTACCTTTGAGTTGACCCTTATGGCGGTTTCTACCATTGGTTGACCCTTATGGCGGTTTCTACCATTCAAAAGACCCTTATGGCGGTTTCTACCATCAAGTGAGACTCCAGACTGATAGGAATCTAAGGATGACGCGCCCGTTCTGTAGGGTTTGTCGGAGACTCGATCGTTCTGTAGATCGGTCTTGGAAAAGGTTTGCCTACTAAAAGGCTCCGCCTCGGAATGACATATCCCTTCTTGTCGGGACTAGTCGAAGACTCGATCGTTCTGTAGATCGGTCTTGGAAAAGGTTTGCTTACTAAAAGGCTCCACCTACGGAATGACATATCCCGTCTTGTTGGGACTAGTCGAAGACTCGATCGTTCTGTAGATCGGTCTTGGAAAAGGTTTGCCTACTAAAAGGCTCCGCCTTGGAGACTCGATCGTTCGTTCGTAGATCGGTCTTGGGAAAGGGTTTGCCTACTAAAAGGCTCCACCTCGGAGACTCGATCGTTCGTTCGTAGATCGGTCTTGGGAGAGGGTTTGCCTACTAAAAGGCTCCGCCTCGGAGACTCGATCGTTCGTTCGTAGATCGGTCTTGGGAAAGGGTTTGCCTACTAAAAGGCTCCGCCTAAGGATTGACATCATTAAGGTCTCTTTTGGAAGGTTTACCTAACTCTAGGTTCACCTGAAGGCTATCCTGGGATTTAGGGGTTACCTGAAATCTCGCAGAAGGCCGAATTGTCCTTTCGACATGCGAGGTACCTTTCTGGGATATGGGGACTCCAATTATCCTGTAGAAAGCTGAAACCTGCAAACTTTTCATTAAAAAGGTATCAGTTTGGGCCCTGGGTTCTCCAGGGATCCTGCAAAACATGACCCTATGAGCTCTTCTTGAGAGAGCAAGGCATCCTTCCGGGATCATGGGTTCTCTACGTCCGATGAGACTGCCTGAATTTGAAAAAGGGGTCTCATGACGAGGGTTCTCCACGTCCGATGAGACTGTTTGATATTTTTGAAAAGGGGTCCTAGGACGAGGGTTCTCCACGTCTATTGGGATCGCTTGATTTTTTGAAAAGGGGTCCTAGGACGAGGGTTCTCCACGTCATGCTAGGACTATTTGATATTTTTGAAAAGGGGTCCCGAGACGAGGGTTCTCCACGTCATGCTAGGACTGTTTGATTTTTTTTTTGAAAAAAGGGTCCTAGGACGAGGGTTCTCCACGTCAAGTTAGGACTGCTTGATTTTTTTTGAAAAAGGGTCCCGAGACGAGGGTTCTCCACGTCTACTGGGACTGCTTGATTTTTTTGAAAAAGGGTCCCGAGATGAGGGTTCTCCACGTCTACTGGGACTGCTTGACTTTTTTGAAAAAGGATCCCGAGACGAGGGTTCTCCACGTCTACTGGGATTGTTTGACTTTTTTGAAAAAGGGGTCCTAGGACGAGGGTTCTCCACGTAATGCTAGGACTGCTTGATTTTTTAAAAAGGGTCCCGAGACGAGGGTTCTCCACGTCTATTGGGATTGTTTGATTTTCTTTTTTTTTAAAAGGGGTCCTAGGACGAGGGTTCTCCACGTCATGCTAGGACTGTCTGATATTTTTGAAAAGGGGTCCTAGGACGAGGGTTCTCCACGTCAAGCTAGGACCGTTTGATTTTTTGAAAAATTGGTCCTAGAACGAGGGTTCTCCACGTCATACTAGGACCATCATTTTTTGAAAGAAGGTTCTATCCTCACCCCTTCCTTTGAAAGATCCCGAAATTTGTCGGGAATTTAGTTTTGAAGCAGTGAAAGATTTTATTTTTGACAAAGCTTCACTTGGGTCTGTTGAGGCGACATTCTGGGAGCTGGGTTCTCCAGGTATCCTGCAGAAGTTCGAGCCTGAAAAATTTTTCTTCACCAAGAAAACGTTAGTAATCTTTGGAAGACAACGGTTGTCCAATCGACAAAATTTTATGACTTGAGTTTTAGTCATGAAATGTGCATTTTGATGTTGGAGGTTATCCAAACATTCTTGCAACATACAGATGTGATCACAAATTCCTTGCGGGGCAAATCTGGATCAATAGTTTGAAAATTCCAAGAAGAGTTTGTTCAAAACATCAATTGGAATATTTCTCAACAATGAGGTCTTCTCACCTGTTTCGAGGTAATGATTTTTATAGGGGATGCACTCAATTCCCTACTGACCTGTGCCTAGGTTTTAGGCTCATTCGCAGCGCATACATTTTGATCGATCGGGAGGTCTTCCACGGGACCGTAATGTTGGGCTTGGTATTGGTTTTCAAGGGGGACCCGCTTTAGAGTCGAGGCCATTGAACGAAAGTTTTCACCATCTGCTCCGGGTTTACAAGTCGAGAACCCTGTAAAATGAGAAAGAAATAGTCTTGCTCGTACCTCTTCGAGCTAAGCTATATGTTAACCCAAGTGTCTTAGTCCGAGAAGACTGTTTCAGGGTTGTAATGTTGGTAGGATTGGGGACCGAAAAATGCTTATTTTTTGCCCAGAATTCATGAGGGGATTGACGTTGGTGATCACTGCAAATTTGCCACCTGTCTTTTCCTTTCTGCATCTTTAGTCTTTGAGGTGTGCAACCGATTTTGAGGTGTGCACCAGCTCTTTAGCAGCATTTGGGGAGCAGCCTTTTTGATCTGACTCCCTTAGGGATTTTCTCTTTCTTTGCCCATCCAAGCTTCATTGGGGATCAATCGGACAACTTACACGAGCGTCGGCCTTGCTTTTACCAGGCACTTTGCTTTTTCTTGATGTTGGGGATTTTCTTCGTCCTCATTTTCCTTTTGAAATCCCGCTTTTCTCATCTTCGGTAGATCATGTTAGACATATGCTCGAATGTCTAAACATGCTTTAAGCATTAGCCTAGGAATTTCTTTGTAATCCCTAAGTCTCGAACTCCTCTGTTTCTGACGTGATGATGCATCCGTCTTGGAATGTGCAATGATCACCAACGGGTTTATGAAACGGATTTGCAGGCTCAACTTGGCTGTGCAAAGGATATGGTGTGTGGGATAGAGAAATGAATGCTTCTCGTCATCCTATGGCACTTGGATTACCATATAAACAACACACAAAGATTGATGTTAGTCCGAGCAAGAAAATTTCTAACCATTTTCTCCTGATGTTGCTGGACTCGCCTCCATTTTGCCCCAATGTGGGGGTGGTTCTTGACAGGGTTGAGAATGAAAACCGCCGTTCGAAGGGGTTGTCAATGGTCACCTGTAGTGTTTGGGGATATGAAACGAATGCCTCCGTCATCCCAATCCATGTAATTGCTGCGAATAATCCCTACTTCCGTAGGTCCAGATTTCACTATCTGATCCGCTCCACTTCTCTCTCAAGTGTGTATAGGACGCGTTTGGATTAGGCTTTGCCTCTCGTCTTTTGAGAAAACGTCCTTTTGAAATTTTTGAACAACTTTTGATTGGAAAAATCTCTTTTATTTTCTCCAAAAATTTTACCCGTCAATGGGGTTTTATGATGCACAATGCATGTCTTTATTCATGTTCAGACAACCTCATGTTTTCAAAACATGATTGTTAATGTAGTTAGAACTCTATGTCTTTTCTAGACATTAGATTCTGAAAGTTTTTCTTTTCTTCTCTATTTTTTATTCAACATCTTCAATGGATTGGGGAGAGGGATACTTACCTGTCCCCCGCGGCTGGAGGTCCCTGAAAATGTAGAAGAAACATGTCATTGTACGTTCACGAATTTCTCAAAAAATTAGAACGATACATCTTACCCTTGGTCATGTGTTCCAATGGGTAATACATGGGATGTGAACACCTGTTTCGCCTTGATGGCGAGCCCCTGTCAAGGACGGGAATTAGGTGTCAGTTTGTATTCCAAAATTCAAGATAAATTGGAACGATACCGTCTTATTTTGTTTTGTGTTTCCATTTGAACACAAACGTGCGGCTTGCAGAAGTTGGCCATCTATCTTGTGGCCATGATTCCTCCGTCTGGTTGGCAATGAATCATTCTCAAGGATTTGCGCTGGAGGAGACCCATTTGTGTTTTTGGACGCATTCCAGCGTCGTTCTTCAGAGTTCCTTTTATTCAGGGAAAAAGGAAATTTTTATCAGAATTCATGTCAAAGCATGTAATGTGGGAGCGATACTTTTTACCCTCCACTCAGTCTTATAATCAAAGACCATTTCTTGGAATCCTGACTTCCAAGGTCGATAATTCTATTTGCCTCATTGTCGGCGAGTTCTTTTATTTTGTGGCTTTCTGGTGCCAACAATTTTCTGTCCATCTTGACGGTGAATCCCTGTCAACAATAAACATTAAGTGTAAGTTCGTGTTTCGAAATTCGAGACAAATCGAAACGATACTGCTTTACTCTCGCTTCGCGCCTCCATTTGAACGCAAATGTAAGGCTTGTTGAAGTCGGCCATCTAGCTCGTGGCCATGATCTATCCATCTGTTTGGCAACGAAATCCTTCTCTAGGATTTGCACTGGATGAGATCAATTTGTGCTTTTGGACGTATTCGACGTCATTTTCTAGGGTTCCGTTTCCCGGCAACTTGCCTTTTGCAACGTATATTTCTTTTCGCCTCCACGTCGGGCGAGATCCTTTATTTTGTGGCTTTTTGGTGCCACCAATTTTCTGCCGAATGAAAGCAAACTCATGTTAAGCATGGAATCTTCGGGAGATCAAATTGGAACGATACAAAGTTACCGTTCACCCAGGTTTGTATCTTGGGGTTTAATTCTGATGCGAACGACTCTGTCATTGCGTCCACGGATTTTGCCAGGGAAGAAACGTCCTTCTTTGCCCGGCGCACAAATGATTCACTTTCCCCAGTTGGGTGTGATTTGTCGTAGCTAGGCGACGCTTGCTCCAACTAACTTCATTTTGTATTTTGCTGCAATCCTCATCCTCTTTGGGGATGTCTTCTCTCTTGGGATTCATGATGACGTCTTACTGATGTATTCCTTTCCTTCGTCGATCATTGACGCTTCTCATTTGGTGTAGACGATGGATGTTGCTTCCTCTCATTTATATTTGTGGGTGTTGTTCGTGAGACGATCCTCGATCACATCAACAACTGCTTTGCCCCAGTTGGGCGGTGTTCGTCTTGGCAACGTGCCTTGGCATTCCCATGCCCCTTGACGATTTTCAATCTAATTTGAAGACGTTCATGCACCTGCATATGAAGAGACATGCGTGGGTATTTATTCGGCTTCATTTGAAATTTCAGGAAGGAGGTACTCCCTTCGAGACTTCGTCCTTCCAATATTTGAAGGAGCAGTGTTTTCCAAGTATTTTGCCCCCGTGAGGCTTGTCTTGGTGTTTGTCGTCTCTGGGTTTGATAACCCTGGTTCGATGCACTTTCATGGGGGATCGTGAGAATTTGCCCCCGGCTTGGCTCCTCGAAGCAGGTGGGGGAGCCCGCTCTCATGAATTTTTGTCGATTCTGGTCACCTATCTCGATTGCCAGATTCTTCGATTATTTTTTGTCTGTCCCTAGACAGCCTGACAATCTGGAGATTTGTCATGTGGCGGTTTGGTGATTCTCTCCATCACAGTCGCCATTTGAGATGTTCGATGTTCCCCTATTGAAAAGAAGAAATCTCATGAGTAAAGGGAAAGTATAGTTGACTATTGGAGTCGATACAATTTACCCTTGAAATTTATCCTGCGGGAACCGGCATTTCTCCCTTTGGGTTCTCTGTATGCAGGATATGTGCATGATATGCATGATGCATGTTATGTGTGCCAGCAACGAAACATGAGTTCGTGCTTTTCACTCTATTCAGAGAAAGCATTTTTATCAGATATGTCAATCTGGAAAACTTGAAGTTTTCTTTTCAAGCGCTCTTTTCACAGAGATTTCTAAATGATGATAAACTTCTTCAAGTTTTCTCAAAGGTTTTGTTCACAAATCGAGCTATTAGAATGCTCTTAAAAATATTTAGCCAAAGTGCATGTCTGAGATGCCATGAAAAGGGGTACTCCCTGTTTGTCATTTAAAGGCATTGCTTCTTGGGCCCTTTGCTTCTGTTCCCAACCTGAAAGGAAAAAGAAAGGAAACATTATTCTCATATCAAGAAAATAATCATTTTGGAACGATACGTCCTTTTACCATAATCGATGGCTCCGTATCGTTCTCCTTCTCATTTAGAAGGGTTTGATGAGTTTCGTCTTTGATGGATTACTCCACTTCATCCCGCTTCATGGGTGATAACTATCACTTTAGGAACTTTCCCTGCGCATCCGCATAGTGAATTTGGCACATCCGACATTCGGTACCCTTTCTGGGTAGAGAGTGATTTGCCCCCAGCAACTAAGTGATTCGTCTGGGCTGGCTAACTTAGTCGCAGGCAGTTTGATCCTGCCGCATTGACGCATTCAGGCTATTTGACATCCGCGAGAATGGGTTTACTTGTGATTGGGTACTTCAACAACCTGCACGATGAAAGGAGTGAAAGGGTCAATCACTGCATAAGGAGCTTTAATTGAAACGATTACGGATTTACTATCCCAGCTCTAGTCACTTCGGGCATTGAAGACAATGGAAATTCTTCAGTGGTCTCGTTCATTCTCGTCATCATCTGCAAGAATGGGAAATCATATCAGCTTGTGAATCAGTCAGTCCGATTTGGAACGGATACAACTTTTTCGACTTAGGGAGAGCCAATCCTAATTAGGTTGCTCCTTCTTCATAATTTGATTCATTTTGTCATTGAAATCCCAATGGGTGATATCTGCTGAAGGCACATTTCTTTCCGTCTTATGGGGAAGGCAAATTTTCCTTCGTTTGTCTTTGACCATCTTATCCTGTAGACAAAAGACATAAAGGTCATCGTCAGGTATAACATTCGAAGGGTTTATTGGAACGATTACAATTTTACCATCGTTCCATGATCATCTTGCATGTGATCGGATGAGGACATTTTCGACAAATGTCTGCCATGTAAAACATGTCCCTCCTGTCTATCCGCAAATGGATTTTTCTTCTCGACCTGTTTTTCACCTGAGAGGAAGAGATAGGAAATATTATGCCAATATCTGATTGGAAATCAATTAGGAACGACACGTCCTTATCCTTGATCCGATTGCCCCGGTCAGGTGGTGTTTGCCCTAGTTGAGTGGGATATGCCCCAGTCGACTTCTCTGATCCTTTTATAATTTTTACACGGTTCCCTTTTCAATTAGGGGATATCTGTTGTTTGGAGTTTCCTGTCTCTTTTCATCTTGGCAGGCTTTGCCCCAGCATGCTGTCTTGGTGAGAAGCCGACTTCTTTGTCTGACTTCAAATATCCATCCTAGTGGCTCGAGTTGTCAGCCAGTTTCAATCTTCTTGAAGCACCATTCCCCCTGTGTGGTGAGGATGAGTGTCTTCATCTCTGTCATCATTGCGAACACCTAAGCCAACTGACTCTCCAGGGTGGTCAAGCGCCTTTCTACGCCATCCTGGTCCATTTTAACTTGTGACTGATTCTTCACACAAGTCCTCGGATTTTGACTCTGGAAATTACCTGTTCGAATGACAGGAATATGTCAGAAAGGGAAGTAAAGCATAAACCCTTTCAATTTTATGCTTTCTTGAGATTAACGAGGATAAGGACTTTTACACAAGCCTTAACCTCATGTGAAAAATTCTTATCGATGTCTTTCAAAAGAAAACATAAAACTAAAAGGAGCGTAATCCATGGTTATCACTTTTGGAAAATCCCCAGAAAACCTGTGGAATTTCCAAGAAGATAAAAATGCAATTCCAATGTGTCCTAAATTCGATTAGAGATAGGACATCCAAATTGAAATGATTTCCCGAAGGTAATTTGGATATCATGTCTCCTCTTGAACTTAGGAAACATGGACGACTTTAGTTAATTACCAAGGATTACCAATGATGCATGCTATAGACCGGTACAATTCCATGTCCGGCGCACCATGAAATGGATGTTAGATCCTCGTACTTGGGTTAAATACCAAGTGTGAGTTCTAACGAAAATTTCATCTGGGCGAGACATGCAATTGAACCGAAAAATTCGAATGGTTGAGAGAAATTCCAGTGTCACATTCCAATGTCAAGACGCTTAGACAAGACTTAGGAATCGAGGTATAAAAGATAGATGGGAGGCCCACAGACGGGTGCTCCTTACAGACTCGATGATCTTGATAAAAGAAAAGGGACAATTGGAATGTAGCCCTTAAGAACCTAAAGAGATGCCCCAAGTCGGGTCTTCAAGGGACGACACTTGGTGTCTTCGGTTCGGCCCTTCGGGTCTTTATTTTCGTCAGATGCCCTTTTGATGATGCCCGGCAGGTGTCTCGGATTTGCTGTTATTTGCATGTCCTTCAACTATCGGTATGGTCACTGGATCATTCCTTGGACAGCTCGGAGAGGGTAAACCCCGTTAAATGTCCCGACAGTCCGATGGCGGATGAAGCGTCGCTCATACTTGAATACGTCCGGGATGTGGGACCGACTTGGAGAGATCATCTCTTTTATTTATACTCTAAAATGGAATTGGACTCAACCATCGAACTTGATGAATGCAGCATGTCGTGCGAAATAAAAGACTGCATGTGAATTTAAATAGAAATGGCAGGACCTTACCATGAGAAGTACCCAATGATTTTTGGTTTTTAGGTATACCAACCATCCATACACATGCGCATGAGACAAGTGAGGCTTGACTCTAGAAATCAAAAAGGGTTAGGTATGGAACCTAGAGGCTTCCCTCTATCCGAGTCGATAAATTCGTCCATGAGCGCAATCCACAACAAATGGATAAAAGTCTCGACTTGGATAGTGAGTAGGATCGAATATGGTCGACCCCAGCGCAATCGACGCTAGAGCGTTGCATATCGATCCCTGATCTATGGCTACCTGAAAAGGTGATTTCGCGGCCTGGGTTTGGGCGCTTTGTGCAAAGTGTCGTGATCGTCAAATATGCAGTGAATCATGCGCAACAATTTATATATCAATCAGCGCTTCAAATCATCCATATAACATACATTCCTACGCCCATCCTGCATAAGACAATGTTAATCACAAACTACACCCCTTATTTCTCCAATCTGCAAAAACATATAACACCTATCGTGAGCGGACTTACCTCACCTTCAAGAGCGCCTGCAGGGTTAGAAAAATCACTCAACGTTTTAATTACGGCCTAAGTCCACTTGAGGTCCAGAACCAAGTGTTCTAGAACAACGTCCCCAGCGGAGTCGCCAGCTGTCGCGACCCGTCCGAAAAAACAGACGCGGCTAATGGATTACCGATCGCGGGCCCCCACTCTGAAATGTGGATCGCGGGCCTTAGATCGGCGCGGGCCCTCCCAGGCCCATACCAAATCGCGGCGGAGGTATATCTTTAAGGGATTCGACGATAAGAGTCGATCGTTTTCGACCTTCAGTGTGGTCGTGGTGGCATGTGCAACTTGTGCATGCATTTGGAGTCGCCACCGGTCTTTCTTGGAGGGTAGACCGGAAACCTTACTGACCGATTGGGAGAGATCGATCAGTTCTACGGAACCAGAGATTTTGGGTTCGGGGACTTGGTTACGTCGGTGTCATTACCAACGCCCTTTCGGTACCTAACGTGAGTGATTTTCCTAACTAAGAGTTCATGCAGGCGCAATTTTGGGTGATATGAGTCAGGGTTTCATGCAGGTTGGAAGACTGGTCCTATCAAACCACAGTCAATATAATGAAAGCGCAAGTCAAGTGCATAAATAAATCATGTCAATGCACATCAATTTCAATCATTGGCCTCCTAGTATAGCCATAAGGGCTTAGGGAAAATGCGATTTAGGGCTAGGGGTAAAATGAGAAGATTCGGGGACAATTAGCCCGAAGGGCAAAATTGTCATTTTTTGGAAGGTTTGGATACCGAATTACCTAAAATATTCCATGGCCAGTTGTTCGTGGCCATTTCCCATTTTTGAGAATTTTTTGGAATTTCTTGACTTTTCTTCAATTTTTGGAAGACGATTCGCCCAAAGGGCGAAATCGTCATTTTAAGAAGGGTCAGGGTTCAAAACACCCGGAATGAGCCTTGGCCAGTTGTTTGTGGCCATTTCCTATTTTTTTGGGATTTTCCTGAATTTTTTAGAATTTTTTGGAAGACGGTTTGCCGGAAGGGCAAAACCGTCATTTCTGAAAAGATCGGGGGTCGAAAGACCCGGGACAGGTCATGGCCAGTTGAATGTGGCCATTTCCTATTTTCTGGAATTTTTTAGAATTTTTCTGAATTTTCCGAATTTTTTGAATTTTTTTTGAATTTTCTATTTTTTATTGATTTTTTGAATTTTTTATTATTTTTTATTATTTTCTGAATTTTTTAATATTTAAAAAAAATATTTTCCGGGCCGGGTCAAACCCGGCCCGCGCCTCTCGGGCGCCTGGCCCGACCCTAAGGGTCGAAACCGGCCTAAAACGACACCGTTTTATATTTTTAAATATTTTTCTATTTTTTAACAATTTTTTTGATTTTTTATCTATTTTATTTGATTATCCGAAAATTCCTCGGATCCGACGGCTCTCATCGCGCCACGTGGCCTCATCCTGTGCGTCCGATCTTCCACTAGATCGGACGTCCCTCAGTGAGCCACGTGGCCAAATCGTAGCCATCGGATCAAAAATCAATTATTTTCCTTTTTTAGAAAAACCTTCGGATCGAACGCTCCACGTTGTGCCACGTGGCTACTCCTGGTGCGTCCGATCTTGGACAAGATCGGACGATCCACAGAAAGCCACTTGGCACATTCTCGGCCGTCGGATTGATTTGAATTAATTATCCGAAAATCATTTATTTAATTTTCCAAAAATCCAGGATCGCGACACGTGTCGCGATCGTGGCCGTCCGTTTATTTTATTTGAAAATAAGCGGACCGGACCCCACCCGGCTGACGTGGCTGCCTACGTGGCACGCCACGTCGGCCGTTGACCGTTGACCGGCCGGAGGGTCGCCGGAGAAGACGATGAACAGTGAAAAATCCGGCGGGAATAGTAAAAATTCCGGCGAGGTCGCCGGAAAATGCCCAAAATTGACCAAAACTCAGAATTTTTTGGAGATTTTTACACCATTAGACTCCCTAACATTTCAACATCATCATACCACAGAAATGAAGGCCATGAACGCGTCCCAAATAGGCAAAACCGGACCTCCCCGAACCCGGCTCCGGCGAGGTATTTTCCGAATTTTTTTTCTTATCAAAACTCGATTCTAAACCATCAAACAACACCCAAGGAGGGTCTAGAGGCTTACCTAAGCTCATTTCGAGCTTGAAGACCGCCGGAAGTTCCCCGTTGAGCTCCCGGTCCGAACCGTTGCCGGCGAAGCTCCGAGCCGTGTTTTCGCCGCGGTTTAATGCAAAACAAAGGTCAACACAAGCTTAGAAGCAATGCTAGTACATATTCAAAGCTTGATACCCGCAAATGGGGGTCGGGAAAGGCACGGCCGGGACAAAACCGAGTCGAGGCATCCGTCGGCATTTTATCGAACACATGGCGTGCGTATGAGAAACGGTGATCGGAGGAGAATACCAACCTACCCGGAGATTGCCGACGACCGCCGAAGCTCCGATGGGGTTCCGTGGTGTGCGGGGAAGCCTTGCCACCTTCCGGCTTCGTCCTTACTCGCACGAAAAAAAATCCTCTCTCCCATGGCCGAGCTCGGTTCTAACCGAGAATCTCGCCGGTTTTCGTGGCCGACCGGCGCGCCTCGACACGTCCGCCATCTCTGCCCGATGTTGCCATGTCCCCCCACGCCTGTCGCCTTTTTTTCTTCCCCAAGCGCACGCCCATGCCGCCCCTCTTCTCCCCCTGTTTTCTGTCCACGCTGCTGCACATTCTGTGCATGCTGTTCCGGGTCGGGCCGGGTCGGGTCGGGTCGGACCCGACCGGCCCGGTTCGGCCAAATCGCCCAAATCGCCAAATTGACCCCCCAAATGACCTCTTTTCATGAAATTGATGGCAAAATCGGATTCCTTGACATGTTTTCCATCAAATATGGGTATTTTCGTGAATCAATTTATTGAAATTCTGTGAAAACCCCAAATTGTCCCTAGGATCCGAAATTTAATTTCGCCAAATCGAAGGCCTAAACGATCGAATTAGCCAAAATTGAGCCCACCAATGGATTCAGCATGATGAAAACTGTTGGGTAGAGGTGTTTAATTTTAATGGGTGTGCCCGTGTGAAATTTAATTTCACAAATTGTAAAACCGGGGACTAAATTGAAAGATTTTTATGCAATTAAGCCCTTTTGGCTAAAATTGATCAAATTGGAGGGCAAATTGACCCAATTGCATTTCAATACTTTAGATTCCAATGTCATAGCTTATAAAAACCAAGAATTGAAAATTAAAGACTCGAAAAGGATTTTTTAGGCCCGGTTCGGGATTAGGTTTGTGAAGGAACCCCATGAACCAAGCCACATTTCCCTAATAAAAAGTGAAAATATTAAATATAGAATTAAAATAAAATTTCGGAATATTTTTGTGTAATTTTCTGACCACGGATGGTATTTTTTTTATTTTTGGGTATTTTTATAATTAAATAAATTCCAAAAAATATTAAAAAATTCAAAAAATATTTTTTGTTCAAAATTGGTTCCTAAAGCTAGGCTAAGGCTTCCAAAGTTGATTTTGCAATTTTTTGACCTTTTTTTGCTATTTTTAATTAATTTTAGAAATAAAAAACTATAATAACGGATGGTCAAAAATCAGGTGTCAACACCACCTCGAGTTCTGGAAAGAGCCGATTCCATTTGCACAGCTATCGTTGCATTGGGACTCGATCCATAGTTCGAAGCGAGCGGAATTGAAAAGTGGATTACCCCGTGTTCTTCCTCACGGAGATTCCATTTTCAATTCCTTCTATTGTGTTCCTAAAGGCGGCGCCCGGGGTTTTAGGCGCGGTTGTGTGTGTCCATGTGTAGTGTCTATCCAACTAAGGCATGCACAGCAGGTCATATCAAAACAGCGCTTCTATATAAACTCATATACATAAACTCCTTCAAACTGCAAAACAAGGGTTAGCAAACACTCGCCCCTTATAACTCCTAGCCTGCACAAAAAAGGTTAGCAAACACCTTCCCTTATCACTCCAAATCTGCAACAGCATTTAACACTTTAAGGTGAGATTCAATCAATCCATTCAAAACATCCAGGGAATTTAATCGGCCTAAATCCTCTATCACTTTTAAATTTTCCGAAAGGTTCAGATAACTGAGTTAAGCATTCATATTTCTCGGAAAATAAAAAGTTTAAAATCTCCCCAGCGGAGTCGCCAAGCTGTCGCGACCTAAAAAAAATCGGTTTTAGGTAAATCGGATTATCAGGCAAGTTATCGAGAACTAACCTAATGCGGACCCTCCCAAGCCCTACCGAATCGCGACGTGGGAAAATTAGAACAAATGAGGAGTCGCCACTAATCGTTCGAGGTAGGTCGATTAGAAACCTAGATGAACTAGCGGGAGAACTAATTCACCTCTGCGAACCAGAGATTTTGGATCCGGGGATTTGGTTACGCTAATCGACTTTGACTAACGCCCTTTCGGTACCTAGGTTCCCTTTTATTTTGGATTTTTCTTGAAAAGATTGATGATTTGGAAATCAACTCAAGGCTTTTGCTTTTTTCGATTTTTTTTGTTTTGTTTTGTTTTTGTTTTTTTGTTTTGTTTTATCTCGAATAGAAGAAAAGTAAATGAATTACTGATGCAATGCATGACCTAAAACTATATGACATGCAACGAATTATTAAAAGATACAAAACCTCAAATAATCGAAAATTACATACAAAGAATCAATTGACTCGGAATAAAAAGCAAATTTGAAAATACACTTTAATAATTCCGAAAATCCTAAAAAAACTAAAGGGAATTTTCTCCGACGCTCTCGTCACCTTGATCTTGCTGGACTTGGGCCACCGTTTGATTTTGGACTTGATCCTTCTTGCAAGGCTCTCACTTTGGGACGGTTCTGATAGCCCGTCGCCTCTTCCTAATTCTCTTATGAAAGTTGTCGATCACGATGGACCTATCCATTTTTCTAAATTCCCTATGACTTGACTCTATTGGGCCCACAACATCGGGCTTTTCCTAATAATCGAAAATTACATTGCAAATGAAATGGCATGGGAAACATGGGATGACATGCGAGATGACATGGTAATATGCGGAATGAATTGGTCACACATTTTTTTTAGAAATTCGAAATTTGCTATCACAAGATCGAACTCGCCATTTTTATTCATTTTTTTTTCGAAAATTAATTTGTTTTTTTTTTTGCGAGAATTAGGATTAACTCTCATTTTATGAAATAAATAAATTTTTCTAAAACTTAAATTTAGGTGCTAACACGCCCTATATGAGATTGCACTTAAAAAAATTGTCGTCCAGATCGGAGCCAAGCGTATTGGTTTTCTTAGTTGTCTTTTTTTTTTAAAAAAAATACCTTAAGGCAACCGTCCGGCAAATGCGGGTCAATTTTTAGAATATGGCTAACCGACAAATGGTGATAAATGTTAATTGTATATTAAAGGACCACAAATAATCAAACCTCTACTAAACTTCATTGGTAAACACCTACTTGATCTTCGACCAAAAAAAAAAAAAAACACCTACTTGATCACGCATAACAAAAAAAAAATGACGTCTTTTGTGATGAAAGGACCTAAATGGTCATATGAGTCACTAATCAATAAATATTTACGCGTCAATTAGCAGGGACATTACCCTCCCTATAGACGTGCGAAATTTGATACTCTTCCAAGCATGTTAGAAGACTACTTGACCTGTTGATGGGTCATCCAAAAAATTGATACTCCCTATTTGCAAGCGGTCTTCTTCTTCTTCTTCTTCTTCAAAAAAGAAAGGTTTAGAGTATTTAATGTCACAACTCGACATAATTTTAAAGTTTTGTGGCATTAACACTTAGGGCGCACATGATAACATTTCCGTTTCAAAAATTGATTTCTTGCTAGAAATAATTTTTTTTTCTGTTTCTGGATGAGTTTTTGAGCAAAAAAAATGCGTTTGATAACGTCATAAAATATCTTATCCTAGAATTAAAAAAATGCTGCGGCGGGGACGACTGGCGATCGGCGGCCAAAGACCGATAGCGACGGGCGGCGGGCGACCGATGGTGGCGGGTGATTGTCGACGACAAATATTTATATTTTTATTTTTCGGAGAAGTAATTTTTTTTTATTTTTCATTTCTGATTCAAAATTATTTCTTAAACAATTTGTTGTTTCATAAATAAAAAAAAATAGAAATGCGTTATCAAAGGAATTTTTATTTTAGAAATAGTTTTGAAATAAAAATTTTATTTCTGAAAAATTATCATGCGCTCCTCAATCTCTGGTCAGAAATCCAAAGTTAGGCAAATTTTTTTTTTGGTCGGAAAAGTTACGGCAATTGGGTGCTTGGTGATTTGACAATGTGACGACGATGACAAAATTTTGCTCATAGTCAGCTGAAAAACAATGAATAAAGAAAGACTTACTGGTTAGTGGTTACTTAACTTGTTAATTAAGTTTTTCTGTACACAATTGACTATATTTATTCCACTGGATACTCGATACAGACAATTTTGACTGGTTGGAGTCTCTATTTATTTATTTTTTTGGTTGGTGGAAACTGGTTGGAGTTTGGATCACTCAAATTGTGACGAAAATTAAGTGAGAATGGAAAGAGACAGCTAATAATTCTGTAAATAAACAAATGTAGATCCGGTTGTGCGCATGTAGATGCAATATGAGACAGTCACACATGCATACATCACCATGATTACATTCAGTATGTTCGTCATGAAGTTGACTTATTTGTCGAAGGTAAAATACGTTTGATCATTCGCTAATGGTGAATGGCGGGACCAATCGCTAAAAGAACCTGCAAAAAAAAAAAAACACATGGGGTTGCTCTGGCGGTCGCGATGAAAATAAATCACAAATGTAACTTTTTCTTCTTTTGCGTCTTTTCCGATTACATATGTCGTGATGTTTTACCTACAATTGGCTATACAATTAGGAGAAATTTGATTCCATTAACTACTTGATACACAAAAAATTTGATTAATTGGAGTTTGAATTACCAAAATTGTGACGCAGATTAAGTAAAAATGAAAAAAAAAGGCTTACTACTAATTATTGAAATAACTACAACTTGAAGATCCGGCTGTGCGCATAAGGGAAAAACTACCAAAAAAAAATCCTAAAGTTATTTCAACTGTGCCAATTTATTTCTAAATCTTTTTTTTTATCGATTTAGTCATAAATTTTTTGCATTTATGTCAATTTAATTCATCACACAAAATTTGGCTAGCCGTCCGGCTTTATATTATTTTAATATTATTTTTGAACTTTTTCCCCTTTTTTTTCTTCTCTTCTTCTTCTTCCACCGGCTAGAGGAGATGACCAGCGTGGTCGACCTTGCCGGTTTCATGAGAAGCTCACCCTTCTAGGCGAGGTACCTCGCCTAGCCCAGTGACAGCGAGGTCTCGATCGGCCCCGCCCAGTTATAGTGAGGTCTAGATTTGGGCTTACCTCTCTATCTCTAGGCAGTAGGCAAGACCTCGCCAGATATAAAGGTTTGGGGGGACTTGGTCTTGGCAAACCTGCCAAGATCGTGGTCGTCAGATATAGTGTCGAGGTAGATGGGAGAGGAGGGATTGGCATGCATGGATCTAGCGAGGTGTACATTGAGGGGGATGGTGTCGTTGAGGCTGAGTCCCCCGAGGCCTACAAGATCTAGCGAGGTCTCAGCTTGCCTTGTCAAGCTTTAGGGAGGTTAGTCTAGATCTAGACCTTGGCGTCGCAGAGCTCTAGCGAGGTCTCGACGGCCACAACCCATATTGGCACCTCGCCTAGCGGGGCCGATCTTCGCCTAAGGCCGGCCAAAGGAGGAAGAAAAAAAAGAGATTAAGAAAAGAAAAATAATTAAAAATAATATTAAAAACATTATGTCGTCGGACGGCCATCGTTGGCCGGCATGCACGTCAGAGCTCACTGGCCAAATTTGATCAAATGCACTGAATTAGTACAATTGCAAAAGGTCTATAACTGAATTGGTATAATTATAATAGGTTTAGAACTTTTTGGTAATTTTGCATGATATACATTTTGAGTAGTCATAGATACACAATCATAGATACAGTCGGCATGTTTACCTTGAAGTTGACTTTGTCAAAGCCTGAACGAGTGCGGTCAGTAGCTAAGCGAGAATGGCGGATCCAAGCGCTAAAATAATCTGGGGGTTTTCCCCGTTGCTTAAGTGAATGATTACCCATGAAATAAATAAATGAGAGGAAATAATTTAGGGCTTCATATGGAAGATGGAACAGTGAAATGATGACGGCGAGTTTAAATTATTGTTGCCAGCTCTGTAAAAATTCGATTTCATTTAATCGCTTACGTTTTAAAGGAAAAGGACAAAGCTTGTTTCGTTATGTGAGAACGATTAGCCTAAATTAAAGAACGAGCCATCTCCGTTTTACTTCACCAGCTATTAGGTTATTACCCACCTCAGATGGCATCCATCTTCCAGCTTCATTATATAAACGACAACCCCATCTCTGTTTAATTCAATCGTTCGAAACAAGTAGTTTCGCTTCGAGTCGTTGACTATCAGACTTTACACTCCGAAGCATCAGCATCAGCGTCATCCCCCAGTCCCAGCACCATAGTTATCTTCTCAAGTCCTCGCCCTTCTTTGTTCTTCAGGTTTTATTCTCTGATCTCTTCACTCATTGCTTCTGTTCTTTAATGTTCTTCGTGTGTACCATAATCCACAAAATTTTTGCTTCCTTTTTTTGTTCTGTTGTTTTGACATTTGGGTAAGTTTCGAATTGTGGGCGGTGGGGGGGAGGGAATGTGTGAACTAGCGTTGACTTGGGTCCGCTGGTTTTTTAGAAGCACTTGGTGTAAAACTAGTAAAGATTGCAGCTTCTGCAGAGCCTGCATTTTCCAAAACCATTTTCTCAAGATTCTGCTTCTCCATAACCTGCTCCAACAACGACGTAATCTTCAACCGGAAAATAAACAAAGATGACAGGAATAGACTCTTCAAGCGTTTTGCTTCTTTCACGGAATACTCTATGGCTGCGTTTGGTCGTCGGGATTTCTGGTCAGGATAGGATTGGATAGGATAGGATAAGAAATACAGGGATTTGGCCATATCCTATCCACTGTTTGGTGAACTACGGATTTAAAGGCGGATATTCTCATATCCTATCCTATCCTGTGTTTGGTAGAAACTGTATATCAATATAAAGGACATATATGCCTCTACGTGGTGATGCTCATGAAATTTTTTGATCTTATTACTATAAAAATAACGTTCTCATACGTCAACTGGGGAGACTAACTCTTTTGGAGTTCCATTGATGAATGGAAACGCGCAATCCTGGCCCCGAGTATCCGTCCACAACCACAAGCAGCAAGCACCTCTTTTTAGGACCATCCCAATCCCGTGACTAACGAGAAATTGCATGTGGTGCAGATGCTTCTTGTCGTGAAAATTGCTGGTGTATATCTCAAGCTAAGCCAAGTTAATGGCTTGATTAATATGTACATGGGTCGTGCCATGAACGTGCGTGGAAGAGAGAGAGAGAGAGAGAGAGATTGTATCATGTGCTAGAGACCTGGGACTTGGGAGGGACGCGGAGCGTCTGCGAACATGTGGCGAACACATGGCATGCATTGAGCGAAATGAACATGTGGAGGTATCGTAGACGACGATGGAGAAGAACAAGAATCTCTTCAAAGCTTTCAAACTAGTTTTTGTCTGAATCTGTTCTTTATTTGTTTATGTTTCTTCTCGGGCTGTGCCAGTTTGCTTTCGATGTGGCAATGAGTTCGGTGTTTGGAGGCGAAGTGGACCTCGAAGTGAAGAGGATCAAACACCTGTATCAACGCCTCACGGAGGGTTACAACTCCATGCCTTTGGATCTCCCCGGAACTCCCTTTCATAAAGCCATGAAGGTGAATCGAAATAACAACAACAAAATTTCCCTGAATCTGCGAGACAGAATATGAGTTTTGCTAATGGTTATGAGTATTTTCGACACTCACAGATTCTGGGTTTGCTTGCAGGCAAGGAGTCTCTTGAACGAGTCAACCATTGACTGATTTTTGGGGATGACGGATAAGACAAATCCTATCCGACCTTATCCTACCCCCCCTCCCCGGATTTTTTTATCCGGGTTATATCCCCCCTATATCCAACATTATACTATCCGGGGCACCTACCAAACACAGGATAGGATAAAACATATCCTATCCCGAGTTTTATACGGACGACCAAACGCAGCCTATGTGCCTATGTGCTTCACTCGTAGAGGAGTGTCCAAGAAAAAAAACACCTTTATCCGGCTCGGAATCATTAAGCATCCTTATGAACACAGAGCAAGCACCGCCACATTTATGAAAGTAAGAAACAATGGGCTTACTACCTTGGTAAAGCTCGAAGATAGTCTTGCCAAAATCGTCAACATTAGTGCCGACCGGCTTCTATGTCTGTGATTTCCTATCAAAATTAGCCGGGAGGACTGAATTGACATATATACAAAAATTTTATGACTTAATTAGTAAAAAAAATTAAGATTTAATTGACACAATTGCAATACATTTATGGCATTCTTTTTTTCATTTTCCTAGCGCCGGCATATGTTTCATGGGTTCCCCCACTACATTTGAAAATACTTGTACTTATAAGTTATACCCATGCAAATCTCAAATTATGCCAATTTGACTCATTCGTTAATGTATGACCCTATCAGAGTTAATAAGCCTTAGTTACGAACGAAAATTGTAACTGAGTAACACACTCGAATTTTACACATTCAGATAGACATAAAATAACTTTAGAATACTATCCGTGAACTTTTACATCATGTGACAATGGTCACTAGCATGCATTTGCATTGCCAAATTTAGGCGTAATTTCCTATAAAAACCTTCAACTTTAGATTAATAGCCAAATCTAACCTCATCGTACCTCATCGTCTTTTTGGTACAATAAAAAACCGCCAACTTCTTCAAATAAGATCCCAAATCTGCCCCAGTTAAGTTTTCATCCAATTTACCCCATTAAAACTTTCCCTCATCCCTCTCTCTCGACCGAACCTAGAACAAAGGTCAGCAGAAAAACTTAAATCTTCTTCATCAGCATCTGGAGGAGCGTGAGCCTGCGAAACAGACCGCAGTTCGCACTCTGTACAAGGCCCTTCAATATCGTGACTGCGGCGCAGGCCACCGCATTCTCTCCCCAACCTTGAGTGGAACCATCTAGGGGTGTCAACGGGCAAGGTCGGGCTGGGCCAAGCTAGCTCGAAACTGAGCAGAACCGAGCTCGGGCCGGGGGTGGGCAGGATTCTGACCTGACATTTTTTTCTTTTTCTTTTTAATTTTTTTGAAATCAAAATCAATTAACAAAATCATCAAATAAAAAATTAAAAAAATTAAAAATAAAACATGAGTATTAAAAAAAAGTTGGCCGGCGACCCGACCCAGCCCAAGTACCAAATCCGGCCCAAAAATCAATCGAATTCTTAGGCCGGGCCGGGTCGGCCCGCCCGGCGCTGGTTTTTTTGGCACCCTAGAACCACACATTCCCAAGTTCTTGATATGCCTCCTTCGACACGTCGGAATGTCACCTTCTTCGGTCCGACGGAGTTTGCCGAGGGCTTTGACCCGATCCACTCCATCTCGTGGGTCAACGCCGGGTGGGTCTCTGCCAATGGGATGGTCAATCGGGTGAGGGAATATTTCAACACCTCGCTCACCGTCCTGCAGTTCTGCGCCGTAATATTGCAGTTGTTGCGGGAGAATAGCGTATATAGCTGGATTGGGAAGTCCATACCCGGACCCGTTCTCGCCGGACTGCGATCTCGTTGTCTGGCCGCATTAATGGCGTTGGAGATGTGTTCCTCGTCGGTGGGGACAACTTCTCCGTTGATCTCGAGGTACAGCTCGGGGCGACCGGCTTATGGGTTGTTTTGGGGTCACATGATAAGAGGGATTCGCGTGCAAATGCCCTGCCCCACGGCAGGTTGATGCCGGCGAGGGACTAGAGGATGCTCAGCTTACTGGAGGACCGGTCGCCGACGAGACGATGCTGGGCAGTTGGATTCCCTACCCCCCACGACGAGAAGATAAGGTGTCGAAACTTGTCGAGCAGGGGCGGATTTGGTTGTTGCAGGTGGGAGAGAGTGAGAGAGAGAGAGAGTGACCAGGAAGCGATTAATGCGGAGACCGAGTGATAACTGATAAGACCGAGAGTTCTGACAGAGTGGGGGAGAAAGTGAGCAGAGAGAAATAGTAAAATAAAATAAAGTTTGACACGTGGCATGGCAATTAGACTTTAACCATGTAAATGATATGGAAAATCTAACGGAAGGCCGATGTAGGATGACTTATGGACTATGGATAGCGATAGCATAATTATGTTCAGTTTTATCTTGTTCAAATTAATTTTCTCACATTTAGTTGAATCTAACTTACTATTATTGCACATGAGTTAAGCTCCAACAATATTCTTGCATGGCAATTTTGGCTTGTCAATTAAGTGGCATTTATAACTACATGTGAAAAGTTTCGGTCAATAATCAACACAAATAGGAGTTAGCCGACCACATAACATTAGATTAGAGGTTCAAAATTTAAATTTCTAAGGTTCCATATCATAAATTCCTCGGTGTTAAAAATTATTTGCCTTCTCTTGTCGCCCCAACCGAGAAAATCTTTTAGCTCTACGCCTGGAAGAAGAAACCATCATGGTTCTTCCAGTACCAATTCGATTGGTGAGTTATAAATTTTTTTTGAAGAAACATCCTAGAGAATTCATGGACAGCAGTTGATGGACCAGATTTTGTTATTCACTTTAAGGCCCCATTTGTTTCATAAAAAAAGGAATTATTTAGAAATTATTTTCCTAGTAAATGGTTACTTGTGTTGTTGAAACTATTTAGTCAAAGAGAAAAATATTTTCATTATCGATAACAATTTATTTCTAAATATTTTCACAAACGATGTAAATATTTTTCATTTGATTAATTTAGTGATTAATATAAGCGATCATTTTTCAGAAAAAATATTTTTTAAATTATTTAATTTTCACGAACCAAACGGAGCATGTGTTCATCTATGCGGCTTCAACTCAATTTCTCTTTCTTTTTTTTTAGGAGATAAAAGGGAGTGTTAGGAGGCCAAGAGTTGAATATGAGATGTAGCAGGTGTTTGTCTTTGTTTATGCCATCGTACAAAAACTCAGAACTTTCTATTCTACTGCCATATGAAAAATGAAGGACCACTATTAGTATTAGATTAGCTATTATAAGAGCTTGAATAATTAGATGAATGCATTATTCAATATTTAGATGATATAACATCTTCTTCACGACCCTTGTTCCCTTGTAATAACTACACTGCTTGCGTAGCTTGGGCTCAATGGACGTACAACTATCTATACAAGAGGAGGATGTTGGAATGAAAAACTCGATCACAGAGGAGGTCAAGAAGGATGAAAGAGGGGATAACATGGATTCCTCGAAGGAAGAAGAAATCTGGAGGAGTCGACGGGTGAGAATGCTTACGGCATTGGCAGCTGCACGAACGGCGGCGGTACAAGATCCAGCAGAAGTTTACGCAGCTGCTCAAAGATTGGCAGATGTCATCTATAGCGGCGATGTTGAAGAGCTCATTTCCAAGATCGAAAGTCTTGCCCATCAAACCGATCTCTTTGCTGTTTTAAATGCCAAGGGGTCAGGTAACAGTTCACTGCTCCACCATGCAGCAGCCGCCCGTACGGACGACATCCTACGGCTCCTGCTTGATCATGTTGATGACGACCTCATAGCCGCCGAAAATGATGGGGGAAATACGCCACTGCACGTGGTCGCTGGGAGAGGATCTACTAGAGCTGCTGAGATGTTGATTCGCCGGGCAAGAAAACTCCCCAACGTCGAGAACAAGAAAATCCTGAGGATGAAGAATAAACGTGGAGACACCGCTTTGCACTGGGCCGTGGGATTGGGTAACGTCAACGTGGTGCGCTGTCTGTTGAGCGCAGATTTGGAGCCGGTGTACTGGAAAAACGCGAATCAAAAATCTCCCTTGTACCAAGCCGTCGAGAACGGCAACTCCGAAATACATGAGGCTTTGTTTTCGCTCTCGCTGGACCCATCAAAGATAGAAGGCTTGCCGCCCATTCATGGGGCCGTTGTGCGTTCCAACCGCGGTATGTAGCTAAATCTACTTATGGTTGTTTGTGTTCTCACTCGTCCCAAATCTGTACAAATTACTTTTTGCGCATGCCAAAACTCCGTACCGGTGTTTAACATAAGATAGTTGGATGCCCATCGGTTAGCCACATAATGAACAATTGTTCACACTAGAACATAAGACATCAGCTTAAATATTACAAATAAAACTATTTCACTAAAACCTTAAGTGCTGTTCATCTTCGATTAGAAATATATAAAGTGAAAATATTTGAGATCGGAACCTAACAGTGCTAAAAGGAGATGTATAGGTTTTAAATGATTATAGATTTAAAATAAAAGGGCATTCTCGATTTTATCTTATTTACCGGTGACTATTACCATTTCAGCGTCACAAACCTTTTTTTGATTTTCACAACGAAAACGTTTAACAATATTCATGTTTTTGTTATGAAAGGTAACAAAAAAAAAATCAAGATTGCTAAATCACATACAAGATAAATATATAAATACCAATGAAGCCATCATTGTATTTTTTAACTACTCTGAAAGGAAGGATTGTAATTGGATCATTTGCCGATTTTAATCGGATAAACCCTGTATCTAATCTATATATATTTTTTTCTCTTTCTTCAATCGAAATGGAAGGTAAAGTGAATTCCATTGTATGCTGGTTATGATGAATCTGGTTCACAAAATAATATCTTGAGCTTTGTAAATGAGCAATCTAGTTTGATAAACGTATCATAATAGATTAACGTGTTTTTACCATTATTGGGATAATGACATTCTCCAAGCCCGACAAAAAAAAAAATTGTTGCTTTGTTTAACAACTTATACGGTCCCTAATTTTTTTTTCAATATTATCCTTGAACTTTCAAAAATCCACTCAACATAATCCTTCCATTAGAAAATTGCGACACCATTATATAATGTGACCATAATTTCTTTCTTCTTGACTCTGATACATTTAATGCATCCATGTGGTTTCAACGTACTTTGAATATATATCACATATCATACAAAAAACTTAAAAGATCAAGAGAGAGAGAGTGCAGAGGGGATTGCAAGTAATGGGATTCATGAATTAAGATGATGTTGAATTTTAAAATAAAGTAATTCTTGCTTAAGAAAATTCATGTATCTACGTATTTGCTTAAGAAAATTCATGTATACACACACACACACATCATTTACCAAATAAAGAAGGAAAAGATCCCTTAAAAATAAGGATAGTTGTCGAAAAAGTCCTAAACCTATTTTACGGCGTTTAATTCGATCCTGCACTTTTTGTTATGCCAATCTAGTCATCAACCTTTTTTATGACTTGCCAATTTACTCATAAACATTTTAATTGTATCAGTTTAATGTGCGGCAGTCTAATCAACGATGGCCATTCGCTTGGTTATCGCTGACTTGGACAATTATTGCTTTTTTAAAAAAAAATTATTATTTCTTTCTTTCTTTTTTTCAACTCTAGGCCGGCTAAAATTACATTAAAATATCTTTTAAAATTATTGGCTAAAAATATTTTTCCCAAAGTCACTAAAGTTTCTCAAAATATAGTCGGCCCATCTATTGTGTGTGTGTGTGTGTGTGTGTGTGTGTGTGTGTGAGAGAGAGAGAGAGAGAGAGAGAGAGAGAGAGAGAGAGAGGGGGGGGGGGGGGGGGAGGGAGGAAGTCTGAATGATGGAGAAAATCGGTTGATTGTGATGTGCAATAATTACCAAAAAAAAAAAGACGTAAACATATTGCGATTGTATTAATTCAATCTAAATTTTTTTTTTGCCCAATTTAATCATAAACATTTTCACATTTTCTCAACGAGTTTATCCAGCCAATTTTGATTGAAATTGAAGCATCGATCGTTTTTCGTGGCATTACCAGCGCTGATGTAGAATTTCTTTTATTTTTTTAAGTAATTTTTTTCTTTTTTTTTTTGTCTTTTTTTTTTAATTGTTATGAGCTGGCAAGAGGTTGCCAGCCATCGATCAAGGCTTGGCGGCCTTCGCTGACCATTGCAGAAAGGCTTGCAAACCTCGCCTAGTGGTTAGCGAAGGCTCATAGCCCCTAGATCAGAGCAAGTTTGAGAGCTCTTCTCCAGTAGCCCGTATCCTCCTACCGATCTTAACAATACAAAGCAAAAACAAAATAAAACAAAAAAAACAAAAAAAAATAAATAATATAAAATTTCACGTCGGTATCGATAGTGCCATGTAGGATGGCTGGTGGACAGCTGATGTCCATGTCATCAATTTTCGGTCAAAATTGATCTGATGGACATAATTAGCAAAACTTGAAAAGTTTTAGGATTCAATTGATAAAAAAATAAGTTTATGACTAAATTAACAAGGTTGCAATAGGTTTTTAGAACTTTTTTTTTTAGAATTTTCTCAGTAATATAGTTTAGGGAAACGTTCTTTAGAAGTACAAAAAATTGAGGGAAACTTTCTCATAATATAAATTGTTCATAAGGTCGTGTATGTACGAGTATAAATGTAGTAGTGATGATACATGTCATGTCATAGTTGGAACACTCTCCCCAATCTTTGAAGTCCAATGGCCATGCACAATCCTCGAATACCGTAGGAATATTCTCAAACAATTGAAACAACTCTCCCATATTGTCTGACCTTCTTTGCTCGTGCCTCTAAATTTTCAATATTTGGAGCCAAAACTTCTTCCTTTCCCTTTCCGTATTTTGAAATTTATACGTTGTACCTTTTCTCGATCTTAGAAAGAGACTGTGGCCACGAATGTTACTTAGTTTCTACTCTTATGTATTGGCAATACATAATTTCTGGGGTAAGAACAGTAGGAGTGCCACAACTTTTGTACGGAGATCACTTGAGTACCATAACTTTTTTTTGGATCACTTGAGTACCACAACTTTTAAAAATAGATCACTTGAGTGCCATTTGCTATTTGGGTCGCCGGAAAATCTGACGTGGCACTAAAATAATATAAAATCAACCCACGTGGCTCGCCGGAAAGTTGAATCAGCAATAAAAAGGAAACGACGTCACATGCTTCGGATTGAACTTTCACAAAGTGGCCACTCAAGTACTAGATCTTTTTAAAAGTGATCACTTAGGTTACTCAATTTTTAAAAAGTGATCACTTAGGTTCTTTAATTTTTTAAAAGTGCTCACTTAGGTTCATTAATTTTGGAAAAGCGATCACTTAGATTCACTTTGAGAACGTCGTACGCTTTCAGATTGAACTTTCACAAAGTGGTCACTTAAGTACCATATCTTTTTAAAAGTAGCCACTTAGGTTCCTCAATTTTTGAAAAGTGATCACTTAGGTTCTTTAATTTTTTAAAAGCAGTCACTTAGGTTCCTTAATTTTGAAAAAGTGATCACTTAGGTTCAATTTAATAACGACACGTTGGACAAGAATTTCCACGTCACAATAAAATATTAAGTAGAAAGTCCACGTATGATGTTTGGCCGGAAGTGGCACTCAAGTGATCATTTTTGCTCCGATTTGATACTCAAGTGATCCAAAAAAAAGTTATGGCACTCAAGTGATCTCCGTACAAAAGTTGTGGCACTCCTACTGTTCTTACCCCCATAATTTCTTAATTGAGCTGAATAAGTGCCGTAAACCTTTACGATAAAGATGACGCCCATTCTAAAGTGGGCGGGAGAACTTTAATGACTATTTCGGTACGGTGCCATGGAGACTATGGCAATGTTCTTGGAAATAGAATAAGTTTGCTTCACCTGCTCCAATTTGACGAACATAGTATGAAAAGAACATTTTCCTTTTCATCGTCTTGCCCTATCTTACACTATGCCTGCCAACTCCATAAACACTTCATGGCGCAGAAATGCATATAAATTGCTATGTCATTTAGTAGGATTTTTATAAGTAAAATCTTAGTAGATGTTCATGTCATTAACTAGTTTCAGCATTGCAATCTAATCTGACATCGTCGAATATCAATCCTAGTAGTAAATTAGCACAACTACAAACGGTTTAGGATTGAATTGGCAAAAAAAAAAAAGTTTATGATCGAATTAACAAAATTGCAATAGATTTAGGTTTTTTTTGGTAATTTTTTCCTAAAACGTTTATGCGGATGTGATCCCTAATTTGTCCTAATTCCAGATTTAGCCCCCCTGATACTCGAAAGGAACATGAAACTATTTGCAATGACCGACAGCAGAGGCGGCAATGTATTCCATCTTGCGGCGCACATGAATATACCAAAAAGTATTCGAACTTTTGGGACCAAAAACTGAATATTTGGCCCGACAACGAGACATGAATGGGGATCTTCCAATTCATATTGCGAGCAAGATGGGTTATGTTGACCTAATCGAGAAGCTAAAACTGGCATCATCAGAGCTAAATGGGCGAGGGCAAAACATTCTTCAAGTTGCAGCAAAATATGGAAGAGCCTTAGTAGTGAGACATATACTCGGAGATCCAGAACTGAGGTTCCAGTTAAATGCAGTAGATCATGCTGGAAATGCAGCTTTGCACTTGGCTGCAATGCATTCACAACCTGCTGCTCTAATTCCGCTTTTGCTGGATAAAGAAATCCTACTCTACTTTCCCAACGACAAATGCTTGACTGCTGTTGACATTGCTCGAGAACGCATGATAGGTCGGTATAATATTCGGCTGGTAGGTAACATGAGTAGTAACTATTCTATTTATCAACTTTCGTAGACTAATACATTAGTTAAGGCAGTCAACAGGACGGTTGAAGTATTGATCAATTTCTCCAATTTGGTCTCAACAGGAGGTAGTTAAAGTTTTTGGTCCTGAATGTCATATCTATGCAGTTAGAAACGGGTAACATTTCCTTGATAATGCGGAGATAACAATTTATGTATCTCGATTAATACGCTTCTGAATACGGTCATGCAAAAAAGTTAGGGATTGTCAAGGTTGCATTCTGTTTTGTCAAGAGTTCATTCCTGTTATCTCTAAGGTAAAAGTTTGCTCTTGTTTTCATTTTTATATGTTTCCTATCTCAGCATTTGACATACCTGGTGTTGGCTTGCCGGTGCATCTGGAATGTTCCACATGTAACCGGAGATTTAATCATAGCCAGACCGGAAGCTCGAGATAAAGAGTTTGCAGGATTAGTTCGCTCGCGAAAGAATATGCCAGAGTGGGACTTCATCAAGGATTTAATCAATTCCCGTATGGTAGTGGCAACGCTTGTAGCCACCGTGACTTTCGCAGCTGGTTTTGCAGTTCCTGGAGGATTTAACGGCTCGGACTCAGCCTCAAAAGATGACCGGGGCATGGCTACGATGCTGGACAAGAGATTGTTTCAGGCTTTCGTGATTTGCAACACCATCGCCATGTTCTGCTCAACATCCGCGGTCGCCATCCTCATTTGGGCAGACCAACGAGATGTCAACATTGCGATATCTGCATACGAAAACGCAGCATTACCACTAAAAATCGCACTCCCGGCGATGTCCATCGCTTTCTTAACTGGTGTCACCTTGACGGTTGGCAAACTCCCTTGGCTTGCTAACACCTTTTTTTTTTTTTTGGACTCCTTTTCCTCCTCACCATCGCAGGTGCTAAATTCTTAGAGCATCCTCGCTTATTGATGATCCGCGGCCGTCCTCTCCGTCGTCTGACATTCTGGCTTGCTCTCGCTTACATTTATTTGTGGAGAGTTGAGACGTACATTTATGATGACATGGAAAATGACGGGACTGCAAGCGAGAACTCTGCCAATGGTGCTGAGGAAACGAAGATCGATGACTCAGCAGCAGCAAAATCTGAGGATGCGCCACATCATCCAAGTCACTGATTTCAATTGATCATTCCAAATTATTTGTAATCTGCAGAAACGACATATATTTTCCTCGGTGTATGTGACTCATTCCAGAGATGCTTTCCTATTATGTTAGATCAAGGGTTATTACTAAACTATGCGAACTGAACTACAATTTAATCTAATAACTTATATTTGTAGAATTGTTGGATATAATTCCACCAATCTTCACATGAGCATAGGTTCTGGGTTCAACTTTTTCAGCCTTGTTTGCCTCATCCTTTGTGTGTTCTCAGCTTTCAATATTAGAGCAAAGTCCAGTCTACCATTGAAGATGAGTATTAAAGCATTTTAGGTAAAGGGTTTGATTTAAACCTCGTAGTGATCTAATAGTTTAATTTTTTAAATTAACTGATTGTAAATCGTTAAAATTTTATAGTGATACAAGGGTCGTGTAAATTAAATGGATAAATGCCTCATTTCATCCATGTGTCGCGACCTAAAAATTAAGTTTTTCAGGTTATTGGATTGCTATGCTATTAGACCTAGCTCGGACTCTCCTAAGTCCGTACCAATTCACGACTTATGGTTTCAAGTATTTCATGCAAAATATTTTATTTAGAGTCGCCACTAATCATTTTTAGTATGTTGATTAGAAACCTAAATAAAATAGCTGTAGAACCATTATATTTCTACGAACCAGGGACTTACATTAATTTTTTCAATTAACGCCATTTTGGCACCATTTTGATGAAGATGGTTTAATTTAGCACTTTTGATGAATTCTCAAAGGTGCAATTTTTTGATTTTCTTTTTATGTTTTTTTTAGAATTTTCTTTTTCTAAAATGCAATGCAATATGAATTAGATGTGTGATGTATGAAATGCTATGACATAGAGGAGATACATGAAAAATACAGCATAATACAAAGTGAACAATGACAGTCATCTGGACCGTAAGTTGGTTGAGGTCGATTGAAATTGTGGGAGGGCAACATCAGAGACAGCGGCTCGTCTGGACTGCTACTCTTTTTGTTGGAACCTGAAAAGTAAAATGCTGCACTCAGACCTTGCGTAAAATGATATGCAAATATTTTATAAAAGTATGCCCTTCCCTTTCTTTGTCTTTTCTCCAAATCTTCTCAAGTGCCGATCACCAGAATTGCCTTTTGACATGAATTCTTGTTTGAGATTTGCATTCCCACGGCTTTGCACTTCCGCGAATGGTTAGCATGAACAAACCGGCGACCGATAGACTTCTAACAACGGAGCAGCTTTTGTCAACGTCGAATGAGGTAGTTGGTCTCGATTGACTGATAGAATCGCCAGAATGAGTGCGATTGTGATTTGGGACAATGTTCTTCAAAGAGAACGGTTCCTTGTCTCGATTCTTTCCACTGATGCTTTGACGATTGGTTTACCTTCTTTGTCCGGCTGAGTTTGATGAATTTGGGTGTCAATTTCCTCCTGGTCTCTGCCCTGTGGTTTTTGTTCGTCGTTTGGTCTAAAACCGTCTAATCATATTGCAGCAAGATCATGGGGCTAGATACGGTTCGTCCAGTAACCATTGCGGACTGGATGGTCTCCGGAAAATGTTCAACACGGCTTAACTGGTCCTGTGAGGTGCTGATTGAGTACGTGCGAAGAACCACGGGAACAAATCGTCTAACCTTCAACCTTCCTACCCTTTGCATCTCAGCCCTTCATTTTTTTTTTCTTTTTTTAAACCTTTCCCCCTTATAAAAGGGGGGGAGGGTCTGGATTCCTCTGACCTTCACACTGAAGGTCAGAGGATTCGGATCCAAGAACCACACTCATGTTAAAAAACGAGAACATACTAGTTAAATCACATGGACGAAGGAGACTATGTCAAATGCAAGGATGGGAGGGGCGCATGCAATAGCGCCTCCCCAAGAGAACATGTATTTTTCTCCTTTTGTCTTTTTTTTTTTGGGGGGGGGGGGGTGATTATCACCTAAAGAGTTCCATTGATGAATCCTAAACCTAAAGAGTCTCAATAATAAAAAGCTTATTGTTTCAAACTTTGCTTAATTAAAGAATAATGGGTTTGAGACAAGCATTCGCTCACCGCAGGTTATTCCAACTAAATTCAGAGCACCTGTCCCTAGTCGAAATACAAAATGCATGAAAGTAGAAATTAAAAGTATGAAATTTTTTGTTAGGAACTAAAATTAATTCCTGATTTTTTATGTAATAATTAACAACAAAGAAAAATCAAAATTTATGTGTCAACACCATGTCATCGCTCTGGAATCAAATTGTTAACTTTGAACATGTAAAAACTCGTGAGTTTATGAAATCACTTGTCCAGAATGGCCATGGACGATTGACCCAGAGCAGTCCAATTTGCGACTTGTGGCACTCTCGTCACGGCATCCTAACTTCTTAACACTCATTTACATGTCCGGTGCGTAGAAAACTAGAGAAATAAACGTAAAAATAATTCTGCTCTCTACTCACAAAAAATCCAATTTCACCCCCAACTCTTTTGATTATTTGTCAATATGATCCTTCAGAAAAATTTCAATTGAAAATAGCGGAGGCGGTCCTGCGTGGTACGGCCAAATGGCTGATGTCAAGGTGGACAATTTCTGCTCTTTTTATATTAAAAAAATCTGAATTTTTCTTTGTCAATTTTTCCTTTCCTTTTCTTTTCGTTCATTTTTCTTTTTATTTTTTTCTTATTTCCCTTTGCCAGCCATCCATTGGTTCACGGCTCTTTGGCCAATAGAGAAGATGGGTTGTCCTTGCCTGGCCTAGATTTGGTGACGACGTCACGCTCTTGGTTATGGCCAGTGACCGTCAAGGGGGCATAAAAAAATGAAAAAAAAAAAAGAAAGAAAAGGAAAGGAAAAAAAAAAGGTAAAATAAATTTGAAAAAATTAGAAAATTTGTGCAATTCAGTGCCCGCCTTGCCACATAGGATGTTGGTTTCGCATCAAAGATTGCCAACTAAAATTGGTTCAAATGCCTATACTTAAGTAGGAACCACTGACAAAAGGTTTCAAATCTAGCGCATTATCAAATTGGACATCCTTGTTGATCTTTTGTATAGAATCATGAAACCGCTTGATAACGAAAAGTGAACACTTCAGCCATCCTTTTTGAGTTTTTTTTTTATTAAATAAGTTAAAATACGTGAGTTGATTTCTATTTACTTTATATTTCATTTTACTTTTTCCATTGAACGGCTAGGGAACCAGATCGGATCGATTCCAAAGACCTCCAGTCCGGTCCCAAGTTTCGATTTGAGAATCGGGACCACTGTTTGGCCCTCGATTTCTCTAGTTTTCTACGCACCGAAGCAGCAAATTCTAAGTTGTTCGACATTCCACAAGATTTCACGGCGATTCATGCGTCCTGCGACATGTTTATGCCAACTAAATGGAGAAGTGGCTCATTTCATTTGTTTCCCCACTCTGGAGTCAAACCAATTGAGCATGCAGAAGCTCTCGGATTTTATGAAATCGCCCCGTCTAATTTGCGACTGTTTAGGACGAACGCAGAAAACAAACACAGAACAATAAGGATTTACGTGGTTCGATCAAGGTGATCTACATCCACAGGCGCGGCAAAACGAGATTCCACTATAATCAAAGAGAGTATAGATTACAAAAGTCGTTCTCTGCGACTGAACAATAGCATACGGGTCACGAAAACTCTCAGATAACAAAAAAAAAACTCTGTACTCCAAATAAACCCTCAGCTCGCAGTAGTAAATAGGGCCCAAAATTTTTTCGTTTGCTCCGAGTTGGGCCAATCGGCCCAACTCTCCCCGTTATGAACCAAATCTCAATTTTCTCTCCACTTTTGGGTGGCACAAAAAATATGTCGGGTCGGGTGATGAACCGGGCCAAGTACATAAAATTCATGACATATTTAACAAATCTCCACCTTGGCTTGAATTTAAAGAAAACAGTCAAGAAACCGAACACATTCTCCCAGCATCCCTAGCCTACGTGAGCTAACTCGGTGTAGGAAACAAGGATGCAACGAAAGAACATATCTACTTCATCAAAAAAATGTAGAACTTTCATTTACCTCGCCACCAGGCCCCAGAAGGGGCAAAACTCAACCAAGCATGCCAATCAAGTTCAAGCAATGCTTAAACTTGTTGGCGGAGACTGACTTGGTCAACATATCAGCAGGATTGTCAGCGGTACCAATTTTCTTTACCATCATATTTCTCTCAGCAAATGCTTCTCGAATAAAGTGGTACCTGATATCAATATGCTTAGTCCTCTCATGATATGTTTGATTTTTAACGAAGTATATAGCACTTTGATTGTCACAAAAAACAACTGAATTGTCTTCCTGCTGGAGCCCAAGTTCCTGAACAAGATTCCTTAACCAAATAGCTTCTTTACCGCTTCTGCTGCTGCCATATACTCTGCCTCTGTAGTAGACAAAGCAACTGTCGACTGTAGGATTAACCTCCAACTAATAGCCGAGCCAGATAGTGTGAAAAGATAACCAGTCAAAGATCTTCTCTTATCGTGATCACCTGCAAAATCAGAATCTACAAATCCCACAACTGAGGTACCGTTGGAACTGTTTCTATCAAACACTATGCCCAGTTTCTGCGGAGCCTCTAAGATACCTAAGTATCCATTTCACTGCCTGCCAATGGACCTTTCCAGGGTGTGCCATATATCTACTAACCACACTAACTGCATGCGCAATATCGGGACGAGTACATACCATGGCATACATCATGCTACCAACTGCACTGGAGTATGGGACATGAGACATCGCAGTCTCCTCGACCTCTGATTGAGGTGAATGTATAACTGAGAGTCTAAATAAGATGTTAACGGTGTACTGACAGGCTTAGCGTTTTGCATGCCAAACTTCTCAAGTACATTCTCAATATAACTTCCCTGCGAGAGATATAACTTCCCTGTTTTTCTGTCCCTCTGAATCTCCATTCCTAAGATCTTCTTGGCAAGACCCAAATCTTTCATCTCGAACTCCTCACTGAGACGTTTTTTTCAGATCAACACATCTGACATGTTATTTGCAGCAATGAGCATGTCATCCACGTATAAAAGCAGATAGACAAAGGATCCATCTGAACCCTTCCTGAAGTAGACACAACTATCATAGCTACTTCTATAATAACCACTCCCTATCATAAAGCTGTCGAATCTTTTATACCGCTGTCTTGGAGACTGCTTCAAACCATACAAGGATTTCTTCAATCTACAGACATGTTCTTCCTTGCCTTCTACATAATAGCCCTCGGGCTGAGCCATATAAATAGTCTCCTCAAGCTCACCATGTAAAAAAGCAGTCTTCACATCAAGCTGCTCAAGCTCTAAGTCAAATTGAGCAACTATAGCCAGCAACAAACGAATGGAAGTGTGTTTTACCATAGGAGAGAGCACTTCATCATAATCAATTCTCTCCTTCTGATTGTAGCCTTTAGCTACAAGCCGTGCCTTGCATCTAGCATTTTCTACACCTGGAATGCCTTCCTTTTTCTTGTAGACCCATTTACACCCAATGGCTCTTTTTCCCTTTGGCAACGGCACCAAATCCCGAGTCAGGTTCTTGTGGAGTGATTCAAGTTCTTCAGTCATAGCAACAACCCATTTTTCTGATTCTGTGCAAGTAACAGCTTCAGTATAGGTAGAAGGTTCCTGAATACCCATATCTTCTGCTGTCGTAAGAGCATAAGCCACCAGATCATAGAACCCATATTTTTGAGGGGGACGAGTCTACCTCCTTCCTCTGCCAGTAGCAATAGAGTATGGCTGCTCCACCTCATCTAAAACTTCCTCATCTGAACTTGAATCGACAGTAACAATTTGCTCGCTCAAATCATTCTAAGATGTCTTTTCTCGAAGTTCCACCTGAACCTCCACCTCATTCCTATCACTCTCATATTTTCCTGCAAACTCATCAACAACCTTCTTTTGATCAAGCATAAGCATTTTATTAAAAGTAACATCCCTACTAATAATGAACTTAGGTGAGTTAGGTTTCTGACACCACAAACGATAACCTTTCACCCCATCAGCATACCCAACAAAGATACATTTCTTTGCTCTAGGTTCTAACTTACCATCATTAACATGAAAGTAAGTAGGACATCCAAAAATCTTTAGATAAGAATAGTCACAAGGCTTACCTGACCACATCTCGAAAGGAGTCTTGCATTCTATTGCTGTTGAAGGAGAACGATTAACCAGATAACAAGCCGTGTTAACTGCTTCAGCCCAAAAATCATTTTCCATCCAGCATTAGAAAGCATGCATCTTGCTCTTTCCAATAGAGTTCTGTTCATCCGTTCTGCCACTCCATTTTGCTGTGGAGTGTGCCTAACTGTACGGTGTCGAACGATTCCTGCATCTGCACAGAATTCATTGAAATCGTCACCACAGAACTCAAGACCATTATCGGTCCTAAGGCGTTTGATCTTCTTCCCTGTCTGATTCTCAACAAGGGCTTTCCACTTCTTGAAGGTTTCAAACACGTCACTTTTTCTTTTCAGAAAATAAAGCCAAATCTTCTTGGAATAGTCGTCAATAAACGTCATAAAGTAAAGAGCACCACACTTAGATGGAACCTATGTTGGTCCCCATAAATCAGAATGGATGTAGTCGAGTGTGCCCTTCGTCGAATGCGTACCCGTACTGAAACTGACTCTACACTGTTTGCCAAATACACAGTGCTCACATAAATCCAGCGAGGTTGTCTGCTCACCACAAAGTAAACCACGTTTACTCAAAACTGTCATGCCACGCTCACTCATGTGGCCCAAACGCATATGCCACAGTTTCGTTCTGTCATTAAGTACCCATAACTGTGCTACCCTGCAAATGATACAAGTGATTCACCTTGCTTCCTTTCATCACAACCAGATTACCTTTGGAGACTTTGAGAACTCCACCTCCACCTGAGTACACACACCCAATGGAATCCAAACTGCTCAAAGAGATAATATTTCTCTTTAAGTCTGGTATGTGCCTTACTTCAGTCAAGGTTCACACTGCTTTGTCGTGGCACTTAATCTGAACAGTACCAATTCCCACAACTTAGCATATAGCATCATTTCCCATCAAGACTGTTCCACCATTCATTGGCTCATATGTGGTGAACCATTCCCTATTTGGGTACATGTGATATGATGCTCCCGAGTCCATTATCCAAACATCATTAGAGAAACTAACAGCAGAACATGCCGTAAGAACATTGTCTGACGCATTGGACTTATTTTTGTCAGCAACATTCGCCACATCTTGTCTTTGAGCATGTTGCTTATCCTTTCTCTTGAGCAAAGGACAATCTGATTTGTAATGTCCCCCCTCTTGTGACAATAGTAGCACTCGACATTCGTATTATCTTCAGGTGGCCTAGATTTTGAACGATTAACAGATTTCCCTCGGAAGACTTTATCCCTGCTCTTGGTCCTGCCTCTCACAAGCAAACCATCTGTTCTGTCTCCACTAGTATTCCCATTCAACTTCGTTCTCAGTTCTGCAGAACTCAATGATGTTTTAACATCCTCCAAAGTTATGAATTCACGTCCATAAAGCATCAAGTTCACAAAATTTTCGTATGAGGCAGGCAGTGAACATAACACGATCAAAGCTTGATCATCATCCTCGAGTTTAATATCTAAATTTTCATATCCATAATAATTTTATTAAACTCATCCAAATATTCCTGAACAGGCGTACCTTCACGTATCTTTAGGGTATAAAGACGCTGCTTCAAATAAAGTCTCGATGTCAAAGATTTCTTCATGTAGAGACTTTCTAGTTTCTTCCAGAGACCAGCCGCTGTTTCCTCATCGGCGACTTCTCGCAAAACATTGTCATCTAGAGACAACTGGATCGCACTATGCGCCTTCTCATCAATCTCTTCAATCTCAGCCGAGGTCATGTCGTCTGGATATTTTTCATCTAGTGCCCTAACAGTACCCTCTCGCTTCAACAAAGCCTTCATCTTTATTCTCCATAATCCGAAGTTGTTCTTGCCGTCAAAAGAGGAGATCTGAAACTTCAAAGATGTCATCTTCAAGAATCCCATAAACGAACTCGCTCTGATACCAGTTTGTTGGGACGAACGCGGAAAACAAATATAGAACAACAAGGATTTACGTGGCTCGATCAAGGTGATCTACGTCCACGGCGAGGCAAAACGAGATTTCACTATAATCAAAGAGAGTATAGATTACAAAAGTCGTTCTCTGCGACTGAACAATAGCATACGGCTCACGAAAACTCTCAGATAACAAAAAAAAACTCCATACTCCAAATAAACCCTAGCCGCAGTAGTAAATAGGGCCCAAAATTTTTTCGTTTGCTCCGAGTTGGGCCTATCGGCCCAACTCTCCGCGTCACGAACCAAATATCAATTTTCTCTCCACTTTTGGGTTGCACAAAAAATATGTCGGGTCAGATGATGAACCGGGCCGAGTACATAAAATTCATGACATATTTAACAGCGACACTCTCGAGTCACGACATCCTAAGGCACTCACTCACATGTCCCGTACGTCATCACTTATTTCTCTAAGTCGAGCATTTGGCAAAGAAAACCCGAAGAAAAAAAATATTTGAAAATTTCACTTCTCGCCTTCCCAAACAAGCAGTGACGAACTTCCGCATGGCGGAAATTGAATGAACTTGACGAGTGTTTATATCCATGCATATATACAAACAGCGACTCGACTTCTTAATCTGGCTTTCGATTGACGTGAGGATATTTCTCACAATCCATCCAAACACTAAATTGAACAGCATAAACACGCTCTTCGTTCATGTTGCTATTTTGAGATTTAGGAGGTGCATGAAATCACTCCAGAAATTCTATTTCTGTTCCGAACCTATTTTTGGAATAGGTTTGCAACAGAAACTCGTTTGGTAATGCAATTCAATTTTTCTATTTCTAGAACAAATTCCAGAAAAATATGTGAAGTAAAAATGAGAAACAAAAAAAAAAATGTTTCTCGAAGAAACAGAAATCGAAATTTTCGATGACCACTAACCGCCGGCACTGGTAGCCGGTCGCCGACCGTCGCATTTTCTAGAATTAAAAATTTTCAATCGTTGTCATACAAATTTCTATTCTAGGATAAAAAAATTTATGTCGTTATCAAATGTATTTTTTTTTCCTCAAAAACTCATCCAGAAACAGAAATAGAAAAAAAAAACTATTTCTAGGCAGAAATCTATTTCCGGAATAGAATGGTTATCATTCACCCCCTTAGAGTGGTCGTATTATGTGCTACATGGGACTTTCTAATGTTATTTTTGCCTAATTTATTCAACGGCAAACTAGTGAAATATCGGGATATGTCGTGCTAAAATATCGATTTATGTTCTTCCTTCGTCCTTAAGATGGTAATGTCATTGACCTATAGCGGTATTGTTTCCTTGTCATTGCTCAAGAGCGAGCAACGTGACCTGGGGACCATTCCACGGATGCATATCGACTATCCTTATGGTGGATCGATATGTTATCTTCATTTTTGGACTGCAACACGGGTTCACTCAATTCTAATTCTCACTGAACCTGATCCTAAAACCAACAAACCCTAAGAGAGAACCCAGCCCAAAATGATGAATTTATGCAAGTATTTGTCTATAAATATAACGTTGGAATAGTTAGCTGTTATTGTTGTTATCGTCGTCGTCATCGCCAATCGTCATCGTCAAAGTTGGGGGCCAAGGCCCCTTTGGCCCATAAAGGATCCGGCCGCAAGTCGATTGTCCCTATTGATTTATTTGTAATTTCAACATCTCTCGGGACTCAATGTTTCAATTCATTAAGGTAGGATGACCAAGTATTTTGTATATAAAATTGTAGCATGAAATATGATGCTACTCGATTGCGGAGCCTCGTTTTTCTATTTCTTTGGCGAATAATCCAAATCAATTAATGGAGTTGGGCCTATAAAAACTTGCAAATACAAGTACAATAACTGCCCAATCGATCATCTATCAACTTCTTGATGCTAAGTTTCTCATAAAGTTCAGACGAATATAATATCTGAGAGGAAGTGAGCTCAAACGAGTCGGGCTTAAACTTGTTGTCCTTAGTCGAGCTCCATGGTGACAAGATCAAATATTAGCAATTCGGAGCATATATGATTTTGGTGACGTATCTTCTCCATTCGTCTAAGATGGATGGTTTTATAGTTAAAAAGGTCAATCATCTTTTAAGAGGTCATGGGCTCGATTCAAGTTGTGAAGGAATTTGAATGGCTCTCGCTCTTTTGTCTAGTTGCGACATATCTTGTAAAACTAAACATTAATTTCCACATTACAAATCCCAAACTGCAAGAGCTAGAAGAAAAAGTAGGACAAGGGTGGTTGCACTTTCTCCGGTGACTTCTCGCGAAATGTCTTAAGACAGTAGACAATCAGATTTTAGTTTGACTAAGATGCTAACTTCCATTAGTGCCCACTGCCCGGTTTTCTGCGAACATCGCATGCTCTTGCTTTAAAGTAAATTAATTTAGAGGCCCTGTATTTGTTAGAGTTTGGCGCCAATCACAATGAAGTAAAACACGAAAGAGAAAAAGAGAAATTGAGACACAAGATTTTATCCTGGGGCTACATCTTGCAAGAAATTTCACTATAATTAGCACATCACATCTTTCGTTACATCACTCAATTATAAGCGAATAAGAGTACATAAAGCAATATTTATTCATAATCACCAGCCCAAACTACTAATCAAAAATATGAGCTTAAATTTTAAAAATCTTGTGGTGTCTAGGGGCGATGTCCCCTTGAGACTCCTGTCGGGACGGCTTCCCGAACCCTCCGCTCAACATGGAGCGAGATTCATATGTTTTTCTATTGAATGAGAGTATGAATCACATCCCAACTATGTTCTTTGCCACGCATCATATATATATATATATATATATATATATATATATATATATTCCTAAAGAGTCATTGGGGTTAACTACATGTATAAAACAATGATAATTATGATATAAAAAGTTGACACACGTTATGCAACGCGGCCACCAATTGTGAGCTGTCGAGATCTATTTATCGAGCCATCGCTGAAATAAAATCTAGCATTATTCTGATATTTCACGTCCCTGCGAACGTGGTCTTGCTTTAATAGACATAGTCAACCTACTATGTCAACTTAAAGAATCACCGTCTGGTCCTTAAGTCTTCCTAAATTAAAGAGCAAGCCATCTTGGTTACTTCACCAGCTATGACCCGCCCAAGCAGCTTCCATCTCGCAGCTTCATCATAAAGAGGACCCGTCTTTGTTTACTTCACTCATTCCAAAAAAAGTAAACCCACATCATCTATCAACTTCTTAATGCTAAGTTTCTCATAAAGTTTAGATGAATATAATATTTGAGTAGAAGCGAGCTCAAATGAGTCGGGCTTAAACTTTTAGTCCTTTCAGTAGAATAGTATCAGCCCCATCTCACTAGAGGTGTCAAGTGAGTAGATCGGGTCGAGTTTGCATCTAGTCAAATATGGTTTGACTCATATTGACATGTTTAATCTGTTTTGACCCATATTCAATGACCCGTACTTGACCTGACCCGCATCATACTCATACACGACTCGACCCGTTTTGACTCATATTACTAGATTACACTAATATTCTAAGAAGCCATATACAACTCATTTAACCTATTTTAAGAGGTTAAATTACACTACAAGTGCCAAAATTTGTGTGTGACGCTCAATTTAGTGCCAAAACTTTCAAAACGATCACTTAAGTGCCATTTTTTAAAAAAATGATAAAAAAAATTACTTTAGTGCCAACTCCGATTTGAGATGACATGGCTCGCCGGAGATTCGACATGGCCTATTTTTTTATTAATATTTGAGCTGACGTGGCTCGCCGGAGTTGTCACTAAAGTTAGTGTTTTTCAAAAAATTTGGCACTTAAGTGATTTTTTTTAAAAAAAAATTATCACATAAGTGATTGTTTTGAAGGTTTTGGCACTAAAGTGATCATTTTTCAAAAAATTTGGCACTTAAGTGACCGTTTCGAAAGTTCTAACACTAAAGTAAGCGTCGTACACAAGTTTTGGCAATTTTAACATACTTAAGCCTATTTTAAGCACTTCACATGTATACGTTACCAAATAAAAACTTCACATCAAATAAAAAAGCAAATTAAACAATAGAAAAATTAGTAAATAGACAAAAAATGTTATTGTTAAAATACTTTCATGCAATAATTTTTCGACTAGTGTTAAGGATGTGCTTATACAAATTCAGAGTGGTTTTCTCCGTTAGGTGATGCATGGTAACTCCAACATTTCAAAGTTCCATATTTAATCTAATTTAGCAAGATTTATGAATTAATTAAAAAATTATATTACTAAAATATTGTGGACAATTTATATAATTAGAAAAAAAAAATTAACTCACTTAAGTAGTTAACCTAGACATGGCCAAATTGAACCATGGGCCTAGAACCGGCCCGTTGACCGGGCCCACGGTTCCACATTTTTCGGAACCGGTTGTTTCAGGCCGGTTCCGAACCGCCATTTTAAAAAAATAAAAGAAAAAAAATTGAGAAAACGATAATTGTTTGAAGTGGGATTCGAACACTTGGTCTTTTGGTTGAAGCAAATGCCCTAAACCACTCAACTACCTTCAATTTGATTGTTAACATTGCAGATAAATTATAAAAAAAAATGTATTGACAAATTGAACCGGCGAAACCGGCGGTTCCTTGAACCGACCCGGAACCGGAACCGACTCCTCAAGGGCCGGTTCCAGTTCCACCTTTTCGTGGAACAGGAACCGCTGGTTCCTGAACCGGAACCGGCAGTTCCGTCGAACCGCCCATGTCTAAGTTAACCAATCCATTTGTGACTCATTTAAGACACGTTAAGTTGTTAAGTGACACATTTATGACGCATTTAAATTTTTCAAGCAACCCATTTATGGGTTAGGATATGTGTTGTTGACCCATTTTGTCACATCTAGCTACAATATTATGAAAAGGGGCTGTTCCAAGAAAGATCTACGTCACATGATTCGTTTGAGGAAAACGATCATTATAAGTGAAGCTCAATAGAATATGATAAATCTTCTTTCCCATCGCTAATGTGGAAAATTGAAGCCCGACCCGAATCAGCACATTGTTCTATTGGGGGCCGCAAATCTTCCTCAACTAGACTTGGTCAAAATAGCAGAGCAAGTCAATTTTATTAGTGGCTTAGCCCACATTTTTTCCACAGATGATCTATAATTTTTAGTGAAGATGACATTGGTTTTGACATCTATAATGGCTACGACTAATTTTTCAAGTGACTATGGCTCAATGCTCAATCAGGTCGGCACTTAGGGTTTTTTCTCAATAACGTCGACAACAAAGAGAAGTTTTCAGATGGTCCTATCAGCAGTCTCCTAGAGATGGCCTGTCCTTCTGTATGGTCCCACAGGTGTAGGCAAATCTGCACTTGCTAGCAAGTTGGCTCGTGACAGTGGAAACCACGTTTTGTGCATTCAAATGGATGATCAGATTGATAGCAAAACGTTGATAGGAAGTTATGTATGTACGGAGAAACCGGGTGAATTTAGATGGCAACCTGGATCACTTACTCAGGTCATTCAAAGTGGACTTTGGGTCGTCTTTGAGGACGTCGACGAAGCCTCATCTGATGTGCACTCCATCTTATTACCTTTACTGGAAGATGCAAGATCTTTTGTAATCGGTCTCAGTAAGGAAATAACCGTTGCCGAAAATTTTCAACTGTTCTCCACTAATTCAACACCCAGATTTCATGCATCTTCTAGTACAGGAGGCCTTAATTTCCTTGGGACTTTGTGGAGGAGGGTTGTGGTTGGGCAACCAACTCATGAAGACTTACAATGTATAGTGAAGGCATGGTATCCAGGATTGGATCTTCTTGGCAGGCTTCAAAATATAAATGCTGCGAGGTGTTAGCACCTAAATTTTAATTTTTAGAAAATTCATTTATTTCGTAAAATGAGAGTTAATCCTAATTCTCGCAAAAAAAAAAAAAAATCTCATGCATTGCATATTTGATTTCAGTCATTACATTGGGTGAGTCGATTGAGCTTAATTTGATGGGCGACCAAATCAAAATTAATTCGGAATTGTCAATAAGTATAGGATGTGCCGAATTGAACTAAGTTTCAAGCATATTTTTAGTCCATTCGAGCTTAATTAACAAGGCTTTCAATTAAATGTCGATTATTTGAGAAAAGTCTTAGTTGAATCCGAATATTCAAGACAAGCCCATAAATTTGATTGAAATGAGCATGTGCAAGTCGAATTCTCATGTGGGGGTAGATGGGGTTTTAATTCAATTAAGCCCATCTTTATTGTCTTAATAATGTTAGGCCTTTAGATAATTATTTATTTAATTCATCTTGGCCCAACACATCGTCACAGGGCTATGAGATGATGAAATATGCGGCCACCACTCTCCTTATTCAGATGGCCAAATATTACACAATCCTAGCTGGAAGAATATATCCTACGGCCCTAACGAAACCCTACTTGGACTTGTGAGCAACAACTCTATATAAACAAGAGCATATTCATGTAAAAAGGGGCAGAGGGATATCGACAAAAATTCTGCTTCCGCGCCTCCCTCCATCTCACGACTACTCTCCCTCATCACGACCACTTTTTCCCACGCATATCACCATCATCGGTTCAGTATCTTTAACGTGCTCATCTCTGGACATCATCTCATCTCTCTCTCGAGCAACTCTGTTCGTTCGCGGTCGATCGTGTTTGTCGCCGTCATCCGGAGTTCCGTCCCTGTCCAGTTTCGAGGCTCCTTTGGAGTATTTCTGCTGCAAATTGGGCTTGAAAACACTCCAAGTCAGGACGAAAATTCGTTGAAGGTGTGCTGCCGCAAAGTTGCCCAGGAAAAGATAGTTGGAGTATTTCTGCTGCAAATTGGGCTTGAAAACGCTCCAAGTCAGGACGAAAATTTGTTGAAGGTGTGCTGCCGCAAAGTTGCCCAGGAAAAGATAGTTGGAGTATTTCTGCTGCAAATTGGGCTTGAAAACGCTCCAAGTCAGGACGAAAATTTGTTGAAGGTGTGCTGCCGCAAAGTTGCCCAGGAAAAGGTGCGAATTCCTTATCTTCTGATTGCAATCTATTTGGTGAAAATCATGCATGTTCATAAATTTTGCGCGGATGCATGAATCAATCATTAAAACTGTGGATGCATGAAATTAAAACTATAAGTTAACCTCCTTGCGGATGAAAGGTTAATTGATGATACACATGTTTGGGTGGTTGAATTTTCGTGTGTTGCAAGTGGTCGAATTCCGCATGTCTTCTTCAAATCCTCGTCTTGATCAAACCTGAAGATTAGTCCCATGGAAAAGTCATTATCCTGTATTGACCTTAATGAATTATTTGGAGATTTTTTTTCTTTCCTTGTTGAAGATATCTCTAAAATTTGGTAAGATTATCTGAATCTTTGAGGAGACCAGATTTTTTTTGATAAGATTTAACCCGATTGAAAATCCTCAAAAGATATCTTTAAAATTTGGAAAGATTGTCTGAAAATTCATTTCAAATCTTGAGAGATAGCTTTCCTAATTTAAAAGATATAAGATCCTTTGCGGATAGGACCTTATGTCCTTTAAAATTTTCGGCACCTATCCCTAGTTGGCCGAAGATCATCCTTTTAATTTAATTCAAATAATTTTATAATCTACCTTGAGTATAATACATGCTCCCATGTGCCTTGTCCCTCGGAATTATGTGCATTTGTGATGACTATCTAGCCCAACCCCCAGGGTACGACGTCATCCGCACACCAATTTGTCTAACCTATCCCATAACTTTGGGACGGAATCGACAGATTTTGAAATTCACTATCTAACCCGACCCCCAGGGTACGACGTGAATAAAATTACCTTCTCACCCGACCCCCAGGGTACGAAGCGAATTCATCGGAAAATTCGGTTTTAAGGTGTATTATGCTCAAGGTCTATTATAATTTTATTTGATCTATTTATAAAAAAAAAAAACAACAAAAAATCATGTCGTGGCTTTAAGTGAAATTTTCGGAAGTTTTATCATAAATAAGCCCTTAATATAAATTGGATTTTAACTAATCAATTTGTGTTAATGGTTGAGCCAATTCTTTATAAGATTCGAAAATTCATGAAGAGTAATGACATCTCAATGTTTGGTCATCATTCATTTCTCATATGCCATGCATGCAATTTTCAAGTCATTTTATAATTCATATGTATGTCTCATAATATTCATGCCATTATCGTCCATTTGCGCACCACTAGAATAGGTCATATTCTTGTTTGTCATTCATATTGCCATCTTACGTCATATCATCTAAATTATGTTTATTTGCATTAAATTCAATTTTTTTCTCTAAGCTCATTCGTGCATTTTTAATCATGCACGTCATTTAGGGTAGTCACAATTTTTGCATTTCATGCATCATGGCTCGTCATTCATGCATTATCCCATGTCATTTAGAGTAGTCGTGATTTTCACATTTCATGCATATTACCCGTCATCATGCATTATTATGCCATGTCATCTAGGTTCACTAATTCATGCCATATGCATTTAGGTCAGAATTTACTTTCTTTCTAGCATTAAAATTCAATTTGTTTTAAAGTATCATGCATGATTATTTTTCACATCATATAGTTCCATGCTATATTTGCATTTTCGCATGTCATATAGTCGCATTCACGTGACATTCATTTAATCCAGAAAACTAAAAAAAAATTAATTGCACCTTGATCTTCAAGCGAAATCAATTGAATTTGCCAATCAAGGAAATTTGTCACAAGAATGGTACCGAAAGGGTGTTAATTGAAAAAAATTAACATAATCAAGTCCCCGAACCTAAATCTCTGGTTAGCAGAAAATAAAGTATTCTCCCGTACTTTATTTAGGTATCTAATCTACCTACCAAAAAAGATTAGTGGCGGCTCCGAAATTAAAAATCATTCAAACCTAAGTTGCGAATTGGTAGAGCTTGGGAGAGCTCGGATTGGGTTAGTTAATTTATTTAATTAATCTGGTAATCCATTTACTTGAAATTCAAACCGAATTTTAGGTCGCGACACGAGGTATAGACATGAAGAGAGAAGTAATCACATAAAGGCCAGATGTCAAACGCACTGAAAGTACCGGAGAAGATCCATATCAATGAAGACGAAGCAGATTCAATGACGAATCTTTTTCCTAGTGGAGGAGGACAATGCACTTAGGCTTTTTATAATTTCAATTGTTTTTAGGCATTTTAAGTTTTTAGCAATTTTCGTGATTTTAGTGATATTTTTGTAATATTGTGTTTTCTATTATAATTAGGTTTAACACCATATAAAAGGGTGTTTTAGGGTTTCGAATGACAAACTTTTACAGACTTTTAATATTATATCGATTTGATAATCGTAGATCGGAGAGAACGAATTGTTTTTCTTTTCGATTTTTAATTCATGTTTAGCCAATTTTCGTTGCGTTTCGGCACCATCAATCATCTTTTAAAAGGACCTGGGGTTGATTCTAGTTGTGAAGGAATTTGAATGGCTTTCCATGTTCTGTCTAGTTGCGACATATCTTGTAAAACCAAAAATTAATTTCCACACAAACCCCAAGTCGCAAGAGATAAAAACAAAAAAGAAGTGGGACAAGTGAGGTTGCACCTTCTCCTGTTGCCTCTCAGGAAATGTCATGAGAAAGTAGACAATGATATTTTAGTTTGACTAAGATGCTAACTTCCATTAGTGCCCACTGCCCCCCCCCCCCCCCCCCCCCCCCCCCTTTTTTTTTATATGTTGTTGCTTTAAACTAATTACTGTAGAGGCCTTGTATTTGTTAGAATCGATGCACAATCACAATGAGATAAAAAGAGAAAGAGAAAAATTTAGACACGAGATTTTATCCTGGGTCATATTTCAATTATGGCTATGTCGAACAAAGAATTTCACTATAATCAGGACCTCGCACCTCTCGTAACAACAGTCAATTACAAGCGAACAATATTATATATAGCTGCAGCTATTCATGATCATAAGCCCAAATTACTAATGAAATAAAAGCTCTATGGTTTCTAAGGGGCCCCCTTGAGACTTCCGGCCAGACGGCTCTACCGGACCCTCTGCCCACTCAGCATGGAGCGAGATCTATGTGCTTTCGTGTTGAAGGGGAGTATGAACCACACCTTAACTGTATTATCTGCCCCGTCTCCCTTGTTGAAGTATCATGCAATGCTTAAATATTTTTTCCCTAATATAGTCATTGGGGTTAACTATTTGTATGAAAAAAAAGAGAGATTATTATGGGCAGAAGAACACTAGAAGTGCCAATATTTGTGTACGGCGCTCACTTTAGTGTAAATATATTTTTTTTGTCACTTCAGTGCCAATTTTTGTCAAAAATGATCATTTCAGTGTCAACAGTACACGTGTCATGATTTTCGGCAAGCCACGTCATATCACATTAGGACGCGTGTCATGATTTCTAGCAAGCCACGTCAGATTTGGTACTAAAATAATGACGTGAAAATGACACGTAAGAATAACTAATGATAATCATATACATAAGTCTAACATTGGTAAAATTGAAATAAAAGTAAAAGTTGAAGTTTTTTAAGAGACAAAAAGAAAATTTGAATATAATATGGGACATATGCCAAAGTTAAGGATTTTTTTGGTACTAGGCTAGTAAAATTGAGATAAAAGTAAAAGTTTGGGGTGTAATTGGTATAAAAGTAAAAGTTAGATGTTTTTTATGAGAAAATTTTTTTTTTGGATATAATTGTCATCGATGCTAAAGTTGGGAGTTTTTGGGGGGTATTAGGCCTAAAATAATGACGCACGTTATGCAACGCGGCCACCAATTGTGAGACTGTCGAGATCTATTTATCGTGCCATCGCTGGATTAAAATCTAGCATTATTCTGATATTTCAAGTGCGCGCGAACGTGGCTTTGCTTTAATAGACAAAGTCAACCTACTATGTCAACTTAAAGAATCACCGTTTGGTCGTTGAGTCTTCCTAAATTAAAGAGCAAGCCATCTTGGTTACTTCACCAGCTATGACCCACCCAAGCAGCTTCCATCTTGCAGCTTCATTATAAAGAACAACCCCGTCTTTGTTTACTTCACTCATTCCAAAACAAGTAAACTTCAAGTCCTTCGCTATCAGCATCAACCCCCCAGACCCAAACACCATATTTTTCCTCTCGAGCCCTGCCTGCTTTCTTCAGGTTTTGTCCTTTAATCTCCGGACCCATTGCTTCTGTTCTTTAATGTTCTTTATTTGTACCATATTCATCTGAAATCTTCGGTTTAACGATGCTGTTTCCACAGTTTTTTTTTTTTTTTTTTTTAGTTTTGTCGTTTTGACATTGTGTGTAACTTTTGAATGAGCTGATCCAGATCTGTTTCTTTGCTAGTTGATGTGCATTTTTTTGCAGGGATATGTTAATTAGGGTTGACTTGGGTCTGCTGGTTTTTTGTGAAGCAGTTGGTGTAAAAACTAGTAAGATAGCCAGCTTCTGTAGAGTCAGCTTCTGCATAGCCTGTATTTCCAAAAAAAAAAAAAAAAACAGTTTCTCTAGATTCTGCTTCTTCATAACCTGCTCCTATAACAACGAAACAAAAGATGACAAGAATAGACTCTCTAAGCGTTTTGGTTCTTTCACGGAATACCCTATGTGCTTTGTTCGTAGAAGAGGATCCGACTTAAGAGTCATACTTTCCCCAAATGATCAATAGCATTCTTAACTACGCAGCAAGCACATCCAAATTCATGAATATTAGAAACATTGGGCTTCCTACCTTAACGGTTAAAGATAGTCTTGCCACATATAGGTCGAAAGCGAAGGCGTTTCTTTATAAGGTATTTATGGCCTCTTCTAAAAAAAAAAAATGCTTAGAAATTTTGCTTTCTGCCAATAAGATATGTGCCATCTCTTGCAAGGCCCTATTTTTCCTTGTCACAACACCATTTTATCGGGGTGGGTAAGGAAGGAAAAAAATCTTGATAATGTCGTGCTCATCACACAGAGATCTAAAGTCACGATTTGGTTGTAATGCGTGAAATACTGAGCATGTTTTCATTTTGGACTTCTTAGCAAGTTTAGCAAACGCATGCAAAGCGTCATGCTTATGAAATAAAAAGAAAGCCAAGTAAATCCAGAATAAATCTATTGGTAATATGAATCCACATTTAGGTGCATTTTGTGGGCTACTAGATGGTGCACTTATTTGACCAAAAAAAAAAGATGGTGCACTTGCCTTTTATTTTGAGATTCAATGGATCAATTTTGTCTCCTAGTCGTATATTCCTCCGATCAACTCCCTCCAATTATAATTCTGATTAATGACCACAAGCTATGAACATCACCAACATGCAAGTTTTTTAACCAAAATTAAATCTGAGTTGCATCCATACTTAAGTGCTTTTTATTGTTCTGCAGGTGTTACCGAGTCAACCCGGTCCCTCGACGTGAGAAGAACTTTCACTGCAAATCCAGTGGCAAGGAAATCCCTGATCAATCAATCAGAGGTGCGATTCGAGAGAATTCTATCTAACTAAGGTCGTAGAAAAATTTGGCCCTTTGTCTGCATCAGATTTCATCGCTTCTACTTAAAAATAAAGAAGAAGCAGGGGGTGGCACCAGCATATGTTCAGGGTGGATGCCCTGACTGAACTTGAAAATATTTATGCAAATACCCCTTTAAGTTTTAATTCATGCCAATATAACTAAATTGATTTACATATATTGACCCCATATAATACACTACTCTATTAGAATTTTTAGCTTAAGTTTTCAAGGAAGAAGCCCAAATTTGTTTCCTTTGTGTGAGAACGACGACATTGGCTAGAGATAAAAGGAAAATGATGAAATATGGGCGGTTTGGAGTCGTAATTGTGCATAAAAATAATTTGTTGTTGTTCAAATATGTGTGTGCGTGTGTGTGTATTAATATATAGAATTTAACTCCAATCAATCGGCAAAATTTTGTAGGATCATCGTGAATTATATGGACAATTTGAGATGTTTTATTATGTAAATGCCTTAATAGTACTCATTTTCGCACTTAAGTTTAGATTTGTACTATTTCCTTTGATGGCATATGTAACTTTGAAGGACTGCTATCAACTATTGTGGGAGTTTAAATAAATATATGAATTCCCTTACAATAAATGCACTCCTTGCATAGCCTAGGCTCGATGGACATAGAGATATCTATAGCCCGGGAGAACGATGGCACGAACAACTTGATGAAAGAGGAGGTCAGGAAGGATGAAGGAGGAGCTTTCAAGGAAATGTTAGAGGATGAAGTGGATTCTTTGAATGATGAAGAAATCTGGAGGAGTTGACGGGAGAGAATCATTAAGGCATTTGCGATTGAACGGAATGGGGAACCAGATCCAGCCCAACTGGATGCAGCTGCTCAGAGAATAGAGAACACCATCTTCAATGCCGGTGTCGAAGAGTTCATTTCTGCGTTCGAGAGCGCTGCCAACCTAATCTGTCCAATTGGCGTTTTCGGTATCATGGAAGCATGGAACGCTTCATTGCTCCACTTTGCTGCAGAAGTCGGCAAGGACGACATCCTGAGGCTCGCGCTTGATTTTGTCCCTGTCGAAATCTTAGCCGCCCAAAGTATCAACGGAAACACCCCCCCCCTCCACGTGGCGGCTATGCGTAAGGGATCTAGAGCTGTTGCGATGTTGATTCACCGGATGAGAGACCTCCCTAACGTTGAGGACAAGATCCGGATCTTGAGGATGAAGAACAAAGGAGGAAACACCGCTTTGCACGAGGCCGTGATTGCTGGTCATGTTGACGGGGTGCGCCATCTGTTGAACGAGGATTTGGAGACCGTGTACTGGATGAATGCGAATTACATGTCCCCCCTATACTTGGCTGTCCTATCCGAAGAACCTAAGATACATGAGCTTTTATTCTCGCCCCGGTTCGAACCATCCAGGATACAAGGCTTGCCACCCATTCATTGTGCCATCTTGGATAAACGCTTTGGTAAGTACCTAAATACATTTATTAGAAAGGGTTACGCTAGAACAACAGTTTTTGGGTAACAATGAAAGTAATAATATATAATGTGCCATAAATTTTTAAAGGAATGAACCCCACAAAAAAAAGTGAATTAATTTTTTTTCTTCTTCTTCTTTGGGGGGAGCGCTCAGATCAGACTGATAATCTGACAGTAACCCAAAAACAATTACATAATCAATTCTCTATTACAAATATACATGTGTAGGCTGACCTCATTCCAAATCCGTGCAGCAACTTTATGCCCTTACCCAAACCCCGCCTCTTAAAGTAGTTGGACCCCCACTGTGTGTTCGCTACCAGCCATATAATTCTTTTAATGAACAATTATCTCATGTTAGAACATAATAAATCACCTTAAATTTACAAACACCGACCATTTTCCTATGGAGAACGAGAGGGTGACGATCCGTTTCTCTCATTTTCAGTAACTTACCCACAATACACATTGTAGAGCACCGGATGACTTACTCATCGGGTTCCAGATAATTAAAAAATGTAGACCAATCTTTTCTTAATACGTTTTTTTGTACAAAAGGCAAGTGTGTCGAGGGAAAAAAAAGTGAAGGAAAATGAGAAGAGAACGGTACCGTTAATTTCAAAAGGTGAATTCCACAGAAACCTGCTGAATTATTTAATCAGTTGCCAAGAAGATTGCGGCTGTGACCTTTTTTAGAACGAGTATTGGCATGAACGCATAATACTATTATGAAATTATGATCTACATACATATTGGGTTATACACAAATTTGGGCATTCAAATTTGGTTTCCTATTTTTTTATTCCGGAATATAATTTGAATGAAACATACTTTCACGCTATTATCAATTTAATTAAAAAGACGCAAAACCTGAATGTTACATTATTACTCTCTGGATAAAACTATCAAGTACAATCTCTTATTAAGAAAATAAGTATTTACAATCATGTGTGGTATTAGTTATAATGTGTCGAAGGCACTATTTGATAACTAGTTCTCATTAGAACGCAAGTAATGATAATATTTTGACCTAATATTTGGATAAAGACAAAAGAAAAATTTGCTATTTGATGAGAAAAGGAAAAAGACAGGACGAAGAGAATAGTAGAAAAGGAAAAGGAAACCGTAAAGGAAAGTGAGTACTATACTCAAATGATTATTGATAGCATAAGGATGTTTATGTCACTTCAAATACAAAGGCGCAGTTCCATCCAAAATGAGGGTGGAAATAGCCCCACCTTCCACAAAGTTATATCTTTAGTCTTGTAACATATAAGAGATATCCCTATTTACTCTCGAAAGCTCTTTCGACGGCTTTTTATCCGCTCACCAAGGACTACAAGGCGTCCTTCGTGAGTTGTAATGTTGGCAACAACGAGAATGGGTAAGAGTTGAGCTTCACTTGGTCAAATACATCTATCAAGTTAATCTTAAAACCGCAAATCCTAGTAGAGTTAGAATATGTATATTCACTAACTGAGTAGCCTAAAAATATCAAGGAAGTACGACCATTTATTAATCGTTACAAATTAGGTTCGGATGTTAGAATTCCCAAATATAAATTACCAGTCTGTCCTAATTCCCCAATAAAGACGCGTCTGCTTCGATGGCTACGTATACAGATAGCGGTTGGTGACTTAGTGGGTAGTTCTAGGTGTAATAGAAGGATAGTTTTAGAATGAAAAAAACCACAATGAAAAAAAACGACAAAAAATCCTAAGCTATACATATTGTGATATATTTACCTTAATTTTTTTTATATTAAAAACATAAAAATATGCCCACGGTGACATATTTATCCTAAAAATTTTCTAGTGACATAACGAAACCCCAAACTTGTGCCCATTTGACATATTTACCCTCTGTAAAGGTTCCGTTAGATTATTTTTTGGCCAAAATGGCGTTGCTTTTATTTCACTTTAGCCATGTGGGCACCATGTCAAATTTGTTTGCTTTCCAGCATCCATGTAGGCAGATTTTTAACTATTTTCATTGACAGAACTTCGATGAAAGGTCAATGTGTGACATAGGTACAAGTTTCAAATTTTTGGTATTATAGAAAAAAGATTTAGGGTAAATGTGTCACATTGGGCATAGTGTATGGTTCTTGATTGCTTTTGCCCATTTTAGAAATACAAAATTCTCACTAGTCATGTATCCACTTGTATAAATGTGGGAGTAATGCTACACGTATTAAAGTTTTACTCATAAAATCTTACTAAATGATATGGTATATGTCATGTCATCAACGGTTTGTAGATCAAGAATAATGCAATGAATATTAAGACGGAGAAAAGCCATAAATTAAGCAAGATCAAGGCTTTCTAGTTTTCAGCATTGCAATGTTATCCAACATTGGCGACTATCAATCCTAGTAGTGAATAATGTTACGTCTCAGATGTCCTTGTCCCAAAATGGGCTCAAACACATCAAGACTAACTAAGTCCCACCCCCACCCAAAAAAAAAAAAATGTTCAGGCGGATTTGGTCCCTAATATAGAGCTCTTGATCCCAGATTTAGCTGCCAAGATTCTCAAGGAAAACATGGAGCTATTTGCAATGACCGACTCCAGCGGCGGTAATGTATTCCATTTAGCAGCTTACCTAAATCGGATCGAAGTATTCAAATTCTTCGAAACAGGGACTACGAATTTGATCCAACAACGGGACAAGAATGGGGATCTTCCCATTCATATTGCAAGCAAGATGGGTTATGTAGAACTAATCAAGAAGCTACTTCCGATGGCACCATGGTCAAACCTGCAAGGGCAAACCCTTCTTCATATCGCAGCAAAATACGGGAGAGCTTCAGCAGTGAGGTATATGCTCAGAGATCCAAAACTGGGGAAGCAGATAAATAATTTAGATCATGCTGGAAATACACCTTCACACTTGGCAGCGCTGTATTCACAACCCGCTGCTTTGATTCCTCTTGTGTTGGATGAAAGAATGATTTCCAAATATGTCAACCACAAATGCTTGACTGCATTTGACATTGCTCTAGATCGCTTCAGAAAGGAGCCTACGTTACGGAAGGTAGGTGACGTGAATAGTCACTGTTTTATTTGTCAACTTACTAGAAATTTCCGTAGACTAATACCTTAGTTAAGTGCAGATCTCGGATTCAAATCATTATGTCTTTTAGTTGATAGCATTGTTGAAGCATTGATCATTTTCTAGAATAGTCAAGACTCCCCTAGGATTTATGTTCTACAGATATCTAATTTAGTAATAATAAGAGGTAGTTAAAGCTTGTGGGCATGAAACAAGCTAGATATCTCCGCCAAATGCATAGATAAATTGTCATATACGTTGATTAAATGAGCCTACAAATACGGTCATAATAGAAGCGGGGGGGTTTTGTCGCATTATTATTACAAATATGGTATTATCTCATAACATTATGATAAAGTGAACCTATGACAACGACAAACCATATTCATTTAATTCACGCCTCTTCTTTTCTTCTAAAATGAACTTGTACACTAGTGTTAGTTCTTTAAAAAGAGCATACACTGCATCTTTGGAGGTAAAAGCTTCTCTTTAAATGAATACTGATCGATATGGTAACTATTTGTTCTTTTTTTTTTTTCCTTCTTATTATGTTCCCAATCTCAGCAATTGACATTAATGGTGTTGTCATCCTCGACACCTGGGAAAAGTCAATTCTTCAACGGAACCTTTCTCCTTCTGAAGCCGGAAGCTCGAGATGAAGCGTTTTCAATATTTGCCTTGCGCAGAAAGAAGCTAAACAGGGACCACGTGAAGGATGTGATTGGTACCCGTCTGCTGGTGGCGACGCTTGTGGCCACGGTGACTTTCGCTGCCGGTTTTGCAGTCCCCGGAGGATTTAGCGGCTCCGGCATGGCTACCATGTTGGACAAGAGATTGTTCCAGGCCTTCACAATTTGCAACACCATCGCCATGTTCTGCTCAATGATCGTGGTCATCAACCTCATCTATGCGCAGCAAAACGATGTCGAAGTTGCGATAGCTGCAGAACGAAACTCAGCGCTGCCGCTATCAATCGCACTCCCGGCAATGTCCATCGCTTTCTTAACTGGTGTCACCTTGATCGTTGGCAAACTCCCTTGGCTTGCTAACACCATATTTTATTTGGGACTTTTTTTCCTCCTGCTTGTCTCAGGTGCAACATTGATAGAGTACCCTCCCTTACTTCAGACTCGTCATCGTCCTGTCCGTCGTGTGATATTCTGGTTTGTTCGCGCTTACATTCATTTATGGGGAGTTCAGACTTACCTTTTGGATGATTCCGAAGAAGACAAAACGACTAGCGGGACCTCGACTAGTGGGTCTCCGGATGGTGATGGTGATGGTGATCGAATGGCTGACTTGACGACAGCAAAATGTGGAGACGCGCCACATCCTACTAGTCACTAATTTGAGTTGATCATTCGACATTATTTGTGATTTGAAGAAATAAACATGGTATTCGCCTTGCTGTATTTCCTTGATTATGCAATTACATTCCTGTCGCGTTATTTAAATGGCGACAGTCAAAGTATTTAACTAAAACCCCATATTCCTCAAATAGCTTAAATTGTTAATACTTGGATGTAGCCCAATCAAAGTTCACATGATATCAAAGCAGCAAATTCTAAGTCCAAACCAAATTCACATTATATCAGAGTAACAAATTCTAAGTTCAACTCTTTTGGGGCCCTATCCGTCTCCCCGGTTATATATTCACGATGATAAATGTTGTCCGGCGATGTCATAAATGGATGAGTGGCTCTTTTCATCTGTCTCCCCGCTCTTGAAGATGCTCGCGGTCGCATGAAATTGCTCGTCGAGAGCGGCCACGGACGATTTTCCTATCCAATTTTCGACGCTCTCAACTCACAACATTCTAGGCACTCACTTACAAGTCCCTTATGTAAATAAAATGATTCTCATAAACTATTTCCCAGAGTCGAGCTTTTCGCAAAGAAAACCATAATTTATTTATTTTTTTTTCTAAAAATATCTCTTCACTCCTCACAGAAATTCAATCTTTTTAGCCCACTCTTTACACCCCCTTCGTTTCGCCACTTCTCTCATTGCCAGCCTAAACCATAAGGAACTCCCGTATGATGGAACTTGAATGAACTTGACGAGTGATTATAGACCAAGCCTTCAGAGCGATGTGAGGATTCTGCTCGCAATCTATTGAAACTCTAAATCGAACGACATAAACATGCTTTTCGTTTAGGGAAAAATGTTTTCCACACAGTACTATCAGGAATGGTACAATCCTAACCGTAGATTCGCACACCAGCACCGCTTGTTTTGCATAAATCACTCATTGATTGGGAGATTATGTGATCAGAAATAACTGACAGTACTTGTTGAAGTGAGATTTTATTTCCTTATATTGTAAGGATTTGATGTGCTGTATCGTATCGTGTAAATTATGAAGGTATCGTAGATGATTTTATTTCTTTATTTTGTAGTATTCTGCTATCATAACGATAGACATAAGGGACGGGTTGTATATATGCATGATTCCAATTGTTAATATGAATATAAGAGAAAGATTTTCTCTGAAAGTTGTCATGGTATCAGAGCGTCCTCGTTCCTAGGACCAGAAACCACCATGAACGACCAGAACCAAGCCGTTGGCCCTCATCTCGGTGGTAATGGCGACGCAACTGCGGGTATCCTTGAAAACCTCATAGAGACAATAAAGAAGGTTTTGACCCAGAACCAGACTTCTACCCCAACCGAAACTGCTGCACCACCGATCACTGTCAAGCTTGATGGCAAGAACTATGGTCTTTGGTCCCAAATTGTCGAGATGTATGTCTCCGGCAAAGACAAGTTGGGATATTTGACCAGTGAGACTCCACAGCCGATTCCGACCGACCCAGGATACCGGAAGTGGAAGACCGATGACTCTACTGTTAAGAGTTGGCTTATCAATTTAATGGACCCAGGATTGATTGGAAACTTCATACGATTTCCAACTGCTAAAACCGTGTGGGATGCTGTAGCAACAACATTTTTCGATGGCACCGATACCTCGCAAGTCTATGATCTTAAGCGTATGGTGTCTCGAATGAAGCAAGGTGGTGGACCGATCAAGACCTATTACAATAACCTTCAAGGCATCTGGCGAGAAATAGATTTTCGGCGACCAAACCTAATGGCGTGCACTGTTGACATCGCCAGGTATGCTGCAGCTATACAGGAGGATAGGGTATACCAATTTCTTGATGGTCTTGATGATAGATTGGACAACGTAAGGGCAGACATCCTCCAGATGCAACCGTTTCCTACGGTTGAACAAGCTTACGCTCGAATCAGAAGGGAAGACATGAGGCAGGCAGGCAGTGATGTAATCGTCAAGTAAACTGGAAGGCAGTGGGGCTGCAATGGTTTCCCGACGTGGTTATCCAGAGACTCGGCTAAAGCTGGAAGGAAATTTTGATAGCCATCGACCCAGATCAGGAGGGAGACAGGTTACCACTGAGTGTGTTCCCACTGCGGCAACTTTAGGCACACGAGAGACACATGCTTCAAGCTCCACGGCTATCATGATTGGTGGGATGAGCTACAGAAGAAGAAAAAGGCAGAAAAGAGCTCAGGAAAGAATTCAGGCAAGGCGGCAATGGTCTTCGGTGGATCTAATCTCTCACTTGTGCCAGATCAAATACCGATTGACTCTCCGGAAGGTACCCTCGGGACATGTTTTTCGGTCTCCCCTAAAGGAAAAAACTAAGGCTGGATTGTTGACTCCGGAGCTACGGATCATATGACCTTCGATCCACATGACCTTATCAATTCTTCTATACCAAGACACGATTTCATTGTCAATGGAAATGGCCTTAGTTCATGTGTGTCTGGGGCTGGTGATGTTAAGCTATCCCATAATCTATCTTTATCTAACACATTGCTTGTACCCTCATTGTCGAGTAGGTTGTTATCAGTTGCACAACTTACAGTGAATTGCAGTGTTGTATACTCATATACCCTGAATTTTGCCTTTTCCAGGACATTCTCTCGAAGAAGATTATTGGGCGTGTCACTAAGAGGGATGGACTCTACTTTCTGGATGAAGTGGGTGGCAGCCGGGTATTCCAAGCCAAGGGTCAGACTGATGAAAAGAAAGAGTAGATTCAGTTATGGCATCGTCGTTTGGGGCATCCTTCATTTGGGTATTTGAAGATCTTGTTTCCAGATTTATTTCGTAGTTTATCAAAATCGTTGTTTACTTGTGACACATGTATTCAAGCCAAGAGCCATCGCGTTCACTTTTCTCCTAGGACACAAGGAGTCATTCATGAGACTTCGTGTTCTCAAACTCCACAGCAAAATGGGATAGCAGAACGAAAAAATTGGCATATATTGGAAACGGCAAGAGCCTTACTTATAGGGGGTAATGTGCCAAAGAGGCTATGGCACACGGCTGTGATTACTGCTGTTTACTTGATGAACATGATGCCTTCTCGGGTGCTGGGGTTCCAAACTCTGTTACAAGCATTGGCGAAGCATGTAGAACTTCCGTCTGTCTTGACATTATCTCCTAAAGTGTATGGGTGTGTAGCATTTGTGCACCTATACAAAAATCAGAGAACGAAGCTGGATCCGCATGCAGAACGATGTGTGTTCGTGAGCTATGGATCACACAAGAAGGGTTACCGTTGTTACAATCCTAATACAAAGAAGATACATGTCACACTAGATGTTACCTTTGTTGAATCAGAGATATTTTTCTCTTCTCCGAACCAGGATTCTATAATAATAGAAGATAAAAAGGATGGACAATGGTAGTTAGTCGAGCAGCAAATAACTCAACCTAGGACAGAAGAACCGGAGATTGTCGTGCATCCTTCCCAGATTGCGATCACTCCAACTACAGATTCAGCTCAGCCTGTGGTTGGAGTAGGGTCAAGAACAAAACAAAGAACTCAGCCAGTCAATGGTGATGAATCTGGAATTTCAAAAACAGAGAGTATTAACTCTGAATCGGGAGGAAGAAAAGACGAAGAGAAACAAGCACGAGTCCATCCCTCATCCTCTATAGTACCCGACCAAACTCTTGCGAATGCGCGTGAGGTAAATTCTATTCCACCTGATATTTCTAATATTTCTGATACTTATCAAACGTATGTTCTTCCTGAAAGGCATGACAGGGGCAAGCCACTTGATCGGTACTCTCCCGAAGGAAAATCAGAAAAGGCCAAGTATCCAATCAGCAACTATGTGTCTACGGGAAAACTCTCAGAATCATATAAAGCCTTTATCAACAATGTTTCAGCTGAGAAAATTCCAGAACGGGTGGAAGAGGCAGTCAGAAGTCCGAAGTGGGTTGTGGCCATGAAAACATAAATGCAAGCACTGGATAAAAACAACACTTGGAGTCTAGTCAATCTCCCGCCAGAAAAAAGGGCTATAGGCTGCTAGTGGGTGTTTACTATTAAGTACAAAGCAGATGGGTCGATCGAGAGGTACAAGGCACGGTTAGTGGCGAAGGGGTATACTCAAACTTATGGAGTTGATTACAAGGAGACGTTCTTGCCGGTGGCAAAACTAAATATTGTACGGGTCCTAGTATCACTGGCGACTAACATGGAGTGGCCTCTATACCAACTTGATGTGAAGAATGCTTTTCTCCACGGAGATTTGAAAGAGGAGATTTACATGAAGATCCCACCAGGATATACTTGCAAAGACAATCCAGAAGCTGAATGCAAGTTAAATCTATCACTCTATGAACTCAAACAATCTCCCCGGGCATGGTTTGGAAGGTTCAGTTCAGCTATGGAGCGGTGTGGGTACAAACAGTGCAACTCTGATCACACTCTCTTTATATGCCGACGGGAATCCAAGGTGACCCTTTTGATTATATACGTTGATGATATCATTATAACAGGGAATGACTCGAGTGAGATCTCGAGACTCAAGGCTAGGCTCGGTACTGATTTCGAAATGAAGGACCTCGGAGAATTAAAGTATATTTTAGGGATTGAAGTAGCAAGATCCAAGGAGGAAATTTTCTTGTCTCAGAGGAAGTACGTGCTAGATCTTCTTGCAGAAACATGTATGTTAGATTGTGCACTAATTGACACTCTAATCGTTCAAAATCACCAATTACAACAAGGCACTGATCAAGTTGTGACTAACAAATAGGTGTATCAGCGATTGGTAGGAAGGCTAATTTACCTCTCACATACTCGACCAGACATTGCCTATGCAGTGAGTGTGGTAAGCCAATTTATGCACAATCCGAGAAAGGATCATATGGAAGCAGTAATCTGGATTTTAAGATATTTGAAGGGTGTACCCGGGAGAGGATTGTTTTTTGAAAAACATTGTCATCTTGATGTTATAGGATATACCGACGCCGATTGGGACTGCAACTTGACTGATCGAAGGTCGACTTTAGGGTTTCTCACCATGGTGGGAGGGAACTTGGTTACATGGCGGAGCAAGAAGCAGAAAGTCGTTTCCCTCTCAAGTGCAGAGGCAGAATTTAGGGGTGTGGCAAAAGGCATTTGCAAACTACTCTGGCTCAAGAGGTTGCTATCTGAAATTGGTTTTTTTTTTCCCGAGAGTGCAATGCAGTTATTTTGTGACAATAAAGCGGCCATTGATATTGCTCAGAACCTTATACAACATGATCGAACTAAACACATTGAGATAGATCGTAATTTTATTAAGGAAAAGCTGGAAGAAGGAGTGATTGAAGTACCGTTTTTTGGGTCAGCTGACCAACTTGCAGACATGCTCACTAAAGCCATATCTGGAAGGGAGTTTAGAAACTCACTTGACAAGTTGAGGATCAAAAATAATTTTTCACCCACTTGAGGGGGGTGTTGAAGTGAGCTTTTATTTCCTTATCTTGTAAGGATTTGATGTGTTGTATTGTATCGTGTAAATTAGAGAGGTATCGTAGATTATTTTATTTCTTTATTTTGTAGTATTCTGCTATCATAATGATAGACACAAGGGAAGGGCTGTATATATGCAGGATTCCAATTGTTAATATGAATATAAGAGAAATATTTTCTCTAAAAGTTGTCAGTACTGTTAGACTGTTAGGCTAGCAGCTTCCTTTCTTTTATGCTACTTTTTTTTTTTAGATTAGAGTAGTCGTGTTATGTGTTACATGGAATTAGCATGGGCAATTGGCAGTCGATTTCTATGCATACAAATGAGTTGGTTGTTTGATTCATGTTGAGGTATAATCTAGTGAGCAGCACTTGCAAAAATCTAGTCAGAGGGCGAGATAAAAATGAAGTGCAATGCCTAACTCAGGAAAGAGGGAAATTGTGGAAATATAACTAGTTGTGTAATTTTCCTCCGCTAAACTCTGCTTTTATCGACATGCCGAATGGTCCTTTAATGTTATTTTCGTCTAATTTATTCGACATCAAACATAGTAAACTATCAAAATATGTCATGTGCAAAAGTATCGATTTACGTTCTTTCCTTTGTCCTTAAGATAGTAATGTCATGGACTTGTAGTGGCATTGTCTCCTCGTCATTGCTAAAGAGTGAGCAACGTAACTTTGGCCCATTCTACGGATGCACATTGGCACCCTTATAGTGGATCGATCTGTTATCTTCATTGCGACTAGGGATCACTCAATTCTAGTTCTTGATGTCCCTAATCCAAACACCAACTGATAGGAATCGTGCCCCAATTCCAGAAAAATAACCCAAGAAAACAATACGCAGTAGCAGAATATAACGATAAAAGAATAGAATAGAAAGAAACTCACCAAAGAATTTGTTATCGAAGTTCACCCAAACCTGGGCTACGTCTCCACGCAGAGGCACTCTATGAATCCACTAGTCTTCGAGAAAAGTATGAATACAACTAATGATCTTCTCACTAGATCGGAGGAAAAAGAAAACGAGCACACTCAAGAATATCGTCACGGCCTCTTGTTTTCTTTTTCTCTCTATTCGCTACTTTGCGTTTTCTATTTGCTCTCATCCTCTGACGTCTACAACATATGTATCCCTAATATATAAGGTGTATCTTTTAATTTAAAAGAAAAAGATAGGACAAAATACAAAAAAAAAACCTTAATGATAAATTTTTGTCTTCACAAGCCAACAATCTCCCACTTAAAGGCAAATATAACACCTAGCAACTTGGCATCCATCCTCTTCAAAAACTAGCAACTAGAACTTGTGCTTCTGTGATACTCATCATCAATTAACATGGAGTAATGCCAGTAGTAGTAGTACAGAAAGTTTGCTTCTCTCTATCTACTACCTTGGTAAACATGTCAGCTGGATTCTTTGAGCCATCAATCTTCTGTAGCTTTAACTCGTTATCTTTCAATGCTGACCTGATGAAGTGATAACGCTTCTTGATATGTCTAGTCCTTAAGTGATAAGCTACACTCTTTGCTAAGTGTACTGCACTTTGATTATCACTCCACAGTGTGCTCATTGGCTGCTTTCAATGTAGCTCCTCTAGGTAATCTTGTAACCACATGATTTCCTTAGAGGCTTTCGTGATCGCTACGTACTCTGCTTCTGTCGTCGATATAGCCACTATTTTTCGTAGTTGAGATACCCAACTTACTGCTGTACCTGCAACTGTAAAGACATATCCAGTGGTGCTCTTACCACTATCTCTATTACCCAAGTGATCTGCATCCACATAACCCTATAATTCTATAGATGTACCTCTATAACAAAGAGAGCAATTTGATGTACCTACTAGATATCTCAATATCTATTTTACTGCATTCCAATGCTCTATGTCCGGGTTCTGCAAATATCGACTTACAACTCACACTGCCTGTGCAATGTCTGGTCTCATGCTTACCATAGCATACATCAAACTTCCAACTACTGACGCATACGGCACTGTCGCCATCTCATCTTTCAAAACTTGAGTACTCAAACACATATCCTTGAAAAGTTTGAAGTAACCCGCTAGAGGAGTCGCAATCGATTTTGCCTCGTCCATGTTGAATCTTTTCAACACTTTGTTCACATAGTCTTTTTGCGATAACCATAATTTCTTATTTTTCCTCTCCTTGATGATTTTCATGCCTAAAATCTTCTTGGCCTCTCCCAAGTCTTTCATAGCAAACTTTAATGCTAACATCTTCTTTACTTCTACGATTCTCTTCATATTAGAACTAGCTACTAGCATGTCATCAACATATAAAAAGAGATATACAATATCGTCATATTTATATTTTCGAAAATAAACACAGTGATCAGTTTCACAATGTGAAAATCCTTTTTCTTCTATAAAACAATCAAATTTTAAGTACCATTATCGCGGAGCTTACTTCAAGCCATATAAGCTTTTCTTCAAGTGACACACCATGTGCTATTTACCTTTGATCTCAAAACCTCTAAGTTGCGCCATGTATAACTCTTTATCTAGATCGCCATGCAAAAAAGCTATTTTTACATCTAACTGCTCAAGATGAAGATCCTCCACTACAACTATACTCAACAACACTCTGATTGATGTCATCTTCACTACTAGTGAAAATATCTCGGAGTAGTCGATCCCCTCTTTTTGAGAAAAGCCATTTATTACAAGTCTCGCCTTGTATCTAATACTACCATCAGCTTCATTTTTTTTTTATCATGTACACTCAATTGGTTAACAAAACTTTGTTACCAGTAGGCAACTTGGTCAACTCCCAAGTTTTGTTTTGCAGTAACGAGCCCATATTGTCTTTCATAGCACCCTCCCATTACATGTAAGATGTGTCTTTCTTTGCCTCATCATAAGTCCCCAGCTCTCCCGAATTTGTATATAAGACATGGCTCAGAACGGTATTAGCTGAAGAATAAAAAATTACCTTTGGCTTTCTCACACGTGTAGATCTCCTTAAAACAGGTACTTCAGAATTACTAGCTTGTTCCAGATCACCGTGTTCCTTTTGAACTGCTTGCTCATTAGTAATGTGTTCATCTTGAACAACCTCCCCTTCAGATGCACTCTGATCTACTGAAACCATTTTCATAGGAATTGTGTGCAACTCAATATATTCTGATTCTATTGCCGTTTCATGTTCTTTCTGATGATCTTTGTACATCTTTTCTTCATGGAACACCCATTCTGACTGCGAATGACTTTGTTATTTTCATAATCCCAAAGCCTATATCCATATTCATCGCCGCCATATCCAATAAAGACACACTTTTGAGATTTAGCGTCAATCTTTTTCATGTCCTCTCCGTCAATCAAAGCATATGCAACACAACCAAAAACTTTTATATATGAATAATTGACCTTTTTACCTGACTACTACTTTTGCGGTACTCATCCATCCAGCGCACTAGATGGGCTCTTGTTAATCAACTGCATCAACTGTAGTAGCCCATAAGTATAGTGGGAGACATGCATGTAGTCTCATGCATCTTGCACGCTCCAAAATGGTCATGTTCATCCTCTCAGCCATACCATTCTCTTGAGGAGTTCTAGGAACATTCTTCAACCCATGTATGCCTTCTCGGCTCAAATATTCTACAAATTCATTACTTGTGTATTCACCACCATTATCAGATTTTAGAGCTTTAATCTGATAACCTGTTTCTTTTTCTATCATGGTCTTCCACATTTTGAAAATCCCGAATACTCCTGATTTTTCTTTGAGAGCATACACCCAAGTCTTTCTTGTTGCATCATCAATAAAAGTGACAAAATATCTCTTACCACCATAAGAGAGTTTCTGAGCCGGTCCCCACACATCAGTATGAACCAACTCTAATTTCTGTCTTTTATTTTGTTGCCCATTCAATTGAAAACTAACTGCTTTTTATTTTCCATAAATGCAACTCTCACAGAAATCTAACTCAACATTTTGTAAGCCTGGAAGTAATTTTCTTGAATGTAACTGTTTGACACCCTTTTCACCACGATGTCCCAAACAGTAATGCCAAAGAGTAGATAAATTACATGTAGCCATCGTAGTTGCAATAATATCATTGATATTATCTCTCTGGAGAAGGTAAAGTGTACATGTATGCTTTCCCTTTGCTACTACTCTTGCTTTTGAGGTTATCTTCCACTCTCCGCATCCAAAAGTTGTTACCATGCCTTCTTGATAAAGTTTACTAGTTGAAATCAGATTTTTTTTCTCCAACTCGGGAATATGTATGGTTTCATGCAAAATTAGACGTCTGCCACCTGAGATGTTCAAAAGTACAATTCCTTTTCCAGCAATAGGACACATGTGGCCGTTTCCCACAACCACTTGCCCAAAATCTTTGCTAGCATAATCAATAAATATATTTCTTTGCGAGGTACAATGAAAAGAAGCATTAGAGTCAAGAAATCACTTATCTGTAGTCAAGTCAAACTGTGCAAATAAACACAAGTTCTCTAGCAAAGATTCATCGCTGACCACATTAGCTCATTAATTCTCATCTCACAGCTTCTTTTTGTAGGTTTCACACTGAAATCTACGATGTCCCGTCTAGTGACAAAATCAGCACTCATCTTTTGTAACCTCTCTCTTCCCCCTGGATTGTGACCTATTGCGCCCGCTGAATTTTTCTCTACTTTTACTTCTTCCACAGTTTTTCACTGCTAGTGCCGTTGAAGATGCATATGCCGAAAACTTATTTCCACCTGAGACTTTTCTTCGCATCTCTTCATCCATGATATTGCTCATAGCATCATCCGGAGTCAAATCATCTTTCATGGTGCTCGAAATTCCTTGCATCGTGATGTTATAGCTTTCCGAAAGAGAACATAAATATAATAAAGCTTGTAACTTCATATCTAGATTTATGTCTGCAGATTCTAACTGACTAGTAACCTGCGTGAAACTGTTAATATGATCTACAACAGAACCTCTATTAGATAATTTCATATTAACTAATTTCTTTAGCAAAAATATCTGGTTGGATGTGGACGGTTTCTCATAGATATTCTTTAAAATATCCATAACTTATTTTGCAGTCTTCGCTTTTGCGATGTGATACCCCGTCTTTTTCGTCAAACATAGCCGAATCACACCTAATGCCTTTCAATCAAGAATTTTTCATCCTAATTCTGCTGTCGGATCTACTTCCGCGAGTTCAGGTTTCCAACCCTCAAGCGGTGCATAGAGATCTTTCCGATAAAGATAGTCTTCTATTTGGAGTTTCCACCATCCGAAATCCTACCTATCAAACTTATCAATTCTGATTTTATCTTCTGTCATACCATTTGCTTTCAATCGAATGTCATCGAAAAACCCTCGATGTTCTCGATTATCCAACCTAGGCTCTGATACAAGTTGATAGGAATCGTACCCCAATTCTAGAAAAATAACCCAAGCAAACAATACGAAGTATCAGAATATAACGATAAAAGAACATAATCAAAAGAAACAAACCAGAGAATTTATTATCAAAGTTCACCCAAACCTGGGCTACGTCTCCGCATAGAGGCACTCTGTGAATCCATTAGTCTTCGAGAAAAAGTAGGAATACAACTGATGATCTTCTCGCAAGGTCGAAGGAAAAAGAAAACGAGCACACACAAGAATGCCGTCACGGCCTCTCTTTTTCTTTTTCTCTCTATTCGCTACTTTGCGCTTTTTATCTACTTTCATCCTCTAACGGCTACAACCTATATATCCATAATATAATCTAGAAGAAAAAGAAATGACAAAAGACAAAAAAAAATCCTTAATGATATATTTTTGGCTTCACAAGGCAACACCAACAAGCTGGGCAAATTGTAAAATAATAATAATAACAATAATAATAATAATAATATCATAAATCTATTGCATTTTTGTCAATTCCGTCATAAATATTTTAATTTTGCGAATTAAGTCATAAATTCATAAACCTTTTGCATTTGTGTTAATTTAGTGTGACATTCTGAATTTCGACCCTATCTCGAAGCTTATTAATGAATGAATGCCTATCGATGTATTCCAGTTAATCTCGCTCAGAATTGATCACTCTCGAGTCGACTAACCAAAGGGGAATGGCCATATAGGATTTAAAGTACATGGACCAAAGAACTTAACCACGAGTCGATGCTTTGACCATAAGGATCGTCGAAGGAATATTTTGGACCGCTAAAGGTCGATCTACGAACGATTTTAAAACGATTTGCTAGCGTCATGCGATTGGTTCATGGGTGATTCCGTATGACCATGACGTGATTTGCGAATTAACCTAAATCGATTCCTAACGGTCGTAACCTTCGGGACTAGTAATTGACCCTCGCGATTACATGACAACCAAAGCCGCCGTGGCTCGAGTAACTCTTAAACATGACATTAGTCGCGGGTCGATACGCGTAACTCCTAAGAGCCGCCCGTTAGTCTGAGACACGCTGGAATGACAATTGATTGAATTTAGCCATGGATTGGACTTCGAGATTGGAGGCCGGACATTCGAAGATCGCAATGGAGTAAATTTGGACATCGCCTCATCGGAGAGTTATTAAGGTTAGAATTAGTCCCATATAAGTTAGAAAATGAAATTCGGACCGACGATTAGGAGATTGCCTTTATACCCTTAAGTTAGTGCTTTTCCTCATAGAAATAGACGAGGGCAAAATGGACATTTGCCTATCCCCTACCTTGGCCGAAAATATAGGGGTGTTATGGTCATTTGAGGGTTGAATTATTTGAAGTGGATTAGACTAGTTTGATTAGACAATTTCCCTTCTACCAACTAGTCATTCCAAGCACTATTTATATACCATGCTCCACCAACTCTCAACCACCCCACCAAAGCTTTCCCTCCAATTTTCCTCTCTTTTATGGATCTCTCTCTCTCTCTCTCTCTCTCTCCCCCCATTTATCATTCGGCAACCTCCCCCATCCGACTCCCTCTCTTTTCCCCCATTTCTCACGTTCTCTCCCTCATTCTCTCGCTTGCTCTCTCGGTTTCACGGTGGAACCGACCACCACCGCCACTCTTACACCTCGAGCAACCACCAAGACCACCTTTCCACCCTCTTGGACCGCGAGGGAGCCGCCGTCCAAGCCCGGGAGCCGTCGAACCACCGCCGACCAAAATAGCGCCAAGAGGAGACCGTGGGCTATTCTTGGGGAATCCTTAGTTGTTCTTGAGGTAGGTGCCCTAGAAACTTGGATAGGCATGTGAAGATGTTAGATGCTTGTGTTAAGAAGGGTATTGATGTTGTTCTTGTCCATTTTATGGTTGGATCTTCAAGGGACCGAGCTGTTCACCGCCGGACCTGATTTGCGGCGCGAGCTCTTCGCCACTTGCCGCCGGTTTCCTTGAACCTTTAAACTAGGTAAGCTTGTTCTAACCTTTTGCTAGGACCTTAGGTGATGGAAGGACCGAGAGAGGGGTGTGTTAGTGTGATTTAGTGGGCTGATCTTGATGGAGTTCAAGGGAACCCGAATCTGTGATTTTTGTGGATAGATCGTATTGATGACTTGAGATGCTTGGAGTGTTGAAATCATGGTTAAAATGGATTAGTGGATAAGTGCTAGTGTGGACCGAATGCCTTATTGCGCCATTTGAAGTGTTAGAGCTTGTTTGGACTTGATTGAGTTAGCGTAGCCCTTGATTGTGCATAGATGTGTTCGGCCATAGTGTGATCTTGATGAATCATTGTGTGAAATGGCCGTAGGCCCTCAAATATATTCTGGTCGTGTATTAACGAAAGGGGATTAAACGATGAAAATGGCACTATGGTTGTGAGTTCGGCCTTGTATGATGAGTTGAGGCCTTAAATATGTTAATTGATCGATTGGCCTCATTGATGTTTGCTATGGCTGAATGATGATGTTAAGGAATGTCGATTCCCTTAATCGACTTGTATTCGACCGTGGAGTATTGCAATGGCCTTGATTGATTGGATAATGTGACGATATGCCGTGATATGGATTTGTGATTGGAATGACCGAATGGTGCTTATGATGATGATATGCACATGTTATTGCATTATGCTATAATTGGTTGAATTATAAGCCTATGTGCATATAGTGCCCTGATGCGTTAACGCGGGGCTTAATGATATCCTGATGCGTTAAACGCGGGATAGACTTGAGGCGTTAAACGCGGGTCATGAGAAATGGCATTTGGAACCTGATGCGTTAAACGCGGGTTCAGTGGTTAACCAAGCTTGAGGCGTTATTACGCGGGCTGAGCCATGAGAATTACAGTTGTATTATATATATATATAAGCTATCCTCTATATTATGAGATATTAAGTGCCAGGGTACGAAGCCAAGCCTAATCCAGATTGGTGAATTATATGACAATGCATGCCTTGATTGAGTTATTATGTGCCCATTCGCCTGTTTTCGCATGACTGGTCATTGCATGTGTTTGGGTGTGTCTGGAAGTCCCGAGTGCCTGGCTTAGGGTTAGGACTAGCTTATTGAGTTTATCTCACCCCGTCGTGGGACCCACCTTTTCAGACCCCAAACCCTAAGCATGCCGCCGCCGATTTTTGGGGTACCCGTCCGGGTAGAGCAATATTCCACGGAGTACCCAGTGGGGGAAGGGAAGACGTACATTAGAAAGTATGGCACTATCTGGATGGACGTAGGGCTACAAGACTGGAGGCCAGATAGGTTTGCAGCTTGGTTCTATCGAGACGACAATCTCACCGTTGGGCCGCTGAGGACGTTTGACGTGCCATGGGATGTGATAGGCGAGCAGGATCCCGCGATCGTGCACCCCGCGGATGGAGAGCTTACTGATGCCGAGACCGTTCCTAATCCGGATCTTCCTCCAGCACCGTCCCAGAACCCCGTCGTTGATGGCGATGTCGTGGAGTCCTCTGATGCTAATGACGACCCCATGGAGGCAGAGGAGTCCGAGCCGGAGTTCGAGGAAGAAGAGGAAGAAGAAGAAGAGCTCGAAGAAGACCTTGAAGAGTATGATCCCGTGCACCGTGAGGACCCTGCTGATGACCGCGAGCCTGACCCTTAGACAGTCTAGGTGCCCTTGACTTTTGGGTGTTCCCTTTTTGGTTAGTGTCTGACTCGTAGTTAGATGACCCCCTTTTGATTAGGCCAACTACCTTCCCTTGATCCTAAGTGTTGTATTTCAATCTGTGATCATGATGTAAAATTGAATCTATGTTATGTTATGGTCAAGTGTTTCTTTTCCTCAAGTCATCTTGTTATTTTATGTATGGAGTTATGTATGTCGCTTCCGCATGTGCATATGAGACTCATTGTCAAGTGCGTACCGTTGGATCCTGGGTAAGATGTTAAACAGTACGGCAGTAGGGCGATGTTAGCGTGCTCGAAAGGACTCGGGGCGTGACATTTAGTCTTAAACCGCAGTCCTAAATATTTTGTATTTGTGCCAATTTTTATCAAAAAATGCTGACATGGACACTAATGAGGAAAACTTTTAATATTATTTTAATAATCTTCAATTTTAATTTATTTTTTTCAATTTTTCTTTTTTTTGGGCTCATCTTCTTCCTCTAGACATTGAAGAAGTAGAAGCCACGTTCTATGAAGTAACATCTGAATAGACTAATTTTTTTGGAGAACCGAGCATTGTCGCGACCCGTCCGAAAGAGGACGCGGCTAATGGATTACCGATCGCGAGTTTTGGATCGGCGCGAGCCCTCCCAGGCCCATACCAAATCGCGGCGGGAGTATTTTTTTCAAAGGATTCGGCGATAAGAGCCGATCGATTTCGACCTTAGTGTGATCGTGGTGGCATGTGCCACTTGTGCATGCATTTGGAGTCGCCACCGGTCCTTATTGGAGGGTAGACCGGAAACCTTACTGACCGATTGGGAGAGGTCGATCAGTTCTGCGGAACCAGAGATTTTGGGTTCGGGAACTTGGTTACGTCGGTGTCATTACCAACACCCTTTCGGTACCTAACGCGAGTGATTTTTCCTAGCTAAGAGTTCATGCAGGCGCAATTTTAGGCGATGTAGGTTTGATTCAGGGTTTCATGCAGATTGGAAGACTATTCCTATCAACCACAATCAATTTTAATGAAAAGCTCAATCAAGTGCATAAATAAATCACATCAATGCACATCAATTCAAGTCAAAGGCCTCATAGTATAGCCATAAGGGCTTAGGGAAGGCGTGATTTAGGACCAGGAGGGGGCCAAATGGGAAGATTTGGGAACGATTAGCCCGAAGGGCAAAATCGTCAATTTTTTTGAAGATTTGGATACCGATTTACCCAAAATATTCCATGGCCAGTTGTTTGTGGCCATTTCCCATTTTTGAGAATTTTTTGGAATTTCTTGATTTTTCTTCAATTTTTGGAAGACGATTCGCCCAAAGGGCGAAATCGTCATTTTAAGAAGGGTCGGGGTTCAAAACACCCGGAATGAGTTTTGGCCAGTTGTTTGTGGCCATTTCTTATTTTCCGGAATTTTTTAGAATTTGTTTCTGAATTTTCTGAATTTTTTTTGAACTTTTTTATGATTTTCTATTTTTTATTGATTTATTATTATTACCATTTTTATGGCTTTTTTAATTTTTTTATTATTTTTTTAATATTTTCGAAAAATATTTTAATAAAAAGCATGTCTTTGACAATAGATAACACTCAACCAGATAAATAAGCTAACCACTAGACTGAAACAAATACATGCAAATCAAATCTATAAAGGCAATATTTTAGAAAAATAATTCTGATATACGGATCGGGTACGTAAAACATACCGGATTGGACACCGGCCTTTAATCGCCCAGCCCCAGCCTGCGACCATCTCCGCGCGCATCACCTAGATTGCAAGATATGCTTTCCTCTTTTGGAGTTCCACCATGCTGTCGCGACCTAATTCAGAATTGGCAGGCCTTGGGCTCCAAGCTGATTTTTGGACCGAATGGTTAGGGACTTTTTGATTTGGACGAAGTTCTGCGATTCTCGGCCTGACTAGGGAAGTGTTCGCTCAAAGAAACAACCGAATAATAGGACAAAACAGCAGCACAAGCACTCTAAAACATTAGCAAATCGATCAAAAAAAATCAGCACTAAAACATTAGCAACAACCTGCACTTAATCGTTAATGGAAACGCCCAAAAAAGTGCAGTTTTTGACTTTGAACAGCTGCAAATTTGGCCTCAGACTAGCAGAACAAATCAGCATGAATAGTCGCAAAAATCAACCCAAAGAACAACAAATTTAGTTATCGCACAGCAACAAACTTGGCGTCAAACAGAAGCCAAATTTTGAACACAGTGCAGCCTGGGATTTTGATCTAGAACCAACACCTTTTGCATCAAATCGTCTCCAAAATTCTCCGGATGGTCTAACACATGAAGAGATAAGATTAGACCTTTGAATAATAGTAAAACAAAGGCTGATCAACCTCAAACAAAGGTCGAACAGCAGCTAAATGAATTGAACAACAACCACGATTCGATTTATCTTGGACGAACGGGACCACTCGACTGCGGCGGGGCTGGACGGCCGGGATTGGAGACCTCGAGGCTGAGTAGTAGACATCCACAGAGCCGCTGGACAATGGAGATCGTGGTTAGTGCCCCACGCAGGAAAGGATGGGCGGCGATGATGTGCGTGATATGACTTTTGGTTGGACGCTCGCTTGGTGGCCGATGGACTCAGTGGTCGATAGTCGCCGCTACAGGTCATCACTCTTCAGCTTGATGTGTGAATTCTGGAGCGGTTGATGTATCCATAGAGAAAAGCATATGAATCCTCTTCTCTTGTCTTTTTGCGGTTGTCTCCTCCAAGAATGTCCATCCACGAATTGTGCGCCGACTTCCTCTCCTTCGTTTTCTCTTTTTCTCGAAGCTGAGAATGTGTCCTCCCCCTTCCAAAAAGTCTTCTGCCCTTTTTTGCTTTGTCATTTTCTCCTTTGGCTTTTCTGTGTTTGCGAAGATCTTGAAGACTCCAAATACCACCGCTTGGATTTGGCTCCCAATTCTGGTCGCATGTCTCCTGCGAGGAAAAAGAGAAAAAATTCCAAACAGACTTCGTGGGATCAAGGCATCGTTATGAGCAGTCCACCTCCCAGTGCCATCCCGTACGAGGAAGTATTCTCTCTAATGGCCGTGTATGAATTTTGGTGACCTCCCTCTCTCTTTCTTTCTCTCTCCAGATCTTGTGCTCTGCGGCGGTGGAGGCAGCTGAGGTGTCGGGGCAGAAGCGAAACTGCAACAATAGCAGTCTCGGCTCGAGACAGAGCAGGGTTGCTCGAGCTGGTCTTGGCCACTTTCCGTCGGCTGTGGCGGCGCTGCGACGGTGGCGACGGGATGGCAGTGAGGCAGCGAGGTGGTGGTGAGGTGGTTCGGGGCCGGCGTCGCACAAAAACCAGAGGAGAGGAGGAGAGGTCCTGCTGGGGGCGGTGTTCCCTCCAAGAAGAAGAAGAAGACGGAGGGAGCAGCCAAAAAAAGAGACTCGTCCTCTGAAAGAAGAACCAAGAAAAATAATAAAAAGGAAAGAGGGGGAAAATAAAAAAATAGTAAAAAAATAATAAAAAAATGAAAAGGAGAGATAAAATTATTAATTAAACATATACTTTTTCTTTTGCTTTTTCTTTTAAATGATGATGTTTCACTCTTTCCCCTTTTAATTATTGCTAATATTTTTGCCAAGTTCGATTTTACGGTGATCAGAAAACACCCAAAATCGAACCTGAATTTTATTATTTTATGAGGTCCAAAAGTAAAGAAAATTAAAAATAAAAATAAAAATACTGACTATTTTTTTTATATTTTTGTGACCTCGAATACTATTCTCCTTGATTTTCTTTTTTTTTGTATTTTTCGAAAATATTAAAAAAAATGAAAATTATGAAATTTTTTTTTTTGGTCAAAATGGTTCCTAAGGCCAAGCCAAGGCTTCCAAAGTTGATTTTGTGATTTTATGATCTTTTTTTATATTTTTAATTAATTTTAAAGAATAAGAATCACAATAATAAATGGTCAAAAATCAGGTGTCAACAGCTGCCCCTCTTTGAGAGGAATCTCGTTAGAGGTTTCTCTCAAAGATAAGGTGGCACCTGATTCCTAACCGACTCAACTGGGAAAATGAGAGAAGAAATGCTACGACATTGAATCTTTAAGGCCCTTTGATGAAAGCTCAAATGAATTCCCGGTTTGCTCTAACAATTTGAACATTGGCCGAAGTGAGAGAGGCTTACCTGAAGCTCACCTATCGGATGCTGCCGGTTGCGACGACTTTCAAGAAGATACCTAGGATTCGTCATTGAGAATATCCTAGGGAGATTAAGCTCTGACCTGTATGGTAGGTCATACCATTATTGGATTCCTAACTGGCAGGAACCTAAGGAAGGCGCATCCCACGCTTGAGGATTCACCAGAGATTTTAATCCGCATAGTGGATCGGACCTTTGTGTTGATCCTTAAGGCGGTATCTACTTCGTGTTGACCCTTATGGCGGTTTCTACCATTAATTTGACCCTTCAGGCGGTTTCTACCTTGAGTTGACCCTTCAGGCGGTTTCTACCTTTGTTTTGACCCTTTAGGCGGTTTCTACCTTTGTTTGACCCTTTAGGCGGTTTCTACCTTTGTTTTGACCCTTTAGGCGGTTTCTACCTTTGTTTGACCCTTTAGGCGGTTTCTACCTTTGTTTGATTTGAAAAGGGGTCTCATGACGAGGGTTCTCCACGTCTGATGAGATTGCCTTATTTTTGAAAAGGGGTCCCGAGACGAGGGTTCTCCACATCTGTTGGGACTGTTTGATTTTTTTGAAAAGGGTCTCGGGACGAGGGTTCTCCACGTCTGATGAGATTGCCTTATTTTTGAAAAGGGGTCCTGAGACGAGGGTTCTCCACGTCTGTTGGGACTGTTTGATTTTTTTGAAAAGGGGTCCTAGGACGAGGGTTCTCCACGTCATGCTAGGACTGCTTGATTTTTTGAAAAAATGTTCTATCCTCACTCCTTCTTTTGAAAGATCCCGAAATTTGTCGGGAATTCAGTTTTGAAGCAGAGAAAGATTTTATTTTGACAACGCTTCATTTGATTCTGTTGAGGCGACATTCTGGGAGCTGGGTTCTCCAGGTATCCTGCAGCAATTTTGAGCCTGAAAGATTTTTCTTCACCAAGAAAACGTTAGTAATCTTTGGGAAGACCACGGCTGTCCATTTGACAAAACCGTATGATTTAAATTTTAATCATGAAATGTGCATTTTGATGCTGGAGGTTATCCAAAGCATTCTTGCAACATGCAAATGTGATCACAAATTCCTTGCATGGAAAATCCGGATCAATAGTTTGAAAATTCCAAAACGAGTCTGTTCGAAACGTCAATTGGAATATTTCTCGACAATGAGGTCTTCTCACCTGTTTTGGGATAATGGTTTTTATAGGGGATGCACTCAATTCCCTACTAACATGTGCCTAGGTTTTAGGCTCATTCGCAGCGCATACATTTTGATCGGTCGGGAGGTCTTCCACGGGACCGTAATGTTGGGCTTGATTATTGATCTTCAAGGGGGACTCACTTTTGAGTCAAGGTCATTGAATGAAAATTTTTGCCATCTGCTTCGGGTTTACAAGTCAAGAACCCTGCAAAATGAGAAAGAAATAGTCTTGCTCGTACTTCTTCGAGCTAAGCTATATGTTAACCCAAGTGTCTTAGTCAGAGAAGACTGTTTCAGGGTTATGATGTTGGTAGGATTGGGTACCGAAATAGGCTTGTTTTTGGCCCAGAATTTATGAGGGGATTGACATTGGTGATCATTGCAAACTTGTCACATGTCTTTTCCATTTTGCATCTTCAATTTTTGAGGCATGCAACCGCTTTTGACAACTCTGTCTGCGTCTTCCACGCCTGACATCATTTGGAGGAGTAGTCTTTTTGATCTGACTCCATTATGGATTTCCTCTTTTCCCATCCGGCTTCATTGCGGATCAATCAAACAACTTACACGAGCATCGGCCTTGCTTTTACCAGGCACTTTGCTTTTTCTCGATGCCGTGAATTTTTTCTCATTTATTTTTGAAATCCCACTTTTCTCCTCTTCATGGGATCGTGTTAGACATATGTTTGAAAGTCTAAACATCTTTAAATATCAGCCCGGGAATCTTCTTCGTAATCCCTGAGTCTTGAACTCTTCCATTTTTGAAGTGGTGCTGCATCCATCTTGGAATGATCACCAATGGGTTCATGAAATGAATTTACAGGCTCAAGTTGGCTGTGCAAAGGATTCAGTGTGTGGGATAGAGAAATGAATGCTTCTCGTCATCCTATGGCACTTGGATTGCCATATAAACAACACACAAAGATTAATGTTAGTCCGAGCAAGAAAATTTCTAACCATTTTCTCCTGATGCTGCTGGACTTACCTCCATTTTGCCCCGATGTGGGGTGGTTCTTGACAGGGTTAAGAATGAAAACCGCCGTTCAAAGGGGTATATCAACAGTCACCTGTAGTGTTTGGGGGATATGAAACGAATGCCTCCGTCGTCCCAACCCATGTAATCGCTGCGACTGGTCCCTATTTCCGTAGGTCCAGATTTCGCTGTCTTATCCGCTCCACTTCTCTCTCAAGTGTGCATAGGACGTGTTTGGATTTAGGCTTTGCCTCTCGTCTTTTGAGAAAACATCCTTTTGGAAGTTTTGAACTTTTGATTGGAAAAAATCTCTTTCATTTTCTCCAAAAATTTTACCCGTCAATGGGATTTTATGATGCACCATGCATGTTCTTATTCATGTTCAGACAACCTCCTGTTTTAAAACATGAATGCCAATGAAGTTTGAATTCTACGTCTTTTCTAGACATTAGATTCTGAAAGCTTTTCTTTTTTATTTAACATCTTCAATGGATTGGGGAAAGGGATGCTTGCCTGTCCCCCGCGGCTGCAGATCCCTGCAAATTGTAAAAGAAGTATATCATTGTATGTCCACGAATTTTCCAAAAATCGAAACGATACATCCTACCCTTAGTCATGTACTCTAACGAGTAGTACATGGGATGTAAAAACCTGTTCGTCTGCAAGGCGGCTCCCCTGTCAAGGATAAACAATAAGTGTCAATTCATACTCCCAAATTCAAGACAAATTGGGACGATACAACTTTACTCTTGATTTTCATCCCATTCTGATGTTGCGTATTGATATGAACAACATCTATTAAATCCGCCTATCCATGCTTGGAGTGTTTGTAACATCAATGGTTCATCTGCCCCCAGCTGGGCAGCGTCTATTCTGCTATTTGAACGCATGACTCCTTAAGTGATTTATCCATGTTTATCATCTGAGAAGGAAAAGAAAGAAGACATTATTTCGGTATCCGATCGGAGATCGTTTAGGAACGATACATCGTTTTACCAAATGGGTGGCTTCGCGGCCAGATGCATTTTGCATTGAAGGGATGGATTCCATTATGCTCTGCGAACGATGATCATTGCTTGGGGAGCTCGCCCCTGAGCTTAAAGATGCTCAAAAGGTAAGGCGGATCTTCGTACGACTAGTTTTAAGCGTAAATGAGAAATGCCCCCATGGGAGCCTTACAATGGGATTGCCAATACATTCATTCAGGCTATTCAACCTCTTTTCTCCGAACATTTTTTTTACAAATCGCGCCTTGAATCAAACACCTGATCGTCGGCTCTGTATCACTATTGCAAGAGTCCGCCAGCTTCAGGCTGATCGAGCCAGAAATTGAGTTCCTCTCCAAGGAAATCGCTCGAATCTCCGAGCCATTGATGCTCAAGTCGAGTGTCACCGACCGCTGGCGATAGATCACTCTCGCCTTGGACGATTTGATTCCTCGAGCTGGAACCTCCCTTGTTGACCGGCAAATATGTAGACATGTCCCATGTAAATGTTGGATTTGCCATGGGAAGAGCACTAGCAACAGGTTGGTACTTAAATTGGGGAGTTCCTATTTGCGGGAACTGCGGTATATACACTTGAGGGGTATTGAGACTGCTTGGTGGAGCGTTCTGATTTGGGTTAGAGGAGTCGGTGACATGGTTGCTGGTCTCGTCAACACCGAAACATGGTTGGGTGTTCCCGGCTCTACAATCATCGTGGTTGCAGTTATGACCAACATTTAAGTTCGAACCATCTCCATCCGAGCTTAGTGTCACCCGTCCCTCTTTTAGCAACCTCTTGAAATATCCAAGGTGGCTCGCGACGTTAACTTTAGAGAGTCCCGACACGTTCAGGATTTCGTGTATGCGCGTTGATCGTGCCGTGTCGATCCCCAACTGTCGAACTGTATCAACAAATTTCTGATGGAGTTCAGCAGTCCAAGAAAATCGCGCTTTCTTGTCAACAAGAACAGCTCGCCGACTAATCTCTATGAGATCTGATTGTGTTGGAAACTGCTCTTGTAAGCCTTCGACGGTATCTGACTGCACCGGAAGACATTGCGAAAGGCATTGTAACATATGAGCACTACCAATCTCTAGAAGTGGCTCTTCGGAGAATATTTCACTGATGAGAAAATGGTTATTGCAATCAAGGCAAGTGGCACTGCTCAGTGCTTCCTCATATCTAGCGCTTTCTGTTCGAAGCTTTTCATTTTCTTCCTTCAGAATCGCTAGCTCTTGCTGTCTATGTAGATTCCCCAGCCGGGCTCGTTTGTTACGAAACCACTTATTGACCTTCCCAGGCTCCCACCCTAACTCTCGACCTAGCTCAGCCCTCTGCTTCTCATCTGGATGAGGGCATTCCTCGAAGAAAAAATCAAGCTCCCGGTCTTGACTTGAAGTATAGTGAAGGGGATGTTTTCCTTTCTGACGCTGATCACTGCTATGGGCATTGTTTTCAATACCACAACCTTGAGTTTCATCATTGGAAGTGTCAATCTCCATGACCATCGTGCCGGATTCGGTCCCGTGATCTTCAAATTCTTCCAGCAGTTTAAGCTCGGAGATTTCTAAGTCGGGCGTTTCCAACAAATGACGGTATCCTTGGAACATTTTGGATCGAAGTATCACTGACTGATCATCGCAGAAGTCATATGATCCTTCTAAATATTGATGCATGGGTTGGGTAGTATCGCCCGACTGGTTCTTCGAGCTGGAACCTCCATTTCTTCTCGAGAACATGAGAGGGGAGTTGATCGATTGACCCCCATAAGCATCTCCTACTTGGGAATTAGGGAAACAAAAATGCTCAACGCATTCCCTTGTTAGATCCTTTGAAACCACATGCCCTAGTTCGGCAAGTCCTTGGGCACTAAGCGCAGAAAGCTCGTTAGTAAGCGGAAAAACAGCGACGGATGGGTGCTGCGCCTGCTGCATCTGTGGCACACACTCTTGAAGAAAATTGGGATGACTCAGATGAATATTCTGATCAATTTCCCAATAAGTGTTGAATTTGTAACCGAGGTTAGCATGACGCTGTCTTAGCGCTCTTCTGTAACAACCGAGGTGATTTGAGACCATAGCCTTGGTAAGTTCTGGTGCATTCAGGGCCTCCATTACTTTCTTCGGGCGTGCATAGTCGAGCCCTATTCGCCGAACCACGTCTAAGAACCGGCGGTGAAGCTCAAGGGGCCACGCGAAAATCTTCTTCTCTTGGTTCAGAATAGCGTCGACAGCTTGACGGCTGATCTTTAACCCTTCTCGAGCAGGATCTGATCCTGCCATAAGTCGTTGTGGAGAAGACTCTTGGGCTCTGACGTGGTGACTCTCATCATAGTGGCATATATTCCCTCCTTCAGAAGGCACTGGCACTATCTTTGTGGGATTGATTTGTTCATGTACATTACCGGTATTTTCGATCCTAGCAGAAGGTTTAACGGGAAACAATCTATTGAGAGTGGTAGGGCCACCGCAGTTAGGGCAGACAACAGTGCTAAGAACTTCTTCATACCTCATGTTCTTTGTTCGAAGCTTCTCGTTCTGTTCCTTTAGAAACGCGGTCTCCCGTCGTTTGTACTGATTACTCAGCTTGGTTCGTTTATTTTGAAACCAATTCAAGATCCTCAAAGGGCTCGTCCCTAGTTTTTGACCCAACTTCTTCCTCTGTTCTGTGTCCGGGAAAGGGCATCCTCTGAAGATAGCTTCAAGTATCTGGACCTCATCCGGAGTGTAGAGCTGGCGACGCTTTCTTTTCTGGCGCGGATCATCGTCGCTGGCGTCTTGGTCGCTGAGGGCTTGAGTCTCCTGGATGGTCGAGTCGATTTCCATATCCTTCATGACGAATTCGTTTCCGAGGTCTTCAAATTCCTCTAGCCGTTCAAGTTCGGAAACATTTAGGTCAGGCGTTTCCAACAGATGATGGTACCCCTTGAACATTTTGGGTCGAAATGTCTTTTCCTGATCTTCGTTCGCTTGATTTTCTCCACCCTTTCTCAGATGTTCGCCCTCTCTGTAATTATCAGAGATTAGGCGTGTTCCAAGAAGCGTCGCTTTGAAATCGAGTAACGAGTGTCTAACGGGCGTTCCTTTCGAGACTTCGTGATTCCCCGTGTCGACTTTTGCTTTATCGAGCATTACGCCTGTCCCCCTAGCTCGGTCTCCAAAGTAATAGGTCCGCCGGCCTTTAGGTGTTGTTACCTTTTCTAAGCCCGAAATCACGGGACAGAGGTGGATCTGTGACTCACCAGGGATGTATTAATGAGGCTTGATTAGCCCTGCTGCGTATAGAAAAATTATTGCAGCTTTCCCTTTCTCGTTCGAGCGTTAAAGGGCGAGAGGTTGACATCGAGGAGATTAACATTTCGATCTAACCTCTCAAACACTCCTCCATCATTCCTTCTTTTCTCTGTCGTTGAATCGCAGATGGCTTCCTCTCCTGTACCCGCTGCCTCAGCCGAAGCTTCAACCCAATGGGAGAGGTTTTATCACCTCTTGGGTAGAGGTTATGGCTACATAAACAGTCATCCTGAAGCTGAGGTTGAAGTTCGTACTCTGATTCCGGCCCTGGATACTGTGTGTATTGAAGGTACGAAACTGCAGAGGGAGTTTGTGATCTTCCCAACTCTCTTCAATAATTTCCTGCAGGCTTACGAAGTTGCTAGCCGGGAGGTTACTTTGGCTGGTATCGTGCGAGCCCGTTATCAGGACCGAACTGAGTCCCTGATGTTGGCCATGCTGACGACCGATAACCATAAAAGGGCTGTTGAATACGCCCACGCCCAAGTTTCGATGTTGGTCCGTGAGAGGGACAACTTGGTGGAGCGTCTGGCTCTTTTTGACACCGCCTTTGAGCAAGATCAGCACAACCTCGTGCTGAGGTTCCAGTGTGCCTGGTTGGAGGAAAGGCTTGAAGACCTGAGCATGGATATAGCTCGCGGGAGGGTGCTGGCTCAGGACTTAGAGCTTGAGTTCAAGTACTATGAGACCAAGGTGAACGAACTTAAGGAGAAATGTCGTCTCCTTTTCTTCAAGCTCGTAGACCTCGATTCCCAGAGTGTGGGTTGTAAGCAAGGCATGGATAGCATGGAGAATCAATTGAGCTCATTTGTGATGCTCATTAGAACTCACTTCGGATTTACGGTTCCTCCTCAGTAGTCTGTTTGTAAAGTCTCCTGTTAAGTGCTATAAATGAGAGTGTATGTACATTTTCGCTTATCCTTCGCAAGATTCAATATTGCCCTTGGTTTCGCAATCATAGTGTTTGAGGCAACTGACGATCTTTCCGCTTTCGAGCCTGCTCACGTTATGTTTGTAACCTATGCTGTCACGTTTGCCTTCGTGCGCTTGGTCGATTTACCTCGAACCCATTGTGACAAAAAGATTGTTGTAGCTAAACATGATGATGTTAGCAAGCATCATTGTGTGAAATCAACCCTAGGCCTTAAAGAAGAAAGGAACTGCTCCGATTGAAACTTTACAATGCGCAAATAAGAAATAAGTTCTACTTGTGTACAAGCCCCCCCTTTCTCTGGGTATGTTCGATCACCACCCCATCATGTCTGGGTTCAGGTGCGCGGTCATCGACTCCAGATCATGGCCGTGAAGGTTTGCTAGCCTCCTCCTGATGGATTCTTCGAACTGTGACCACCATCTTTGTTTGAGAAGAAAAGAGGAGGGTCGACCTCTTTCCTATCAAAAGCGTGTCTCACTCAGAGATCAGGGAAGCAAAATTGTTCGAAGTGTTCCCCCACTAGATCATCTGAGATCATATGCCCTAGTTGGGCGAACTCCTGAACATTAGACGTCGTGGGTGGATCAGCAGCAGGAAGAGCGCCGGTGGACGGCCGCTGCTCGAGCGGGGAAGTGTATATTTGTTGCACCGGTGGCACGTATTCTTGAGGAACATTAAGATGACTGATAGGGCTATATTGACCAATTCTCCAACAGTTGGTGGTAGAGCTACCGGCTTGGTTGGTATCGAGACTCGGCAGGGCTCTTCTTGAGGCATGGCTGTTGCGTTCGTAGCAGTACCTAATGTTCAAGTTCGAGTCGGGCTCTTCTAGGCGCCGTGCGGCATGACGCTGTCGTAGCTTCCTGCGGTAACCATTAAGGTGGTTTGCGACTAACCTTCTAGCGAGCCCCGGTTCATTCATGACCTCATGTACGCGTGTTGGACATAATGAGTCATTCCCTATTTGGTGAACCGCATCAAGGAATTTTCTGTGAAGCTCTGGAGACCATATGAACTTCTTTTGGCGACTCAGGATAGCATCCGTGACTCGGCGATCATTCCTCGATTCACTCTCGGCGGGGTCTGGTTGTGCCAGAGGTTGTTGCAGGGGAAGCTGGTTGACTTCGAACTGGTCTGTGGTGATAGTAAGCCCATTGTCAGGGAAATTGTAGTAACGCGCCTCCCCTCTTTCAAAAGATGGTTTGAGGGAGTGGGGTGGCGGACGACCACCTGCGATTCTCATAGAAAACTTATCACGGAACATTTCGCGAGTGTCGATAGAACCACCGCAGTTAAGGCAAGCGGCGTTGATGAGGACTTCCTTATACCACATGTTTTCTGCTCGAAGCCTGGCGTATTCTTCTTTTAGAGTTTCGAGCTCTTGACACTTTCCCCGAACCACTGATCTGGCCCGTCTGTTTTGAAACCAGTGCTTGACCCTTAAGGGTTCCATCTCTAATTTCCGGGCTAATTTTCTTCTTCGTCTCGTATTCGGGTAACGGCACTTATTGAAGGCGGCTTCGAGTATCTGGATTTCCTTCTCAGTATAGAACCGGCGACGTCTTCTTCCACGAGATGGGACATCGCCGCTGCCGTCGTTGTTGCTGCTACTGTCGTCGTCGCCACCACTGTCATCGTCGCTGCCCTGATCCTGAACCTCGTTGCCAGCAGGGTTGGGTAGTATGGTTTCGACATCTGGCTCGATCCCAAAGACTTCGAGGTCTCCCAACTGCACATTACCTAGGACATTTGGGTCAGTCATCTCCAACAAATGACTATGACTGTTAAACATACTGGATCAAGAAAAGGTTTGTTCGTCCTTTTTTATTCACTCAAGGTCTTGTAATCCACTTCCTATGTTTACTCTCTCTAAACTTTCTTTTGAGTGACTTTGCGTATTCAGGAGTCGCTCTTCGAGCATGGAAGACGATCACCAGGCGAGCGCTCTTCTAGAGATTTTGAGTTTCTCGTCTTGTCGTCTTCCTTCCTTTTCATGGTGGAGAGATCACGGATCGCTTTTCTTTCCTCGATAGCCGAACCTGTCCCCCACTATCTCTCAAAAGACTAAATTACGTCCACCACCCGCTCAGCTTTTCATCATGACAAAACTATCAACCCTACCGCGGCTCCTTCGATATTTGCGCTCGACTCCCGCTCCATCTCAATAATGGTGAAATAGACAACTCTTTTACAACTTTTCAAACTCGTCAGGCCTGAAATCGCGGATCGAGACATGTCTGATGCTTCACGGGAGGAGCAGCCCCTGCTTTACATTAACTACCCCGGCTCCACAAGCATTATTGCTGTAACTTTTCTCCATTTTTGAGCTACTATGAAACGAGGAGAAGGTTAGTGCTCTCATTTGCCCAGCTTTCACTTTCATTCATTCCATCGCACTCGTCCTCCTCTCCATCCTTCCAACAAGAAATGGCTTCATCTTCTGCTTCTTCCTCTGACTCTTCCCATGCTTGCGTCTTTTCAATCGCAGTCCTGGCCCGATGGGAAAAACTCTATAATCTCTTGGGTCGGGGCTATGCTTACATAGCCGATCATCCGGAGATCGAGGCTGAGATCCGCGTTCTATTTGCGGCCACAGACACTACTTCCATCGAGGGTACTGAGTTGGAGAAGGAGTATAAAACATTCCCAGCCCTCTTTGCAAACTTTCTAGAGGCTTACCGCGTTGCTCACCGGGAAGTTCTCGTGGCTCATGTCTTGCGAGCCCGCTACGAAGACCGCTGTGACTGCCTGACGTTGACTAACTTCGTGGCTGACAGCCACAACAAGGTTATGGAAACTGCCAACGAGCGGGTCTCGACGATGCTTCGTGAACGTGGAAATTTGGTGGAGCGTTTGGCCTTGTGCCTGATCACCTATGAGCACGATCGTCGTAACATCATGTTGAAGTTTCAGAGCGATTGGCTGGAAGAGCGACTCGATACTGTTACGGCGGATGTATCCCGTGGGAGGGAATTGGTCCGGGACTTGGAACTAGCTGCTGAAGATCACAGGGCCAAGGTTACTGACCTTAAGAATGAGTGCAAGCGCCTTCTTCTCCAGCTCGCGGATCATGATATACGGAGCGGTGAGTGTAGGCAGGGAATCAACCATATAGAGGGCCAATTGAGCTCCTTCGTGCTGCTGATTAGGGCTCAGTTCGGCTTTACTTTTCCGCCTCGCTAATCTGTATTAATCTGCTTTGAAAGTCTTTCGATTGAGCGAAAGTGAATGAAAGCTCCTGTGTGTGTGTGTTTTAGCTTTTATATGGTCCATTTCTTCGAGCATCCGAACATCTTCAACTTGGGTGAGCTAAGATCATAATATCAATAAGTTGAGCAAATATGTCCTGATTTTCTAACTTGCTCATGATCAGATGAAAGAATAGCCTCAGATTCATCCAGGAGAAGATTTCTCTCTATTACCTATTTTTCACCTGCAAATGAAACGACTGAATCAGAAGAAATAATTTGAAAAAGAAAGCATAAACCCCTTTCAATCTTATGCTTGCTCGTGATTAATAAGGACAAAAACTTTTACAAGGGTTTTAATCTTGCGCAAAAGTTTTTTATCAGTATTCTTCGAAGGAGAGCATATTATTGAAAGGAATGTAATTCACGATAATCGCTTTTGATCAATTTCGAGAAGAACGACCTAGTCAAAAAGTACAAAGCATAACGACGTGTTTTAAATTTAATTGAAGATACGGCATCCAAATCAAGGCCGTTTTGTAAGAACGATGGCAATTTGGACATCTATCTCGTCATTAAATTCGAAACAATGCCGATACTCTTGATCAATTATCGTGGATTACCAATGATGTACGACATGCATGAATCAATTCAAGTGTATAATTCCTTCTAGCGAAATTGGGGTTGGATTACCCTATACGACCAAAAAGGTCATGCAAGATTTCCAATTTTGATTTCCTCTAAAGGAATTATAAACTTGACTTGGGAGTATTCGGATGATTAGAGAAAATGCCACTATCACATTCCCATGACCCGTCAAAAGAAATACAACCAAGCTCCATCTGAATGTATACACCAATAGATCCCTAATACAATCACTCTAAGGGGTGAGATAGAGAAAACCTCGGTAAAAATAAACCCTATACAAGAGGACTAGTAATGAAAAATGAAACAAAGGAATGTGATCCTAACGTTTAAGGATGCCCCAGTTTCGATCTGTGTCTTCAGGATCACTTGCCCCAACTCGTCATCTTCGTTGGATGATACCTTAATAATGTCCACAGTATGCTCCTCGCATACTCGGTGTTCGTCGTGGGATATCATCCTCCTCGTCTTCTATCAAGGACGTTTGGGAAAAACACACACATCTATCCTTGAAATGGCATTTAATCTAATCACCAGAATGCAATGAATGAAATGCCTATATTTATATGAACTGTAATAGATTTGAGGGATAGAGAGTCTTACCAACCAAACTCGTCGACTTATGTGCGGTTTTAGGTGTACCAACCGCCCAAAGACATGCGCATGAGACAAGTGATGATGAACTTCTAAAAATCAGAGGGTTTGGTACCTAAGGTCAAGGTTCCCACCTCGAGTTCTAGAAAGAGCCGATTCCATTGCACAACTATCGTTGCATTGGGACTCGATCCATAGTTCGAAGCGAGCGGAATTGAAAAGTGGATTACCCTGTGTTTTTCCTCACGGAGGTTCCATTTTCAATTCCTTCTATTGTGTTCCTAAAGGCGGCGCCCGGGGTTTTAGGCGAGGTTGTGTGTGTCCACGTGTTGTGATCATCACAATGCAATTCATGCACAACAGTTTATCAATCAGCACTTCAAATCATCCACACAACATACATTCCTACGCCCAACCTGCATAAGACAATGTTAATCACGGACTACACCCCTTATTTCTCCAATCTGTAAAAACATATAACACCTACCATAAGCGGACTTACCTCACCTTCAAGAGCGCCAGCATGGTTAGAAAAATCACTCAGCGTTCTAATTACGGCCTAAGTCCACTTGAGGTCTAGAACGATAGGTTCTAGAACAAATTTCCCAGCGGAGTCGCCAGCTGTCGCGACCCGTCCGAAAGAGGACGCGGCTAATGGATTACCGATCGCGGGTTTTGGATCGGCGCGAGCCCTCCCAGGCCCATACCAAATCGCGGCGGGAGTATTTTTTTCAAAGGATTCGGCGATAAGAGCCGATCGATTTCGACCTTAGTGTGATCGTGGTGGCATGTGCCACTTGTGCATGCATTTGGAGTCGCCACCGGTCCTTATTGGAGGGTAGACCGGAAACCTTACTGACCGATTGGGAGAGGTCGATCAGTTCTGCGGAACCAGAGATTTTGGGTTCGGGAACTTGGTTACGTCGGTGTCATTACCAACACCCTTTCGGTACCTAACGCGAGTGATTTTTCCTAGCTAAGAGTTCATGCAGGCGCAATTTTAGGCGATGTAGGTTTGATTCAGGGTTTCATGCAGATTGGAAGACTATTCCTATCAACCACAATCAATTTTAATGAAAAGCTCAATCAAGTGCATAAATAAATCACATCAATGCACATCAATTCAAGTCAAAGGCCTCCTAGTATAGCCATAAGGGCTAAGGGAAGGCGTGATTTAGGACCAGGAGGGGGCCAAATGGGAAGATTTGGGAACGATTAGCCCGAAGGGCAAAATCGTCAATTTTTTTGAAGATTTGGATACCGATTTACCCAAAATATTCCATGGCCAGTTGTTTGTGGCCATTTCCCATTTTTGAGAATTTTTTGGAATTTCTTGATTTTTCTTCAATTTTTGGAAGACGATTCGCCTAAAGGGCGAAATCGTCATTTTAAGAAGGGTCGGGGTTCAAAACATCCGGAATGAGTTTTGGCCAGTTGTTTGTGGCCATTTCTTATTTTCCGGAATTTTTTAGAATTTGTTTCTGAATTTTCTGAATTTTTTTTGAACTTTTTTATGATTTTCTATTTTTTATTGATTTATTATTATTACCATTTTTATGGCTTTTTTAATTTTTTTATTATTTTTTTAATATTTTCGAAAAATATTTTAATAAAAAGCATGTCTTTGACAATAGATAACACTCAACCAGATAAATAAGCTAACCACTAGACTGAAACAAATACATGCAAATCAAATCTATAAAGGCAATATTTTAGAAAAATAATTCTGATATACGGATCGGGTACGTAAAACATACCGGATTGGACACCGGCCTTTAATCGCCCAGCCCCAGCCTGCGACCATCTCCGCGCGCATCACCTAGATTGCAAGATATGCTTTCCTCTTTTGGAGTTCCACCATGCTGTCGCGACCTAATTCAGAATTGGCAGGCCTTGGGCTCCAAGCTGATTTTTGGACCGAATGGTTAGGGACTTTTTGATTTGGACGAAGTTCTGCGATTCTCGGCCTGACTAGGGAAGTGTTCGCTCAAAGAAACAACCGAATAATAGGACAAAACAGCAGCACAAGCACTCTAAAACATTAGCAAATCGATCAAAAAAAATCAGCACTAAAACATTAGCAACAACCTGCACTTAATCGTTAATGGAAACGCCCAAAAAGTGCAGTTTTTGACTTTGAACAGCTGCAAATTTGGCCTCAGACTAGCAGAACAAATCAGCATGAATAGTCGCAAAAATCAACCCAAAGAACAACAAATTTAGTTATCGCACAGCAACAAACTTGGCGTCAAACAGAAGCCAAATTTTGAACACAGTGCAGCCTGGGATTTTGATCTAGAACCAACACCTTTTGCATCAAATCGTCTCCAAAATTCTCCGGATGGTCTAACACATGAAGAGATAAGATTAGACCTTTGAATAATAGTAAAACAAAGGCTGATCAACCTCAAACAAAGGTCGAACAGCAGCTAAATGAATTGAACAACAACCACGATTCGACTTATCTTGGACGAACGGGACCACTCGACTGCGGCGGGGCTGGACGGCCGGGATTGGAGACCTCGAGGCTGAGTAGTGGACATCCACAGAGCCGCTGGACAATGGAGATCGTGGTTAGTGCCCCACGCAGGAAAGGATGGGCGGCGATGATGTGCGTGATATGACTTTTGGTTGGACGCTCGCTTGGTGGCCGATGGACTCAGTGGTCGATAGTCGCCGCTACAGGTCATCACTCTTCAGCTTGATGTGTGAATTTTGGAGCGGTTGATGTATCCATAGAGAAAAGCATATGAATCCTCTTCTCTTGTCTTTTTGCGGTTGTCTCCTCCAAGAATGTCCATCCACGAATTGTGCGCCGACTTCCTCTCCTTCGTTTTCTCTTTTTCTCGAAGCTGAGAATGTGTCCTCCCCCTTCCAAAAAGTCTTCTGCCCTTTTTTGCTTTGTCATTTTCTCCTTTGGCTTTTCTGTGTTTGCGAAGATCTTGAAGACTCCAAATACCACCGCTTGGATTTGGCTCCCAATTCTGGTCGCATGTCTCCTGCGAGGAAAAAGAGAAAAAATTCCAAACAGACTTCGTGGGATCAAGGCATCGTTATGAGCAGTCCACCTCCCAGTGCCATCCCGTACGAGGAAGTATTCTCTCTAATGGCCGTGTATGAATTTTGGTGACCTCCCTCTCTCTTTCTTTCTCTCTCCAGATCTTGTGCTCTGCGGCGGTGGAGGCAGCTGAGGTGTCGGGGTAGAAGCGAAACTGCAACAACAGCAGTCTCGGCTCGAGACAGAGCAGGGTTGCTCGAGCTGGTCTTGGCCACTTTCCGTCGGCTGTGGCGGCGCTGCGACGGTGGCGACGGGATGGCAGTGAGGCAGCGAGGTGGTGGTGAGGTGGTTCGGGGCCGGCGTCGCACAAAAACCAGAGGAGAGGAGGAGAGGTCCTGCTGGGGGCGGTGTTCCCTCCAAGAAGAAGAAGAAGACGGAGGGAGCAGCCAAAAAAAGAGACTCGTCCTCTGAGAGAAGAACCAAGAAAAATAATAAAAAGGAAAGAGGGGGAAAATAAAAAAATAGTAAAAAAATAATAAAAAAATGAAAAGGAGAGATAAAATTATTAATTAAACATATACTTTTTCTTTTGCTTTTTCTTTTAAATGATGATGTTTCACTCTTTCCCCTTTTAATTATTGCTAATATTTTTGCCAAGTTCGATTTTACGGTGATCAGAAAACACCCAAAATCGAACCTGAATTTTATTATTTTATGAGGTCCAAAAGTAAAGAAAATTAAAAATAAAAATAAAAATACTGACTATTTTTTTTATATTTTTGTGACCTCGAATACTATTCTCCTTGATTTTCTTTTTTTTTTTGTATTTTTCGAAAATATTAAAAAAATGAAAATTATGAAAATATATTTTTTTTGGTCAAAATGGTTCCTAAGGCTAAGCCAAGGCTTCCAAAGTTGATTTTGTGATTTTATGATCTTTTTTTTTATATTTTTAATTAATTTTAAAGAATAAGAATCACAATAATAAATGGTCAAAAATCAGGTGTCAACAAGCATGAGATGGGCAAAATCGATAGCGTCAAAGCCCAAAATTACAGAAAGCTTGAGATGGGCGACGAGCACGGCCTCCCCAGCGATGGCGGTGCCTAGCCGAGCGCGACGTCATGGCTGTGCGAGCTTGCTCAGATCTGGCGATACTCAACCATGGCAGCGCCAGCCTTGCTTACGACGCACCTCCATTCGGCCTCACCCAGCAGCACCTACGACGTCTACAATGGCCCGCCGGCTATATCTTCCACCGGTCAGCAACTCCATGGCTAGAGGAAGGAGAAGACCATGGCTGGAGGAAGGAGAAGTCTCAAAACAAAAAAGAAAAATAAATAAAGAAAAGAGAAAAAAAGAAAAATTTACAAAAAAATTAAAATGTTATTAGGAATCGCCGAGCCTGTAGGGATTAGTGGTAAAACCGCAATCCACAAACTGATGCATGGGACTCACCCTTGACTTGGGAATGCAGAGGGGAAAGATAGCATATCATAAGAGCGAGACGAGGTTTGAAACCCTATTGCAAGAGGAACGCCTCGCGTCCTATGAAAATTTACTAGATTAAATTGGGGCAAATGCAAAAAAATTAAAACTGGATTGGCGCAAATGCAAAAAGTTTAGGATTGAATTGGCAAAAGTGCAATAGGTCTAAAACGTTCTGAACAATTTTTCCCGACAAGCCCTTGCAGAGGGATCAGGATCCCCTGCCAATTTGATCCATTGGATCTTCCCCCATTTTGTGACATTCTGATTCTTCCTGATATTTTGAGACTATTCAATGAGAATATATCTAGCGATGTATTTCAGTCATATTCCGCTCGGATCTGATCAATCTCGGTTAACTAACCAAAAGGGAAGGGCTAACGAGAGACAAGGTACGTGGACCTAGGAAACTCGAATAGGAAATGGCACTTTGACCATAAGGATTGTCGAGGGAATATTTAGAGCCATAAAAGGCCGATCTAAGAAAGATTAAGGGATCCATTGCTAGCGTTATACGATTGGAGCGCGGGTGATGCCGTTTAACCAATTCATAATTTGTAAAAAAATTTCTAAATCGAACGATGACGATCGAGACCGGCGGAGCTAGTGATAGACCTTCGCAATTACATGACAACCAAAGTCGCCATGGATTGACGAGCCCTGAGTGTGATATAAGTCACAGAGTCGATACGCGTAACGTCCGCAAAAGCCGCCCGTCGGTTTGAGATAGGCTGGAATCGCATTCAATAGAGAAGTGAATCGGAGACGAGTCTCGAAATTAGAAGAAGGAGAATCAAGAATTCCAACATTTCATTTGGAATGGACGCCGCCTCACCGAAGAAAAATTTGAATTGGAAAACCGATGTTCCGGACACCAGGGGTAAAATTACCATTTTGCCCTCAAGCTTTGGTCTTACTTTTATTAATGGACAAGGGCATTTTGGTACATTGCAAAGCTCCCTAGCTGCCGGCAATTTGGAGGATTTGCAGCCATTAGATCACCTCGTGAATGACTAGAGGACAAGTGTCAATGGATTAAGCCCTCAACATTAATTATTTGCCTTTTAACCTACCATTCAACAAGGGTTGACTCTTGTGGATGAAGTAAAATTCCAGCTTCCTTTTCATTTGCTGAACTCCCTCTCTCGCGTGGCTATCTTCTTCTTCTTCTCCTCCCCTTTTCTTTTTCCACTCTGCCGTGAGCTCTAGCCGACCAGCCCTGACCACCCACTTCGCTAACGTCCAGCGCCACCACTAGCGACTTCCAGCCGTTGCGCCTGCCACCACAGCCTTCCTCGGCGTCTTGCCGAACTTCTCGAAGTGGTAGCTCGACATTTAGACCACCGAGCAGCTCCGGCCAAGCAATCTCCTGCCGGTCGACAGAAATTACTGCAACCTGAGGTAGGCCACTGTTTTGACCTCGTTGGAACCCGAAACCTTGGAGTTTCTTGCTCAAATGTTTTAGACACCAAGTGGACTTGTATGTGAATCTGTGATAAAAAGTTGAGCCGAAAATGATAAGGTCTCGATGCCCTTTTGTTGCTTGTTTGGGACGCCAGATTCTGCCGGTTTGAGGAGCTGTGAAGACCGGCACCATTCAAGGACCTATTGACGTCGTTTTGAGCTCAAACCCTCGGTGAGGCTCCCTAACTTGTAGAACTATATGTTGGCAAGTAGTTTGGTGATTAAATTGGAGGATTGGATAAGTTTAAGGGCTGGTGAATTGGGGATTGAGCAGAAACCGAACAGTGCCATGTTCGGTTCTGCATAGGCTAAGCTGTTAAGGGCTGTTAGTGATAGAGTTGGGCTTCAATTGGATCCTTTAGACATGTTAGGATGTGAATTAGTATGTTAGGGAGGTTCGTGCTTGATGGATTAATAATCGGACGAAGGAAATTGATAAATTGAATGGGAATTCTCTTAGGTGCGCTGCTGCCCTATCCTGGAACACTTGAGGCTGAATTATTTGAGGACTTCGGGGAGCAATTTCGTTGATTCAAGAGCAAGGTAAAAGGGGTTCCTAAACTTTAGTTACGAAGATTGGACCCGACTGGGCACTTCGGATGAGAATTATGTTAGTTTGTCGCAATATCGTGTGATTGCTCATTGTGAGTTCTTGTGTGACGATGAGGACCTAAATGTCTGACATATGCTTATGCTATGACTTGAGTGCCACTTTGGATGGTAGAGATTTACTGTCTCGCATGCTATAGTTTACTAGTTCCATGTATGGACTGTGCTCGATTATGAAGTTCGACTTGAGAATTGTGCTAGCGTGCTTGCAATACGTGGCACCCTGACGCGCCAAATGATGCGGAGTTTGAATTGGCCAAGGTCCTGATGCGCCGAGTGACGCGGGACGAGCATCGATTTGTGTCGGAACTGGCCCAAGTTGAGACTGAAAACCTGATGCGTTTACGCGGGTTTGTCAATGAGGTGGTCTGAGGCGTAAGTACGCGGACTGAGCTTGATGCGTTACAAACTCGGGCGAGAAAAGAATGCGAGTCTGGGAGGAAGCATGGAGTGGTTTGACTTGAATCGCATATTTGACTCATGTGAAGATATTCGTTGGCATAATTATGTGTTTGAGGCATGTTTGCATCTATGTACTATACATGACTACTTGATGTAATTTGTGGTTGTCGTTGTCTTTTTTGTTGTGAATGATTGCTTGCCTGAGCATACGGTCGACCTAACTTGGGAGTTAGGGCCTCCTTTGCTGAGACGTCGATCTCACCCCATCGTGGGACCACCTCTTTTTCATATCCTAGGCGTGAAAATGTTGCCGACCAGACTAGGTGACCCCAAGGAAATGACTGCGTATTTTGATGAGTTTCCAGATAGTAGGGGTACTATCTATGTTAGAAAATGCATTGTAGTCTAGGTCGACGAGGGTGAACCGGAGTGGAAGCCACATAGGTTTGAACCTTGGTTCCGTAGAAGGAACAAAGTCTCTACTGGTCCGTTGAAGGCCTCTGAGGTGCCTTGTGGGGTGGTTCCGAGTTGGTGCCATCCTACCCCGGATTCCATGGAAGTAGAAGTGTCGGTCGCTGGTTCGAGGAATATACCTGAGAAGACTCCTACCTTGGAGGACACTGAAGAGGTGATCGTGATCGAGGATTCTGAGAGTGAGGCAGAGGATACCACGTTGGAGGAAACCATCGAGGTGCAATCCGAGACCTTCTCGGATTATGAGCCTTCGGAGGACACCAGGGAGACTGATGGTTCTAGTAGTTCTACCTAGTTGTCCTGTACTGTTGGGTAGTGTCTTTTGGATGATGACCTCGTCGGTCAGTTGATCTTTTATTTTGGGACTTTGGATAGTGGTCTTTTGGTTTAGTCCCGTACCCCGACCCAAATCACAGTACTAACTGACCTGTGCTTTTGTATAAACTCTTGGGAAGTATATTATCTGATGGTTTCGTTACTCAAGTCTCTCTTTTATTTTGTACGGCGATGTCTTGTTGTTCCACTTCTGTTTGTTCCTTTGGTACTCCCCTTTATGGTGTTAGATTCTGGGACTCTTTCGGGACATAGGTGAAGAGGGACGTGACGCATTTTATGGGGGGAAGATCTAATGGTGGGGGTGGCTATGATCCCCTGCCTTTAAGGAAGGGGATCCACTCGCGTTGCGGACAACCCAGTCCAAAATGATGCAAGTTTTTCAAAATTTGTGCAAAACGTAAGGTTGGATAATTAACTGTGATAATTAATGTTATCATCATGATCATCGCCACTTCGCCAGTCGTCATAGGACCTTCACTTGACCCTCTCGCCTCGTGGATCTGGCCACTAAAAAATGGCATGTAATGATATAAATGTTTCAATCCATTTAGCAGGATGACAAGTTTTTCGCATACAAAGTTGTAGCACAAAATATGATGCTACTTGTTTGCTCCTTTTCTGAATCGGATAAATAGCATGAATAACAATATTTGAGCAATACGAGTACAACAACTACCAAATCGATCATCTATCAACTTCTTGATGCTAAGTTCCTCATAAAATTAAGATGAATAAAACATTAAGCGGAGCCGAGCTCAAACGAGTGAGTGTCGCAACCCGTTTTTTCGGGCTAATGGATTGCTGAATCGGTCCCTCACCCACTCTGCAATGTGGATCGCGGGCTTTGTTGGCGTGGGCCCTCCCAGGCCCATACCAAATAGCGACAGGAGTTAAATTTTTACGGGGGTTTCGATGATAAGAGTCGATCGCTTTCGGCCTTGGTGTGGTCGTGGTGGCATGTGCTACGTGTGCTTGCATTTGGAGTCGCCACCGGTCCTTCTTGGAAGGTGGACCGGAAACCTCACTAATCGATTGGGAGAGATCGATCAGTTCTGCGGAACTAGAGATTTTGGGTTTGGGGACTTGGTTACGTTGGTGTCATTACCAGGGCCCTTTCGGTACCTAACGCGAGTGATTTTCCCTACTAAGATTTCATGCATGCGCAATTTTGGGTGAGGTAAGTCTGATTTAGGGGGTTTCATGCAGATTGGAAGACTAGTCCTATCAATCACAATCAATATAATGAAAGCGCAATCAAGTACATAAAATGATCCACGTCAATGCACATCAATTCAAATCAAGGGCCTCCTAATATAGCCTTAAGGGCTTAGAGAAGGTGTGATTCAGGACTAGTGGTAGAATGGGAAGATTTGGGGACGATTCGCTCAAAGGGAGAAATCGTCACTTTTGGAAGGTTCGGGTGTTGAACTAAACAAAATAGGTCGTGACCAGTTGATCGTGGCCATTTCCTATTTTGAGAAATTTCTTGAATTTTTTTGGGATTTCTCGATAAAAGATTTGCCTAAAGGTAAAATCGTCATTTTTGAAAATATCGGGATTCAAAAGACCAAAAATAGGTCTTGACCAGTCGGCTGTGGTCATTTCCCATTTTCTGGACTTTTTTTGGATTTTTCATCAATTTTTGGGAGACAATTCGCCAAAAGGGCAGAACCGTCATTTTGGAAGGGATCGGGTTTCAAAAGACCCAAAATAGGTCATGGCCAGTTGATTGTGGTCATTTCTTATTTTTATAAGGAGATCTATGAGCAGGGACAGATGATAGAACGAGACATGAGGGAAAGAACAGCGGCGTCTGGATCGCGGTTTCCTTCATTCCGAGATAATCGCCAGCTGGGAAAGAGACCTATGACGAATGTTAGACGCTTTGTTCCGCCCCCAAGGAAGAATATTGGTAAGCCGCCACACCAGTTCAGCCCAAGCTATCGGCATGGAAATGGACATTGTCCGACTAGGACGAGTGCGTGCTTCAAGTGTGGTCAGATGGGCCATCAGATGCGATTTTGCCCGAACCAAACTCCAATGGCTAGACCTCAAGGGCCACGACCACAAGCAGGACCACCAAATGCGACACCTCAGAATGAGCGAAACCGACCCCCAGCTCAAGGAAGGGTTTATGCTGTGGCACGCAGGGACGCGGAGGAGGTGCCTGGCGTGGTCACAGGTACGGTTTATTTGTGCGACCAAATTGCTTATGCATTGTTTGATCCTGGTGCTTCACATTTCTTCGTGTCTACTCAATTTGCTGATTTGGTTAATATGAAGCTGAAACCGTTGAGTGTATTACTGCATGTTACCACTCCGTTGAAGGTTAATGTGTTGGTCTCGTTAGGTTGTGAGAATTATAAGATAGTCATTGGTACTAGCGAAGAAATTATAGACTTGGCTGTGTTGCCTATGTACGATTTCGATGTGATCATAGGAATGGATTGGTTGAGCAAGCTTGGGGTAGTGGTGGAGTGTGGTAGTAGAGTGATCCGTTTTTATCCGGATGGCCGCCCTAGCTTCGAATTCAGAGGAAATCATGGAGGAATTTCCGTCCCATTGGTTTTGTCGCTTGAAGCGACAAAGTTGATAAATGATGGATGCCAAGCTTATTTGGCTGCGGTAGTAGATACTACTGTTGAGGAACCGAAGTTAGAAGATATAACAGTAGTACGGGAATTCCCAGATGTTTTTCCCCAAGAATTGCCCGGACTACCACCCGAACGGGAGATCGAATTTGTTATTGAGTTAGCCCCTGGGACGGAGCCAATTTCGAAGGCACCTTATAGAATGGCGCTGTCGGAGTTGAAGGAGCTAAAGGTGCAAATGCAGGAATTGCTGGACAAAGGGTTCATCAGACCAAGTACATCGCCTTGGGGAGCACTAGTACTTTTTGTGAGGAAAAAGGATGAATCCCTTCGATTGTGTATTGACTATCGGCAATTGAATCAGGTAACCGTTAAGAACAAGTACCCATTGCCAAGGGTTGACAATTTATTTGATCAATTACAAGGGGCTTCAATCTTCTCTAAGATAGATTTAAGGACAGGGTATCATCAATTGAGGATTAAGAAAGAGGATATCCCGAAGACGGCCTTTAGAACGAGATACAGACATTATGAGTTTACCGTAATGCCTTTTGGGTTGACTAATGCTCCGGCTACATTTATGGACTTAATGCATCGAGTGTTTAAGGACTATCTGGATCGTTTTGTCATAGTGTTTATCGATGATATTTTAATTTATTCGAAGAGTAACGAGGAACATGAAAGACATTTGACAATGGTTTTGTAGACCCTGCGGGAACACTCACTGTACGCTAAGTTTAGTAAGTGCGAGTTTTGGTTGAATAAGGTGGCGTTTCTAGGTCATGTAATTTCTGGTGATGGAATATCCGTAGACCCCTCGAAGATCGAACAATGACAAACTGGCCTAGGCCTATGACGGTCACGGAGGTACGGAGTTTTCTGGGATTGGCTGGCTATTATAGACGCTTCATAGGAAAGTTTTCCTCTTTAGCTATGCCGTTGACGCAATTGACTAAGAAACTTATGAAGTTTGAGTGGACGGACAAGTGCAAAAGGAGTTTTCGAGAGCTTAAACATCGGCTGACGACCGCGCCTGTTCTTACAATTCCGTTTGGACCTGGAGGTTTTGAGATTTATAGCGACGCTTCGCTTAAAGGATTGGGATGTGTGCTCATGCAATATGGAAGGGTAGTAGCTTATGCTTCACGACAACTAAGACCCCATGAAATGAATTACCCGACACATGACCTGGAATTAGCCGCGATTGTATTTGCCTTGAAGATTTGGAGGCACTACATTTGTGGTGAAAAGTTTCAAATTTTTACAGACCATCAGAGTTTAAAGTATTTATTCTAACAGAAGGAGTTAAACATGAGACAGTGACGGTGGATGGAATTATTGAAGGATTATGATTGTGACATCATGTATCACCCTGGAAAAGCGAATAGAGTCGCGGATGCGCTCAGTCGGAAATCAAGTATCACTTATCTACTGGTCAAAGGGTGGTCGTTGTTGGAAAACCTAAGGGATTCTGAGTTCAGATTGGAAGTCTGTCAGTTATCCAGCTTGGTGGCCACATTAAGGATTGAACCTGAAATTCAAGAAAAGATAAAGGCCTTACAACCTTCAGACCCAGAGATTCAGAAAATCCTCGAGGTGGACGCGACAAAGAGGAAACCAGAGTTCCAAGTATCAGAGGGTGGAATTTTGAAATTTCCAGAACGCCTATGCGTGCCCAAAGATGAAGGGCTTAGAGAAAGAATTTTGTCAGAGGCGCACAGAAGTAACTATAGTATCTATCTAGGCAGCACAAAAATGTACCAGAATTTACGACAGCATTATTGGTGGAATGGAATGAAAGTGGATGTAGCAAAATATGTAGCAAAGTGCTTGACTTGTCAACAGGTGAAAGCGCAGCACTATAAGCCGGGCGGATTGCTACAGCCACTGGAAATCCCCGAATGGAAATGGGAACATGTGACAATGGACTTCGTTATGGGATTGCCAAGGAGTCAGAGGGGTCACGATTCTATTTGGGTAATTGTGGATAGGTTGACCAAGACGGCACATTTTATCCCTGTGAGAAAGGACTTTGCTTTGGATAAGTATGCGGAGCTGTATATGTGTTACATTGTACGACTACATGGTGTACCTGTAACCATTACCTCAGATAGAGACCCTAAGTTCACAGCGAATTTTTGGAAAAGTCTGCAAGATGCTTTGGGGACCAGAGTCTAGTTTAGCACTGCATATCATCCGCAGATGGACGGGCAGTCGGAAAGGACAATTCAGACTCTTGAAGATATGTTACGAGCATGTGTTATAGACCTCAAAGGTGGATGGGAGGATCAATTGCATTTGGTAGAGTTCGCTTATAATAACAATTACCACCAGAGCATACAAATGGCACCTTTTGAGGCACTCTATGGAAGAGCTTGCAGAATGCCGATTTATTGGGACGAAGTTGGAGAGAGAAGTATCACGGGCCTAGAATTGGTAGAGAAGTCGGTAGAGACCGTGAAGATAATACAAGATAGACTGAAGACGGCTCAGAGTCGTCAGAAGAGCTACTCGGATAAATGACGCAAGCCTCTAGAGTTTCAGATGGGAGACCATGTCTTTCTTAAGGTGTCCCTGATACGAGGTTTATCTTGATTTGGGCAGAAAGGAAAACTAAGCCCGAGATACATAGGCTCGTTTGAGATTTTGGAGCGGATTGGAACCCTAGCCTACAGACTTGCTTTGCCGTCTAGTTTGTCCCAGGTGCACAATGTTTTCCATGTGCCGATGCTAAGGAAGTATGAGCCGGACGCGACGCATTTTTGGACTACGAGACTATCGAAGTGGACGACCGAGTATCCTTTTGTGGAAAAACCAGTTAGGATTGAAGATAGAAAGGAGAAAGTTTTGAGGAACAAGACGATATCATTGGTTAAGGTAGTATGAGAGCACCATGGAACAGAAGGCGCTACCTGGGAAAGTGAGGAAACGATGAGGCGTCAATACCCCCATTTGTTTGAGTAGCTGGGTTTATTGTAAATTTCGAAGACGAAATTTTTGTAAGGGGGGAAGAGTTGTGACATTCAGATTCTTCTTGTCATTTTGAGACTATTCAATGAGAATATATCTAGCGATGTATTTCAGTCATATTCCGCTCGGATCTGATCAATCTCAAGTTAGCTGACCAAAAGGCAAGGGCTAACGCGAGATAAGGTACGTGGACCTAGGAAACTCGAATAGGAAATGGCACTTTGACCATAAGGATTGTCGAGGGAACATTTAGAGCCATAAAGGCCGATCTAAGAACGATTAAGGAATCCATTGCTAGCGTTATACGATTGAAGCGCGGGTGATGCCGTTTAACCAATTCATAATTTGTAAAATTTTTCCTAAATCGAACGATGACGATCGAGATCGGCGGAGCTAGTGATAGACCTTCGCAATTCTATGACAACCAAAGTCGCCATGGATTGACGAGCCTTGAGTGTGATATAAGTCACAGAGTCGATACGCGTAACGTCTGCAAAAGCCGCCCGTTGGTTTGAGATAGGCTGGAATCGCATTCAATAGAGAAATGAATCAGAGACGAGTCTCGAAATTAGAAAATGGAGAATCAAGAATTCCAACGTTTCATTTGGAATGGACGCCGCCTCACCGAAGAAAAATTTGAATTGGAAAATCGATGTTCAGGACGCCGGGGGTAAAATTACGATTTTTCCCTCAAGCTTTGGCCTTACTTTTATTAATGGACAAGGGCATTTTGGTACATTGCAAAGCCCCCTAGCTGCCGAAAATTTGGAGGATTTGCAGCCCTTGGATCACCTCTTGAATGGATTAAGCCCTTAGCATTAATTATTTACCTTTTAACCTACCATTCAACAAGGGTTGACTCTTGTGGATGAAGTAAAATTCCAACTTCCTTTTCATCTGCTGAACTCCCTATATCGCGTGGCCATCTTCTTCTCCTACTCCTCCCCTTTTCTTTTTCCTCTCTGCCGTGAGCTCCAGCCGACCAACCCCGACCACCCACTTCGCCGACGTCCAGCGCCACCACTGGCGACTTCCAGCCGTCGCGCCTGCCACCACAGCCTTCCTCAGTGTCTTGCCGAACTTCTCGAAGTGGTAGCTCGGCATTTAGACTACCGAGCAGCTCAGGCCAAGCAATCTCCTGCCGATCGACAGAAATTACTACAACCGGAGGTAGGCCACTGTTTTGACCTCGTAGGACCCCGAAACCTTGGAGTTTCTTGCTCAAATTTTTTAGACACCTAGTAGACTTGTATGTGAATCTGTGGTAAAAAGTTGAGCCGAAAATGATAAGGTCTCGATGCCCTTTTGTTGCTATGTTTGGGAGGTCAGATTCTGCCGGTTTGAGGAGCTGTGAAGACCGGCGCCATTCAAGGACCTATTGACATCGTTTTGAGCTCAAACCCTCAGTGAGGCTCCCTAACTTGTAGAACTATATGTTGGCAAGTAGTTTGGTGATTAAATTGGAGGATTGGATAAGTTTAAGGGCTGGTGAATTGGGGATTGAGCAGAAATCGAACTGTGCCCTATTCGGTTCTGCATGGACTAAGCTGTTAAGGGATGTTAGTGATAGAGTTGAGCTTCAATTGGATCCTTGAGACATGTTAGGATGTGAATTAGTATGTTAGGGAGGTTCGTGCTTGATGGATTAATAATCGGACGAAGGAAATTGATAAATTGAATGGGAATTCTCTTAGGTGCGCTGCTGCCCTATCCTGGAACACTTGAGGCTGAATTATTTGAGGACTTCGGGGAGCAATTTCGTTGATTCAAGAGCAAGGTAAAAGGGGTTCCTAAATTTTAGTTAGTAAGATTGGACCCGACTGGGCACTTCGGATGAGAATTATGTTAGTTTATCGCAATATCGTGTGATTGCTCATTGTGAGTTCTTGTGTGACGATGAGGACTTGAATGTCTGACATATGCTTGTGCTATGACATGGGTGCCACTTTGGATGGTAGAGATTTACTGTCTCGCATGCTATAGTTTATTAGTTCCATGTATGGACTATGCTCGATTATGAAGTTCAACTTGAGAATTGTGCTAGCATGCTTGCATTACGTAGCACCCTGACGCGCCAAATGATGCGGAGTTTGAATTGGCCAAGGTCCTGATGCGCCGAGTGACGCGGGACGAGCATCGATTTGTGTCGGAACTGGCCCAAGTTGAGACTGAAAACCCGATGTGTTTACGCGGGTTTGTCAGTGAGGTGGTCTGAGGCGTAAGTACGCGGACTGAGCTTGATGCGTTACAAACGCGGGCGAGAAAAGAATGCGAGTCTGGGAGGAAGCATGGAGTGGTTTGACTTGAATCGCATATTTGACTCATGTGAAGATATTCGTTGGCATAATTATGTGTTTGAGGCATGTTTGCATCTATGTACTATACATGACTACTTGATGCAATTTGTGGTTGTCGTTGTCCTTTTTGTTGTGAATGATTGCTTGCCTGAGTGTACAGTCGACCTAACTTGGGAGTTAGGGCCTCCTTTGCTGAGACGTCGATCTCATCCCGTCGTGGGACCACCTCTTTTTCAGATCCTAGGCGTGAAAATGCTGCCGACCAGACTAGGTGACCCCAAGGAGATGACTGCGTATTTTGATGAGTTTCCAGATAGTATGGGTACTATCTATGTTAGAAAATGCACTATAGTCTAGGTCGACGAGGGTGAACCGGAGTGGAAGCCACATAGGTTTGAAGCTTGGTTCCGTAGAAGGAACGGAGTCTCTACTGGTCCGCTGAAGGCCTCTGAGGTGCCTCGTGGGGTGGTTCTAAGTTGGTGCCATCCTACCCGGGATTCCATGGAAGTAGAAGTGTCGGTCGCTGGTTCGAGGAATATACCTGAGAAGACTCCTACCTTGGAGGACACTGAAGAGGTGATCGTGATCGAGGATTTGAAGAGTGAGGCAGAGGATACCACGCTAGAGGATACCATCGAGGTGCAATCCGAGACCTTCTCGGATTATGAGCCTTCGGAGGACGCCAGGGAGACTGATGTTTCTAGTAGTTCTACCTAGTTGTCCTGTACTGTTGGGTAGTGTCTTTTGGATGATGACCTCGTCGGTCAGTTAATATTTTGTTTTGGGACTTTGGATAGTGGTCTTTTGGTTTAGTCCCGTACCCCGACCCCAATCACAATACTAACTCACATGTGCTTTTGTATAAACTCTTGGGAAGTATATTATCTGATGGTTACGTTACTCAAGTCTCTCTTTTATTTTGTACGGCGATGTCTTGTGGTTCCGCTTCTGTTTGTTCCTTTGGTACTCCCCTTTATGGTGTTTGATCTGGGACTCTTTCGGGACGTAGGAGACGAGGGACGTGACACATTTTATAAGGGGAAGATCTAATGGTGGGGGTGGCTATGATCCCCTGCCTTTAAGGAAGGGGATCCACTCGCGTTGCGGAGAACCCAGTCCAAAATGATGCAAGTTTTTCAAAATTTGTGCAAAACGTAAGGTTGGATAATTAACTGTGATAATTAATGTTATCATCATGGTCATCGCCACTTCGCCAGTCGTCATAGGACCTTCACTTGACCCTCACGCCTCATGGATCCGGCCACTAATCGATGGCATGTGATGATATAAATGTTTCAATCCATTTAGGCAGGACGACAAGTTTTTCGCATACAAAGTTGTAGCACAAAATATGATGCTACTTGTTTGCGAAGCCTCCTTTTCTGAATCGGATAAATATCATGAATAACAATATTTGAGCAATACGAGTACAACAACTACCAAATCGATCATCTATCAACTTCTTGATGCTAAGTTTCTCATAAAATTAAGATGAATAAAACATTAAGCGGAGCCGAGCTCAAACGAGTGAGTGTCGTGACCCGTTTTTTCGGGCTAATGGATTGCCGAATCGGTCCCTCACCCTCTCTGCAATGTGGATCGTGGGCTTTGTCGGCGTGGGCCCTCCCAGGCCCATACTAAATAGCGACGGGAGTTAAATTTTTACGGGGGTTTCGATAATAAGAGTCAATCGCTTTCGGCCTTGGTGTGGTCGTGGTGGCATGTGTTACGTGTGTATGCATTTGGAGTCGCCACCGGTCCTTCTTGGAAGGTGGACCGAAAACCTCACTAATCGATTGGGAGAGATCTATCAGTTATACGGAACTAGAGATTTTGGGTTCGGGGACTTGGTTACGTTGGTGTCATTACCAGCGCCCTTTTGGTACCTAACGCGAGTGATTTTCCTGACTAAGAATTCATGCAAGCGCAATTTTGGGTGAGGTAAGTCTGATTTAGGGGGTTTCATGCAGATGGGAAGATTAGTCCTATCAATCACAATCAATATAATGAAAGCGCAATTGAGTGCATAAAATGAACCACGTCAATGCACATCAATTCAAATCAAGGGCCTCCTAATATAGCATTAAGGGCTTAGAGAAGGTGTGATTCAGGACTAGGGGTAAAATGGGAAGATTTGGGGACGATTCGCTCAAAGGGAGAAATCGTCTCTTTTAGAAGGTTCGGGTGTTGAACTAAACAAAATAGGTCTTGACCAGTCGGCAGTGGTCATTTCCCAATTTCTGGACTTTTTTTAGATTTTTCATCAATTTTTGGGAGACAATTCGCCAAAAGGGCAAAACCATCATTTTGGAAGGGATAGGGTTTCGAAAGATCCAAAATAGGTCATGGCCAGTTGATTGTGGTCATTTCTTATTTTCTGAAATTTTTCTGAAATTTTCTGAATTTCTTTAATAATTGGAAGGCGATTTGCCAAAGGGGCAAAATCGTCGTTTTGGAAGGTTCGGGGTTCAGAAGACCCGAAATAGGTCATTGCTAGTTGATTGTGGCCATTTCCTATTTTCTGGATTTCGTTTTTGGAAAAATTGTCGTTTTGGAAGGATTGGGGTTTGAAATATCCAAAATAGGCCATGGCCAGTTGATTATGGTCATTTCTTATTTTCTGGAATTTTTTTGAATTTTTCGGAATTTTTCCACATTTTGTTTTTGAATTTTTAATGATTTTTTATTTTTTATTCAATTTTCGGATTTTATAATTTTTTTTGAATTTTTTTGTCAAACCCGGCCCGCGCCTCTCGGACGCCCGGCCGACCGTACCGGTCGGAAGCCGGTCTAAAAGCGACGCCATTTCAAAATTTTCAATTTTTTATCATTTTTTAGTTATCCGAAAAATCCCCCTTCAGGCGCTCTCCATTGCGCCACGTGGCCACTTTCGGTGCGTTCGATCTTGTACCAGATCGGACGACCCACAGAGCGCCACTTGGTGCAACCTTCGAAAAATCATTTCTGAAAATCTTTTTATTTTTGAGAAAATCCCAGATCACGCCACGTAGCGAAGCCCCGGCCGTCCGATCTGGGAGTTTTATTTTTTACGGACCGACCCCACCATGCTGACGTGGCTGCCTATGTGGCGCGCCACTTCAGCCGCTGACACGTTGACCGGGTTGCCGCCGCCGGAGAAGACGACCGGGCCTCACCGGAACAGTGATTATTACGGCGAGTTCACCGGAAATCTCATCGAAAAACGCGAAACAACCCCAAAACTTGTTATTTTTTTGCCCAACTTGCATCGTTCGAATCCTCAACCAACCAGGATTAAATATATGACAGAAAAACGGCCAAAAACACGTCGGAAACCGGCAATCCGGACATCCACAGTCCCAGCTTCGGCGAGAATGTGCAGAAATTTTTTTACGTTGGAACTCAATTCTACTTCATCATACAACATCCAGGTGGGTTAGAGGAGCTTACCTGAGGTCGCCTAGGGCTCGGCGATCACTCGAAGTCCCCCGTCGAGTTCCCGGTCCGAACCGTGGCCGGCGAAGCTGCGGGCTCGGTTTTCGCGCGTTTTAATGCAAAATAAAGGGTAAGTCGAGCGTAGAGTTGGTTCTAGAGAAAGTTTAAGGCAAGACTCGCACTAGTAGTGTTTGGGAAAGACATGACCGAGAGCTAAGAATAAAACGAATAGCTTGGTATTTCGTCGAGCAGGTGGTGTGCAACGGAGAAATGAGAGTTCATGGGGCATACCAACTTGTTCGGGGCTTGTTGACGGCTACAATGGTCCCAGTGATGATGGGTGAAGTGTGTGGGAGGTCGAGGACGGTCGTTCGTGCTTCGGTTTCAGCCTGAGCTCGCCCGCGGTACTCTCCTCTCTCTCAGTCGGGACTGTATTGCCTATTTTTAGCTTGTCGGAACTCCGGCGACCACTCTCTCGCTCTCAAGCTCTCTCGTGCTCATTCTCTGTGTGTCTCTGTGTGTGGAATCCGCTTTTTTTTTCTCTCGAATGGCCAGCCCCTTCTACCATGGACAGCTCTCTCTCCGGTTTTTCTCCCTCTCTCCCCCTTCCGGATTCTCTCTCCCTTCCACGTACTGTCCCCTCGACGTCCTCCAACGGTTGTCCTCTTTTGCCAGCTCACTCCACCATTTCGTGCAGTAGGCGACAAAGAAAGGGTTCCCGCGACATCTCGCGAGTGGAGAGAAGAAAACGTGCGAAGAAACAAAATGGGAAACCTATTGGTGTAGACTCGGATTCGCTGGGTCGGGTCCGATCCGACGGATCCGGTTTCGATAATTTCATCAAATCATGCCCTAATTCGACCCTTTCTCGTGAAATTGAAGTCAAAATTGGGTTTTCCAGCATGATTTCCATGTGACATGGATGTTTTCATGGATTTTTGGCTTGGAATTTAATCAAAACCCCAATTTTCGGGGAAGATCCGAAATCGATTTTTGCATAATCGAAAGCCCAAATGTGCGAATTGACCCAAATCAAGGTCACCACTGGATTCGGAACGATGAAATCTGTAGGGTAGGGGCGTTTAATTTTCATGGTGTCCCTAGGGAGGTGAATCGACACAATTTCACTTCAAGATTATAGATATCAATGTCATAGCTTATTGAAGGTAAGAATTGACAATTAAAGGACTCAAAAAGAAATTTTTATGCTCGATTCGAGTTTATGTTTGTGAAGGAACATAGTGACCCAAGTCGAATTTTCGAGATTTAATAAGACTAACTTGAAGAGGGAATTAAAATAAAATTATTGGCTATTTTTGTGCATTTTTCTGACTGTGAATGGTATTTTGTTATGATTTTTTGGGTATTTTTATATTTAAATAAATCCGAAAAAATATTAAAAATTATGAAAAATATTTTTTGTTCAAAATTGACTCCTAAGGCTAGGCCAAGGCTTCCAAAGTTGATTTTGTAATTTTATGATTTTTTCTGCTATTTTAAATTAATTTTTAAAAATAAAATCAAAATAAAAGATGATTAAAATTAAGGTGTCAACAGTGAGGCCTAAACTTTTGATCCTTTCGGCGAAATGGTCTCGGCCCGTCTCACAATGATCCATGGTGGACAAGACCAAACATTAGCAATTAAGAGCACACATGATTTTGGTAACCTAACTTCTCCATTCAACTTTTCTTTTGTTCGAAAATAAGCCATTCATTCATTCACAAGTAATACCATAACACAACACAGTAGTTTCTGAACAAAGGATATTAGGCTTAAGCACATTACAAGTGCTAAAACATGTGTATAGTGCCAAAACTTTCAAAACGGTCACCTAAGTATCAATTTTAAAAAAAAAAAGAACGATCATTTCAGTTTCAAATCCCATTTTGTGCTAACATGGCTCACTAGAATTGGCACTGAAGTGCTCGTTTTTCAAAGAAAATTGACACTTAAGTGATCGTTTTTAAACAAAATTAATATTTAACTGATCGTTTTGAAAGTTGTGATACTGAAGTGATCGTTTTTTAAAAAAAGTTAGCAATTAAGTGATCGTTTTTAAAGTTTTAGCACTAAAGTGAGTGTCGTACACATATTTTAACACTTATAGGCTTGTTGTGTACTTAAGCCAAGGATATTACTAAAAACCTGAGGGTGCGTTTGGTCGTCCAAATTTCTAGGCAGGATAGAACTGGATAGGATATGATATAAAATCCATGGATTTTGATAGGGGATCGGATAGGATATGATATAAAATCCAGAGATTTTGACATATCATATCCACTGTTTGGTGACTCGTAGTAATAAAGCCAGATATGTGCATATCCTATATTGTTCGTTATTTGATATTTACTAAATATCGATGTAAATGAATCTGAAAATTTATAAATAAAGACTACAAGAATTCCCTATAGTTCACTGTTGAATCTAGTATAAGAGAAAAAATATAATCATTTACATTTGCGACTACAAAAATTTTGCTTCTCTAGCTACTTCCGTTAACCTTCAACACGAACCACAAAACTACGAAGAAGAAATAGTTTTGACTATTTTTCTGCTTTCATAGACTTTTGACATAAACCCGAAAGCTAAGAAGGAGAATAGTTCCGACTCTCTCGCCATTTTCGTAAAGTTTTGTCATGAATTAGAAATCTACAAAAGAAATGAAATTTCAATGTACTCTAGAGATACATATGAGAAGGAGATGGAGATGTTAGTGTTTTTTTTAGAAATTTCATTACCCATCATTCTTCGAGAATTTGAAAAGTCGTTTTCAAGTTTGAATATGTTCACTTGAATTTGGGTTCTTTTGCTTCATTTTTTTAAAAAAAATTTAAATCTTTTTTTTATCATTATTATTATTCGCTTCCACCATTTCTTAATAATTTTTTGATTTAGTAATAAACTATATTATTATACTTAAAATAAGTAATGTATATAAATACTAGGTGTGTGTATATGTATGCATGCATGCATGTATGCATATAAACTATATATATATATATATATATATATATATATATATATATATATATAAAGTAGAAAGAAATTAAAATATAAATTAAAAATGGAATAAATAAAAATGAATATTTTTTTTATTTTGAGTTTTTTTAAAATCAGAATTCAAATATAATTTAAATATGATTATTATTTTAATTTTACAATTTAAGAAGTTTGCTATCTAGAAAATTAGTTTTTATGGCATGAAGAGAAAAAATCATATCCACCTCTATCACACCTTCCACATGAGATAATTTTATCATCCATATATCCATTTATATCCCACTTTATCATATCTTGGGTAGATACCAAACATAGGATGTGATAAATTTTACTCTATCCCAACTTTTATCGTGAGTACTAAGTATAGCCTAAGGGTTTGTAATCCAATCAGGAGGAAGAGAACTCAGATGAAGGGCTTTGGCAACCTTTTCCATTCGACTATGATCGTTTCCCTCGTAAATTTAAAAAATATTTTCCGTGCAAAAGAAAAAAAAAATACTAATCCCAAGCTGCAAGAGGTAAAAATAAATAAATGGGACAAGTGTGGCTGCACCTTCGCCGGTGAACTACATGTTATACCTCCGAGCCTCCGACCTGCTGCTCCTCTATGAAAGTGAACTTTTTTGTTTTTTGTTTGTTCAAGGCCAATAACTTTTTGACCAAGTCAAAAGAAAGCCAATATTACAAAAGAAGTACAAAAGTTTTGCACAAATCCTATTTATTTTTAATCGCTCGAGTTTTCGAGGAAAGAGCCGGAAATTGTTTCTTATTTGTAAGAACGAGGACTTTGGCCAGAGAAAACAGGAAGAGGACCAAAAAAAGGATGGGACTTTTTGGTCAAAGTGTATATGAAAAAGTGAATCCCTTGATGTGAACGCACGGAGCAAGTGGGTTATCAAGAGGATTAGTCAGAAAAAAAAATTGAAAATCAGTGCTCATTATATTTAAATTTAATAAGAGTAGTTAATTTCAATGTGCTGGAACCTAGACTAACACTTGTATTGTCGCATTTGTTGGGAATTATTGTAAATTTACAAGCAAATCCCTTAGTTATCTCGTCGAAAGAATTTGAGCACAATTTCATTTATGCTGCGGCTGCTCTTCTCTTTACATAAATTAAAAGGAAAAAAAAATTATTATATGCGAAAGTGTCAGTTTTTTTAAGTTTGTGACCTTGCTCACAACGTGAACCCCTCTTTTAATCCATGAAACATCGATATGGCCAAGGAGGTCGCCGCGTCGGTGTCAGGCACGAGCACGCGTCCGACATGGACATGCTGGGACACGCGAGTCGATGAGAAAGGAGGGCAAGGAAAAAGCGCAGCAAACTCTGAGATCGAGAGCAGGGAGGAACCGCAGATCAGAAGGAGAAGACATAGTCGGAAGAGAGCCAGTGACGAGAAGAAAGCGAAAAGCGAGAAGCGAGCGCCCGAGGGGAGGACAGAGCAAGAGAGCGCCGGAGGGCAGACGAGGCAGCCAAAATCACGGTCGTCGTCGTCGTGGCGTTGCCGGCTTCTCGATCGATCGAGAGAGAGAGAGAGAGGAGAGGAGAGGAGCTGCCCGGGGGAAAACGCGAGATGATAAGATAACATAAGAGGATAGAGGAGAGAGCGGAAGACACGCAAGATGACATAGGAGAGAGGAGCATTCAATTCGAATTATTTAATTTTCTTTTTATTTTATTATCTTTTTCCCCCGTAAGCCGGTTACTGTCAATTTACGGAAGTATCCATTATAAAATCTCTTTTTGTGAATTCTCTATTTTTATGAAAGCTCATCGGATTTTTTTTTTTAAATTTACACTGCTCCATCTTTTTCCCTATACAATGCGACATTAGGTTGAGTAGACAATTGGCTATATTATTGCAAAGAATTTGATCCTTTAAATACTCTATACACACAGATTTGTCATTGGAGTTCGAGTTAATGAAAATATTACAAAAACCTCGTTGTCAAATGAAAAAGAGATTTAGCCACTAATGATGAAAAAAAAATTGTAAAAACATGTAGATCAGATTATGCGCAAAATGCAACATTGGATAATACATGCATACAATCATAAATACATTCAGTATGTTTATCTCGAAGTAGAGTTTGTCAAAGCCTAAATATGTTTCGTCATTAGCTAATAGGGAATGGCCGGTCCAAGTGTTAAAAGAACCCGCAATTTTGTCCCCCCCAAGATGATTAAGTGAATGATTACTCACGAAGAAATGAATCAGATGAGATAATTTAGGGTTTCATAAAGATGATGAAGGCGAGTTTATATAATTATTGTCAGTATTTGTATAAATTCGATTTATCTAATTCCTTAAGTTTTCAAGAAAAATGACGAAAATTGTTTTGTTTATGTGAGAACGAGGAATCTAGCCAGGGAAAAAAAATGAAGAGAGGGAAAAAGTTGGGCAGTTTGGACTTAGCATAAATTGAAGAACGAGCCATCTCCATTTGCTTCTCCAGCTACACCCATCTCTCTGTCTTGTGTCAGATCAGAGAGAGAGACGGTGGGCGCACTGGGGCGGCCCCACCCAATATCTCCTCTTACCCAATACCACCTCAGGTAGCTTCCATCTTACAGCTTCAACACAGAGAACAACCCCATCTCTGTTTACTTCAATCATTCCAAGCAAGTACTTTCGCTCCAAGTCCTCGACTATCAGATTCTCCACTCCAAAGTATCAGCATCAGCATCATCTTCCAGTCCCAACACCATAGTTATCTTCTCAAGATCATGCCCTTCTTTGTTCTTCAGGTTTTATTCTCTGATCTCTTCACTCATTGCTTCTGCTCTTTAATGTTCTTCGTCTGTATCATGTTCATCTGAAATCTGCTGTTTAACGATGCTGCCTCCGCATTTATTTTTATTTTTATATTTCTGTCATTTTGACATTTAGGGTAACTTTCAAATGAGCTCATCTAGATCTGTTTCTTTGCTGGTTATGTGCATTTTGTGGGGAATATGTGAATTAGCGTCAACTTGGGTCTGCTGGGTTTTTAGAAGCAATTGGTGTAAAACTAGTAGGACTGTCAACTTCTGTAGATTCTGCATCCCCTCCATAACCCGCTACTATTTGCCATATTGCCCCTTCAAGAGATTCGACAGAATAGACTCTTCAAGCATTGTGGCTCTTCCTTGAAATACCCAAAATGCTTCATTTACTCTGGCCGGGGAGGGTGGCCACTGGTGCGGGTCACGGCCCTAGCCCAGACCATCGTGGCCGCTGGTTCAGTGACCCTCGCTGGCCACGTAGTATAGTTACGTTTACATTAGTGATTTTCGGTCAAAATTAATTGAATGGACTCAAAATTGGCAAAACATGAAAAATTTTAGGGCTCAATTGGCACAATTAGAAAGTTTAGGACTGAATTAGCGAAAGTGCAATATGCTCAAGGCTTTTTTGATAATTTTTCTAGGAAAAATACCTTTAGCCTCCTTAGAGTCAAACTTGCCCACATGATCACTGACGTTCTTAAGGACGGCATTAGCAAGCACAACCAATTTATGAATGTTAGAAACATTGGGCTTCCTACCTTGATCCGTCGGTATACACGTGCTCTTTCTTTTACTATTTTACGACAACAGAGGCATGACGCTATCTTGTTCATATAATTAACAACGTAATTGACGCTCAGTTTCTATGCACACACAATCGAGTACTGAAAGATTGAGTAATCCATAAATCGTTTCCTGGATTCATATTGCGCTCTAGTTGCTCTTCTCTCCACATAATTATATATAATAAAAAAGGGAATTAATACCATGAAAAATATTAAACCGATACACTTGTGATAAATTTACTCCGAACTAATTTTTTTGTCACAAAAAGCTCTCAAACTTGTACACGTGTGACAAATTTATCCTCAGTTAGTATCCATTGGATTTTATGATCAAATTGCTATGTTAGACTACATGTGACAGTTGACAGGTGTACCAGTTTGGGTTCTTGGTAGTATAAATCCAATTTAACGAAAATTAGCAAAAAAAAATTATCATAGGTTTGGAGTTTTTTTGCGGTCAAAAAATTAGTGTGGTGTAAATTTATTACAAGTGTACCAGTTTGGGGTCTTTGGCTGTAAAAAAAAAAATAGTTTGGAGCAGATATATCAATTTGGAGTTTTCACCATATTAACCCAAAAGATAATCATATGAAAAATTCTATGTCATTGAAGTTTGATCTACTTCGGAGCTCCAATTAGTAAAATCATTGTTCAGGCTTAAATCTTTTATTAAAAATCCAAAGTTTTAGGCATTTTCAGACACCCTGACTGTCAATAGAAACAATGAATATGAATATTTTTATAGGGTTGATGCCTGATTATATGTAGGAATACCAAGAGACTGATTAATAGATCTCATTATCGAAGCCCCAATGCTATTGGTAATATGAATCCATATTTAGGTGCGTTTTGTGAGGCTACTAGTTGGTGCACTTGTCTTTTGCTTTTAAGTTTCAATGGACCAATTTTGTCTGCGAGTAGTAATTTCCTTCAATCAAATCCCTCCAATTATACTTCTGATTAATAGACCACAAGTTATGAACGTTACCAACATGCAAAATTTAAACAAAATTCAATATCATTGACATTCATACTTATGCTCCTTTTGTTGTTTTGTAGGTGTTATCAAGTCAGTTAGATCCCCCAAAGTGAGAAGAGCTTTCAGCAAATCCAATGGCCAAGGAAATTCATGATCAATCAATCAGAGGTATGATTTGAGAGAATTCTATCTACAGAGAAAATTTGGATTTCTATCCCTAAACTGTTAGATCATGTTACTACGGTTTCTAACATGCATTTGCATCGCCAAATTTGACAATATTTTGGACGACTTTTGGACTATACATATCGGCTACGTGCATTATGTGCGTGTAAAGTATAGTTCTACAGTACCAGTTTTGTTAATTCACCCTCTTGGATCCAAGAATTTTAACATTGCCCTTTAAAAAATGAAGCCATGACAATCTCCTTTTTTTTTTATTCAGAAAGCTAGCTTAATTTATTTATCACCAAGGGTTCGACAACCTCCTTAGTTAATCGACATAAAGACGGCATCTAAGTTCACCATTTGGGAAGATTAGTATATGTGAAGAAGGATATCGACTTGTTATGTGGCTGAATCTTTCCGACATCTCACAATCAGCTCTCAAGCAAGCACTTTTTTTTTTCAACTCTTGTTTTTTCGAGGAACAAACAATCACAACCCATCTATAGGTAGTTCAGTTGGTTAGGGCACACTTGAGATTGTGTGGTTAGGCGCAAGGTTCGATTTCCCAGCTGAGCACATGTGATTTAAGTGGGGGGCCATGGCAGTGAGTTGCTATGCTAGTCTTCCCCGAGAAATAGTCGAGGTGCGCGCAAGCTGGCTCGGACACCTCGGTTACAAAAAAATAAAAAAAATAAAAAACAATCACATGTTTTCAGGGATAGACTAAGGGCCCTTTCATTGGATGAAAAACCTTTTAGAGAAATTATTTTCCAAGTTTTTAGTGTTTGGACGGCAGAAAATTAGTCCATCTAAAGAAAACGTTTCTCGTGGCCTGAAAAATAATATTTTTTTTTGGTAAGTTAAGCAAGTATAGAACTTTTCAATGCGCCAAATACAAAGGGGATGCCGAACACAAAAACCTCGAACCCATTAGGACTGAAGCCTGTCCTAAGGGGTACAAAGGTGTAGCGGCATGCAAGATAGAACAGAGTGAGCAAAAGCATCTAACCTCCGGCCAAATAGCGGCCAAGAGAAGCAACAACATAAAGGCCAAACAGCAGCCAACATAAGGGAATATAATAGAAAAATCAGAGCCAAAGAACGACCAATGGGAAGACCTATGAAAAATAACAAGTTTGTATTGGGAAAGATGGGTTCTTCTTGTTATTAGAAGGAAATCGTTTTCCCTTATTTCTTGCTAATTTGTATTCATTAAATTAGCTTAAATTATACTATGTTAATGCATTTCATGCATTTTTTTTTTTTGGTGAAAGTAAGGATTATATTGACTTTAAACGAAGGAGCAAATTTACAACCAAAATGAACCGGACACTACAAAACTTCCACTTGTGATGACACCAATAAGTGTCACAACAAGTGCAAGAGTGTCACTGGTCCAAAAGGGAGCGAAGACTTGCCGAAATGGAGCAAAAGAGTGGCCAAACAAAGTGACCAAAGAGAAAAGAGGCCAAACATACAGCCCCAAAATGTGACACAGACCGGCCTAACAAGGACGACCATTTAGCAAGAGTTACAGCAGCAGTACAGCGGCAGCGCAGTAGCACGTGGCAGCAAACCAGCTGCACCGCAGCAACAAACCAGCAGCCTTGAAGCAACGCAGTCAAAGGCAGCACGACAGCAAGGCAGCGGCATCACAGCAGCAGTACAGTAGCAAACAGCAGCAGCACAGCAGCAAACAGCAGCAAACAACAGCAACAAACAACAGCAGCATAGCAGCAAACAACAATGCAGCAGCAGTACAGCAGCACAGAAGCAACAAAAAAAATAGTATCGCATCAAGAAGGAGCAGGAAACAGCGGTATCACAGCAGCAAAATAGTGGACAACAGACAGTCATAAGGCTCGGAGCACAACCGGTGAGCAGCACAAGCACAAAAACCAACTCTGTAAAGAAGTCTTCCAACTAAGCAAAAATAGACGGGTCAAAATCCCAAGAAGCTTGCAACCTCCTATTTCGAGGGGTGTCTTCAACATGCTTAAACGTGAGTGCCTTCTCTCTGACTACCTTCTCAAGATGCTGCTTGATAGCCGGTACATAAAGGACCTTGTTGCGAAATAGAATGCGGTTCCTCTCCCTCCAAATGATGTGGCAGAGGCACCGAAGGAGAATCGAGCTAAGTGATGGTAGAAGCTCCGACCACTGGTTTGCTGGATGGCCCAATGAAGATTGTCATCCCAGCACCGATTAGACCATACAAGATTACACTTAGCAACCCAGAATGATGCCAAAGACTCAGTGTGAAGGCATCCAAAATATAAGTGATCGACACTATCCGATGTGGATCGACAATAGGCACATGCAGCTTCCGAGATACGATTGTATGTGAGGAGACGTACCTGTGTCGGGAGCCGCTTCAATGTGATAAGCCAAAGGTGGAACGAGTATCTCGGAGCCATAGCCCGATTCCAAACAAACGAATGCCAAGGCACCACTTGGCTTCGAGGACGAATGGAATTCCATGCCGAGGCAATTGAGAAATCACCGGAGGAGTGGCCTAGCCATTGAAAACGATTAGAGTGCCTGTGGTCAAGGGCCGGAGGTTGCTCAGGCCAAGATTCAATAGAGCGACGGACCAAAGATGGAGGTCCCGAGGCCGAGAAGAAGTCAGACACCGTGGCCTTGCGTGGGATACCCCGATCTGTAGATCATTGTATTAGAGAAGAAATTGTCAAGCGGCCCCCATGGATGCCAAGGATCGAACCAGAATGAGACGGTATCACCCCTACCCAACCGCCATCTAAAAAGATGCAAGAATTCCAACCGGAGGTCAAGAATTTTCTTCTAAGCCCATGAACAGAAGGTCGGCCTTTTAGCACTCCAAAAATTTGTACTCTTCAGAAAAGTTGTGTGGATTCATTTACACCAAAGAGATTCTTTATCGGTGAATAGGATCCATATATGTTTAGCCATAGCCGCTCTATTGCAATCGCTAAGCCTGCGTATGCCGAGACCACCTTCCTCCTTAGGGAGGCATAAATCATTCCACGAAACCTTAGCACCTCCTACACCAAGACCCGGCCCTTTCCAAAGAAATTGCCTAAGTATTTGCTCAATCCGAGCAAGCACCGACTTTGGCAAAATGAAAACACTTGCCCAATAAACATGTATAGCATGAAGCACTGACCTTATGAGCTATAACCGACCAGCAAAGGATAGGAATCGATGGGTCCATGACTGCGCCCTCACTGTGATAGAGTTCACCAAACATAATTTTATGCATTCAGCTCTTTATAAAAACTTAATTTTTCTTAATTTGATTTGGCACAAACAAACACACACACAAAAAGGCTTATTTTGTCCAAAATTGAATTTTCGAAACCTTTTATAGTGATAATAATTTTTCAGCGAAATAAACACACTCGCTGTGAGATCTTTGTTGGTTTGTGAAGCCAAAATACATCATTGAGAGCTTTTTTTGTCTTTTGTCCTTTCTTTTCCTTCTAAGTTAAAAGATACACCTTATATATTAGGGATATATAGGTTGTAGCCGTCAGAAGAATAGAGCAGACAGAAATGCAAAGTAGCGAATAGAGAAAAAGAATAAGAGAGGTCGTGACGGAGTTCTTGAGAGTACTCGTTTTCTTTTTCCTCCGATCTTGTGAGAAGATCATCAGTTGTATTCTTAATTTTTTTTAAGACTAGTGGATTCGCAGAGTGCCTCTCCCCGGAGACATAGCAATTTTCTGATGTGTTCTTTCAATTTTGTTCTTTTATTGTTATATTCTGCTAGAACGTATTGTTTGCTTGGATTATTTTCCTGGAATCGGTGTGCGATTCCTATCAACTAGTATCGGAGCCGATGATTGATATCACATACGGTTACTGAGCGGACTCAAAGGTAGACTTCATGGTTATGAAGTTTGGTCTATTCAACTTGAGATAAATTGATGCTGAGAGATACTTGAATTAAGGGGGAGCGAACCAGACCTAACACTGAGCTTACACGTGAGGGGGAGATTGTTAGGATGCTCGTGTGAGTGAGCTATGCTAAAGAGTTAAAGAAATCTCACATCGGAGATTCGAAGTGGTGTAGAGTAGTTAATATAACCATGTTGGTCCATAACTCATTAGCTTAAGCTTTTGAGTGAATGTGATTTTGACTGGATATATTAACGAGCTCGGACTTGGACTCCCTTTTGGTGATCTCCTCGGGCAAAGGTATCGGACTTCTGCTGCGCATTCCTATCAAAATGGTATCAGAGCCATGGTTGATTGGTGGGCCTCCAATCTCTTCCGATGGATATCTCGAAAAGGAATCGGATAACCAACACAGTTTCCGGGTTGGTGGACATTGTGGTGTAGCAACGTGGGCCAGATGGGCGTTGATGGAGATTCAAGTTGATATAAATTAGTGCGGAATGATATTTGGATTAATGGGGAGCCCTCACACGTGAGGGAAAGATTGTTAGGATGTACGTGTGAGTTGTGTTAAAAAAGTCCCATATTGAAGAATTAATGCGGTGTTGAGTAGTTAATATATCCAAGTTGGCTCATAATTCATTGGCTTAAGCTTTTGAGTGAAAGTGCTCCAATTGGATATATTGACAGGCTCGGACTTGGGCTCCCCTCTTGGCGATCATAAAAAAAAAAAGTATCAGACTTCCGCTGCACACTCCCAACAAAGTGTTGGGTAGTCTTGTGCCTCTCTCAACCCAAAAACTAGCTCAAATGTTGAGCCTTTCCCTCACACTTATAAACCGACTACCAGCTAGTTCCACAATCGATGTGGGACAACTCCAATAATCACCCCCTCACACATTGGGCCATAAGTCGGAGGCCGCAACAATCCGTATTTCTCCCATGTAACTATTAGTTCCATACTTGTTAGTAATCTGGGCTCTGCTATCAGTATTGGGTTATTTTGGGTCTCTCTCAGCCCAAAAGCTAGTTCAAAGGTTGAGGATTTTCTTCACACTTATAAACCGACCACCAGCTCCTTCCACAATCGATGTGGGATAATCCCAACAATTCCTAGACCTTAGACAGTTAAACTGATGAGGTTTCAGGTTCGAAATCTTTGGGGAACTTAACCAGTGTTATTGGCGCTCATACCCCTCGGGATAGTCCATTACATGTGGAAACCTCAATTAAAAAAAAAAAAAAACCACACACACACTCGGTGACTCTGTCTTTTCGCTGCTGATCTTTGTTCACTGGCTGTAAAGGCCAACAAATAATTGAGTGTGACCCGCCATTACTCACCTAAAGTAGCTTTTATCGCACAGTTTGATGATAAGGAGCATCCCATCTTTGTTCACTTCAATCATTGCCAGCGAAATAGGAATACTCCACTTGACGTCCTTCATCTCCCTCGGACTTTCCACTCCAGAGCATCAGCATCGTCACCCGCTCCCAACGCCGTATTCTTCTTCTCGAGTCCTGCCCTTTCCTTTTCCTTCAGGTTTCGTTGTTTGATCTCTTGACTCGTTGCTTCTGTGCTTTTCCTAAAACATCATAAGTTTGTTGCTTGCTGAACTACGCATGCACATTCAGATATTCAAATTGCCTGCAGGCAATTAATCTCATGCTCTTTTTGCAGTTACAATTAGCCTGATAAACATTAAAAATTTAAAAAAAATATATATTTATGTGAACTTCTACTTCTTTGGATTATAGCTAATTTTGTTCTGCATTAGTTACTGCTACAGTTTCTGGATTACCCTGAAAACTCTTGAATTTACAGTCCACCCAAAAGAGAAAACCTTACATGTTCACAGCGAAACTTCTAAAAATCTTGTAAAAGTGATAGTTTGCAAGTTCTCTATTTTTTCTTTCAAAAAAGCTGGTAGATAAAAATTGCAAACAAGTTACTTGAAAATTGGGTATTTCTTTAAAAATATGCCGGCACAAAAGGGGGGGGGGGGGGGGGGGGTGTCTTGTAAAACGGAATATGAAAATCGTCCCTCTAAAGTTTGATAGTTACTCAATTGTCTTTTAACGATTTGCGTCTGGATGGCCTTCTTACTAAGCACGAGTCCGTCGTAATTAAATGATTGTTTGGGAGTCGAAATGTCATAATCGTAGTTATCATGACTTTTTTTTTACCAATAATTAAAACGCAACAATTTGAAACTCGTAAAAAAAAAATGAAACTTGAAAGAACACAATTTTATAGGGCCGACATTAGCTAATACGAAAGTTTAAACAATCAGACTATTTACTATCTCCAAACACAACTTATGTTTCCTAGCAATAACTACATTACTTGCATAGCCTAGGCTCGATGGACGTGGTGATATCTATTGAAGTGGAGAACATTGGCACGAGCGACTTGATCACGGAGGAGGTCAGGAAGGGTGGAGGAGGAGCTTTCAAGGGAACGTCGGAGGATGAAATGGACTCTATGAATGAAAAAGAAATCTGGAGGAGCCGACGGCAACGGGAGAGAATCAATAGTGCATCGACGGCTGTGCAAAACGCAGAGGAGGTTAACAAGGATGAAGGAGGATCTTTGAAGAGATTATTCAGTAAACCCAGAAGTAGGAGCATGGATGAAGAAGAAATCTGGAGGAGTCAGCGGGAGAGAATGAATAGTGCACTAGCGGCTGTACGAATCATGAAGCGACCAGATCCAGAAGAAGTGAATGAAGCTGCTGGAAGAATTGGAAGTACCATCAGGGAGGCCGATGTCGAAGAGTTCATTTCTGCATTCGAGAGCCTCGCCAATCTAACCGATCCGTCTTTCATTTTCAATTTCTTGGAACCATTGAGCGGTTCAGTGCTCCACATTGCAGCCTCCTTCGGCAAGGACGACATTGTGAGGCTCCTGCTTGAGTATGTCCCCGACCATCTCTTAGCCGCCCAAAACAATTTTGGAAGCACCCCCCTCCACTTGGCGGTTAGGAATAAGAGCTCTAGAGCTGATGCGATGTTGCTTCGCCGGATAAGAGACCTCCCCAACGTGGAGGACAGGAACCGGATCCTGAGGATGAAGAACATAGCAGGGAACACCGCTTTGCACTTTGCCGTGCGTCGTGGCAACGTCAACGGGGTGCGCCTCTTGTTGAGCGAAGATTTGGAGCTCGTGTACATGATGAACGCGGATAAAAAATCTCCCCTCTACTTGGCCCTCGAATTCCAAGAACCCGAGATACATGAGGTTTTATTTTCTCTCCCGCTCGATCCATCGAGGATACAAGGCTTGCCGCCCATTCATGGCGCCATCATGCAGAACTGCTATGGTAGGTACCTAAATCTCCTTACAGCAAATATCCATGTTTACAGGAAATACCTCGTCCCTAATCCGTGCGACAACTTTCTGCCCTTATCCAAACCTGTTAAGTGTTCACATAAAATCCCAAGCCCCGGTTATTGAAGTAGTTGGATACCCTAATTCTTTCAGTGAACAAATTATCTCACGTTATTAACATAATATATAGATACATACATATCGGGGAGAAGTGAAAAAAAGTCCTAAACCTATTGCACTAGTGCCAATTTAGTCTTAAACCTTTTTTTTGTGCCAATTCAGTCCTAAACCTTTTTCATTGGTGCCAATTAAGTCCCAAACCCTTTATTGGTGCTAATTCAGTCCTAAACGTTTTGCATTAGTGTCAATTCAGTCCTAAATCTTTTGTATTTATGCTAATTGAGTTAATCCGACTAATTTTGGCCGAAAATGGCTAACTTGGACATCGGTTATCTTACGTTGCACGACAAATGCTGACTTGGATATTTTTTTAATATTATTCTATAATTTTAAATAATTTTAAGCGTCTTTTTGTTTTTTTAAAAAAATATTGTTAAAAATTATTTAAAATATCAAAAACAAATATTAAAAATATCCACGTTAGCTCAAGCCATGCCACATAGGGCAATTGATGTTCGCACTAATAATTTTCGATCAAAATTGATCGAATTGACTCAATTGGCATAAATGCACAATATGTAGGACTAAATTGACACTAATGTAAAAGGTTTAGGACTGAATTAACACCAATAAAATGTTTAGGATTAAAGTGGCATAAATATAAAAGGTTTAGGACTGAATTGGTACAAAAAAAAAGTTTATGGCTGAATTGCACTAATGCAATAGGTTTATGACTTTTTTGACACTTTTCCCTAGATATTGTATTATACACAATTTTGGGCATTCAAATTTGGTTTCCCCTCTTGTTCCTCAATACTATCTGAATGAAACAAATTTTCACACCAACATCAACTTAATTAAAAAAGGGCAAAGCCTGAGCCTGAGTGTTGTATCGTTACTCTCCTAATAAAGGAAGTATGTAGTGTGGTATTAGTTATTACATTCGGAAGGCACTATTTGATAACTTGTTCACATAAAAACACAAATAAAGATAATATTTTGACCTAATATTATTTGATAAGGAAAGGAAAAGGACAGGACGAAGAGAATAGTGATTAGAAACGTGATTGTAGTCAGTGATATTAATTATTACCCGATTGACTATTGATAGCATAAGGATGTTTTTGTCACTTCAATTACAAAAGGTGTGGGCTTCATCCAAAATGAAGGTGGAAATTAATAGCCCCACCCTTCGCAAATGTTTGTACAGTTGTGGTCCCTAATTTGGAGCTCATGATCCCAGATTTAGCAGCTCTGATACTCGAGAAGAACATCAAGCTATTTGCGATGCCCGACTCCAAAGGCGACAATGTATACCATTTAGCAGCTTACATGAATCGGCCCCGGGTGTTCGAATTATCAGGACCGAAACCGTACTTGGCCCGACAATTGGATATGAATGGGGATCTTCCCATTCATGTCGCGAGCAAGATGGGTAATGTCAATATAATCGAGAAGCTATCTCAACAATCGCTGGGGCTGTCGAACAAGCGAGGACAAACCGTTCTTCATGTCGCAGCAAAATACGGGAGGACTTCAGCAATGAGATATATGCTCGGACATCCGGTGTTGGGGAAGAGGATAAATGAAAGAGATGGCCATGGGCATACAGCTTTGCACTTGGCCGCGATGCATTCACAACCCGCCGCTTTGATTCGTCTCGTGCTGGATGAAAGAATTGACCCCTCCCTCCTCAACCACCAGCACTTGACTGCTCTTGACATTGCTAGAAATCGCGTTAGAAGGGAGTATACATTACGGAAGGTGAGTAACATGAACAAATTACTATTTTATTTATCAGTTTACTGGAAATTTCATAGACTAATACATTTGTCAAGCGCGCATCTCGTATTTGAATCATTATGTCTCCAAGTCTGCAGAATAAGCATAGATCAATTTTCCAGAGTAGCCAAGACTTCTCTAGGTGCAATTTTTACAAGTTTCTGCGTAAGTTTTTATCGAAGTAAGTTGAGTTTGTGGCCATGAATATGTCCACCTGTAGAAACAAGTAAAATGTTGCTGACAAATGCAGAGATGACTTGTTGTATATATCTCGATTAATTGCCCCGATCATAAAAAAGCAGGGGTTGGCCCCATCTCCATCAAGATGCTGTCAATAAGGAAGGAAATTTACGTGACACATTTATTCTCCATCAAGATGCTGTCAATAAGTGTATGTTAAGGAATGCACAGCATAAGCCCGATATCTTCACTTAGGGAGATCGTCAAGAGGGATCCTAAGTCTGAACACATCAAAATTTCCAATTGAACCTACTTTCACTCAAAAGCTTAACCCTATGAGTTAGGGGTCAACTAGATGTCAAATACTCTACACTATATTGACTCTCTGATGTGAGATTTCTCTAACACAAACAATTCGTGCATCCTGACAATCTCCTCCTCACATATGAGCTCGGTTCTAAGTCCGCTCTCCCTTGCTTCAAGTATCTTTCTACATCAAGATATAAAGTCTGTCACCAGACCTAAATTGTTATACCACAATGTTTGGTGGATCAAGTTGGCCAAATTTGTGGGTAATAGGATTTTGGTGTCACAATGCAAGCCCGGCTGTTGGCTCTCATTCCAATTTGTTAGGGAGTGTACGGTAAAAACCTGATACCTTCACTAGGAAAATCGCCAAGATGGAGTGTAAGTCCGAACCCGTCAATATATCCTATTAGATCTATCTTAACTCAAAAGATTAAGCATATGAATTATGAGTCAAGTAGGATATGTTAACTACTTTACATGAAACAACCTCTTTGATATGGAATTTCTCTAACACAAGTTACATGTGCATCATGTCATCATAATTAACAATTTGATGTGGATACAAGGTGGCATTATTAATATTTTCCAATGATAAGTGGAGCTTATATGGCCACCAAGCAAGTGCCACACCTGAAGAAAATATAAAATGAGCCAAAAGAAATATAAATCCAGAGGAGACTGAGGAAAACAAGAGAGAGAATGCAGATGTTGAGAGATGTCGCCACCTTATGACTTCCCTGCCGTCCATGTCAACAATTTCCCACCAAAATTTACTGGATAGATTGAATTCACAAAAATATGAAAGTCTAGAACTCTCCGGGTAAAAAATAATAATAATTTAAAACTAAATTGATACAAGAAAATTTTGGTCCCTTCTAAATTTAACCTATCACAACATAAACCATATTCGTTTCATCCATGCCTCTTTTCTCATATTGATGAACTTGCACTCTAGTGTTAATTCTTTAAAAAAGAGCAGACACCGCATCTTTAGAAGTAAAAGTTTCCTTTTGCAAGAGTTCTCGAGTTCATTCCCGTCGTCGATATGGTAACAATTTGTTCTTTTTTTCGACTTTTTACATGCTTTCGATCTCAGCAATTGGCACTGATGGTATTGGCATCCACATGTGGGAAAAGTCCAGCTGGAAATGAAGCGTTTTCAATAATGGATGCAGACAAAGAGAAGCCAAACATGGAGCACGTGAAGAATCTGATCGGTAACCGTTCGGTGGTGGCAACGCTTGTGGCCACCATGACTTTCGCAGCTGGTTTTGCAGTTCCTGGAGGATTTACTGGCTCGGACACAGCCTCCATAGATGACCGTGGCATGGCTACTATGTTGGACAAGAGAATGTTCCAGGCCTTCGCCATTTGCAACACCATCGCCATGTTTTGTTCAATGATCGCCGTCGTCACCCTCCTCTGGGCACAGCAAAACGATGTCCACACCGCAATAGTCGCATACCGGCGCTCCATGCTGCCTCTGAAAATAGCACTCCCGGCGATGTCCGTCGCTTTCCTAACCGGCGTCACCTTGACCGTCGGCAAACTCCCTTGGCTTGCCAACACCATATTTTATTTGGGACTCGTTTTCCTCCTCATTATCTTAGTTGCTAAATTGTTAGAGGACCCTCCCTTGATTTGGAGCCGCCGTCGACCTATCCGCGTTATGGTATCCTGGCTTGTTCTCACTTACATTTATCTGTGGGAAGTGGAGACGGATCTTTTGGATGAATCGGAAGAGGACAGAACTGCGGGCTGGACCTGTGCTAGAGGGCTTCCGGATGATGATGAATCGGTGACAATAAAATGTGGGGATGCACCGGATCCTCATAATCACTAATTTTAGTTGATCGTTTGGATAGTGTCTATGATTTGCATAAACAAAAATGTATTGCCTATCGGTCATTCTACGTTCGCTTTCGTAAGTGTTCTTATTGTGGTATCTATCTACGTCCTCGGCCCCAAAATGTTTTGGGATTTTGCTTTCCACCATCAAGATATGGGTCATCTATTGTAACTTTGTAAGGTCCTATTTTTGCTCTCAATAACTCCTTTTTGTTGTGGTGTGTGTCCATGTAAAGAACGAAAAAATCGTGCAGAATGCCCTACTCATCACGAAATGACTCAAAATCGCGATCGTTTAAATTGTTACGAAAATTAAGTAACAATGTAAAAGTGACTGCTAATAATTTTATATATAAATAAATGAAGATCGGGGTATGCGCATTTAGAAGCAATATGAGATGGTCATACATATATACATCACCATGAATACATTCATCATGTTTGTCGCCAAGTTGGAAAGGGATCGCTTAACATTTCCTTAGAAGGTTGGCCCTGCCCTTAAAATCCGGGCTGTCTGTGTTATGAATGGACGGTTCAGACTATTACTAACAAAAATATATATATATATATAATTCAAAAAATTGCCCCCTTAAAAACAGGAGATATGGGACGTCCATCCAAAAACGGACGGTCCGGATCCCAAGGGCAGGCGCTCAAAAGGTTAGGGGATTCGGATCCGTCAAGTTGACATTGTCAAAGCTAAAATCTGGGCGGTCGTTTGATAATAGCAAACGGCGGGTTCAATCGCTAAAAGAACTTGCAAAAACTTCATCCATTCTCACTAGGAGGACAAAATTACTTAAATAGTGGGTCCCATTGGGCTCCACCCGAGTTCATGTTCTGCTTCTTCCTGATGCGTCTTTGTCTCCATCTCTCACCATTAGGGGTGAGTGGTTCCCGATCCGGTCCGGTTCCCCTCTGTCGCGACCCTCTCGCGGGCGGGCGGAGGGCTAATGGGCCGCCCGATCGCTGGCTTGATCGGACGCGGGCCTCTCCCAAGGCTCATTTCCCAAATCGCAACTGCTGGATATACGTGGTCGACCTTCAGTGTGGTCTAGTGACATGTGAGGAGTGTACATGCCAAGGAGTCGCCACCAATCGTTTCGTGGAGGGTACGATCGGAAACCCTATCGAATAGTTGGGAGTGATCTATTCGATTCTACGGAAACCAGAGAAATGGGTTCGGGGACTTAGTTACGCCAACTGTCAGAGTTGACGCCCTTTCGGTACCTAAGCTGAATGATTTATCTGATCCTAAGATTTCATACAGAAGAGTGGGGTACAGATCCTAAAACTAGGAGTTCATGCAGATGGGAAATACTACCCTATCACTCACAATTAATAGAACTAAGTGCGCAAATCAAGGATCCAGTACATGTGGATAAAACACATGAAATCAGCATGGCATCCCTAATGAGGCCTTATTAGCCTAGAGAAATATCAATCAAAGCTTAGTAATGATTTGGACATGATTCGCCCATGAGGGGCAGAATCGTAATCTTGAATAATTCGGGGAAAATTTACCTTTAAAAGGGTAAATCTGTCATTTTAGACGAATTGGGAAGTCAAAAGACAGATGAAATAGGATTGGCCATCGATCCAACCCATTTCCTATTTTTTAGGAATTTCTAGGATTTTTCTGGAATTTTCAAGTGATTTTACCCTTGGAGGGGTAAAGTCGTCATTTGGGCAAAGATGAGAACTGAAAACCTCAAATATTAGGGTTGGTCATCCTCCTGACCCAAACCCTATCTTCAAGCAATTTTCAGAACTCGATTGAGATAAGAAAGACGATTTTCCCTTTAAAGGGCAAAATCGTCATTTTGAGAAAAGAGGAGGGACTCGAAAACCCAAACCTAAGAATTGGTCGTCTAATCGACCCTAATTCTCTCCTTGGCATTATCGGCCTTATCTAGCATGCACAGAGGCGACTTACCCCTAAAGGGTAATGTCGTCAAGTCTCGGAAAATTGGGTAAGAAACCCCAAAAATAGGGTTGACCAGTTGTCTGTGATCAACCCTCGATTTTTGGGGGTTTCTGGAATATCTAGGATTTTTCCACAATTTTTCCACATTTTTTTTGGAATTTTCTGGAATTTTCTAGCATTTTTTTTGGATTTTCTAAGATTTTTCTGATTTTTTTATTTTTTTAAAATCATTTTCTGATTTTTTATTTAAAAATATTATTCGGACCGGGTCGACCCGACCCATTCGGGCCGGAACCGCAAAGCCCCCGGTCGAAACGACGCCGTATCACGCATTATTTATTTTCGTATTACTAGCCTTGATCCGACGGTCGCTACTGAACCGCGTGGCTAATCCACGGCCATTGGATTGTCTGACTGGAATCTACGGTTCAGATTAGACGAAGACTCGATCAGGGCCGTCTGATCAAATTACTAAAACCTACGGCTGTGATTATAACATGGGACTTGATCCGGACCGTCCGATCCCACTAACCTAAACGACGTCGCCCTCCCACTTAGCCAAACGACACCGTTTCTGATCAACTCGAATTTACGATTCAAAAATGATTTTCGGATATTTTTACTTGCTAATCGGACGGTCACCATTTATTAGCCTCAATTATTCTCGACCGTCCGATCTATTAATTCGAATAACAAACTGCTAACGGTCTGCTGACTAGACCAACACGTGGACCAATAACAGACTGACACCTAGGACTTTGACCGATTGACCGCGCCACGTCAGCTTCGTCTTCAACCTCTCGACCCCGGTGGAATGGACGGCTGAGGATCTCCGGCGACGATCCTACGGTGGAATCTTAATGAAATCGTGCGAGACTAACCCTAATCGACTCGCGATCGTCTCTAGCTTAACATATCTAAGGATCGTAGCATCTCATTCGCAGAATCAAGAACATCGTGCAAATCGCCGAGTACGGCCATGGAAGCTCAATCATGCGATTCACTCAAAATCAAAGAAATTCAGTCACAGAATAGCATAAATGGAGGTCCAGAAGACTTACCTCGAGCTCCGATTGAGCTCGCTCGGCCCAGATTTGGCTGGGCAAGAATCGGCTATGGAGGCTAAATCGGAAGACTCGATTCGGGGCATGTGAGCAAAATCAATGCGAAATGAAGACGCGAACATGGTCAGTGATGTTCGGGGAATGAAATGCACACATCAATTGTATGAACGATCAAGAAACACGTGAATCGCCATGAAAGCTTGAAGGAAGACTCGTGACTGTGACTCACCTGTTCTCGCGGATTCCTTGTGCGCGGCCGACTGCGATGGCTTCCTGGCGCTCTGGTCAAGCTTCAGAAAGCCTTCTTTGGCTGTGGTTCAGCCGTAAACAGCCCAACCGATGCCCTGCAATTCGAGCTCAAATTCTCGACGACGGGGGTCGGAGAACGAGCTCTCTCTCGCGTTCTCTCTCTCTCGCGCGATTCTGTCCTCCTTACTCTAACTGAACTCCCTCCCCTTTCAACAGAAAACGAACGCAGGTTTTTATAGCTCTTAGAATTTTTGGCGCCGAATCGGGGACGACCAACTGACTTGAATAGCACGTGCCATCACGTGATTTTAGGTTCAAACGGCGTCGGGGAAGATGGGTGAGTCGTCTAACTCCGTTTGGTTCTCCGGCAGGTTCCTTCTCACGCGAATTTGGCACGAATTTGAGTTGCGTTTGATTTTGTTGACTTTTGCAGGTCCGAAGGTTTGACTGGCCGATTGTTCCTTGCCCCAGCGACCATTGGCCTTGATTCCGGCGTCAATTGACGAGGGATGATCTCAAGTGTTAAACCCCCACCATTGCGTCTCCAATTGAGGTCGATTGGCCCCTCAATTTCCCCGTCAAAGTTCATCCTTCTACTGTTCATTTGCCAGGAACCTGAGGAAGACGATGACACTGTAGCGGGCCGGTTCGACCGGTCTGACCGGTCTAACCGGTCCCGAATAGGACTTTTCAAATTAAGCCCAAATTAATGGAAAAATTTTGCAATTGAACCTCATAATCGAATCTAGGGCATGAATTCTATCTAGAAATGTGGTTTTACCCAAAAGTTTTCATCAATTTCTATAAAACCCCCAAATTTTCATGTAATTGCAAATTGGGGATTTGTATAATTGAGGGTGCAAATGATCAAATTGGGTCAAACCACCTATGCCAATTGATTTAAAATGGTGAAATCCATTGGGTAGCATGTTTAATTTGCAATGATAGCCCTTGAATTGAAAGTAATTTCAATTATGCTTAATTTCAAGGACTAAAATGCAATTTTAGTATATAATTTTGTCAAATCCGTGCAATTGAGCAAATTGCGCAAACAATTGGGCTAAATTGAAATAGGGGATAGTTATATTGAATGTCAAGATCTTAAAAAATGCCAAAATTTCAAATTAAAAGACTCAATTGTTATTTTTTCTTCAAATTCAATAATACGGGTTACAAAGGAACACCGAAAATTGAATCTGATTTTGGATTTTTTGTGAGGTCTAAAATACAAGGGATTAAAAAGAAAAATATTGGATATTTTTCCATATTTTTGTGACCTCAAATGCTATTTTTCTTGATTTTTTAAGTATTTTTCTATTTTCTAAAAAATATTAAAAAATATGAAAAATATGAAAAATTATTTTTTGGTCAAGAATGGTTCCTTGGGCTTGGCCAAGGCCACCAAAGTTGATTTTGTAATTTTTTGGCTTTTTATGAATTTTTTATGATTTTTCAAAAATAAAATTGAAAAAGACTTGGTCAAAAATCAGGTGTCAACAGCTGCCCCTCTTTGAGAGGAATCTCGTGAGAGGTTTCGCTCAAAGACAGGTGACACCTGAGTCTAGACCGACTCGACTGGGGAAAAGAAAAACGAATCTTGACACTCAATCTTTCTTATCCCGCTGGTGAACGTTCTGCTCTTCGTTCTTTCGCTGAAGTGAGAGAGAAAATAGAGAGACCCACCTGCTATTTACCTGTTGATCACCTGCGTGATGCTCGTGTGGCATACGCGGTGTATAGTGGGTTCAAGTGAATACCTAGGGACTCGTCTTTTGAGTATCCTAGGGCGGTTAAACTCTAGCCTGTATGGTAGGCCGTACCAGAATGGGATTCCTATACTTGACAGGAACCTGTGAATGACGCACCCCGTCTCTTAGGGATTGTCGGGTTTTTGATCCGTATGGTGGATCAGACCATGAATAGGACTCCTCTCTGTTAGGAACCTATGGATGACGCACCCAGTCTCTTAGGGATTGTCAGGGGTTTTGATCCGTATGGTGGATCAGACCATGAATAGGACTCCTCTCTGTTAGGAACCTATGGATGACGCACCTAGTCTCTTAGGGATTGTCAGGATTTTGATCCGTATGGTGGATCAGACCATGAATAGGACTCCTTTCTGTTAGGAACCTATGGATGACGCACCCAGTCTCTTAGGAATTGTCAGGGTTTTGATCCGTATGGTGGATTAGACCATGAATAGGACTCCTTTCTGTTAGGAACCTATGGATGACGCACCCAGTCTCTTAGGGATTGTCAGGGTTTTGATCCGTATGGTGGATCAGACCATGAATAGGACTCCTTTCTGTTAGAAACCTATGGATGACGCACCTAGTCTCTTAGGGATTGTCGAACATTTTGATCCGTCAGGGGGATCAGGCCGAGAATAGGATTCCTCTATGCTAGGAACCTATGGATGACGCACCCAGTCTCTTAGGGATTGTCGAACATTTTGATCCTATATTCTAAGGAATTAACTAGGATTTATACAAATGAGGTGTGCCTAACCTTGAGGCTTTACCAAATGGGCTATTCTGGGTTTAGGGGTTACCTAGAACCTCACAGAAAGCAGATTTTGACAATAGTTTTTGATCCTATATTCTAAGGAATTAACTAGGATTCATACAAGTGAGGTGTGCCTAACCTTTAGGCTTTACCACATGAGCTATTCTGGGTTTAGGGGTTACCTAGAACCTCACAGAAAGCAGATTTTGAAGATTGTCTTTTCGACACGCGAGGCGTTATTCCGGGATTTGGGGATTCCAAGTATCCTGCAGAAAACTTAAACCTGCAAAAACTTTGATAAGATTCTTCTAGGATCTAGGGGCTACCTGAGATCTCGCAGAAAGACTATCTTGAATGTTGTCCTTTCGACATTGAAGGTGACATTCTGGGACCTGGGAGCTCCAGGTATCCTGTAAATTTGAAATCTCACAGAGGGATGATTTCGAAGATTGTCCTTTTGACATTTGAGGTGACATTCTGGGATCTGGGAGCTCCAGGTATCCTGCAGAAAGCTCAAACCTATAAATTTTAAATCTCACAGAGGGATGATTTCGGTGATTGTCCTTTTGACATTGGAGGTGACATTCTGGGATCTGGGAGCTCCAGGTATCCTGCAGAAAGATCAAACCTGCAAAATTGTTCATAAGAATATGTTTTCCTGAGATATGGAATTACCAGGGATCTTGCAGGAAAATAAACTTGAAAGCTCTTCTTCACAGAGCAAGGCATCCTTCTAGAATCTGGGGCTACCATGATTCATATAGAAGTTTAACCAAGAACAGTAGCATTCTAGAATCTGAGGTTACCAAAAATCTGTCAGAAGCTTAGGCATATAAACTCTCATTCTTAGAGAAATGTGTCATTCTGAGACCTGGGGTTACCAGGGGTCCTGCAGAAGTTTAAACTTGAAATATATTCTTCACAAAAGAAGTAGCATTCTGAAGTCTGGGGATACCAGGGGTCCTACAGAAGCTTGAACATGTAAACTCTTTCTTACCAAGAGAGGTTGTGTTATTCTGAGATCTGGGATTGCCAGGAATTCTGCAGAAGTTTAGACATGTAAATTGTTTCTTACCAAGAGTGCTGCAAGCCATTCTGGGAGCTGAAGTCATCAAGAATCTTGCAAAAGCTCCAACCTGAAAATTCTCTTACCAAAGGCACATCAATAGTCTTTAAGTGATATGTGATGTCAAACTGACAGCACTTTATGACTTATATCATAGTCATGAAAAAATTTCAATGAATGTATTATGAGGTTGGAGGTTATCCAAAACACCTTGCAACATACGGGAGTGATCAAAAGTTCCTTGCGGGGAAAGTTTGAATCAAACAATCTGAAATTACCAAAAGAGTTTGGTTAAAATGTCCAACGGAGTATTCTCATCAAAGAGGACTTCTCACCGTTTTGAGGTAATGGTCTTTTACCAAGAATGCACTCGAACTTCCTATCAAACCTGCGCCTAGGGTTCAGGATCATTCGCAGTGAATACACCTCGATCGATTAGGAGGACTTCCAAGGGACCGTAATGTTGGGCTTGGTCAACGGTTTTCAAAGGGGGACTTGCGTGCAAGTCAAGGCTTTCGAAGAGAAGTCTTCAACGTCTGCTCCAGGTTTACAAGTCAAGAAACCTGCGAAATGAGAAAGAAATAATCTTGCTCGAACTTCTTCGAGCTAAGCTTAGACATTAAACCCTATGTCAATCCAAGTGCCTTAATCAGAAAAGGCTTTTCAGGGTTGTAACGTAGGTAGGATTGGGGACCAAAAAAGGCTTGTTTTTGGCTTAGAATATGCGAAGGGTCTAACATTGGTGATCACTGCAGGTTTGCCGCCGATCTTGTCCCTTCTCGTCCAAAGAGCGTCTTTAGTCTTTGAGGTGCATATTTGTCTTTAGAGAACGTCTCTCTCATGTCAAGACGGCGTCAACATCTTGTCTACACTTTCGTCATCTGAGTGTGACATGATTTGGGAGCATCTTTCGCAGTCTAGCTCCCTTGGAATTTTTCTTTTACAATCAGATCTCACTAGTGACCTATACAAAGGTATCATGCCCTCTTTTGGCATTTACAAGATCAAATACCTGATTCACAAGTGTACAAGTATTTGGATGGGCATTGGCCTTGCTTTTACCAGGCACTTTGCTTTTTCTTGATGCCCAAGATTAAATTTTTCTCTCTTCTTTCTTTTTGAGATCCCATCTTTTCTTTTCTTTTGGGGATCAGAATTTTCAAATGAATGTGCTAGATGTATAGCTTGAATCTCAGCACTCGAACATTAATCTAGGAATTTTTCACAAATCCTGTGTTTTGAACTCTTCCGCTCTTGAAGTGACGTCGTTTCCACCTTGGAATATGCAATGATCACCAACGGGTTTGTGAAATGAACGTATAGGCTCAATTAGGCAGTGCAAAGGGTAAAAGTGTATAGGATAGAGAAACAAATGCTTTTCGTCATCCTAAAGCACTTGAATTACCATAGAAGTTAAAATGACAAGCAACACACGAAGATTGATGCAAGTCTGAGCAAGAGAACTTCTAACCATTTACCTCCTAATACTGCTGGACGTACCTCCAGTTTGCCCCACTGTGGGATGGTTCTCGACAGGGGTAAAGAATGAAACCGTCGTTCAAAGGGTTATCAATGGTCACCTGTAGTGTTTATGATAGAGAAACGAATGCCTCCGTCGTCTCGATCCGTGTAATCACTGCGAATAACCCTTACTTCCGTAGGTCAAGGTCTCGCTGTACTTATCACTCCACTTATCTCTTAAGTGTGTATGGGACGTGTTTGGACCAGGCTTGCCTCTTGTCTGAGAAAACATCCTTTTGAACGATTTAAACAACTTTTGTTGGAAGAGTTCATTTTGCTTTCTCCAAAACTTACCCTCCAAGGGGATTTATGATGCACAATGCATATTTCAATCATGTTCAGATAACCTCCAAGTTTAAACATGAATGCCAATGACACGACTGTGAGAATTTTGCGTCTTTCTAGACATGAGATTTGAATGCATGCTAGATTCCAAGAAGCCTTCAAATTCTATCAATAAGGATTCCGACAATCTTGTAAACCTAAAAGATTAGGAAAGGAATACTTACCTGCCCAGCGCGGCTAGGGATTCCTGAAAAACATAAAAGGAATATGTCAGTGTATGCTTTCGAATTTCAGAAAATTAGAACGATACACCTTACCCTTGATCATGCATTCCAATGGAAGTGGATAGATTCGCGAAAATCTGCATTTTTCTTAACAACACAAGATGGTTAAGTTGTTCTAAAATTTCTTAAAATTCTCAGTCTTTGGAGAAGAAGACGTGCACCTGACCACCATGACGTTAGGTCTCCTTGATCATGCGTTCCAACTTATCGCGACCCTGCTTCCTTGGATCCTGCAATATTGAGCACATGCTAATGTATGCATAGATGCATGACATGCTTATGCAAAGACTATCATGAAGAGTAGGCTCAATTCGAGGCAGGGCATATGACCGGAATCTGATTTTATTTCAAGGGTAATATTTCTTCACAGCATCTGAATTCACAGGTGCCCCAATTCTTCTCCCTCGGAGTTTACAAGAATTAATGCTCCTCCCGTGAGGATCTTCTTAACAATGTAGGGGCCTTCGTAATTTGGAGTGAATTTTCCCCCTGGATGGGTAGTACTTGGCAAAACTTTCCTAATTACCAAGTCATTTACTTCGAAGTTTCTGGTCTTGACCTTTCGATTGAATGCCCTGGCTACCCTTTTCTGGTAAGTTTGTCCATGGCAAATGGCTTTAAGACGTTTCTCGTCTATTAAATTCAACTGTTCATATATGTGCTTGAAATACTCTGACTCAAAGAGTTTATCTTCGGATAAGATTCTCAAAGAGGGAATCTTAACTTCTATTGGTAGAACTGCTTCTATCCCATACACCAGACTATAGGGAGTTGCCCTTGTAGAAGTCCTGATCGACGTTCGGTAAGCCATCAAGGCGAAGGGCAGCCTTTCGTGCCAATCCCTGTAGTTTTCTGCTGTTTTAGCCAAGATTCTCTTGATGTTTTTATTGGCTGCTTCCACTGCCCCGTTCATCTGTGGGCGGTAAGGAGATGAATTCAGATGTCGAATGCTAAAGTGATCCAGCAGATCATTGACAATCTTGTTGTTCAGGTTGGACCCATTATCTGTGATGATCGCTTGAGGGGTACCATACCGGGATATGATATCTCTTTTGACAAATCTTGCCACATTTCTTGCAGTGACATTCTTGTAAGAGCTGGCTTCTACCCATTTGGTGAAGTAATCAATCGCTACCAAGATGAAGCGATGACCATTCGAAGCCACAGGATTAATAGGCCCTATCATGTCTATCCCCCACATAGAGAAAGGCCAAACTTCAGACATTTGGTGTAGTTCGTTCGGGGGTGCGTTAATCTTATCCCCGTATATTTGGCATTGGTGGCATGACCGGACGTGCTGACAGCAGTCTGATTCGATGGTCATCCAATAATAACCTAGCCGCATGATCTTCCGGGCAAGGAGGTGGCCGTTCATGTGAGGCCCACACGCACCTTCATGGATCTCTTTCATGAGAATATTTGCTTCTTTGGCACCTACACATCTTAACAGAGTAGAATCAAACGATCTCTTATACAGAATTTGTCCATTGAGGAAGAACTTGCTGGCCATCTTGGTTATATATTTTCGGTCTCCTGACTGGCATCCTTCAGGGAATTCCCCTTTCAAGAGGTAATTCTTGATGTCATAGTACCATGGCTCTCCATCACATTCTTCTTCGATTAGCATACAATAAGCTGGCTTTTCAACAATGCCGATCCTCAGAGGTTCTACATCCAACCCTTCAGTCGTTTGCAACATCGAGGCTAGGGTGGCTAATGCATCTGCAAATTGGTTGTGAGACCTTGATAGGTACTCGAATGATATTTCTTCGAACCTGAGTATCAACTCTTCAAGGTATTCGTGATAAGGGATGAGCTTTGTATCTCTCGTCTTCCACTCCCCTTGTGTCTGTAGAATAATGAGCATGGAGTCTCCAAAGACTTGTAACCTAGGTATCTCCATAGAAAGGGCCAGTCGTAGACCCAGAATGCATGCCTCATATTCTGAAATGTTGTTGGTACAAGGGAAAGTTATCTTTGCCGCGACAGGGTAATGTTGATCATCTGGGGATATTAGTACTGCCCCAGTGCCTGCCCCTGATAGATTAACAGCACCATCGAAATACATGATCCACTTATCCTCTGCTAAGTTCAGAATTCGGCCTTCTGTGTTCGTTACTTCAGGGGACTCAGTGCTCGATGGGTTTTCTGCCAGCATGTCAGCTATAGCTCTTCCTTTTACCGACTTCTGCGGAGAACATTTAATGTCAAATTCAGACAACATTACTTGCCATTTTGCCAGTTTCCCAATTAAAGCGGGTTTCTCCAGGAGGTATTTGACGGGGTCGTTCTCTGTTATGAGCTGAATGTGATGATGTAGGGTATACTGCCTTAGTCTTCGTAGTACCCATACTGCTGCTACGCAGGCCCTTTCAACTGGTATATATTTTGCTTCAGATGGCGTGAATTTCTTACTCAGGTAATAAATGGCCCTCTCTTTTCCATCTATCGGGCTTGTCTGGGCAAGTAAGGCTCCCAAGGACTCTTGTCGTATGGTCAGGTATAAGGTCAATGGGTGACCAGGAATTGGTGGCACAAGCACCGGTGGTGTGATCAAATAGTTTTTGATCATTTGGAATGCCTTGCTGTACTCGGCGTCCCATGTTATTTTCGCGCCTTTCTTAAGCAATTTGAAGATTGGCTTAGCCACATCAGACAGTTGATTGATGAACCTGGCAATATAGTTCAATCTCCCTAGAAGGCTTCTCACTTCTTTTACTGTGGATGGAGTTGATAAATCGTGGATGGCCTGGATTTTTGAGGGATCAATCTCAATGCCCCTGTTGCTGACTATGAACCCAAGGAGTTTCCCGGATCTTGCCCCAAACACGCATTTGTTAGGGTTCAGCTTTAACTTGTATTTGCGCAGGCGCTCAAACAGCTTCCTTAATACCTGTATGTGTTCTTGTCCTTTTTTGGATTTAGCGATCATGTCATCAACATATACTTCAATCTCTTTGTGGATCATTGTCGCGACCCGTCCGGAAGCGGACGCGGCTAATGGATTACCGATCGCGGGTCTTGGATCGGCGCGGACCCTCCCAGGCCCATACCAAATCGCGGCGGGAGTATTCTTCAACGATAAGAGTCGATCGCTTTCGACCTTCAGTATGGTCGTGGTGGCATGTGCAAATTGTGCATGCATTTGGAGTCGCCACCGGTCTTTCTTGGAGGGTAGACCGGAAACCTTACTGATCGATTGGGAGAGATCGATCAGTTCTGCGGAACCAGAGATTTTAGATTCGGGGACTTGGTTACGCTGGTGTCAATACCAACGCCCTTTCGGTACATAACGTGAGTGATTTTCCTAGCTAAGAGTTCATGCATGGGCAATTTTAAATGAGGTAGGCTTGATTCAAGGTTTCATGCAGATTGGAAGACTGTTCCTATCAATCACAATCAATTTAAATGAAAGCGCAATCAAGTACATAAATAAAACACATCAATACACATCGATTCAAATCAATGGCTTCCTAGTATAGCCATCAGGGCTTAGGAAATGTGTGATTTCGGACCGGGGTAAAATGGGAAGACTTGGAGGCGATTAGCCCGAAGGGCAAAATCGTCAATTTTTGAAAGATTTGGATACCGAATTACCCAAAATACCCCATGGCCAGTTGATCGTGGCCATTTCCCATTTTTGAGAATTTTTTTTTTATATTTATTTATATTTTTTTTTATTTTTGAATTCTGAAAATGATGATCCGGGTTGGGCCTCTAAGCCCAACCCTGCTAAAGCCACGGGTTTGGAAAAGATAGGAAGCCTAAATAAGATCTAAAAAAGAACCTGTTCTCATATTTTTTTTTTTAAACTATAAGAGGGGGGGGCTAATTGGAAGCCCAAATGTGATCAGAAATTATACAAGCCCACACGCCAACCCAAAACCCCGTTGACCTAATCTGCAGAAATAGCCCAACGTGTGCAACCCAGGTGACACGGCCCACGTTTTTTTATATTCTTCTCATCTCTTTATTTATTTATTTTTTTGTTTCTTTCGTTTGTTATTTATTTTTTTATTCATTCTTTTCATCACTTCATCTTCTTCCTTGGGTCTTCAGAATGCAATAACAATCCTGTAATTTAACCTATGAAAGAACGAACGAGAAAGCACCTTACCGTGGTTCCACGCACGTCAACTTCACCGGACCTCTACCGTCGTATCGCCATCAAGAACTACCCCCACACGGCCACTGGTTCGGATCGCCTCGCCGCCCATTGCTCACGCATGCCGTCATACCACTGGGTTTGTTCATGCGTCGCCGCTATCGGATCAACTCGCGCCACCTCCGGTTCGGGTTGGTTCGACGGACTGTGCTCGCACGCCACCACTTCTTGGACAAATCTGGTGCTGTTGGGACAGCTTCAAGTCCATATCTCGACGTCGCAGACGGATGGACCGCCAGGCTCGGATGATGGCGGGACAGCGACGAGTCGACGAGCTGACGGCGGTTGGGAGCCGGGACCGACGCTTGCTCGTTCAATCCATCGGTGGGGGGGAGTCGGCGTCATTGCTATTAAAGTTGGTGAAGGAATTTGAGGTGAGGAAGCAAGCCTCCATGGTCACTGTCGCAGCGTCACCTTATCCTCTGAAAACTAAACTGGAACTTATTCACGTGATCCTCCCCTCTCACCGTCTTCCCGAATGCAGATACCAGAGAGATGGTGGTGGCCGGCCATAAAAATGGTCTGAGGTGGCGGCGACGCGGGTGGCCCGGCAAGGCACGGCCAACGGCTATGATAACTCTGCGGGATCCTCGAGGTTCTCAGCATTCTCAACTTCCCTCGGCAACATGGTAAGGGCTTGACTCGGCTCGGGTCACGGCGGTTGATCACAGTGTGACGACCTAAAGCGGCTGAGGTGATGATGAGATCTTCGGTCTCTTAAGGCAGCGGTGGTCTCCAACTTAAGCTCAACGGGCGCGTGACAACAACAGCCGAAGAGGGCTGAGGTCATACCATGGCTGAAGGACTCTCTGGCCTTCAGGTCCTCGATGGCTCGTGGGTAGGCAACCGAGGTGTTCAGGTCAGTTACGGGTGGAATTCGACGACGGCGAGGGACGATGAAACGCGAGCTTGGCAGTCAAGGGATGGCCGAAGGTCTTCTGGGTAGAGAGATGAGGGGTTCGAGTGATGGATGGTGCTGGGGGAATACACACGGGCCGGTAAGGGGAGCTCGGTGAGGGCTGGCTCGGAGCGTCAATGGGCTGAGAACGGTGCAACGATGGACAAAGACAGAGGCGGCAGCATGGTGTCGAGTTGAGCATGGAGGGTGGAATAGCAGAACATGTGAGGAGGAAGAAGATGGAGTCGCGGGAGCTCAAGGATCCGCGAACAGTGAAAGATGACAGGCATGGGGGGAGGTGCAAGGTGCGACAGAGGAGGGAGAGGCGACGGCGGCTCGACGGGGCGGACAGCGATGGTGGCGTCGCGCGGTGGTCGAAAACACCAGAGGAGGGCGTCGGGTGGTCTCCTCGCTCCAGGAGGGGTGTCGACGGGGGTTTTTTTTGAGAGAGCCAGAGAGAGAGTTAAAAAAAATGAGGGAGCCTGTGAGCGGGAAAGAGAGAGAGATAAAAAAGTAATAATAAAAATAAAGATAATAATAATAATAGTAACAAAAAAATAAAAGCAACAATAAAAAGGCAAAGACATAATTATTTGGTCAAATCTCTTTTTTTTTTTGCTTTTTCTTTTAATGATTATGTTTTTCTCTTTTTTTTTCTTTTTATTATTATTAATATTTTTTTTGCCCAAATTCAATTTTATGATGATCGAGGAACACCTAAAATTGAACCTGAATTTTCATATACCGACTATTTTTATATATTTTTGTGGCCTCAAATATTATTTTTCTGATTTTTTGGGTATTTTTATAATTAAATAAATTCAAAAAATATTATAAAATACCAAAAATATTTTTTGTTCAAAATTGGTCCCCGAGGCTAGGCCAAGGCTTCCAAAGTTGATTTTTATGATTTTATGATCTTTTTTGATATTTTTAATTAATTTTAAAGAATAAAAGTCACAATAATAAATGGTAAAAAATCAGGTGTCAACAGCTGCCCCTCTTTGAGAGGAATCTCGTTAGAGGTTTCTCTCAAAGATAAGGTGGCACCTGATTCTTAACCAACTCAATTGGGAAAATGAAAGAAGAAATGCTATGACATCGGATCCTTAAGGCTCTGATAAAAGCTCAAGTTAATCTCCTGTTCGCTCTAACAATTTGAACATGGGCCGGGATGAGAGAGGCTTACCTGAAGCTCACCTGTCGGATGCTGCCGGTTGCGACGACTTTCAAGAGGATGCCTAGGACTCGTCATTCAGAATATCCTAGGGAGATTAAGCTCTGACCTGTATAGTAGGTCATACCATTATGGGGATTCCTAACGGCTAGGAATCTAAGGAAGGCGCATCCCACGCCCTGGGATTTGCCAAGGATTTGATCCGTATGGTGGATCGGACCTTTGTGTCGATGCTTATGGCGGTACTTACCAATGAGTTGACCCTTATGGCGGTTTCTACCATATTTGATCCTTCAGGCGGTATCTACCTTGATTTGACCCTTCAGGCGGTTTCTACCTTTGTTTTGACCCTTCAGGCGGTTTCTACCTTGATTTGACCCTTCAGGCGGTTTCTACCTTTGTTTTGTTTTGAAAAGGGGTCTCATGACGAGGGTTTTCCACGTCCGATGAGACTGTTTGATATTTTTGAAAAGTGATCCTAGGACGAGGGTTCTCCACGTCAAGTTAGGACTGCTTGATTTTTGAAAATGGGTCTCATGACGAGTGTTCTCCACGTCCGATGAGACTACCTAAATTTTGAAAAGGGATCTCATGACGAGGGTTCTCCACGTCCGATGAGACTGTCTGATTTTGAAAAAAGGGCTCTATCCTCATCCCTTCTTTTGAAAGATCCCAAAATTTGTCGGGAATTCAGTTCTGAAGCAGTGAAAGATTTTATCTTGACAAAGCTTCACTTGAGTCTGTTGAGGCGACATTCCGGGAGATTGGTGTTTCCAACGGATCCTGCAGAAGTTCGAGCCTGAAAAATTTTTCTTCGCCAAGAAAATATTAGTAATCTTAGGGAAGAAGACGGTTGTCCATCTGACAAAACCGTATGATTTAAGTCTTAATCATGAAATGTGTGTTTTGATGCTGGAGGTTATCCAAAGCATTCTCGCAACATGCAAATGTGATCACAAATCCCTTGCACGGAAAATCTGGATCAAACAATTTGAAATTTCCAAAAAGAGTTCGTTCAAAACATCTATTGGAGAATTTCTCATCCAAGAGGGCTCCTCACCGCTCTGTGATAATGGTCTTTTGTAAGGAATGCGTTCAACTTCCTACTAACCTGTGCCTAGGTTTTAGGATCATTCGCAGCGCATACATTCTGATCGATCGGGAGGTCTTCCACGGACCGTAATGTCAGGCTTGGATATTGGCTTTCAAAGGGGACCCGCTTTGGAGTCGAGGCCATTGAATAAAAGTCTTCACCATCTGCTCCGGGTTTACAAGTCAAGAACCCTGCAAAATGAGAGAGAAATAGTCTTGCTCGTACTTCTTCGAGCTAAGCTATATGTCAACCCAAGTGTCTTAGTCAGAGAAGACTCCTTCGGGGTCGTAACATTGGTAGGATTGGGGACAGAAAAAGGCTTGTTTTTGGCCCAAAATTCTTGGAGAGTTTGACATTGGTGATCATTGCAGATTTGCTACCTGTCCTTTCTCTTTTGCGCCTTTATTCCGCGCTTGACACCATTTGGCGAGCAGCCTTTTTGGAATTTGGCTCCTTCGGGGATTTCCTCTTTTCCCATCTAGACTTTATTGTGGGTCAATCAAACAGCTTGCACGGGCATCAGCCTTGCTTTTACCAGGCACTTTGCTTTTTCTTGATGCCGGGATTTTTTTCTCATTTTCATCTTTTTTTTTTATTTTTCTTTTGACATCCCATTTTTCTCATCTTCAGGAGATCACTTTAGACATATGATCGAAAGTCTAAACATGCTTTTACCATAAATCCAGGAATTTCTTTGTAATCCCTTAGTCTTAAGCTCTTCCGTTTCTAAAGTGATGTTGCATCCATCTTGAAATGTGCAATGATCACCAACGGGTTCATGAAACGAATTTGCAGGCTCGACTTGGCTGTGCAAAGGATAAACGTATGTGGGATAGAGAAATGAATGCTTCTCGTCATCCTATGGCACTTGGATTACCATATAAACAACACACGAAGATTAATGTTAGTCCGGGCAACAAAATTTCTAACCATTTTCTCCTGATGCTGCTGGACTTACTTCCTTTTTGCCCCGGTGTGGGGTGGTTCTTGACAGGGTTAAGAATGAAAACCGCCGTTCAAGTGGGTTGTCAACGGTCACCTGTAGTGTTTATGATATGAAACGAACGCCTCCGTCGTCCCAATCCATGTAATCGCTGCGAATGGTCCCTACCTCCGTAGGTCCAGATTTTACTATTTGATTCGCTCCACTCATCTCTCAAGTGTATGTAGGATGTGTTTGGATTTGAGCTTGCCTCTCTTTTGAGGAAACATCCTTTTGAGAGTTTTGAACAACTTTTGATTGGAAAAATCTCTTTCGTTTTCCCAAAAATTTTACCCGTCAAGGGGATTTTATGGTGCACAACGCGTGTTCAGACAACCTCATGTTTCAAAACATGAATGCCAATGAAGTTAGAATTCCATGTCTTTTCTAGACATCAGATTTTGAAAGCTTTTTCTTTTTCTCTCTGTGTTTTTTTTGGTTTAACATCTTCAATGGATTGGGGGAAAGGGATACCTACCTGTCCACCGTGGCTGGAGATCCCTGAAAATGTAAAAGAAGCATATCATTGTATGTTCACGAATTTTTCGAAAATCGAAACGATACATCCTACCCTCATGTACCCTAACATGTAGTATGTATGATGTAAAAACTTATTCGTCTCCAAGGCGATTCCCCTGTCAAGGATAAAAAATAAGTGTTAATTCATATTCCCAAATTCAAGACAAATTGGGACGATACAACTTTACTCTTGATTTTCATCCCATTCTGATGTTGCGTATTGATATGAACAACCTCTATCAAATCCGCCTATCCATGCTTGGAGTGTTTGTAACATCAATGGTTCATCTGCCCCCCCAGCTGGGCAGCGTCTGTTCTGCTATTTGAACGCATGACTCATTGAGTGATTTGTCCATGTTTATCATCTGAGAAGGAAAAGAAAGAATACATTACTTCGGTATTCGATTGAAGATCGTTTAGGAACGATACATCGTTTTACCAAATAGGTGGCTTCGCGGCCAAACGTATTTCGTGTTGAAGGGGTAGATCCCATTATGCTCAGCGGGTGATAATTATGGTTCATGGAACTTGCTCCACGGATTAAGTGATTAATCCACGGCCTTCGGCTTGAAGATGCTCAAAGGGTGATGTTGACACTCACGCGCAATTAGTTCTAGATATTAATGAAAGATGTTCCCGTGGGAACCTTACAGTGCGATCAACAACATATGCAATAGGAGTATTCAACCCCTTTTCTCGAAGGATTTTTCATCGAGTAGCCATGCCTTGCATCAGACGTTTGATCACCGGCCTCGCATCACCACTGCGATGGTCCTCCGGCTCCAAATTGATCGAGCCAAAGATTGAACTCATCGCCAAGGAAATTGCTCGGGTCTTCGAGCCATTGATGTTCAAGTTGGGTATCAACGATTGTTGGGGGCAGATTTCTTTCATTGCCTTCGTTGTGAGGGATTGGAGTCTTTGAGCTGGAACCTTCATCATTGCCCTGTTGGGGTTGAGACATACATTCCCGAAGAGTATTGATCCAAGTGTCCAGCTCCTCATCAAGGAAATCACCTGTTCTTTCTAGCCCTTGGTGCCCAGATTGGATGTCGTTGACTGTAGGCGAGGGATTCCTCTCTTTGCTCTCGCCGTGAGCAATTTGACCCCTCGAATTGGAACTTCCTCCGATGACCGGCAGGTTCATATGTGCACTCTCTACCAATGCCAGATCCGCTTCAGGGACAGCATTAATGACTGATTCGCGCTCAAACTGAGGAATTTCTATGTGCTGGAACTGTGGCATATACTCCTGAGGAGTATTGAGATAGCTCGGCGGAGCATTCTGATTTGGGTTAGAGGAGTCGCTGACACGACTGCTAGTCCCGTCATTGCTGAAACACGGTTGGGTGCTCTTGGCTCTCCAATCATCATGGTTGTAACTCTGCCCAGCACTTGAGCTCCAACTGGCTTTATGATGGTTTAACGCTATCCTTCCATCCCTTAGCAATCTCCTATATTACTTGAGGTGAGACTCAACGTTAATTCTAGAGAGCCCCGACACATTCATAATCTCGAGTACGCGCAGTGGGCTAGCCGAATCAACTCCCAGTTCTCGAATTGCATCAACAAATTTGGTGTGAAGCTCATAGGTCCAGTAAAACCTTGTTCTCTTATCACCCAAAATATCGTCAATACTTCGGTAGCTATTCTCTACGGGATCTAGTCGTTTCAAAAGTTGTCTAGGGAGGGACTCACCGACTTTGGATTGGCTGGCTGCGACAGCGAGTTCGTCATTGAGAGAATTCCCCCTGTGATGATTCATATCCCATTTCTCAGAGGATGTTGGTGTTGATCCTATGGTGTTGACTTGCTCATGCAGATCTCCGGCGGTATCTGGCTGTGTCGGAAAATGCTGTGGAGAATACGGTAACAGCTGAGCGTTATTCGTCAACAGGGATGGTTCATCGAGGAACACCTCGCCGAGGACAACAGGATTACCACAATTAAGGCAGGTGGCCTTGGTCAGAGCTTCCTTATATCTCGCGCTTTCAGCTTGAAGCTTCTCATTCTCCTCCTTCAGGACCAGTAACTCATGGTCTGCGTATTGCTGTTTCACCCGGGTTCGTTTGTTGGCGAACCAAAACTTGACCTTCGAAAGCTCCAATCCTATTTTTCGGCTCAACTCCATTTTCTGTCGTTTGCTTGGAGTGGGGCATTCATTGAAGAAAGCTTCGAGCTCTCGTATTTGGCCTGGAGTGTGGCGTTGTAGTTGCTTCCTTTTCCGACTCCGGTCATCATTGTATACTCCTTCTTCGTAGCTGAAACCTAGAATTTCATCGCTGGAGGAGTCAGTCTCCATGGCCTTCGGGCAGGATTCAGCTCCAGGATCTTCAAAGTCTCCCAGCAGTTCGTGCTCAGAAATGTCCAGGTCGGGCGTTTCTAGCAGATGGGAATAGCTTTTAAACATGATGGATCGGAGTATCTCGGGCTGATCTAGTTCACTCAGCTTTCTCTATTCGCTCCTTCGTGTTTGCTCACTCTAGAAGTTTTCTCAAGTGATTGTGCGTGTCCTAGAACCATCCTTCAGGCTGCATATGAAGGCCAGCAAGCAAGCGCTCCTCCCGAGACCCTGCAATTACTCATCGTCTGTATTCCCCTTTCTTTTTCCTCGTGATAGGATCACAAACTCTCTTGCATTGATTCGGTTTCATCGAGTATTGCGCTCGTCCCCTAGTTCAGTCTTCAAAGTGGTGGGTCTACAATCTTTCGGCGCCTTTTATGATTTGCTAGGCCCGAGAACGTGGGGAGCAGCGGTGGACCCGCAATTAATGACTCCGTTTAATTCATTTAGCTCCATGGGAATTAACGCTATGATCTTCTCTCAACCCCTTTTCATCGTTCAAACGAAAGTGGCATTTTCCATGTGTATGCTGTTACTCTTCATTTCAGCATCCCGGGCGCTTGGTGAGGAATGAGTTCGTGGCCACTCAAAATTTTAAAGACCGTCTCTGGTTTCAGACTTAATCTAACAAGGGATCATCACAACTGAGCATGACGATGTTCGTCGATAGCGTTGGTTTTAATATAGAATTAACTATAGTCATTAAAGAAAAATGTTCCCGTAGGAACTTTACAACGGATAAAATGAGTGATCTACTCGTGAACATGTTCTTCTTTCTATGGGTGTTCGTAGTGACCGACCCATCGTGCCCCGAGTCAGGTGCTAGATCATGGCTGTCCAAGCATGCCAGCTTCCCACTGATTGAACAAGGCATCGAGCCCCTCATCGAAGAAATCGTCTGTCGTGGGTTGACCAGCGGCAGACAGAGCACCAGCCGACTGCTGCTCGAATGGAGGAGTGCGCACTCGCTGTACTTGTGGCACGCGCTCTTGAGAAGTGTTGAAATGGCCCAGAAGGACATTCTGATCATCTTTCAGTTCGCCGGTGGTCGGGTTGCTAGCTTGATTGATGCTTAGATTTGGCCGGGTATCTCTTGATACCTGAGCATTACAATGGAGGTCGCCCCTAGTTTTTGAGCTCGAGACGGATTCCTCCCGGTTTAGCTCCGCTCGACGCTGTTTTAATAGCTTTCTGTAGGCAGCAAGGTGATTCCTGACCAGTTCCTTACTAAGCCCCGGTACATTCATGGCCTTAAATATGCGCGTCGGAGTTGCTGAGTCGATCCCCATTTGGTGAACCACATCTAGGAATCTGGAATGCAGTTCAGGGGGCCAAGCGAACCTCCTCTTATCGTGGCCCAAAATTGCATCGATGGCTTGACGACTGATTAACTCATCTCCAGCAGGACCCGACCCTATCGAAAATTGTTGTGCATGAGGCTGATATGCTTTGAGCTGGTCGGCGGTAACATCCAGCTCCTTGAAATTGTAACTCCAATCAAAGCGATGCAAATCCCATCCCCGAGGAGGCATTTGTATCATCTTCGTAGGATCATCCTGCTCATGCGTGACTCCGGCAAAATCTGGTTGAGCAGGAGATGCCCCGAGGGAGCAGGGTGGTAAATGAACGTCTTCAATCATCGCGTGAGGCTTATTGGGGAATATCTTACCGAGGGCGACGAGGTTATCGCAATGAGGGCAAACGGTGATATTGAGAGCTTTTTCATACCTCATGTTTTCTGTTCGCAGCTTTTGGTTTTCTTCCTTTAAAATCTCGACCACCTGACGTTTGCGTTGAGCCCTCGATTTGGATCTCCTATTTTGAAACCAAAACTGGATCCTCGACTGATTAATCCCCAACTCCCGGCTCAATTCAATTCTCCACTTCTTTTTCATGTAATGGCTTTTACTGAAAAGGGTTTCCAGCATTTGGGTTTCCTCCTGAGAGTATTGGTGAGGACGTCTTCTTTTCCCGAGTTGAGCATTGTGGATGTCGTTGTCGTCGTCGCCGTGATCTTGATTTCCGTTGCCAGAAGTGTTGGGCTCCATGGTTTTGGCGTTAGACTTGATCTTGGAATCTTCGAGATCCCTATGTGGTTCAATTTCTGAGATTTTTGAGTCAGTCGCCTCTAGCAGCTGACAGTAACCTCTTAAATATGTTGGATTGAGAAATGTTTGATTGGTTCTTGCCCACTCAGAGTTCTCCACTCTCTCCTGTATGCTCACTCCCTATAAAGTTTTCTTCGAGTGACTTTGCATGTTCAGGAGACGCTCTTCAAGCATCATTAGGCAAACGTTCCCCCTCAAAACCTTGAATTTCTCGCTTAGCTTTTCAACGTGATGGGACTGCCAAACCCTGTTAGGGCTCTCTTCGATAGTTGCGCTTTCCTCCCACCTAACTCTAATAATGGTGATCCCGACAAATCTTTTACATCTTTTAATTGATGAGCCGGAAATCGCGGACCGAAACGAATCCAATGGTTCTCGTGAGGGGACCTCCTGCTTTACCCCCTAACTGGGCTCCACCAGCATTATTACTGAGACCCTTCATCATCCTCGAGTTGCTATAAAATGAGGAATTAATGTATGGAAGGTTAACGTTCTCGCATAATCAGCTTCTTCCTTCTAATCTCTCTGTTAAACTCGTTTTATTCTCAAGCCAACCCAACGCAAATGGCCTCCTCTCCCGTACGCACTTTTTCAACTGATGTCTTGGCCCAGTGGGAAAAGCTTTATAACCTACTGGGTCGCGGTTACGCGCACATAACCGATCATTCTGCAACCGAGGATGCAATCTGTGTCCTGCTCGAGGACCTTGATACCACTTCTCTCGAAGGTACTACACTGGGGAGGGAATATAGAACTTTCCCGACTCTCTTTGCACACTCCTTAGAGGCCTATCGTGTTGCTAATCGGGAGGTTCTGGTGGCTCGCGTCTTGCGGGCTCGTTATGAGGATCGATCTGATCATTTGGTGCTGACCAACTATCTGGTTGATAGTTACAAAAAGGCCGTCGAGTTTGCTAATGAGCGGGTTGCGACGTTGCTTCGCGAGAGGAGAAATCTGGTGGATCAATTGGCCATATCCCTGACCACCGGCGAGCATGACCGCCGCAACGTCCTGTTGAGGCTTCAGAGCGACTGGCAGGAAGAACGGCTCGACAAGATAACCGAGGACATAGCTCGCGGGAATGGACTGGTTCGGGACCTGGAAGTAGTCACCGAAGAACACGAGGCCAAGGTCGCCGAAGTTAAGGGAGAATGCAGAAGTCTTCTCCTCAGGCTTGCCGACCACAACATGCGGAGCTGGGAGTATGAGCAGAGCATTAATAACATGGAGGGTCAGTTGGGATCCTTTGTGTCATTAATTAGGGCTCACTTTGGCTTTACTTTTCCACCCCGACTTGTATGACCTGCTTCTGAAAACCCTCCGCTGAGCAAAATAAATGAAAGTTCTCGTGTGTGTGTTTTAACTTCTGTATGGTTCATTTCTTCGAGCATCCAAACATCTTCAACTTGAGTGAGCCGAACCATAATAGCAATAAGCCGAGCAAATACGTCCTGATTTTATAACTCGCTCATGATCAGATGGAAGAATAGTTGCAGATTTGTCCAAGAAAAGATTTCTCTATACTACTTGTTTTTCACCTGCAAATAAAAAGACAGAATCAGAAGGAATAATTTGAAAAAGAAATCAAAAACCCCTTTCAATCCTATGCTTGCCCATGATTAATAAGGACAAGAACTTTTACAAGGGTTTTAATCTTGCGCGAAAAGTTTTTATCAATATTCCTCGAAAGAAAGCATACTATTGAAAGGAATGTAATTCACAATAATCGCTTTTGATCAATTTCGAGAGGAACGAATTACTCAAAAGTGCGAGGCATAATAACGTGTTTTAAATTTAATTGAAGATACGGCATCCAAATCAAGGCCGTTTTATTAAGAACGAGAGTAATTTGGACATCTATCTCGTCATTAAATTCAAAACAACGCCGATATTCTCGATCAATTATCGTGGATTACCAGCGACGTAAAACATGCATGGACCAATTCAAGTGTATAATTCCTTCTAGCGAAATTGGGGTTGGATTACCCTATACGACCAAAAAGGTCGTGCAAGATTTCCAATTTTAATTTCCTCTAAAGGAATTATAAACTTGACTTGGGAGTATTCGGATGATTAGAGAAAATGCCACTATCACATTCCCATGACCTGTCAAAAGAAATACAACCAAGTTCCATCTAAATGTATACACCAATAGATCCCTAATACAATCACTCTAAGGGGTGAGATAGAGAAAGCCTTGATAAAAATAAACCCTATACAAGAGGACTAGTAATGGAAAATGAAACAAAGGAATGTGATCCTAACGTTTAAGGATGCCCCAAGTTCGATCTGTGACTTCCAGATCACTTGCCCCAACTCGTCATCTTCATTGGACGATATCTCAATAATATCCATAGTAGGCTCCTTTGTTGCTCACTCGGTGCTTGTCATGGGATATCATCCTCTTCGTCTTCTATCAAGGACGTTTGGGAAAAACACACACATCTATCCTTGAAATGGCATTTAATCTAATCACCAGAATGCAATGAATGAAATGCCTATATTTATATGAACTGTAATAGATTCGAGGTATAGAGAGTCTTACCAACCAAACTCGTCGACTTATGTACGGTTTTAGGTGCACCAACCGCCCAAAGACATGCGCATGAAACAAGTGATGGTAAACTTCTAAAAATCAGAGGGTTTGGCACCTAAGGTTAAGGTTCCCACCTCGAGTTCTGGAAAGAGCCGATTCCATTGCACAGCTATCGTTGCATTGGGACTCGATCCATAGTTCGAAGTGAGCGGAATTGAAAAGTGGATTACCCCGTGTTTTTCCTCACGGAGATTCCATTTTCAATTCCTTCTATTGTGTTCCTAAAGGCGGCGCCCGGGGTTTTATGCGCGGTTGTGTGTGTCCATGTGTCGTGATCATCACGATGCAAGTCATGCACAACAGTTTATCAATCAGCGCTTCAAATCATCCACACAACATACATTCCTACGCCAACCTGCATAAGACAATGTTAATCACGGACTACACCCCTTATTTCTCCAATCTGCAAAACATATAACACCTATCGTAAGCGGACTTACCTCACCTTCAAGAGCGCCTGCAGGGTTAGAAAAATCACTCAGCGTTTTAATTACGGCCTAAGTCCACTTGAGGTCTAGAACCATAGGCTCTAGAACAAGGTCCCTAGCGGAGTCGCCAGCTGTCGCGACCCGTCCGGAAGCGGACGCGGCTAATGGATTACCGATCGCGGGTCTTGGATCGGCGCGGGCCCTCCCAGGCCCATACCAAATCGCGGCGGGAGTATTCTTCGACGATAAGAGTCGATCGCTTTCGACCTTCAGTATGGTCGTGGTGGCATGTGCAAATTGTGCATGCATTTGGAGTCGCCACCGGTCTTTCTTGGAGGGTAGACCGGAAACCTTACTGATCGATTGGGAGAGATCGATCAGTTCTGCGGAACCAGAGATTTTAGATTCGGGGACTTGGTTACGCTGGTGTCAATACCAACGCCCTTTCGGTACCTAACGTGAGTGATTTTCCTAGCTAAGAGTTCATGCATGGGCAATTTTAAATGAGGTAGGCTTGATTCAAGGTTTCATGCAGATTGGAAGACTGTTCCTATCAATCACAATCAATTTAAATGAAAGCGCAATCAAGTACATAAATAAAACACATCAATACACATCGATTCAAATCAATGGCTTCCTAGTATAGCCATCAGGGCTTAGGAAATGTGTGATTTCGGACCGGGGTAAAATGGGAAGACTTGGAGGCGATTAGCCCGAAGGGCAAAATCGTCAATTTTTGAAAGATTTGGATACCGAATTACCCAAAATACCCCATGGCCAGTTGATCGTGGCCATTTCCCATTTTTGAGAAATTTTTTTATTTATATTTTTTTTATATTTTTTTTTATTTTTGAATTCTGAAAATGATGATCCGGGTTGGGCCTCTAAGCCCAACCCTGCTAAAGCCACGGGTTTGAAAAAGATAGGAAGCCTAAATAAGATCTAAAAAAGAACCTGTTCTCATATATATATTTTTTTTAAACTATAAGAGGGGGGGGCCTAATTGGAAGCCCAAATGTGATCAGAAATTATACAAGCCCACACGCCAACCCAAAATCCCGTTGACCTAATCTGCAGAAATAGCCCAACGTGTGCAACCCAGGTGACACGGCCCACGTTTTTTTATATTCTTCTCATCTCTTTATTTATTTATTTTTTTGTTTCTTTCGTTTGTTATTTATTTTTTTATTCATTCTTTTCATCACTTCATCTTCTTCCTTGGGTCTTCAGAATGCAATAACAATCCTGTAATTTAACCTATGAAAGAACGAACGAGAAAGCACCTTACCGTGGTTCCACGCACGTCAACTTCACCGGACCTCTACCGTCGTATCGCCATCAAGAACTACCCCCACACGGCCACTGGTTCGGATCGCCTCGCCGCCCATTGCTCACGCATGCCGTCATACCACTGGGTTTGTTCATGCGTCGCCGCTATCGGATCAACTCGCGCCACCTCCGGTTCGGGTTGGTTCGACGGACTGTGCTCGCACGCCACCACTTCTTGGACAAATCTGGTGCTGCTGGGACAGCTTCAAGTCCATATCTCGACGTCGCAGACGGATGGACCGCCAGGCTCGGATGATGGCGGGACAGCGACGAGCCGACGAGCTGACGGCGGTTGGGAGCCGGGACCGACGCTTGCTCGTTCAATCCATCGGTGGGGGGGGGAGTCGGCGTCATTGCTATTAAAGTTGGTGAAGGAATTTGAGGTGAGGAAGCAGCCTCCATGGTCACTGTCGCAGCGTCACCTTATCCTCTGAAAACTAAACTGGAACTTATTCACGTGATCCTCCCCTCTCACCGTCTTCCCGAATGCAGATACCAGAGAGATGGTGGTGGCCGGCCATAAAAATGGTCTAAGGTGGCGGCGACGCGGGTGGCCCGGCAAGGCACGGCCAACGGCTATGATAACTCTGCGGGATCCTCGAGGTTCTCAGCATTCTCAGCTTCCCTCGGCAACATGGGAAGGGCTTGACTCGGCTCGGGTCACGGCGGTTGATCACAGTGTGACGACCTAAAGCGGCTGAGGTGATGATGAGATCTTCGGTCTCTTAAGGCAGCGGTGGTCTCCAACTTAAGCTCAACGGGCGCGTGACAACAACAGCCGAAGAGGGCTGAGGTCATACCATGGCTGAAGGACTCTCTGGCCTTCAGGTCCTCGATGGCTCGTGGGTAGGCAACCGAGGTGTTCAGGTCAGTTACGGGTGGAATTCGACGACGGCGAGGGACGATGAAACGCGAGCTTGGCAGTCAAGGGATGGCCGAAGGTCTTCTGGGTAGAGAGATGAGGGGTTCGAGTGATGGATGGTGCTGGGGGAATACACACGGGCCGGTAAGGGGAGCTCGGTGAGGGCTGGCTCGGAGCGTCAATGGGCTGAGAACGGTGCAACGATGGACAAAGACAGAGGCGGCAGCATGGTGTCGAGTTGAGCATGGAGGGTGGAATAGCAGAACATGTGAGGAGGAAGAAGATGGAGTCGCGGGAGCTTAAGGATCCGCGAACAGTGAAAGATGACAGGCATGGGGGGAGGTGCAAGGTGCGACAGAGGAGGGAGAGGCGACGGCGGCTCGACGGGCGGACAGCGATGGTGGCGTCGCGCGGTGGTCGAAAACACCAGAGGAGGGCGTCGGGTGGTCTCCTCGCTCCAGGAGGGGTGTCGACGGGGGTTTTTTTTGAGAGAGCCAGAGAGAGAGTTAAAAAAAATGAGGGAGCCTGTGAGCGGGAAAGAGAGAGAGATAAAAAAGTAATAATAAAAATAAAGATAATAATAATAATAGTAATAAAAAAATAAAAGCAACAATAAAAAGGCAAAGACAGAATTATTTGGTCAAATCTCTTTTTTTTTGCTTTTTCTTTTAATGATTATGTTTTTCTCTTTTTTTTTTCTTTTTATTATTATTAATATTTTTTTTGCCCAAATTCAATTTTATGATGATCGAGGAACACCTAAAATTGAACCTGAATTTTCATATACCGACTATTTTTATATATTTTTGTGGCCTCAAATATTATTTTTCTGATTTTTTGGGTATTTTTATAATTAAATAAATTCAAAAAATATTATAAAATACCAAAAATATTTTTTGTTCAAAATTGGTCCCCGAGGCTAGGCCAAGGCTTCCAAAGTTGATTTTTATGATTTTATGATCTTTTTTGATATTTTTAATTAATTTTAAAGAATAAAAGTCACAATAATAAATGGTAAAAAATCAGGTGTCAACAATCATGTCATGGAATAACGTGACCATAGCCTTCTGGTAGGTAGCCCCGGCGTTTTTCAATCCAAATGGCATGACTTTGTAGCAAAAATTTCCCCATGGTGTGGTAAATGCAGTCTTGGGTTTGTCTTCTTGTTTCATGAAGATTTGGTTGTATCCCGAGAATCCATCCATGAATGAGAATAATTCATAACCCGCCGTACTATCCACCAATACATCAATGTGGGGGAGTGGAAAATCATCTTTTGGGCTTGCTCTATTCAGATCTCGGTAATCTACGCAGATCCGAACTTTTCCGTCTTTCTTCATGACGGGTACTATATTTGCAATCCAGTCTGAATATGGGATAGCTTCAATGAAGCCTACCCTAAGGAGTTTCATGACTTCTTCCTTAATCTTGTCTTCTAACTCGGCTTTCATCCGCCTACTGCCTTGTTTGACAGGTTTGATGCCAGGATCCGTGGGCAATGCATGTTCCACAATCTTAGGATCAAGGCCTGGCATATCCGCGTAAGACTATGCGAAGATGTCTTGATATTCTTTTAGTAGCTTGGTGAACTCGAGCCTTTCATCACGGGATAGGTGTCCGCCGATCTTGACCTCTTTGACGTTCACGGTGTCTCCCAAATTAATGACAATTGGTTCTTCTGAGGTAGGAGGCTTTGACTCTTCAAAGGTGTTCCAATCCCTACGGATAGACGCGTAATCATCGTCTTCATCTTCCTCAATGTTATAGGAGTGGTTAATGGAGGGATCCGAATTTTGTAACAACCTGGTATGCATGTTTGAGATGATATGCCTGAAATGTCATGAGTATGGTTAGTTTGTGCTCAGTAAAAATGACATGCATGATTATGTAAAGTCTTTTCGAAAAAGTTTTTCGAAATAGATGTAGGTACAAATGGGACTAATCCTCATGTCATTGGATATCCCGGCCCCTTGAAAATCTTTTGAAGATTAGGAATCATATGGCAAATCAGGCCTCAAGCTTCTGTATGGAAGACCATTATCATCATCGGGCTGATTCGTGGTTCCATATGTCCTTAACAAAACATGCGTGGTTTTATTGAATGCGAAATGGGCCGCGTTACAAGATGTGTTATTTGGACCAACGGCCGGAGATCCAAAGGCGTTTTCCTATGCGTTCAATAAGGAAAGAAAATACAGTGAAATGCAGAAAGTTCTAAACGCAGTATTTAAAGATGAAGGAAGAGTCTATTTACTCAGAAGAAGTGGCTTCACTGTCCAACCACTCCATGATGACATTCACAGAGTCATCTTCGAGAAAAGGATTTGTCAGATCTGGTTCCATCGGCGAAGTGATACCCTCTTCAGATAGCCATTTGGAGTTCTGGTTGAAGTAGGTATTTAAGGGATTCTTGAACATTCGAGACCTTCCCTTCCAGGTTGGAGAACCGATGAATGAGCTATTCGGGCTGTTTTCGCCTCCACGGCGTCCCAGGCTTTTGCCTCGGCCTCGGCCTGTTGCTTTCGGGACAGAATCATTCATGGGATACTTCTGGTACCCCAAGCCCATTTTATGTGGATTAGCCTTCAACTGTAGCGGGGCATTTATACCCTGATTATGTTTGCCTAGGCCTTTTTCAGGATTGAACCCGTATGCCAGCAGCATCTTAGCTGGTAGAAGACTGGCTTCTGAGATGTAAGGAGTTCTCAACTTCGACCCTACTGGGGTATGAACTGTTGCTACCAACTCTAGGGAGTGATAGCTCGCTTCAGTTTTCTCTTCAGGCTCAATATAGGGAATGGCACTGTTCTGGTATGCCTGGAGGTCGACTTCCCCATGTACGGTAATCACCTTCCCATCTACAACGAAACGTACTTTTTGGTGCAGGCTCGAAGGGACAGCTCCTGCTGTATGGATCCAAGGTCTTCCTAGCAGGAATCCAAATGCACTGGGCAGATCCATTACTTGAAAGTTTATAGGCACAGGTCTGGCTCTCATCAAAGCCAGGATATCTTGCGGGGTTTGCCTTAGGTGGTTCTTTTGCCACCAAGTGTTGCTCCAGCAGCATCGGGAGTAGCTTGGATAAAGGTCTCGGGAGCTGAGAGAATTGTCTCTGGGGTTGCTTTCTTCTAGGCTCTTGTACCTTTGGCGCTGACCAGGATGATCCGCCTTTGGCCTGATTAGAATTGCCAAATGGCTTTAACTTGTGGGGATCTGGTATAATTGCTATGTCCAGTCCGGCTTCTCTCTCCTTTCTCAGAGGATACTGCTTCCTAGTAGGAGCTTCCTGAGGCCTTCTTTCTCTCAAGGCCCATTCCAGCCTCTCAGCAACCTTAATCAGGTGTGCGAATGTATGACATCCAGAAGTGTTCAGTCTGTCAAAGTACTCGTAGGGGAGTGCTTTCAGGAATAAATCGATTAGTTCCTCTTCCGGGATTGACGGCTTCACTTGAGTAGCCAAGGCTCGCCACCTCTGGGCATATGTCCTAATTAATTCACCCCTTGCTTTCGAAGTTCGCAGAAGGTCCTCTCTTGTTGGGGCTGTAGCTGTGTTGAACTTGTATTGTCTGAGGAAATCCTCTGCAAGGTCCTCCCATCCATCATAATCCTCTAAATCTAGCTCAATAAACCAAGCCAGAGCGGCGCCAGCCAAACTCTCTTGGAATGTGTTCATTAACAGTGGGATGTAGTCCGAATAGTGCGCCATCTTGCGCAAGTAATACTTGAGGTGGGCACGGGGACAGCCTGTCCCATTGTATTTCCTCACGAACTCTAGCTCTCTGTAGTCAGAAGGAGTCTCTATTTTAGCAAAAGGAGATATTTTGTCGAAGCGGGCTAGCTCATAGCCTTGGCTGCTCAGGCATTCTTCGATCTTGGCCAATCTCTTAGCCTCTGCCTCTGTCTTCACAGTTTGTTTTTCCTTCTCCTCCTTTTCAAGGTTGATGACAACAGGCGAGGCTTTTTGTTGTGCTCGACTATTTTGTTCATGAACGTCTTCCTCTGTACGCTGTGTATCTCTCGTCAAGTCTTTATCTGCCGTATCGGGTATGGAAGAAGTACCAGCGTTGCGTTGTTTGTTTAGCTTGGGTGGTTTCTAACATCGCCTTGATGTCGGCCATCATAGTTGCCAGGGCAGTCATCTGAGACTCCAACATGCCCACGCGCGGAGACAATTCTTGTTGCTCCATTCTCGTCTTAAGGCGGGTTCGGAAACGATGTGTTGGTAGTTCCGTGATGAGAGCGTACCTGTTTCGAGAGATTTCCAGTGAGTACTTCTTTTATTTTAGTAAAAAGGAGCAGCTAATTCTTTCAGTTGCATGCTTCTAGTCAGTAGATGAGGAAAAGGGCTACCTTGTGAACCTTAGCCTCACGTAAGTAGTTCTTTTAATCATTTCTTGACAAGAATTTATGGAATTGAAAGAAGCGTAATTTCTGACGATAGTTTTTATGCATTTGCAAAACATGTTCACCTTCATGCTCATGTGTCCAAGATAGTATTCCACAGAAATGAGAATGTATGAAAAAGCATCACAATGTTTGCTTATTTTACACTTGACGGAATAGCCTATTCAAGTCTAGGATGTTTGAGGTCTAAGGTATCCTCATCATCCCAGCATGGATTCCCCTCTTCAGCCTGGGGCTCCTCATCTTCTGAACACGACAGTGGTCCCATGTCTTCGCGTATGTAAGGTTCTATTCCCGGTACGTACGGCACGATGTATTCGGGTATGTAGGGCTCGACAAGGCTTCGTCGGATCGCTTTGAAGTGTTGAATGTATTCAGTGGTAGCTCTATGGATGTTCTCTTCACGAGTCATGTCTTCTGGCCAACTTACTCCTTCAGCCTGGGAATTCTTCAAAGAGCGTGTGATGGATGCCACCTTGGCTTCAAACTGTCTCTTCTCCTCTTCTGTGAGGGTCTTGCTCGGTATGTCAAAGGAGAAGGTATCAGGTTGCGGTGGAGAAGGGATCTCTTGTAGTGCTCCAAACTGCCGAATCACCCTCCTTGGGTAGTATGCAGTAGCACCTGTGAATCCTAGCAGGGGGACTGGACTCCCGTCATCGCAGGTCAATCTGACCTTGCTCAGCGTCGGCAACCTTAGCCGCCATCGGAGTTGCTCAGGTTTTAGGACTTTGAGGAAGTTCTTCCATTCTACAAAGTTAAACTTAGGAACACGTGTATGGGTTCTAGCAAACGTTTTAAGAGGGTGTGCATTGGGGCTGATTTCAGTGAAACCCATGCGGATGTGGAATTGTCTGATATGGGATGTGAACCACAGATACAACAGATCACTAGAAGCTCTAAAGATTCCCTTTTTGCTTTTCTTGAAACGATTTAGGGAGAGGAAGGTTTCGGCAAGGAGGATGTTTGAGTAATCCCACCCACAACAGACTTGCCTAGCTACTATAGCCATGATAGGGTCGAAGGTGACAGTTGAGATTGGGAATAGCACAAAGCTAAAGAATGCCAAGATAAAGGCTCTACCAGATTTGGTTCCTTTAGAAGCAGGAAGACGGGAAAATCGGTCCATAAGGAAAGACAGGGAGACTCGTCCAGAATTGCTTTTTGCATCTGCTGTGACTTCATTCAGGTTTGTGTCAAGGAATTCAGCCACCAGGCTCAGAGGTTCAAGTCCTATAGGGGGTCGGACGAGCGTAGGGGTGAATTCAACTCCGATGACAGCGCTGTATTCCTCGATAGTGGGAGTGATCTCTAATCCTTCCATGCAAAATGTAGCGGTGGTAGGATCCCAGTAGAGCGCCATGGCTTGAATAAAGGCAGGTGGGCACTCAATCTTTAGTAGGTCCAGTAGGTATCCTAGTCGTGACTCCGCATACTTCTGGCTGGCTTCGCCCATGCCATCCCACCATGATTGGAGTTCAGCTCGGGGGATCTTGAACACTTGAATATCATTCTTTCACATCAAGTCTAAAATATGCAAATGATTTTAAAAGGTCAATCGCCAGAAATTACTTTAAATGTATGAATATGCAGATGTCATGAAGCATGCATGAGCTAACTTGATTGCATAGTTCAATTTGAAGAAATGGAGATTAGGACCCTTTTTCAGGTCTTGAAAGCCTGACTCAAAGCCTAATTTGCATTTCAGGGAAGTGAATTATGCAATTTAGTCAGGTTTACTCAGTGACTAAAGGGAACAGCAATGTCACGTTCCATTGGTCAACACATCAAAGGAACAAAGTGGGATGTACTCTTATTACAGTCAAGATGTCTAATAGAAGAACGGTAAAGAAAGGTTTTTCAAACAAGAAAGCCATAAAAGACAATGGAACGTGAGGGTCTAGATCACTCTTTCTTCAGAAGTCTACCCAAATGACAGTCGGTCAGGAATTCTCCTTTAATCTAGGGTAGGGGAGTTATCTTCAGTGGTTTGGTCGAGAGGTTGTAGTTCCTCCGGCCACTTTCTAGTCCAGGGTATGATGACTTCGGGAGCCTTCTCGGGTTTCACTTTTTTGAGTGTGATGCGCCTTGGCTTGGTCTTGATTGCAGGGCGTCTCTTCCTACCCCAAGAAGTAATCATGGGTATGTTCTCTTTGGCCAGCAATTCAGCCTTCCTGCGGGCGTACGCTTCCCTAGCTAGCTGGTTGCGACGTTGTCTCTTCATCTCCAGATAATCCTTCATCATTTCGTCTGATTGTCGCTTGAATCTGAGATTATCAGCATAGTAGCGGGTTTGACAGTCCTCAGCATACCCCAGCTTACGTCCAGTCAGTTCCCGACCATACACGAATCTAGTAAAGTGTAGCCTCGTGTTTGGTCCGGGGCGAGTAACTTTTCTCAAGTACTCGAAGGTCACCAACTCCGTCGAGCTCTTAGGGAACAACGACATCCTACCCCATAATCATTGTTGTTCTCATTAGTCACCCGAGTAATCTTCATGATGCGAATGCATATGGATGTATGAAATGTATGAGTCATATCATGAAGCAGGAAATAAAGTACGTTTAGAGATAAATGTCTTACCAACCACACTTTGGGGGACGTGGAATGCCCCCTGTATCAATGGGTGGTTTTAGGTATACCAACCATCCATGGACATGCGCATGCGACAAGTGGGTATACTCTAAAAATCGAAAATTAGGTAAGGAACCTATGGCTCAGGCTCCCACGATCCAAATGAGGCAGACTCCTCCCCAAGAGTACCCACTCAAGAGGGCTAGATATCTCCAATTTGGATTGTGAGCGGGAACGAACATGAAAGTCTCAAGTGCCATCAAACACGAGATCCTTTCACATCATTTCCCTATCTAAGGTAACCTAGAGGTGGTTGCAGTCGGGGTTCGACCGCCAGTGTGTGCGATGTGTCGTGATCATCACAATGCAAAGTCATGCATAGCAGTTTGTATCAAAACACCGCTTCAGTATGTGCATAAAGATAAACATACATACCCAACTCCAACCTGCAGGAAAAATGTCAACAATCACTCCACCCATTATTTCTCCCATCTGCAAAAACATCTAACACAATAGTTAGTGTACGTACCTCACCTTCGAGAGCATCTGCGAAAAATAAGGTCAGATAAACCCAACAACCTTTTAATCGGCTCAAGTCCTCTGGAATTCATAACCAGAGATTCTGGTTTAGAATAAGTCCCCAGCGGAGTCGCCAGTCTGTCGCGACCCACTCGCGGGCGGGCGGAGGGCTAATGGGCCGCCCGATCGCTGGCTTGATCGGACGCGGGCCTCTCCCAAGGCTCATTTCCCAAATCGCAACTGCTGGATATACGTGGTCGACCTTCAGTGTGGTCTAGTGACATGTGAGGAGTGTACATGCCAAGGAGTCGCCACCAATCGTTTCGTGGGGGGTACGATCGGAAACCCTATCGAATAGTTGGGAGTGATCTATTCGATTCTACGGAAACTAGAGAAATGGGTTCGGGGACTTAGTTACGCCAACTGTCAGAGTTGACGCCCTTTCGGTACCTAAGCTGAATGATTTATCTGATCCTAAGATTTCATACAGAAGAGTGTGGTATAGATCCTAAAACTAGGAGTTCATGCAGATGGGAAATACTACCCTATCACTCACAATTAATAGAACTAAGTGCGCAAATCAATGATCCAGTACATGCGGATAAAACACATGAAATCAGCATGGCATCCCTAATGAGGCCTTATTAGCCTAGAGAAATATCAATCAAGGCTTAGTAATGATTTGGACATGATTCGCCCATGAGGGGCGGAATCGTAATCTTGAATAATTCGGGGAAAATTTACCTTTAAAAGGGTAAATCTGTCATTTTAGACGAATTGGGAAGTCAAAAGACAGAGGAAATAGGATTGGCCATCGATCCAACCCATTTCCTATTTTTTAGGAATTTCTAGGATTTTTCTGGAATTTTCAAGTGATTTTACCCTTGGAGGGGTAAAGTCGTCATTTGGGCAAAGATGAGAACTGAAAACCTCAAATATTAGGGTTGGTCATCCTCCTGACCCAAACCCTAACTTCAAGCAATTTTCAGAACTTGATTGAGATAAGAAAGACGATTTTCCCTTTAAAGGGCAAAATCGTCATTTTGAGAAAAGAGGAGGGACTCGAAAACCCAAACCTAAGAATTGGTCATCTAATCGACCCTAATTCTCTCCTTGGCATTATCGGCCTTATCTAGCATGCACAGAGGCGACTTACCCCTAAAGGGTAATGTCGTCAAGTCTCGGAAAATTGGGTAAGAAACCCCAAAAATAGGGTTGACCAGTTGTCTGTGATCAACCCTCGATTTTTGGGGGTTTCTGGAATATCTAGGATTTTTCCACAATTTTTCCACATTTTTTTGGAATTTTCTGGAATTTTCTAGCATTTTTTTTGGATTTTCTAAGATTTTTCTGATTTTTTTTATTTTTTTAAAATCATTTTCTGATTTTTTATTTAAAAATATTATTCGGACAGGGTCGACCCGACCCATTCGGGCCGGAACCCGGCCCAGATCCGGACCCGCAAAGCCCCCGGTCGAAACGACGTCGTATCACGCATTATTTATTTTCGGATTACTAGCCTTGATCCGACGGTCGCTACTGAACCGCGTGGCTAATCCACGGCCATTGGATTGTCTGACTGGAATCTACGGTTCAGATTAGACGAAGACTCGATCAGGGCCGTCTGATCAAATTACTAAAACCTACGGCTGTGATTATAACATGGGACTTGATCCGGACCGTCCGATCCCACTAACCTAAACGACGTCGCCCTCCCACTTAGCCAAACGACACCGTTTCTGATCAACTCGAATTTCCGATTCAAAAATGATTTTCGGATATTTTTACTTGCTAATCGGACGGTCACCATTTATTAGCCTCGATTATTCTCGACCGTCCGATCTATTAATTTGAATAACAAACTGCTAACGGTCTGCTGACTAGACCGACACGTGGACCAATAACAGACTGACACCTAGGACTTTGACCGGTTGACCGCGCCACGTCAGCTTCGTCTTCAACCTCTCGACCCCGGCGGAATGGACGGCTGAGGATCTCCGGCGACGATCCTACGGTGGAATCTTAATGAAATCGTGCGAGACTAACCCTAATCGACTCGCGATCGTCTCTAGCTTAACATATCTAAGGATCGTAGCATCTCATTCGCAGAATCAAGAACATCGTGCAAATCGCCGAGTACGGCCATGGAAGCTCAATCATGCGATTCACTCAAAATCAAAGAAATTCAGTCACAAAATAGCATAAATGGAGGTCCAGAAGACTTACCTCGAGCTCCGATTGAGCTCGCTCGGCCCAGATTTGGCTGGGCAAGAATCGGCTATGGAGGCTAAATCGGAAGACTCGATTCGGGGCATGTGAGCAAAATCAATGCGAAATGAAGACGCGAACATGGTTAGTGATGTTCGGGGAATGAAACGCACACATCAATTGTATGAACGATCAAGAAACACGTGAATCGCCATGAAAGCTTGAAGGAAGACTCGTGACTGTGACTCACCTGTTCTCGCAGATTCCTTGTGCGCGGCCGACTGCGATGGCTTCCTGGCGCTCTGGTCAAGCTTCAGAAAGCCTTCTTTGGCTGTGGTTCATCCGTAAACAGCCCAACCGATGCCCTGCAATTCGAGCTCAAATTCTCGATGACGGGGGTCGGAGAACGAGCTCTCTCTCGCGTTCTCTCTCTCTCGCGCGATTCTGTCCTCCTTACTCTAACTGAACTCCCTCCCCTTTCAACAGAAAACGAACGCAGGTTTTTATAGCTCTTAGAATTTTTGGCGCCGAATCGGGGACGACCAACTGACTTGAATAGCACGTGCCATCACGTGATTTTAGGTTCAAACGGCGTCGGGGAAGATGGGTGAGTCGTCTAACTCCGTTTGGTTCTCCGGCAGGTTCCTTCTCACGCGAATTTGGCACGAATTTGAGCTGCGTTTGATTTTGTTGACTTTTGCAGGTCCGAAGGTTTGACTGGCCGATTGTTCCTTGCCCCAGCGACCATTGGCCTTGATTCCGGCGTCAATTGACGAGGGATGATCTCAAGTGTTAAACCCCCACCATTGCGTCTCCAATTGAGGTCGATTGGCCCCTCAATTTCCCCGTCAAAGTTCGTCCTTCTACTGTTCATTTGCCAGGAACCTGAGGAAGACGATGACACTGTAGCGAGCCGGTTCGACCGGTCTGACCGGCGGTCTGACCGGTCTGAACCGGGTCCCGAATAGGACTTTTCAAATTAAGCCCAAATTAATGGAAAAATTTTGCAATTGAACCTCATAATCGAATCTAGGGCATGAATTCTATCTAGAAATGTGGTTTTGCCCAAAAGTTTTCATCAATTTCTATAAAACCCCCAAATTTTCATGTAATTGCAAATTGGGGATTTGTATAATTGAGGGTGCAAATGATCAAATTGGGTCAAACCACCTATGCCAATTGATTTAAAATGGTGAAATCCATTGGGTAGCATGTTTAATTTGCAATGATAGCCCTTGAATTGAAAGTAATTTCAATTATGCTTAATTTCAAGGACTAAAATGCAATTTTAGTATATAATTTTGTCAAATCCGTGCAATTGAGCAAATTGCGCAAACAATTGGGCTAAATTGAAATAGGGGATAGTTAGATTGAATGTCAAGATCTTAAAAAATGCCAAAATTTCAAATTAAAAGACTCAATTGTTATTTTTTCTTCAAATTCAATAATACGGGTTACAAAGGAACACCTAAAATTGAATCTGATTTTGGATTTTTTATGAGGTCGAAAATACAAGGGATTAAAAATAAAAATATTGGATATTTTTCCATATTTTTGTGACCTCAAATGCTATTTGTCTTGATTTTTTAAGTATTTTTTTATTTTCTAAAAAATATTAAAAAATATGAAAAATATGAAAAATTAGTTTTTGGTCAAGAATGGTTCCTTGGGCTTGGCCAAGGCCACCAAAGTTGATTTTGTAATTTTTTGGCTTTTTATGAATTTTTTATGATTTTTCAAAAATAAAATTGAAAAAGACTTGGTAAAAAATCAGGTGTCAACACCCTCAAGAACCGGAAACCGGACCAATAGTCCCGGTTCCCATTTTTCGGAGCCGTGGACCGGACCGACCAGCTTGAGAACCGCGAACGACGGTCTGGTCTGGTTCCAAGGAACCATTAACACAATCAAATAGTTTTGTTGTCCAATAAGAAAAATGGCTCTTAGAGGAAATCTAACCCCTGGTACATGTATGTTTGAGAGCATTTGACATAAACTCTTCCACATCTTCACTTCAGTGAACACTAAAAAGTATCACTGATCTTCGGGATTAAAACCAAAAAGAAAAGGCCAAGAGAAATAGCCTGCTACTAAGACAACCAGTATACAATGCAAATATTCGAAACTATATTGCTCAGATGACATAAACCTTCAAAACATAGCAAGCGAACTCTTGTAAAGTGCAGTAGTGAAAATCCACTATAAAAGGCATACAAACATTGGCAATGTATGAACTCGATGATAAACCTTGCTTCAAAGCTTTACATAGTTTCTGTATCAGGGGCAGTTTTAGTATCTCCACGGCCAGCTCAGCTCACCCTTGTGCTTGATGACAAAACCATCCGGTGTACTATAGTGAATGGGAAATGCATTTGTGAAAATCTGCAAGGACACAGACAAGTGCATTATATTAATTTTTGAGGCAAAGTAACCAAGAAAAATGAAGGTAATGAGGTGTCGCGACCCTCTCGAGCGCGGAGGCGGGAGCGGGCTAATGGGCCGCCCGATCGCTGGCTGGATCGGACGCGGGCCTCTCCTAAGGTCCATTTCCCAAATCGCAACTGCTGGATATACGTGGTCGACCTTCAGTGTGGTCTAGTGACATGTGATGAGTGTTCATGCCAAGGAGTCGCCACCAATCGTTTCGTGGAGGGTACGATCGGAAACCCTATCGAATAGTTGGGAGTGATCTATTCGATTCTGCGGAAACCAGAGAAGTGGGTTCGGGGACTTAGTTACGCCAACTGTCAAAGTTGACGCCCTTTCGGTACCTAAGCTGAATGGTTTATCTGATTCTAGGATTTCATACAGACGAGTGGGGTACAGATCCTAAATCTAGGAGTTTATGCAGATGGGAAATACTACCCTATCACTCACAACCAATAGAAATAAGTGCGCAAATCGAGGATTCAGTACATGCGGATAAAGCACATGAAATCAGCGTGGTATCCCTAATGAGGCCCTATTAGCCTAGAGAAATATCAATCAAGGCTTAGAAGTGATTTGGACATGATTCGCCCATGAGGGGCAGAATCGTAATTTTGAATAATTCGGGGGAAATTTACCCTTAAAAGGGTAAATCTGTCATTTTAGATGAATTGGGAAGTCAAAAGACAGAGGAAATAGGATTGGCCATCAATCCAATCTATTTCCTATTTTTCTTGAATTTCCAGGATTTTTCTGGTATTTAAAATTGATTTTACCCTTGGAGGGGTAAAGTCGTCATTTTGGACAAAGATGAGAACTGAAAATCTCAAATATTAGGGTTGGTCGTCCACCTGACCTAAACCCTAACTTCAAGCAATTTTCAGAACTCGATTGAGACAAGAAAGACGATTTTCCCATTAAAGGGCAAAATCGTCATTTTTGAGAAAAGAGGCGGGACTCGAAAACCCAAACCTAAGAATTGGTCGTCTAATCGACCCGAATTCTCACCTTGGCATTATCGGCCTTATCTAGCATGCACAACAGAGGCAACTTACCCCTAAAGGGTAATGTCATCAAGTCTCGGAAAATTGGATAAGAAACCCCAAAAATAGGGTTGACCAGTTGTCTGTGGTCAACCCTTGATTTTTGGGGGTTTCTGGAATGTCTAAGATTTTCCCACAATTTTTCCATATTTTTTTTGAATTTTCTGACATTTTCTAGCATTTTTTTTTGGATTTTCTGAAATTTTTCCGATTTTTTTTTATTTTTAAAATCATTTTCTGATTTTTTTTATTTAAAAAAAAGTGATTTGGACCGGGTCGACCCGACCCACTCGGGTCGGAACCCGGCCCAGACCCGGACCCGCGCGTGCCCCAGCTCCAAAACGACGCCGTCCCCTCCTTTGAATTATCGGACTTGATCTGACGGCCTTCATTGCGCCGCGTGGCTATTCCACGTCCACTGGATAACCTGACTGGAATCTACGGTTCAGATTAGGCGAAGACCTGATCAGGGCCGTCTGATCAGATTACTTAAACCTACGGTCACGATTAGATTCTAAGATTCGATCTAGACCGTTGATTCACACTTACTTAAACGACGCCGCACGGCCACTAACCTACACGACACCGTTTCAGCTTGTTTTAATTTTCCAATTTTAAAACGTTTTCGAATAATCCTAATTTCTAATCGGGCGGTCACCATTTATTAGACTCGATTATTCTCTACCGTTGGATTCTTTTTATTTGATTAACAGACTCAACGGCCATGCTGACTCGACATCCACGTGGACCAATCACGTGTTGCCACCTAGACCTTTGACCCGTTGACCGCGCCACGTCAGCTTCGTCTTCAACCTCGCGACTCCGGCAGAATGGACGGCTGTAGTTCTCCGGCGATGATCGTGCGGTGAAATCTTAATGGAATCACTCGAGACCAACGGCGATCGACTCGTAATCATCTCTAGTTTAACATATCTGAGAATTATAGCGCATCGTTCACAAAATTGCAAGCATCGAGCAAGGTGCCGAGTACGGCCATGGAGGTTCGATCACACAGACTTACTCGAAATCAGATCGATTGACTCATATATCGACACGACAGGAAGTATATAGAACTTACCCCGAGCTCCGATTGAGCTCGCTCGGCCCAGATTTGGCTGGGCAAGAATCGGCTATGGAGGCTAAATCGGAAGACTCGATTCGGGGTATGTGAGCAAAATCGATGCAAAATGAAGATACCAACATGATCAGTAATGTTCAAAGGGCAAAACGCCTACTCTAATTCGAACTATCATAATCGGAATTGAATCCCGCCATTAAAGCACAGTAAGAAAACTCGAAAGTTGAACTCACCTGTTTCGGAGCGATGGGTCGCGCGGCTGGTGGCGATAGCTTCCTCTCGACACGGGCGACCTCCTGGTGATCTTCGCGAGCTCTGGTCTAGCCTATGAAGGCCCGACCGCCGCTCTGTAAATTTGAGCTCGACCCTCGACAATGGCGATGGAAGGGAGCCCTCTCTCTTCCGTTCTCTCTCGCTTTCTTGATTCTTTTTGTCCTCCACTAACTGAATCCACCCTTCTTTTCAACAGAAAACGAATGCAGGTTTTTATAGCTCTTAGAATTTTGGCACCGAATCGGGGACGACCAACTGACTTGAATAGCACGTGCCATCACGTGATTTTAGGTTCAAACGACGTCGGGGAAGATGGGGATTCTGTCTAACCCCGTTTGGTTCTCTGGTGGACTTCATTTCACGCGAATTTGTCACGAATTTGAGCTGTTTTGTGCTTTTGTTGACTTTTTGCAGCTTCGAGATTTGACCGGCCAGCTCCCTTTTACTCCGTCGACGTCGAGCGGCGCCACCGGTGTTAGTTGATAGGCAGGAGTATAGGCAACAATACGCCCACCATTGCGTGTTCGATTATCCACGAATTGACCTCCAATTTGAAGATCAAAATCACTCTTGGAACTGTTCATCTGCGCAGGTTCTGAGGGAAGACGATGACACTGTAGCAAACCGGTTCGACCGGTCCGACCGGCGGTCTGACCGATCAGAACCGGTTCCAATTCACCATTTTCGAAATTAAACCCAAATTAATGGGGAAATTTTGCAATTGAACCTCAAAATCGACTTTATGGCATGAATTCTATCAAGAAATGTGGTTTTGCCCAAAAGTTTTCATCAATTTCTACAAAACCCCCAAATTCCCATTTAATTGGAAATTGGGGATCGTGTAATTGAGGGTGCAAATGATCAAATTGAGTCAAACCACCTATGCCAATTGATTTAAAATGGTGAAATCCATTGGGTAGCATGTTCAATTTATAATGATAGTCCTTGAATTGAAAGTAATTTCGGTTATGCTCAATTTCAAGGACTAAAATGCAATTATGTTTGCAATTGAACAACTTTTCCGAGCAATTAGGTCAAATTGAAATAGGGGACAATTAGATTGAATGTCAAGATCTTAAAAAATGCTAAAATTGCAAATTAAAAGACTCAATTGTTATTTTTTCTTCAAATTCAATAGTACGGGTTACAAATGAACACCTAAAATTGAATCTGATTTTGATTTTTTTGTGAGGTCAAAAATACAAGGGATTAAAAGGAAAAATATTGCATATTTGTCCATATTTTTGTGACCCCAAATGCTATTTTTCTTGATTTTTTAAGTGTTTTTCTATTTTCCAAAAATACTAAAAAATATGAAAAATGTGAAAAATTATTTTTTGGTCAAGAATGGTTCCTTGGGCTTGGCCAAGGCTACCAAAGTTGATTTTGTAATTTTTTGACTTTTTATGAATTTTTTGTGATTTTTCGAAAATAAAACTGAAAAAGACTTGGTCAAAAATCAGGTGTCTACAGCTGCCCCTCTTTGAGAGGAATCTCGTGAGAGGTTTCTCTCAAAGACAGGTGACACCTGAATCTAGACCGACTCGACTGGGGAAAAGAAAAACGAATCTTGACACTCAATCTTTCTTGCCCCACTGGTGAACGCTCTGCTCTTCATTCTTTTGCTGATGTGAGAGAGAAAGTAGAGAGACCCACCTGCTATTTACCTGTTGGTCACCTGCCTGATGCTCGTGCGGCATGCGCGGTGTATAGTGAGTTCAAGTGAATACCTAGGGACTCGTCTTTTGAGTATCCTAGGGCGGTTAAACTCTAGCCTGTATGGTAGGCCGTACCAGAATGAGATTCCTATACTTGACAGGAACCTGTGAATGACGCACCCAGTCTCTTAGGGATTGTTAGAAGTCTTGATCCGTATGGTGGATCAGACCATGAATAGGACTCCTCTCTGTTAGGAACCTATGGATGACGCACCCAGTCTCTTAGGGATTGTCAGGGTTTTGATTCGTATGGTGGATCAGACCATGAATAGGACTCCTTTTTGCTAGGAACCTATGGATGACGCACCCAGTCTCTTAGGGATTGTCGAACATTTTGATCCGTTAGGGGGATCAGGCCGAGAATAGGATTCCTCTCTGCTAGGAACCTATGGATGACGCACCCAGTCTCTTAGGGATTGTCGAACATTTTGATCCTGTATTCTAAGGAATTAACTAGGATTTATACAAATGAGGTGTGCCTAACTTTGAGGCTTTACCAAATGAGCTATTCTGGGTTTAGGGGTTACCTAGAACCTCATAGAAAGCTGATTCTGAAAATTGTCCTTTCGACACGCAAGGCGTTATTCTGGGATTTGGGGATTCCAAGTATCCTGCCGAAAACTTAAACCTGCAAAAACTTTGATAAGATTCTTCTGGGATCTAGGGGCTACCTGAGATCTCGCAGAAAGACTATCTTGAATGTTGTCTTTTCGACATTGAAGGTGACATTCTGGGATCTGGGTACTCCAGGCATCCTGCAGAAAGATCAAACCTGTAATATTGGAATCTCACATAGGGAGATAATTTCAAACATTGTCCTTTTGACATGGGAGGTGACATTCTGGGACCTGGGAGCTCCAGGCATCCTGCAGAAAGATCAAACCTGTAAATTTGAAATCTCACAGAGGGATGATTTCGAAAATTGTCCTTTTGACATTGGAGGTGACATTCTGGGATCTGGGAGCTCCAGGTATCCTGCAGAAAGATCAAACCTGTAATATTGGAATCTCACACCGGGAGATAATTTCAAACATTGTCCTTTTGACACGGGAGGTGACATTCTAGGACCTGGGAGCTCCAAGCATCCTGCAGAAAGATCAAACCTGTAATATCGGAATCTTACATAGGGAGATAATTTCAAACATTGTCCTTTTGACATTGGAGGTAGCATTCTGGGATCTGGGGACTCCAGGTATCCTGCAGAAAGATGAAACCTGTAATATTGGAATCTCACACAGGGAGATAATTTCAAACATTGTCCTTTTGACATGGGAGGTGACATTCTGGGACCTGAGAGCTCCAAGCATCCTGCAGAAAGATCAAACCTACAAAATTGTTCATAAGAATGTGTTTTCCTGAGATATGGAATTACCAGGGATCTTGCAGGAAAATAAACTTGAAAGCTCTTCTTCACAGAGCAAGGCATCCTTCTAGAATCTGGGGTTACCATGATTCCTATAGAAGTTTAACCAAGAACAATAGCATTCTAGAATCTGGGGTTACCAAGAATCTGTCAGAAGCTCAGGCATATAAACTTTCCTTCTTAGAGAAATGTGTTATTCTGAGACCCGGGGTTACCAGGGGTCCTGCAGAAGTTTAAACTTGAAATATATTCTTCACAAAAGAAGTAGCATTCTGAGGTCTGGGGATACCAGGGGTCCTACAGAAGCTTGAACATGTAAACTCCTTCTTACCAAGAGAGGTTGTGTTCTTCTGAGATCTGGGATTGCCAGGAATTCTGCAGAAGTTTAGACATGTTAAACGTTTCTCACCAAGAGAGATACGAGCCATTTTAGGAGCTGAAGTCATCAAGAATCTTGCAGAAGCTCCAATCTGAAAATTTTCTTACCAAAGGCACATCAATGGTCTTCAGGTGATAGCTGATGTCAAACTGACAGCACTTTATGACTTATATCATAGTCATGAAAGAATTTCAATGGATGCATTACGATGCTGGAGGTTATCCAAAACACCTTGTAACATACGGAGGTGATAAAAAATTCCTTGTGGGGAAAGTTTGAAATAAACAATCTGAAATTACCAAAAGAGTTTGGTTAAAATGTCCAACGGAGTATTCTCATCAAAGAGGACTTCTCACCGTTTTGAGGTAATGGTCTTTTACCAAGAATGCACTCGAATTTCCTATCAAACCTGCGCCTAGGGTTCAGGATCATTCGCAGTGAATACACCTCGATCGATCAGGAGGACTTCCAAGGGACCGTAATGTTAGGCTTGGTCAACGGTTTTCAAAGGGGACTTGCGTGCAAGTCAAGGCTTTCGAAGAGAAGTCTTCAATGTCTGCTCCAGGTTTACAAGTCAAGAAACCTGCAAAATGAGAAAGAAATAATCTTGCTCGAACTTCTTCGAGCTAAGCTTAGACATTAAACCCTATGTCAATCCATGTGCCTTAATCAGAAAAGGCTTTTCAGGGTTGTAACGTAGGTAGAATTGGGGACCCAAGAAAGGATTGTTTTTGGCTCAGAATACGCGAAGGGTTTATCATTGGTGATCACTGCAAGTTTGCTGCCATCTTGCCCCTTCTAGTTCAAAGAGCGTCTTCAGTCTTTGAAGTGCATATTTGTCTTTAGAGAACATCTCTCTTATGTCAAGACGGCGTCAATACCTTGTCTTATGCTTACATCATATGAGTGTGACATGATTTGGGAGCATCCTTTGCTGTCCAGCTCCCTTGGGATTTTCTTTTACAATCAGATCTCACTAGTGACCTATACAAAGGTATCATGCCCTCTTTTGGCATTTACAAGATCAAATACCTGATTCACAAGTGTACAAGTATTTGGATGGGCATTGGCCTTGCTTTTACCAGGCACTTTGCTTTTTCTTGATGCCCAGGATCTGATTTTTTTCTCTTTTTTCTTTTTCTCGTCTTTTGTCGAGATCCCACCTTTTCTTTTCTTTTGGGGATCAGAATTTTCAAATGAGTGTGCTAGATGTACAACTTGAATCTTAGCACTCAAACATTAATCTATGAATTTTTCACAAATCCTGTGTTTTGAACTCTTCCACTCTTGAAGGGATGTCGCTTCCGTCTTGGAATATGCAATGATCACCAACGGGTTTGTGAAATGAACGTATAGGCTCAACTGGGCTGTGCAAAGGGTAGAAGTGTATAGGATAGAGAAATGAATGCTTTTCGTCATCCTAAAGCACTTGAACTACCATAGAAGTTAAAATGACAAGCAACACACGAAGATTGATGCAAGTTTGAGCAAGAGAACTTCTAACCATTTACCTCCTGATACCGCTGGACGTACCTCCAATTTGCCCCACTGTGGGGTGGTTCTTGACAGGGGTGAAGAATGAAACCGCCGTTCAAAGGGTTATCAATGGTCACCTGTAGTGTTTATGATAGAGAAACGAATGCCTCCGTCTTCTCAATCCATGTAATCACTGCGAATAACCCCTACTTCCGTAGGTCAAGGTCTCGCTGTCCTCACCACTCCATTCATCTCTCAAGTGTTTATAGGACGTGTTTAGGTTCAGGTTGCCCCTCATCTGAGGAAATATCCTCTTGAACGGTTTAAACAACTTTTGCTGGAAAAGTTCATTTTGCTTTTTCCAAAACTTACCTTCAAAAGGGGTTTGTGATGCACAATGTATATTCCAACCATGTTTAGATAACCTCCAAATCTAAACATGAATGCTAATGTCACAACTGTGAGAATTCTGCATCCTTCTAGACATGAGATTTGAATGCATGCTAGATTCCAAGTAGCCTTCAAATTCTAGAAATAAGGATTCTGACAGTCTTTAAAAACCTAAAAGGTTGGGAAAGGAATACTTACCTGCCCCGCGCGGCTAGGGATCCCTGAAAAACATAAAAGGAATATGTCAGTGTATGCTCTCGAATTTTCAGAAAATTAGAACGATACACCTTACCCTTGACCATGCGTTCCACTGGGAATAGATAGACTCATGAAAATCTGACCACTGCGGCAGTAATTCCTCTCGATCATGCATTCCAATTTATTGTGACCTTGTTTCCTCGGGTCCTGCAATATTGAACACATGCTAGTGTATGCATGGATGCATGATGTGTTTATGCGACGACTATTATGAAGGGTATGCCCAATTCGGGATAAGTTGTATGACTGGAATCTGATTTTATTTCAAGGGTAATATCTCTTCACAGCATCTGAATTTACAGGGTGCCCCAGTTCTTCTCCTTCGGAGTTTACAAGAATCAATGCCCCTCCCGTGAGAATTTTCTTGATAATGTAAGGGCCTTCGTAATTTGGAGTGAATTTTCCTCCTGGATGGGTAGTACTCGGCAAAACTTTTCTAATTACCAAGTCGTCTACTTCGAAATTTCTGATCTTGACCTTTCGATTGAATGCCCTGGCTACCCTTTTCTGGTAAGTTTGTCCGTGGCAAATGGCTTTAAGACGTTTCTCGTCTATCAGATTCAGCTGTTCATATCTGTGCTTGAAATATTCTGACTCAGAGAACTTATTTTCGGATAAGATTCTCAAAGAGGGGATCTTAACTTCCACTGGTAGAACTGCTTCCATTCCATATACCAGACTATAGGGAGTTGCCCCTGTGGAAGTTCTGATTGACGTTCGGTAAGCCATTAGGGCGAAGGGCAGCCTTTCGTGCCAATCCCTATAGTTTTCTGCTGTCTTAGCCAAGATTCTTTTGATATTTTTGTTGGCTGCTTCCACTGCCCCATTCATCTGTGGGCGATAAGGAGATGAATTCAGATGTCGAATACTAAAGTGATCCAGCAGATCATCGACGATCTTGTTGTTCAGGTTAGACCCATTATCTGTGATGATCGCTTGAGGGGTACCATACCGGGATATGATATCTCTTTTGACGAATCTTGCCACATTTCTTGCAGTGACATTCTTGTAAGAGCTGGCTTCTACCCATTTGGTGAAGTAATCAATCGCTACCAAGATGAAGCGATGACCATTCGAAGCCATAGGATTAATAGGCCCTATCATGTCTATGCCCCACATAGAGAAAGGCCAGACTTCAGACATTTGGTGCAGTTCTCTTGGGGGTGCATTAATCTTATCCCCGTATATTTGGCATTGGTGGCATGACCGGACGTGCTGACAGCAGTCTGATTCGATGGTCATCCAGTAATATCCAAGCCGCATGATCTTCCGGGCGAGGAGGTGGCCGTTCATGTGAGGCCCACACACACCTTCATGAATCTCTTTCATGAGAATATTTGCTTCTTTGGCATCTACACATCTCAGTAGAGTGGAATCGAACGATCTCTTGTACAGAATTTGTCCATTGAGGAAGAACTTGCTGGCCATCTTGGTTATGTATTTTCGATCTCCTGACTGGCATCCTTCAGGGAATTCCCCTTTTGAGAGGTAATTCTTGATGTCATAGTACCATGGCTCTCCGTCAAATTCTTCTTCGATTAGCATACAATAAGCTGGCTTTTCAACGATACCGATCCACAAGGGTTCTACATCCAACCCTTCAGTTGTTTGTAATATTGAGGCTAGGGTGGCTAATGCATCTGCAAATTGATTGTGAGACCTTGATAGGTACTCGAATGACACGTCTTCGAATTTGAGTATCAATTCTTCAAGGTATTCGTGATAAGGGATGAGCTTTGCATCTTTCGTCTTCCACTCCCCATGTGTCTGTAGAATGATGAGCATGGAGTCTCCAAAAACTTGCAACTTAGGTATCTTCATAGAAATGGCCAGTCGTAGGCCCAGAATGCATGCCTCATATTCCGAAATATTGTTGGTACAAGGAAAAGTTATCTTTGCCGCGACAGGGTGATGTTGACCATCTGGGGATATCAGTACTGCCCCAGTGCCTGCCCCTGATAGATTAACAGCACCATCGAAATACATGATCCACTTATCCTCTGCTAAGTTCAGAATTCGGCCTTCTGTGTTCGTTATTTCAGGGGACTCGCCGTTTGACGGGCTTTCTGCCAGCATGTCAGCTATAGCTTTCCCTTTTACCGACTTCTGTGGGGAACACTTGATGTCAAATTCAGACAACATCACTTGCCACTTTGCTAATTTCCCAATTAGAGCGGGTTTCTCCAGGAGGTATTTGACAGGATCGTTCTCTGTTATGAGCTGGATATGGTGGTGTAGGGTATACTGCCTCAATCTGCGAAGTACCCATACCGTTGCTACGCAGGCCCTTTCAACTGGTATATATTTCGCTTCAGATGGCGTGAATTTCTTACTCAGGTAATAGATGGCCTTTTCTTTTCCATCTATCGGGCTTGTTTGGGCAAGTAAGGCTCCCAAGGACTCTTGTCGTATGGTCAGGTATAAGGTCAATGGGTGACCAGGAATTGGTGGTACAAGCACCAGTGGTGTGATCAAATAGTTTTTGATCATTTGGAATGCCTTGCTGCACTCGGCATCCCATGTTATTTTCGCGCCTTTCTTGAGCAATTTGAAGATTGGCTTAGCCACATCAGACAGCTGATTGATGAACCTGGCAATATAGTTCAATCTCCCTAGAAGGCTTCTCACTTCTTTCATTGTGAATGGAGTTGATAAATCGTGGATGGCTTGAATTTTTTAGGGATCAATCTCAATGCCTCTGTTGCTGACTATGAAACCAAGGAGTTTCCCAGATCTTGCCCCAAACACACATTTGTTAGGGTTCAGTTTTAACTTGTATTTGCGCAGGCGCTCAAACAGCTTCCTTAATACCTGTATGTGATCATGTTCTTTCTTGGATTTAGCGATCATGTCATCGACATATACTTCAATCTCTTTGTGGATCATATCATGGAATAACGTGACCATAGCCTTTTGGTAGGTGGCCCCGGCGTTTTTCAATCCAAATGGCATGACTTTGTAGCAAAAATTTCCCCAGGGTGTGGTAAATGCAGTCTTGGGTTTGTCTTCTTGTTTCATGAAAATTTGGTTGTATCCTGAGAATCCATCCATGAACGAGAATAATTCGTAACCCGCTGTACTGTCCACTAATACATCAATGTGGGGGAGTGGAAAATCATCTTTCGGGCTTGCTCTATTCAGATCTCGGTAATCCACGCAGATCCGAACCCTTCCATCCTTCTTCATGACGGGGACTATATTCGCAATCCAGTCTGAATATGGGATAGCTTCAATGAAGCCTACCCTAAGAAGTTTCATGACTTCTTCCTTGATTTTGTCTTCTAACTCGGCTTTCATCCGCCTGCTGCCTTGTTTGACTGGTTTGATGCCGGGATCTGTGGGCAATGCATGTTCCACGATTTTAGGATCAAGTCCCGGCATATCCGCGTAAGACCATGCGAAGATGTCTTGATATTCTTTTAGTAGCTTGGTGAATTCGAGCCTTTCATCTCGGGATAGGTGTCCCCCGATCTTGACCTCTTTGACGTCTGCGGCGTCTCCCAAATTAATAACGACCGGTTCCTTTGAGGTAGGAGGCTTTGACTCTTCAAAGGTGTTCCAATCTCTTCGGATAGATGCATAATCACCGTCTTCCTCTTCCTCGATGTTATAGGAGTGGTTAATGGAGGGATCTGAATTTTGTAACAACCTGGTATGCATGTTTGAGATGATATGCCTGAAATGTCATGAGTATGGTTAGTTTGTGCTCTGTAAAAATGACATGCATGATCATGTAAAGTCTTTTTGAAAAAAATTTCGAAACAGATATAGGTATGAATGGGACTAATCCTCATGTCATTGGATATCCCGGCCCCATGGAAATCTTTTGAAAATTAGGAATCATATGGCGAATCAGGCCTCAAGCTTCTACATGGAAGACTATTATCATCATTGGGCTGATTTGTGGTTCCATATGTCCTTAACAAAAACATGCGTAGTTTTACTGAATGCAGAATGGGCCGCGTTACAAGATTTGCTATTTGGACCAACGGCCGGAGATCCAAAGGCGTTTTCCCATGCATACAACAAGGAAAGAAAATACAATGAAAAGTAGAAAGTTCTAAACGCAGTATTTTAAAGGTGAAGGAAGAGTCTATTTACTCAGAAGAAGTGGCTTCACTGTCTAACCACTCCATGATGACATTCACAGAGTCATCTTCAAGAAAAGGATTTGTCAGATCTGGTTCCATCGGCGAAGTGATATCCTCTTCAGATACCCATTTGGAGTTCTGGTCGAAGTAGGCGTTTAAGGGATTCCTGAACATTCGAAACCTGCCCTTCCAGGCAGGAGAACCGATGAATGAGTTATTCGGGCTGTTTTCGCCTCCACGGCGTCCCAGGCTTTTGCCTCGGCCTCGGCCTGTTGCTTTCGGGACAGAATCATTCATGGGATACTTCTGGTACCCCAAGCCCATTCTATGTGGATTAGCCTTCAACTGTAGCGGGATATTTATACCCTGATTATGTTTGCCTAGGCCTTTTTAGGGATTGAACCCGTATGCCAGCAGTATTTTAGCTGGTAGAAGACTGGCTTCTGAGATGTTGGGAATTCTCAACTTCGACCCTACTGGGGTATGAACTGTTGCTACCAACTCTAGGGAGTGATAGCTCGCTTCAGTTTTCTTTTCAGGCTCAATATAGGGAATGGCACTGTTCTGGTATGCCTGGAGGTCGACTTCCCCATGCACGGTAATCACCTTCCCATCTACTACGAAGCGTACTTTTTGGTGCAGGCTCGAAGGGACAACTCCTGCTGTATGGATCCAAGGTCTTCCTAGCAGGAATCCAAATGCACTAGGTAGATCCATTACTTGAAAGTTTATAGAGAACTTTGTCGGGCCGATGAATACGTCAAGCTCGATCTCTCCCTCTACAGTCTTTCTCATGCCGTCGAATGCTCTTACAGCTGTCTTGGATGCCTTGATCATTTCTGCATTGATTCCCAGTCTCCTTATGGTAGCCAAAGGACAGATGTTAAAGGCTGATCCATTATCGATCAATACGTGTGCCACTCTTTTGCCATTACATTGGGCAGAGATGTATAAAGCTTTGTTGTGCCCTCTTCCTTCCATGGGGAAGTCTTCGTCAGAGAAGCTTAATTGGTCTTTTAAAAGAATTGCCCCTACAAAGTCCCCTAGTTGGACCTCATTAATTGTTTCAGGGACATGTACTTCGTTGAGTACCTTCAACAGTGCGTTCTTGTGCTCCTCTGAATTGATGAATAGGTCTTACAGGGATATCTGAGTGGGCATCTTCCTCAGCTGCTCTATCACTTCAAACTCACTGGTTTTGATGATTGATACGAGCTTTTCGGCATCTTCCTTTGAGACCTCCTTTTTTTCGGATTCACCCTCTCTGGGGGCATAAAATCTTCCAGACATCATTACTGCATCTACTTGTGTGGTCCCATAGTCCCAATGGACTGCTTTAGGATCATACTCTTCTACTGGGGGGACTTTTATCGTTACGGTTGTCTGATGAGATATCTCTGGTCCTGCCGTGTTGCCTTCTTCCTCTTGAGGCCATTGAATCACGATAGGCCTGACTGGGCAATCTTCCACCTCGCTCAGGCTATCCAGCTCATCCAACCTAATCACCACGGCCGTGGCTACTTCGATCATCCATATGGCGTTGTCGAGTTCTTCCATACCGTTTGAGGTTCCTGGTTGAGAGAGATCATCCATACCTCCCCACCCGTCCGGTATGATGTCTTCAATCTTCTGATAAAAGCTGGGAGGGGCCGAATATTTCACCTTGAAATTGTATCCTCCAGAATCTTGACCCAGGTTGCCTATAATTTCGCCCTTCTCAAGTGCGTCAGCCATAAACTTGAGGTCTGCTAGACTTCTCCTCCTGGCTTCTATTTCGTCTTCTTCAAATTCTTCTTCTGATTGGGTGGCCGGCCCTAGATCGTTTGCCAATTTCTCACGTGAGGTACCACAGGTGCTACTCTGCTCAGCTGTGATCAAGAAGTGGTTTCCTTTCAAAGATAGAGATGCTTCAATCCCTTCAAATTCTTCATAAGTAATATCGGACATTATCCCCAGGCCCATCATCTTGGCGATACATAACTTCTTTTGGTCAGTTGATATCTCCCCTTCTTTTGGGTATGATGAAGCAGTTGTTAGAAGGTCGGCCAGTTTAGGCACATCTACCTTTAGTTTAAGGTAGTCTTCTTCTTCTTCAGAGAATATTACCCCTACTGTTTGATGATCTGGCAACGGATTTTCTTGCACATTTGGGGCTGCGTTGTCAAATTTCAAAATCTGATTATCAATTAGGGCTTGCACTTTCAGCTTCAGGATATAGCAGTTATCCACATTATGCCCTCTTTCGCCCATATGGTAGGCACAGGCCTGGCTCTCATCAAAGCCAGGATATCTTGCAGGGTTTGCCCTAGGTGGTTCTTTCGCCACCAAGTGTTGCTCCAACAGCATCGGGAGTAGCTTGGATAAAGGTCTCGGGAGCTGAGAGAATTGCCTCTGGGGTTGCTTTCTTCTAGGCTCTGGTACCTTTGGCGCTGACCAGGATGATCCGCCTTTGGCCTGATTAGAATTGCCAAATGGTTTTAACTTGTGGGGATCTGGTATAAATGCTATGTCCAGTCCGGCTTCTCTCTCCTTTCTCAAAGGATACTGCTTCCTAGTAGGAGCTTCCTGAGGCCTTCTTTCTTTCAAGGCCCACTCCATCCTCTCAGCAACCTTAATCAGGTGTGCGAATGTCTGACATCCAGAAGTGTTCAGTCTGTCAAAGTACTCGTAAGGGAGTGCTTTCAGGAATAAATCGATTAGTTCCTCTTCCGGGATTGACGGCTTCACTTGAGTAGCCAAGGCTCGCCACCTCTGGGCATATGTCCTGATTGATTCGCCCCTTGCTTTCGAAGTCCGCAGAAGGTCCTCTCTTGTCGGGGCTGTAGCCGTGTTGAACTTGTATTGTCTGAGGAAATCCTCTGCAAGATCCTCCCATCCGTCGTAATCTTCCAAGTCTAGTTCAATGAACCAGGCCAGAGCGGCGCCAGCCAAGCTCTCTTGGAATGTGTTCATTAATAGTAGAATGTAATCTGAATAGTGCGCCATCTTGCGCAGGTAGTACTTGAGGTGGGCACGGGGACAGCCTATCCCATTGTATTTTCTCACAAACTCTGGCTCCCTATAGTCAGGAGGAGTCTCTATTTTAGCAAAAGGAGATATTTTGTCGAAGCGGGCTAGCTCATAGCCTTGGCTGCTCAGGCATTCTTCGATCTTGGCCAATCTCTTAGCCTCTGCCTCTGTCTTCACAGTTTGTTTTCCTTTCTTCTCCTTTTCAAGGTTGATGACAACAGGCGAGGCTTTTTGTTGTGCCCGACTATTTGGTTCATGAACGTCTTCCTCTGTACGCTGTGTATCTCTCGTCAACTCTTTATCTGCCGTATCAGGTATGAAAGATGTACCAGCGTTGGTCTGGTTGTGAGTCGTCGTCTGTTTAGCTTGGGATGTCTCTAGCATGGCCTTAATGTCAGCCATCATAGTTGCTAGGGCAGTCATCTGAGATTCTAGCATGCCTACGCGCGGAGTCAACTCTTGCTGCTCCATTCTTGTCTTTAGGCGAGTTCGGAAGCGATGTGTGGGAAATTCCGTCATGAGAGCGTACCTGTAAAAAGATTTCGAGTGAGTACTTCTTTCATTTTAGCAAAAAGGAGCAGCTAATTCTTTCAGTTGCATGCTTCTTGTCAGTAGATGAGAAAAAGGGCTACTTTGTGAGCCTTAGCCTCATGCAAGTAGTTTTTTTAATCATTTCTCGACAAGAATTCATGGAATTAAAAGAAGCGTAATTTCTGACGATAGTTTTTATGCATTTGCAAAACATGTTCACATTCATGCTCATGTGTCCAAGATAGTATTCCACAGAAATGAGAATGTATGAGAAAGCATCACAATGCTTGCTTATTTTACACTTGAGAGAATAGCCTATTCAAGTCTAGGACGCTTGAGGCCTAAGGCATCCTCATCATCCCAGTATGGATTCCCCTCTTCAGCTTGGGGCTCCTCATCTTCTGAACACGACAGTAGTCCCATGTCTTCGGGTATGTAGGGCTCTATTCCTAGTACGTAAGGCACGATGTATTCGGGTACGTAGGGCTCGACAAGGCTTCGTCGGATCGCTTTGAAGCGTTGAATGTATTCAGTGGTAGCTCTATGGATGTTCTCTTCACGAGTCATGTCTTCTGGCCAATTTATTCCTTCAGCCTGGGAATTCTTCAAAGAGCGTGTGATGGATGCCACTTTGGCTTCAAACTGTCTCTTTTCCTCTTCTGTGAGGGTCTTGCTCAGTATGTCAAAGGAGAAGGTATCAGGTTGCGGTGGAGAAGGGATCTCTTGTAGTGCTCCAAACTGCCGAATCACCCTCTTTGGGTAGTATGCAGTAGCGCCTGTGAATCCTAGCAGGGGGACTGGACTCCCGTTATCGCAGGTCAATCTGACCTTGCTCAGCTTCGGCAACCTTAGCCGCCATCGGAGTTACTCGGGTTTTAAGACTTTGAGGAAGTTCTTCCATTCTACAAAGTTGAACTTAGGAACACGTGTATGGGTTCTCGCAAATGTTTTAAGAGGGTGTGCATTGGGGCTGATTTCAGTGAAACCCATGCGGATGTGGAATTGTCTGATATGGGATGTAAACCACAGATACAGAAGATCACTAGAAGCTCTAAAGATTCCCTTTTTGTTTTTCTTGAAACGATTTAAGGAGAGGAATGTTTCGGCAAGGAGGATGTTTGAGTAATCCCACCCACAACAAACTTGCCTAGCTACTATGGCCATGATAGGGTCGAAGGTGACAGTTGAGATTGGGAATTGCACAAAGCTAAAGAATGCCAAGATAAAGGCTCTACCAGATTTGGTTCCTTTAGAAGCAGGAAGACGGGAAAATCGGTCCATAAGGAAAGACAGGGAGACTCGTCCAGAATTGCTTTTTGCATCTGCTGTGACTTCATTCAGGTTTGTGTCAAGGAATTCAGCCACCAGGCTCAGAGGTTCAAGTCCTATAGGGGGTCGGACGAGCGTAGGGGTGAATTCAACTCCGATGACAGCGCTGTATTCCTCGATAGTGGGAGTGATCTCTAATCCTTCCATGCAAAATGTAGCGGTGGTAGGATCCCAGTAGAGCGCCATGGCTTGAATAAAGGCGGGTGGGCACTCAATCTTCAGTAGGTCCAGTAGGTACCCTAGTCGTGACTCTGCATACTTCTGGCTGGCTTCGCCCATGCCATCCCACCATGATTGGAGTTCAGCTCGGGGGATCTTGAACACTTGAATATCACTCTTTCCCATCAAGTCTAAAATATGCAAATGATTTTAAAAGGTCAATCGCCAGAAATTACTTTAAATGTATGAATATGCAGATGTCATGAAGCATGCATGAGCCAACTTGATTGCATAGTTCAATTTGAAGAAATGGAGATTAGGACCCTTTTTCAGGTCTTGAAAGCCTGACTCAAAGCCTAATTTGCATTTCAGGGAAGTGAATTATGCAATTTAGTCAGGTTTACTCAGTGACTAAAGGGAACAGCAATGTCACATTCCATTGGTCAACACATCAAAGGAACAAAGTGGGATGTACTCTTATTACAGTCAAGATATCTAATAGAAGAACGGTAAAAAAAAGGTTTTATTTTTTTTTTTAAACAAGAAAGCCATAAAAGACAATAGAAAGTGAGGATCTAGATCAATCTTTCTTCAGAAGTCTACCCAAATGACAGTCGGTCAGGAATTCTCCCTTAATCTAGGGTAGGGGAGTTATCTTCAGTGGTTTGGTCGAGAGGTTGTAGTTCCTCCGGCCACTCTCTAGTCCAGGGTATGATGACTTCGAGAGTCTTCTCGGGTTTCACTTCTTTGAGTGTGATGCGCCTTGGCTTGGTCTTGATTGCAGGGCGTCTCTTCCTACCCCAAGAAGTAATCATGGGTATGTTCTCTTTGGCCAGCAATTCAGTCTTCCTGCGGGCGTACGCTTCCCTAGCTAGCTGGTTGCGACGTTGTCTCTTCATCTCCAGATAATCCTTCATCATTTCGTCTGATTGTCGCTTGAATCTGAGATTATCAGCGTAGTAGCGGGTTTGACAGTCCTCAGCATACCCCAGCTTACGTCCAGTCAGTTCCCGACCATATACGAATCTAGTAAAGTGTAGCCTCGTGTTTGGTCCGGGGCGAGTAACTTTTCTCAAGTACTCGAAGGTTACCAGCTCTGTTGAACTCTTAGGAAACAGCGACATCCTATCCTATAATCATTGTTGTTCCCATTAGTCACTTTAAGTAATCTTCATGATGCTAATGCATACAGGTATATGCAATGTATGAGTCATATCATGGAGCAGGAAATAAAGTACATTTTTAGAAATAAAATGTCTTACCAACCACACTTTGGGGGATGTTGAATGCCCCCTGTATCAATGGGTGGTTTTAGGTATACCAACCATCCATGGACATGCGCATGAGACAAGTGGGTATACTCTAAAGAAAATCGAAAATCAGGTGAGGAACCTACGGCTCAGGCTCCCACGATCCACACGAGGCAGATTCCTCCCCAAGGGTACCTACCCAAGAGGGCTAGATATCGCCAATGCAGATGGTAGGCGGGAACGAATACGAAAGTCTCAAGTGCCATCAAACACAAGATCATTTTCGCACCCTTTCCCTATCTAAGGTAACCTAGAGGTGGTTTGCAGTCGGGGTTTGACCGCCAGTGTGTGCAATGTGTCGTGATCATCACAATGCAAAGTCATGCACAGTAGTTTGTATCAAAACAGCGCTTCAGTATGTGCATAAAGATAAACATACATTCCCAACTCCAATCTGCAGGAAAAATGTCAACAATCACTCCACCCCTTATTTCTCCAATCTGCAAAAATATCTAACACAATGGTTAGCGTACATATCTCATCTTCGAGAGCATCTGCGAGAAACAAGGTCAGATAAACCAAACAACTTTTTAATTGGCTCAAGCCCTCTGGAATTCGTAACCAGAGATTCTGGTTTAGAATGGTCCCCAGTGGAGTCGCCAGTCTGTCGCGACCCTCTCGAGCGCGGAGGCGGGAGCGGGCTAATGGGCCGCCCGATCGCTGGCTGGATCGGACGCGGGCCTCTCCCAAGGTCCATTTCCCAAATCGCAACTGTTGGATATACGTGGTCGACATTCAGTGTGGTCTAGTGACATGTGATGAGTGTTCATGCCAAGGAGTCGCCACCAATCGTTTCGTGGAGGGTACGATCGGAAACCCTATTGAATAGTTGGGAGTGATCTATTCGATTCTGCGGAAACCAGAGAAGTGGGTTCGGGGACTTAGTTACGCCAACTGTCAAAGTTGACGCCCTTTCGGTACCTAAGCTGAATGGTTTATCTGATCCTAGGATTTCATACAGACGAGTGGGGTACAGATCCTAAATCTAGGAGTTTATGCAGATGGGAAATACTACCCTATCACTCACAACCAATAGAAATCAGTGCGCAAATCGAGGATCCAGTACATGCGGATAAAGCACATGAAATCAGCGTGGTATCCCTAATGAGGCCCTATTAGCCTAGAGAAATATCAATCAAGGCTTAGGAGTGATTTGGACATGATTCGCCCATGAGGGGCAGAATCGTAATTTTGAATAATTCGGGGGAAATTTACCCTTAAAAGGGTAAATCTGTCATTTTAGATGAATTGGGAAGTCAAAAGACAGAGGAAATAGGATTGGCCATCAATCCAATCTATTTCCTATTTTTCTTGAATTTCCAGGATTTTTCTGGTATTTAAAAATGATTTTACCCTTGGAGGGGTAAAGTCATCATTTTGGACAAAGATGAGAACTGAAAATCTCAAATATTAGGGTTGGTCGTTCACCTGACCTAAACCCTAACTTCAAGCAATTTTCAGAACTCAATTGAGACAAGAAAGACGATTTTCCCATTAAAGGGCAAAATCGTCATTTTTGAGAAAAGAGGCGGGACTCGAAAACCCAAGCCTAAGAATTGGTCGTCTAATCGACCCGAATTCTCACATTGGCATTATCGGCCTTATCTAGCATGCACAACAGAGGCGACTTACCCCTAAAGGGTAATGTCGTCAAGTCTCGAAAAATTGGATAAGAAACCCCAAAAATAGGGTTGACCAGTTGGCTGTGGTCAACCCTTGATTTTTGGGGGTTTCTGGAATGTCTAAGATTTTCCCACAATTTTTTCATATTTTGTTTGAATTTTCTGACATTTTCTAGCATTTTTTTTGGATTTTCTAAAATTTTTCCGATTTTTTTTTTATTTTTAAAATCATTTTCTGATTTTTTTTTTATTTAAGAAAAAGTGATTCGGACCGGGTCGACCCGACCCACTCGGGTCGGAAACCGGCCCAGACCCGGACCCGCGCGTGCCCCAGCTCCAAAACGACGCCGTCCCCTCCTTTGAATTATCGGACTTGATCTGACGGCCTTCATTGCGCCGCGTGGCTATTCCACGTCCACTGGATAACCTGACTGGAATCTACGGTTCAGATTAGGCGAAGACCTGATCAGGGCCGTCTGATCAGATTACTTAAACCTACGGTCACGATTAGATTCTAAGATTCGATTTAGACCGTTGATTCACACTTACCTAAACGACGCCGCACGGCCACTAACCTACACGACACCGTTTCAGCTTGTTTTAATTTTCCAATTTTAAAACGTTTTCGAATAATCCTAATTTCTAATCGGGCGGTCACCATTTATTAGACTCGATTATTCTCTACCGCTGGATTCTTTTTATTTGATTAACAGACTCAACGGCCATGCTGACTCGACATCCACGTGGACCAATCACGTGTTGCCACCTAGACCTTTGACCCGTTGACCGCGCCACGTCAGCTTCGTCTTCAACCTCGCGACTCCGGCAGAATGGACGGCTGTAGTTCTCCGGCGATGATCGTGCGGTGAAATCTTAATGGAATCACTCGAGACCAACGGCGATCGACTCGTAATCATCTCTAGTTTAACATATCTGAGAATTATAGCGCATCGTTCACAAAATTGCAAGCATCGAGCAAGGTGCCGAGTACGGCCATGGAGGTTCGATCACACAGACTTACTCGAAATCAGATCGATTGACTCATATATCGACACGACAGGAAGTATATAGAACTTACCTCGAGCTCCGATTGAGCTCGCTCGGCCCAGATTTGGCTGGGCAAGAATCGGCTATGGAGGCTAAATCGGAAGACTCGATTCGGGGTATGTGAGCAAAATCGATGCAAAATGAAGATACGAACATGATCAGTAATGTTCAAAGGGCAAAACGCCTACTCTAATTCGAACTATCATAATCGGAATTGAATCCCGCCATTAAAGCACAGTAAGAAAACTCGAAAGTTGAACTCACCTGTTTCGGAGCGATGGGTCGCGCGGCTGGTGGCGATAGCTTCCTCTCGACACGGGCGACCTCCTGGTGATCTTCGCGAGCTCTGGTCTAGCCTATGAAGGCCCGACCGCCGCTCTGTAAATTTGAGCTCGACCCTCGACAATGGCGATGGAAGGGAGCCCTCTCTCTTCCGTTCTCTCTCGCTTTCTTGATTCTTTTTGTCCTCCACTAACTGAATCCGCCCTTCTTTTCAACAGAAAACGAACGTAGGTTTTTATAGCTCTTAGAATTTTGGCGCCGAATCGGGGACGACCAACTGACTTGAATAGCACGTGCCATCACGTGATTTTAGGTTCAAACGACGTCGGGGAAGATGTGGATTATGTCTAACCCCGTTTGGTTCTCTGGTGGACTTTATTTCACGCGAATTTGTCACGAATTTGAGCTGTTTTGTGCTTTTGTTGACTTTTTGCAGCTTCGAGATTTGACCGGCCAGCTCCCTTTTACTCCGTCGACGTCGAGCGGCGCCACCGGTGTTAGTTGATAGGCAGGAGTATAGGCAACAATACGCCCACCATTGCGTGTTCGATTATCCACGAATTGACCTCCAATTTGAAGATCAAAATCACTCTTGGAACTGTTCATCTGCGCAGGTTCTGAGGGAAGACGATGACACTGTAGCAAACCGGTTCGACCGGTCCGACCGGCGGTCTGACCGATCAGAACCGGTTCCAATTCACCATTTTCTAAATTAAACCCAAATTAATGGGGAAATTTTGCAATTGAACCTCAAAATCGACTTTAGGGCATGAATTCTATCAAGAAATGTGGTTTTGCCCAAAAGTTTTCATCAATTTCTACAAAACCCCCAAATTCCCATTTAATTGGAAATTGGGGATCGTGTAATTGAGGGTGCAAATGATCAAATTGAGTCAAACCACCTATGCCAATTGATTTAAAATGGTGAAATCCATTGGGTAGCATGTTCAATTTATAATGATAGTCCTTGAATTGAAAGTAATTTCGATTATGCTCAATTTCAAGGACTAAAATGCAATTATGTTTGCAATTGAACAACTTTTCCGAGCAATTAGGTCAAATTGAAATAGAGGACAATTATATTGAATGTCAAGATCTTAAAAAATGCTAAAATTGCAAATTAAAAGACTCAATTGTTATTTTTTCTTCAAATTCAATAGTACGGGTTACAAATGAACACCTAAAATTGAATCTGATTTTGATTTTTTTGTGAGGTCAAAAATACAAGGGATTAAAAGGAAAAATATTGGATATTTTTCCATATTTTTGTGACCCCAAATGCTATTTTTCTTGATTTTTTAAGTGTTTTTCTATTTTCCAAAAATACTAAAAAATATGAAAAATTGTGAAAATTTATTTTTTGGTCAAGAATGGTTCCTTGGGCTTGGCCAAGGCTACCAAAGTTGATTTTGTAATTTTTTGACTTTTTATGAATATTTTGTGATTTTTCGAAAATAAAACTAAAAAAGACTTGGTCAAAAATCAGGTGTCAACATGAGGTTGCTTGTATTCAAACCTGAGATGAGGAACCAAATGTTTTAGACCCACGCTATGTGACTTCAAGAGATTTATCAGTCTTGTGATTTGCCCTATCTTATCGATCCTTGCAAAATGCAAGGAATCAAATCCAACCTACAAATATGTTGATGATCCTCTTATAGGAAATACAACATGAATCATGGAAGTTTATTGAGAAGAACAACTATGTTGGGCAACTCCTTTTTCATTTAAGGACAGAGAAAGACAACATGATAATTTTTAAAGTCTAATGGTTGCATCATGGTGCAGAGATCAAACCCAAAAAAAATCTAAGAGCTACACTTAAGATTGATTGGAAGATGAAAACAGAAAAGGTTGACATTGCGAATTCCTTGAATAGAATCATCTACGTCAGCTCCGAGTAGGTGAGCTTGCACGGCAGAATGTCCAAATGGATCAATTTGCCATCCAACTCGAGGAACTTTGTTGAATTGTGACTTTATCAGGCCATGACCAAGAGTTGTTTAGTCATTCATGTCGATGTAATGAGTTGTTGCCTCATCGTGCATACACCATCCTCCATTTCTACAAATTTCCAACATTGCTGTCAGGACAGTAATAGTGTAGAAATTGCCATTGGCACATTTAGATGATTACTGATTCATACATGAATTCCAATTGGCCAGCATTCACAAGGTTCCTCACCTGTTCTTGCGTTTCTGGACTTTTCTCTAACTACCATCTTTGGAAGAAAGCCTATTATTTTCATGAAATTCGTTAATGAATGTATCGAGCTAAGCTCGTTTATAAGTGGACAGCGGAGGGAATGCGCCGGTAAGAAGCTATAGCATAAGAACAACTGTTTGTTCACAGAAACCATGATTGTGAAACAACCGTGAGCAAACAATTAATGAGGTACACTTCAAAAGAAGCAGAAGTTAGCTATGATCCACATCAGATAAACAAATATCAAAATTGCAATGTCTTACAAGCATAACAAAGTATACAATTTCCAGCATAAATGTTTGATAACTAAAATTTATTTGGTTAAATCACAGTCTCTCTCTCTCTCTCTCTCTCTCTCTCTCTCTCTCTCTCTCTCTCTCTCTCTCTCTCTCTCTCTCTCTCTCTCTCTCTCTCTCTATACTGGGTCTTGGTGGCATGCCTACAAGTTCAGTTACCCTTCTCATGCAATTGGATTGTACAATTGCACAAAGATTTCAACTTCTTTAAAGGCCAAAACCCACCAATATCTTCATGTCAACCATAATGGATTAGCAGATTTGTCCAGTATAAATATGAAAGGGATTAATATCACGGCGGTCAATTGGATTGAAGTTTTACCACAATGCTTCAGACCAAAAGAGTCAAGCTAATCACCTACTCGCAGAAAACTAAAAGACACGGTTCCGAAGATTATCAAAACAAACATGAGCCTTCAGAGATATGCATCAGATAGAGTCTAAAATGAACGGAATTTACCATCTCGGCGTACACAAAATTCCTATTGGGATCTTGCGCCAACGCTTTGATGACGGAATCAAGCACATTCTCGACACAAGTGCCCTGTAGACACACATAAGACCAATTTCCCATTCACCTAATTGAACGAAACTACGCAATCCAGCAATGGTCCTTCGATTTCTACCAAAATTCGCAGAAGTTGATTACGGGCCTGCACTTATTCCGATGACTGCTTCCACAAATTGCTAACAACACAAAGACAACGCAAATGAGGCCCGTCCTTGCTCGGAAACACGCGCTCTCAGCCTGCGAATCGAAATCGCCAGAAAAGAGAACATTGAAGAGGAGAGAGGGAGGGACCAGTTGAGAAGAGACGTCGGTTGTGCGGGGCACGATACGAACGTGGAGCCGGGGAGGATACGATCAACGACGACGCAATCGCCGCCGTAGATGGACTGCACGGCCTCGACTTCCATCGCCACCTTCTCTTCGTGTCCGACCATTGGAGGTATACAGGCGACAAAGGGAGAGAGAAACGCATGGTGCTCGGTGTTGACACCTGATTTTTGACCACCTTTTATTTTAGTTTTTACTTCTAAAATTAATTAAAAATAGCAAAAAAGGTCAAAAAATTGCAAAATCAACTTTGGAAGCCTTAGCCTAGCCTTAGGAACCAATTTTGAACAAAAAATATTTTTTGAATTTTTTAATATTTTTTGGAATTTATTTAATTATTAAAATAATCCAAAAATCAGGAAAAATACCATTCGTGGTCAGAAAATTACACAAAAATATTCAGAAATTTTATTTTAATTATCTATTTAATATTTTCACTTTTTATTAAGGAAATTTGGCCTGGTTCATGGGGTTCCTTCACAAACCTAATCCCGAACCGGGCCTAAAAAAATCCTTTTCGAGTCTTTTAATTTTCAATTCTCGGTTTTTATAAGCTATGACATTGTATTCTAGAGTATTGAAATGCAATTGGGTCAATTTTCCCTCCAATTTGATCAATTTTAACCAAAAGGGCTTAATTGCATAAAAATCTTTCGATTTAGTCCCCGGTTTTACAATTTGTGAAATTAAATTTCACACGGGCACACCCATTAAAATTAAACACCTCTACCCTATAGTTTTCATCATGCTGAATCCATTGGTGGGCTCAATTTTGAATAATTCGATCGTTTGGACCTTCGATTTGGGGAAATTCGTTTTCGGATCCTAGGGACAATTTGGGGTTTTCATAAAATTTCAATCAATTGATCCGTGAAAATACCCTTATTGAATAGAAAATGTGCCAAGGAGTCCGATTATGCCATCAATTTCATGAAAATAGGTCGAATCGGGGCTCAATTTGAGCGAATTGGTCGAACCAGGCCGGTCGGGTCAGACCCGACCCGACCCGGTCCGACCGGGTCTGCAACATTGTTGCAGACCGTGGCCGACAGTGAGGCAGGGGAAGACAGGGGCGAGATGGGGCGGCGATTTTTCAAAGAAAAAGCGGGCGGCCGAGCGTGGGAAGCAGGTTGCCAGACGAATATTCGTTGCTGCAAGCGTGAGGGCATCAAAAAACGGGCCGGTCGGCCACGGCGGAGAGGGAGGCTCGGGTTTAAAGGGGAAACAGGGCCGAGAGTGCCGAGGGGATTTTTTGGAGCGAAAGGCAGCGAGAGGAGAGTTCGGGGACCTTCATCATACCTCACTGATCACCGCCGAAGCATCCACCGTCGCCGACGATCCTCGGACAGGTCGGTACGCCGTCTTTACCCCTGTTTCCATAATGCATATCGGGTGCTCGACGAAATGTCTGCCTGCACGTTTTTCTTTTAACCCGCGGTCGGTGCATTCCCGAGCTCCATTTGTGCGTGTCTAGCCTCAAGCATACATTAAAACCGACTCTAAGCTCGCTGTGCCCTTTTGTTGCATCAAACCGTGTTCGCCGAGGAGGCCCGACCACCACCGGCCTTGGTCTCGGCCGTGAGCTCGTGCCGGCGCGAACCCGAGGATTTCCAGCTCTAAACGAGCTGAGGTAAGTCTCTAAACCTCTTTTAGACGTTTTCTGAACGGTCGGGGTAGGCTTTGAACGTTGAAATTTTTTTGGAAAATCCCTCGCCGGAGCCGAACCTGTGGGGGTTCTTTTTGCCGATTTCCGATGCGTCCCCGGCTGTTGAAATGCTTATATTTTGATGCTGAATGTTTGAGGATTCGAATGATGCAATTTGGGTAAAAAAATTCGAAGATCCGGAGCCGTTTTGCATTTTCCGGCGAGAATTCCGGCGAAGTCGCCGGAATTTTTACTGTTCATCGTCTTCTCCGGCGACTTCGCCGGCGGTCAGCGGTCAACGGCCGACGTGGCGTGCCACGTAGGCAGCCACGTCAGCCGGGTGGGTCCGGTCCGAGTATTTTCAAATAAAATAAAATCAACGGCCCCGATCGTGACACGTGTCGCGATCTCGTTTTTTTGGAAAATTAAATAAATGATTTTTGAATAATCGATCCGGCGGACGAGGATGTGCCACGTGGCTCACTGAGGGACGTCCGATCTTGTACAAGATCGGACGCACCAGAGGAGGCCACGTGGCACGTTCTAGAGCGTCCGATTTGTAGGTTTTCTAAAAAATGAAAATAATTAATTTTTGATCCGACGGCTATTATTGAGCCACGTGGCTCTCTGTGGGTCGCTCGATCTAGTGGAAGATCGGACGCACGAGATGAAGCCACGTGGCACAACGTGGACCGTCCGATCCGGGGAATTTTCGGATAATTAAATAAAATACATAAAAAATCAAAAAAATTGTAAAAAATAGAAAAATGTTTAAAAAAATAAAACGGTGTCGTTTTAGGCCGGTGTCGACCCCTAGGGTCGGGCCGGGCGCCCGAGAGGCGCGGGCCGGGTTTGACCCGGCCCGGAAAATATTTTAAAAAAAATTCAAAAAATAATAAAAAATAATAAAATAATCAAAAAATCAATAAAAAATGAAAAATCATAAAAAATTCAAAAAATTCGGAAAATTCAGAAAAATTCTAAAAAATTCCAGAAAATAGGAAATGGCCACATTCAACTGGCCACGACCTGTTTCGGGTCTTTCGACCCCCGATCTATTCAAAAATGACGGTTTTGCCCTTCCGGCAAACCGTCTTCCAAAAAAATTCAGAAAAATTCTAAAAAAATTCCAGAAAATAGGAAATGGCCACATTCAACTGGCCACGACCTGTTTCGGGTCTTTCGACCCCCGATCTATTCAAAAATGACGGTTTTGCCCTTCCGGCAAACCGTCTTCCAAAAAATTCTAAAAATCCAGGAAAATCCCAAAAAATAGGAAATGGCCACAAACAACTGGCCAAGTCTCATCCCGGGTGTTTTGAACCCCGAACCTTCTTAAAAATGACGATTTCGCCCTTTGGGCGAATCGTCTCAAAAATTGAAGAAAAATCAAGAAATTCCAAAAAAATTCTTAAAAATGGGAAATGGCCACGAACAACTGGCCATGGAATATTTTGGGTAATTCGGTATCCAAACCTTCCAAAAAATGACAATTTTTCCCTTCGGGCTAATTGTCCCCGATTCTTCCCATTTTACCCATAGCCCTAAATCACATATTCCCTAAGCCCTTATGGCTATACTAGGAGGCCAATGATTGAAATTGATGTGCATTGACATGATTTATTTATGCACTTGACTTGCGCTTTCATTATATTGACTGTGATTTGATAGGACTAGTCTCCCAATCTGCATGAAACCCTGAATCAAACCTATCTCACCCAAAATTACGCCTGCATGAACTCTTAGTTAGGAAAATCACTCGCGTTAGGTACCGAAAGGGCGTTGGTAATGACACCGACGTAACCAAGTCCCCGAACCCAAAATCTCTGGTTCCGCAGAATTGATCGATCTCTCCCAATCGGTCAGTAAGGTTTCCGGTCTACCCTCCAAGAAAGACCGGTGGCGACTCCAAATGCATGCACAAGTTGCACATGCCACCACGACCACACTGAAGGTCGAAAGCGATCGACTCTTATCGTCGAATCCCTCAAAAGACATACTCCCGCCGCGATTTGGTATGGGCCTGGGAGGGCCCGCGCCGATCTAAGGCCCGCGATCCACATTTCAGAGTGGGGGCCGCGATCGGTAATCCATTAGCCGCGCCCGATTTCGGACGGGTCGCGACAGCTGGCGACTCCGCTGGGGACTTTGTTCTAGAACACCTGGTTCTGGACCTCAAGTGGACTTAGGCCGTAATTAAAACGTTGAGTGATATTTCTAACCTTGCAGGCGCTCTTGAAGGTGAGGTAAGTCCGCTCATGATAGGTGTTTTATGTTTTTGCAGATTGGAGTGATAAGGGGTGTAGTCTGTGATTAACATTGTCTTATGCAGGATAGGCGTAGGAATGTATGTCATATGGATGATTTGAAGCGCTGATTGATATATAAATTGTTGCGCATGATTCACTGCATATTTGAGGATCACGACACTTTGCACAAAGCGCCCAAACCCAGGCCGCGAAATCACCTTTTTAGGTAGCCATAGATCAGGGATCGATATGCAACGCTCTAGCGTGGATTGCGCTGGGGTTGACCATATTCGATCCCGCTCACTATCCAAGTCGAGACTTTTATCCATTTGTTGTGGATTGCGCTCATGGACGAATTTATCGACTCGGATAGAGGGAAGCCTCTAGGTTCCTCACCTAAGCCATTTTGATTTCTAGAGTCAAGCCTCACTTGTCTCATGCGCATGTATATGGATGGTTGGTATACCTAAAACCAAAAAAATCATCGGGTACCTCTTATGGTAAGGTCTTTCCATTATTGTTTAAATTACCTGCAGCTTCGTATTTATTGCACAACATGTTGCATTCATTGAGTCCGATGGTTGGGTCTAATTCCATTCTACAGTTTAGATAAAGTGGAGATGGTCTCCCCAAATCTCTCCAAGGTCCTAGAGGTATTTGAGTATGAGCGACGTGTCATCCGTCATCGAGCCACCGAGACGTTCAATGGATTCCACTCCTTCCGATTTATCCAGGGGAGGGCACTTACTGGACGTAATCTTATCCGAGGAACAGACTGCTTCTACACCAAGTCCGCCGAGCAACTCGAACGCGAACATAAATTCGAGTACGAGAGGGAAAGGATGTGGAACATTTATCTGAAGTTAAGGGGCATATTCAGCAGGATACGAGCAAATCCAACATCTCCTCTAGTGGTCATCGAGATCTCATCAGACGAAGAGGATTCTCTCGAGAGCCAGCCGTCCTCTTCCACCCCTATAGACATTTCATCTGATGAAGACGGCGACCCGAGCTAATCGGAGCAATGACGACGGACGACGTTACCCGACGACCTGACTTGGCGCATCTCCTTAGGTTCCTTAGGGTCGCCTTCCGGAGGTGTTTTAGAATTATTCAGTTTTCTGAGCCTTCTGAGTTTGTAAAGGGAATCCGTCTGTGGATCCCCCTCTTATCCCCTGCGCTTTAATTCCCGAGTCATTTATAGGCGTCTTAATACCGGAACGCGACATTGGAATTTCACCCAACCATTCGGACTTTTCTGTTTCAATCATACGTCGCTTCCGTTTGAAATTTTTGTTAGAACTCACACTTGGTTTGTTCGACACAAGTGCGAAGATCTAATCCTCATTTCATGGTGTATGCGACGTATGACTGAAGTGGTCCACGCCATGCATAAGCATATCATCTGCATAACATCATTATTTTCGTCCAATTCATTATGCCTATTGATGGGATTAGTATGGGAACCCTAATTTGGCATTCCCTTTACTCCAAATGTGGGAACTCAACCCTCGTCACATCACGGGTAAATAATGATTTGAACGAATCTAATGCCCGAGTAATCCATGGATAATTAATCGCATTTTCATATTCTAGACTCGATGGGGAGAGGTGATATCCAAATTCTGCCGGTCCCGCATAGAGAATTGCTAGCTTGGTGGGGACGCCTCAACAAGACCAACCAGGCGTATGTTAAGCAAAGGCTGGGGCATCTGGTTAGCCTCATCGAAATCAAATACCAACCGGCACTGATACAAGCAGTAGCACGGTTCTGGGATCGCACCACACTAACATTCAACTTCGAAGGATTGGAGGTCACACCCACAGTGGAAGAATATACAGCCGTCATCGGAGTAGAATTCAAAGGACAATTAGTCCGTCCCCCTTTAGGCCTTGACCCATCCAAGCTGCTCTCCAAGTTCCTTCGGCTCAAGACCACCGAGATTGAAAGGATTCTCAAGTCCAACTCTGGCAGGTTCCCGTTCTCATTCCTGTTCGACAATTACTCGAACCTACCCACTGACACTGGCCACAGGGCCGGAGGGGTCTTCATCCTGGCCTTCTTTGGATTCGTGCTATTCCCTACATCCAGGACCACATTCAACCCTCTCATTGTCCACATAGTCCAGCAGGCATGTGACCAACTGGATTATTCCTATATGATCCTTGCTGAGACTTTGTTATCCCTGAATCGCTATAAGGCCGCACTGGATGATTCCAAATCCACCCGGAAAACCATTTTCCAAGCCTCCAATGGCCTTCTCTTCTTGTGGATCACTTCCCATCTTAAAAAACTCAACCTTCGCGCTGGATGCACTCGAATCGATGAAGACGTCCACCCTATCCAGTCCTTCCTCAAGTGCCAATCACTCATTGCCAACCGCTCTTTCAACGACTGGTACGAACTCCTAGAAAAATTAGAACCCGAACAACTCCGATGGCGGCTAAGGCGACCGAAGATGCATAAAGCACGCATCGCCACCAAGACCGGCGGGCCAATTCCTCTCTTGGGTTTCACAGGAGCCGTGTCATACTACCCGATCAGAGTCGTCAGACAGTTCGGCATGCTGCAGCAGATACCACCCCAAAGTCCTCCAGACGAATTCGCCTTCGACATTCCCCAAGGCCCAATCACCAAGAGGACCAAAGCTCGCCTCCAGATGATGATCAATGACCTAGAACAGGCACTGAAAGACTCCCCGCCTCAGGATGTGGAGTGGCCGGATCAGTTGGACCCTGAGATGAACATCCATCGGGCCTCCGAGGAATATATCCGGGCTTTCAAAAGAGTCCGGCCGACCCTAGTCGAACCATATGTTCCAGAGTACATCGTCCCATATGTACCAGGAGTGGAGCCTTACATACCGGAAGACGTCGGACCGCCAGCCTATCCTGAAGGCGAAGAAGTCCAGAGTTGAAGACTCGGCTCCCAGCAATATCGGAGGATGACAGAGGAGCCAGCCCTCCCATCGAGTTTAGAATAGTCAAGCATTTTCATTTCCCATTGTGATCAAACTCCTCCGGGAGCCTTTTTTTTATGCATTGTCCAAGCATCTTTTCAAAAAGAACTTATCCTAATTATCATGGATTACTCTTTGCAAAACGACATACTTGCCTTGACAAACTGGGGCAAGGCCGCGCCAGCGTGATCAGGCCGCCGTTCACTTTGCGGCACATGATTTATCTCTCGTATCCATAAGCCTAACTTTTAATCTCCCGACCAGGTAACTCTCAATCACGAGGACTCGAGCCCAAGCGCGTTCTCAGGCCCGTATGGAGCACGAACAGGTTGACGCCCGCCTCGGGACTCTGGAAGCACGATTAGACCAAGTGACTCAGATGCTGGCTGAAATGAAGGACATGTTCATCGCGGCTAACGCCAGGCCCACTCTGCCAGTTGATCTTAACCAAGCTGCAAACCCAAGCACGCCTGCTGGTTCCGACGCAGGTGGACCCGCTGGGACGAATGCTGCACCTGGCACTGAGCAGGCTCCAACTGTTGACGTACCGCCAAGAGCCCCGCCTGTCATCATCAACCTAGAAGGGAAACAGAGTGAGAAGTCTGTCAAGGTCGATGAGGGAGTAAGAAGGATTGCCAAAATCGAGGAATGTCTCACCAGCCAGGGATTTGAGTTGTCAAAGTACGATAAAATCATGCCTTTCACCAAGATTGAGGTCCCTGTGGACTACAAGGAGCCGGATTTCTCAAGGAAGTATAATGGGACAGGTTGTCCCAAGACCCACCTGAAGTACTACTTGTACAAGATGGCCAAATACTCAGACTACACGCCATTGCTGATCAATACCTTCCAAGAGAGTCTGGCTGGCGCCGCTCTGTCTTGGTACGTGGAGTTAGACATACAAAGATATGACGACTGGGACGAGTTTGCAGGAGACTTTCTATCCCAGTATAAGTTCAATGCATTGACTGCTCCAACCAGAGAGGACCTACTGCGGACCGCGAAAGGGAGGACTGAAAGCGTTCGTTTATACGCCCAAAGGTGGAGGGCGCTCGCCACTCAGGTGAAGCCGCACATCCCGGAGGAAGAGTTGGTAGACATCTTTCTGAAAGCGCTGCCGTATGACTACTTTGACAAACTAAACACCTCTGGGTGTCAGACCTTCGCGCACTTAATCAAAGTGGCGGAAAGACACGAGTGGGCTATAAGAGAAAGGCGTGTGCCGGAAGTGACTCCGAAGCGACCGTTCCCCGCAAAGAAAGAACGAGAATCTACTGCAGAGGTTGCCTTCGTTTCCAATCCACCAAGAGCCAAAAAGTTCGAAAACTCCACCCCGACCCAGGGGAACACCTCTTGGACGGCCCAGAGGATCTTAGCACCAAGAGGAAGGGGTCCTCCCTCTTTTACCCCGCTCCCAGTCCCGATGTCAAAGTTACTCCCTAAGCTTCTAGACGCAAGGTTGTTAGCCAAGAAGCCGCCGAGGTCAGCACCGCCAAGGTTCATGGGTTTCGACGAGAGTCGAACTTGTGCATATCACATGGGCGAAAAAGGACACAACATAGACAATTGTCGGGCCCTACAATACGACATACAGGCCCTTATCGACAGTGACTTGCTGAAGTTTGATGGAGCAGATCCAAACATCCAACAGAATCCACTACCTGACCATACCGCAAACGCGGTGTTCAATATAGACCTCGGGAGAAACCCGTACGACTCAGAGGAATCATGCCCTGTTGAATCGATCTGCATGGTGGAGGGTATGACCCCGCTGATAATAAACCTCGCTGAGTTCAACCTTACACAAGAAGATCGTAGTGACATCGAGGTAGAGGCGACAGGGGAGGCCAGCAGTTCTCACAAAGACGAGGTCACGCCCTTAGTAATTACGCTCCCCGCAGTAGAGGCTTACAACCCCAAAGCAGTGCATTGGAATTACGGCACCAGTGAAGTAGATGCCATTACTCGCTCCGGGAGGTGCCTAGTCCAAAAGGAGGGAGATGTTGAAAAGAAGGGGATAACGGAGGAAGACGCCAAGCAGGTCCTAGCCATCATTAGAACCAGTGAGTTCGAGGTGGTCGAACAGCTGAGAAAGATGCCCGCGCAAATCTCACTCTTGGACCTCTTCAAGACATCTGAGAAGCATCGAAATGCCCTTTTGAAGGTGCTGGATGAGGCCCACGTGCCTGAAACAATCAATGAGGCCCAGTTGGAGGACTTCGTGGGGGCAATCCTCTTGAAAGATCAAGTCTCATTCTCAGATGAAGACTTCCCACCAGAGGGGCGAGGACATAACAAGGCTCTCTACGTGTCAGCAATGTGCCACGGCAAACGGGTATCTCGAGTCCTCATAGATAATGGGTCCGCGTTCGACATATGCCCTTTAAGCACGCTTAGAGGCCTCGGGGTGAAAGAAGATTTAATCAAAACCTCGAAGTCCACCATTCGAGCTTTCGATGGGGCTAAAGGCGAGGTAACTGGAGAGATAGAACTACCTGTCCTTGTGGGCCCAACAGAGTTCCTGATCAATTTCCAAATCATGGATATCCCAGCGTCATTTGGGTTTTTGCTTGGAAGACCTTGGATTCACACGGCTGGCGCCGTGCCCTCCAGCTTACACCAGAAGGTCCGGATGGTCGTTCACGACAAACTGATCACCATACACTCAGCAGGCTGATCACTTAACGAGCCACATCGACACTATCCCATTGGTGAAACCTTCGTCCGGAGAAGAATCAAGCTTTCGCGCTGCGGAGAGAATGTACATTATGCATGTACCAGCTGGTACAGCCATGAGGCCGCCAAATTGCTCCAAATCCTCGATCATGGCGGGAAAAATACTGACGCGACATGGTTTTATCCCGGGCCTTGGTTTAGGCAAGCACCACCAAGGTATTCAAGAGCCAGTTAGCTTGGCGACAGTGAAGAACCGCCGAGGGCTGGGTTATAAAGGAGAACCGGGTCGACATTTCCGACCAGAAGGTTATGGGAGAGGTAGGGGCCGTGGCGGCCGCGTCCTAGGGTCGAGTACATGGAAGGGCAAGGGAAAGATGTTCGAAACTCCCCTGAGTCGTTTCTTTGATGAGGCATCTAAGTGGCTGAAGGACGAGAAGGTGGACGTTACAACGGAGGACCCCCAGTTGGCCAGCCTGTTCCTGGAAGATTCTGTCAACGTCATTATCGAGGGAATCGACGACGACGCGTCCGTCATTGAGTAAAGAAATTTCCACCCCCCTCTGATGCATCTGAATATACATCAGATGCCTCGAACTATCACCTTTGTTTTATGTCTTTACGTCAAAATAAAAACAAAAAAAAAATCATAAAAAAAATCCTCATAAAATACAAAAATCGGGATGTGGGGGAACCACGAATCAGGTCGATGATGATCCAAATGAGAGAAAAGAAAAGATGCAAAGAAAAGAAGAGTTGAAAAGAAAAGAAAAGCCCTGAGACCTGATTTCCCACACGTCTCCCAGTTTTCAAAATCTTGGGAGGCAAGGATGTCCAATGATATGAGGACTAGCCCTCATCTCACGTTTTCAGTTTAATCTTTGTTCTTGCATCGTCCATGAGCCGTATCTATTATATGTCAACTAACCATCTTCATGACATTTCAGGCATACCATTCCACACATACATAGCAGGTTGTTAAGTTATCCCAACTCTCAAAAGGAAGCTACCCTCCATATCAATGGAGAGGAAGACGACCGGTCGAGGAGGGAATCAGAGTTGATTGAAACGCTATGAAGACTCCAAGCCACCCACTGCGGAGGGCACTACCTCGGTGAATTTAGGGACTCCAGAGAATATCAAGGAGGTGAAGATTGGAGAAAGCCTACCGCCGACAGAAGCATCCAGAATAATTGAGCTCCTGCGAGAATACCAAGATGTCTTCGCATGGTCATATGCGGATATGCCGGGTTTACACCCTAGTATCGTGGAACACGCTTTGCCAACCGACCCCAGCATCTTGCCCAAGAAGCAGAACCTCAGGCGTACAAAACCCGAATTGGCAAAGAAAATTGAAGAGGAGGTGATGAAGCTCCTCAAAGTGGGGTTCATCGAAGTGATTGCTTACCCAGAATGGATCGCTAATATCGTCCCCGTCATGAAGAAGGACGGGAAGGTCCGAATCTGCGTAGACTACAGAGACTTGAACAGGGCTAGCCCCAAAGACGACTTCCCATTGCCGCACATTGACGTCTTAGTAGACAGCACAGCCGGATTTGAACGATTCTCTTTTATGGATGGCTTCTCGGGCTACAATCAAATCCGCATGAGAGAGCAGGATAAAGCCAAAACATCGTTTATCACACCTTGGGGAACCTTTTGCTATAAAGTCATGCCATTCGGCCTGAAGAATGCAGGGGCAACTTACCAGAGGGCGATGGTTACCCTATTCCACGATATGATGCACAAGGAGATAGAGGTGTACGTGGACGATATGATAGCAAAATCCAGACATGGTGAAGACCACTCCCTGGTACTAAGGAAATTGTTTGAACGACTCAGGAAATACAAGCTGAGGCTGAATCCCGCAAAATGCGTATTCGGGGCGAGATCAGGCAAGCTATTGGGGTTCATAGTTAGCAATCGTGGCGTCGAGATTGACCCCACCAAGGTTCAAGCTATCCTCAACCTTGAGGCCCCTTCAACAGTTAAAGATGTAAGGAGCCTCCTGGGAAGATTAAACTACATCGCCCGCTTCATATCTCACCTTTCAGAGTCAGCCAAGCCACTCTTCAAACTTTTGAAGAAGAATGCCAAAATCAAGTGGGATCACGAGTGCCAGCAGGCTTTCGAGGAGATCAAGGGACATCTGGTCAGTCCTCCAATACTGGTGCCCCCGGTCCCGGGGGTCCCCCTAACCCTTTACCTCACTATCCACGACGAGTCCCTAGGGGCCTTACTCGCTCAAACAAACCCAAAAGATAGCAAAGAGCGAGCTGCGTATTACCTAAGCAAGAAGTTCACCCGCGTCAGAGGCAAGGTACCAGGAGGTAGAGAAGACATGCGTCGCGCTAATCTGGGTACTCCGCAGGCTAAGGCAGTATACCCTTCACCACACCATCCAGTTAGTCACAGAGAGTGACCCAATCAAATACTTGTTAGAAAAGCCGTCATTGATAGGGAAGCTGGCCAAGTGGCAGGTGCTCCTTTCTGAGTTGATGTCAGGAGCTCAAACCAGAAGTCAGTAAAAGGGAGAGCCATTGCTGACATGCTAGCCGAGAATTCCCAAGACCACGATGCCCTTGAGGAGGAAGAGAATAAGGCGGAAGGCCAAGTTCTGACACTCTCGGACGACAAATGGACCATGTATTTTGACGGCGCGGTCAATTTAGCTGGGGCAGGTACCGGAGCCGTCCTCATATCTCCAGATGGCCAACACTACCCCCGTGGCCGCAAAGCTGACATTTCCATGCACCAATAACGTGGCTGAGTATGAAGCATGCATCCTTGGTTTGCAGCTCGCCACAAACTTGAAAGTGCGGAAGTTACAGGTCTATGGAGATTCAATGCTAATCATCCTCCAGACCCAAGGCGAATGGAAAACTAGGGACTTCAAGCTCATCCCGTACCATAAATTCCTAGAGGAGACGATCAAGGAATTCGAAGTAATTGAGTTCGAATATCTGCCGAGGACGCAAAATCACTTCGCAGATGCATTGGCTACTTTGGCCTCTATGCTTCAAGTAGCGAACGGCATAGATTATTGAACCGTTGCGCATAGGCATTACCCGAGAACCTGCACATTGCATGGTAATTGAGGAGGGGTTCGAGGACCTACCGTGGTATCATGATATAAAGAACTACCTGGCCAAAAGGGAATTCCCTCCGGGTGCTCAAGCAGGAGACAGGAAATACATTGCAAAGATGGCGGGCAAGTTTTTCCTTAGTGGCCCAACTCTCTACAAGAGGTCTTATGACTCAGTCCTCCTCAGGTGTGTAGACGCCAATGAAGCTAGATCGCTTATGATCGAAATACACGAGGGGGAATGTGGCCCGCACATGAACGGCCATCTTCTCGCCAAGAAAATCATGCGACTAGGTTATTTCTGGATGACACTGGAGTCAGATTGTAATCAACACGTCAGATCATGCCATCAGTGTCAAGTGTATGGAGACAGGATTAATGCGCCCCCAAATGAGCTTCATCAAATGTCCGAGGCCTGGCCTTTCTCAATGTGGGGTATAGACATGATAGGGCCAATCAACCCTAAGGCCTCGAATGGACACAGATTTATACTGGTGGCAATAGACTATTTCACCAAATGGATTGAGGCTGCGTCATATGCTAACGTGACTGCGAAGAACGTGGCTAAATTCATCAAGCGGGACATCATCTCAAGATACGGGACCCCTCAGGCCATCGTGACCGATAATGGCTCGAACCTGAACAACGAAACGGTGGATAACCTTCTGGACAGTTTCAACATCCGCCATCTCAATTCATCGCCTTACCGACCCCAAATGAATGGAGCAGTAGAGGCGGCGAACAAGAACATCAAGAAGATATTGGCTAAAACGGCGGAGAATTACCGTGATTGGCATGAAAGGCTACCTTACGCGCTGATGGCGTACCGAACTTCGATCCGGACTTCTACCGGGGCAACGCCTTACTCCCTAGTGTACGGTATGGAAGCGGTCCTACCAATTGAAACAGAAATCCCATCGTTAAGAATTTTGTCTCACGTCAAGCTCAGTGAGGCGGAGTGGGTACAGCAAAGACACGAACAGCTGAACTTGATAGACGAGAAGCGTCTGCAGGCAATTTGCCATGGCCAAACATACCAGAAAAGAGTCGCTAGAGCGTTCAACCGTAAAGTTCGGCCGCGAATGTTCGAAGCTGACGAGCTCGTTGTCAAGAAGATCCTCCCGAACGTGTCACACCCAGGGGGCAAGTTCACCCCGAATTACGAAGGACCATATGTGGTTAGGAAGGTTCTACCTGGAGGGGCCTTAATTCTGGTAAACATGGATGGAGAAGAACTGGGACACCCTGTAAACGCCGATGCAGTCAAGAGGTACTATCCATAAGCAAATCAGTGAAGGGGTCGTTGACACTAAAAGTCATGAAAGAAAACAGCTCGCCGACGTAAGGGCGAAATAAAATATCAGTTGCAGGGGACAGGTTGCTAGGAAGAGAAGCCCTGGAAAAGACGTACGATGCGTCCAGGAGCATGAATGGATCTCCTCCTGTGCAAATCCTCGACAAGGATTCATTGCCAACCAGAGAGAGGAATCATGGCCACAAGATAGATGGCCAACTTCTGCAAGCCGCACGTTTGTGTTCAAACGAAAACACAAAACAGAACAAGGCGGTATCGTTCCAATCTATCTTGAATTTTGGAATACAAACTGACTCCTAACTCTCGTCCTTGACAGGGGTTTGCCAACAAGGCGAAGCAGGATTTTTACAACCCTTGCATACTGGTCGGAGCACATGACCAAGGGTAGGATGTATCGTTCCGATTCTTGAAAAATTCGGGAACATACAATGACATGTTTCTTCTACATTTTCAGGGACCTCCAGCCACGGTGGGCAGGTAAGTACCCCTTTCCCCAACCCAAAACAAAAAAGAGAAAAAAGAGAAAAAGAAAAGTTTTCAGAATCTAATGTCTAGAAAAGACATAGAGTTCTAACTTCATTGACATTCATGTTTTGAAAACAGGAGGTTGTCTAAACATGATTAGAACACGCATGGTGCAGCATAAAATCCCATTGACGGGTAAAATTTTTGGAGAAGATGAAAGAGATTTTTCCAATCAAAAGTTGTGCAAAACTTTCAAAAGGACGTTTTCTCAAAAGATAAGAGGCAAAGCCTAATCCAAACACGTCCTATATACACTTGAGAGAGAAGTGGAGCGGATCAGATAGCAGAATCTGGACCTACGGAGATAGAGACCATTCGCAGTGGTTACATGGATTGGGACGACGGAGGCATTCGTTTCATATCCCCAAACACTATAGGTGACTATTGGCAACCCCTTTGAACGGCGGTTTTCATTCTCAACCCTGTCAAGAACCACCCCACATCGGGGTAAGAACGAAAGCAAGTCCAGCGGCATCAGGAGAAAATGGTTAGAAATTTTCTTGCTCGGACTAACATCAATCTTTGTGTGTTGTTTATATGGTAATCCAAGTGCCATAGGATGACGAGAAGCGTTCATTTCTCTATCCCACACACCGAATCCTTTGCATAGCCAAGTTGAGCCTGCAAAATCATTTCATAAACCCGTTGGTGATCATTGCACATTCCAAGACGGATGCATCATCACTTCAGAAACGGAAGAGTTCAAGACTTAGGGTTTGCGAAGAAATTCCTAAGTTAATGTTTAAAGTTGTTAGACCTTTGGTCACATGTCTAACACGAACTCCCGAAGATGAGAAAAGCGGGATTTCAAAAGAAAAATGAAAAGGAAAAGATGATGAGAAAAGCCCCCAGCATCAAGAAAAAGCAAAGTGCCTGGTAAAAGCAAGGTCGATGCTTGGGTGAACAATTTGTATCAATCCCCAAGAGAAACCTGTTTGAAAAGGGGA